>CM060901.1:805786607-806475107 GCA_030737815.1 Allium fistulosum | reverse complement strand
CTAGACTCCCAAGAGCAATCCTTAGGATTTCAGGACCATTGAACTTTAACAAGCGGAACATCTTTATTTCGAAGATGTTTAACCTCCGAAGCAATAATTCGAACAGGATGCTGCTCATAAGTTAAATTAGGTGAAACTTCAATCTCTTCCACAACACCGGGCTCAAGAATAGAATCAGAATCCCGAAGGCACTTCCGTAATTGAGAAACGTGAAACACGTCATGCATGGCAGAAAACTGATCCGGTAATGAAAGGCGATAAGCCATGGAACCAATACGTTCAGTGATAGGAAATGGCCCAATGTATCGAGGCGCTAACTTTCCCGATCGACTGAAACGTATAACACCCTTTATAGGTGAAACACGAATAAATACAAGATCTCCCACAGAAAATTCTAATTTTCTTCTTCGGTTATCGGCATAGGATTTTTGTCTACTCTGGGCTTCTTTCATCCTATGTCGAATAAGGTTAATCTTCTCTGTGGAATCCCGAATAAAATCTAGACCAAAAACCAGCTTCTCACCGGCCTCAAGCCAATAAGAAGGAGATCGGCATGGTCTTCCGTAGAGTGCCTCGAAAGGAGCCATACCAATACTAGATTGGAAGCTGTTATTATAGGAAAACTCAACAAGTGAAATATGATCTTCCCAACTTCCACCAAAGTCAAGAACACAAGCATGAAGAAGATCTTCAAGAGTTTGATTCACAAACTCAGTTTGTCCATCGGACTGGGGATGATAAGCGGTGCTAAAATTTAGCTTCATTCCCAAAGCTTTTTGAAGACTCTTCCAGAATCCACTAGTGAATAATGGATCACGATCACTAACAATGGAAGAAAGAACTCCATGCAGTTTAACAATTTCTTTGATAAAGAGTTTGGCCAGAAGAGAAACGGTTTGGTTCGACCGAACAGGAATAAAATGGGCAGATTTAGTAAGTCTGTCAACAATCACCCATAAACTATTATGACCCAAACGAGAACGGGGAAGGCCATCAATAAAATCCATGGAAATTTGATCCCACTTCCAAACTGGAATTTCCAATGGTTGCAATAACCCACCTGGCCTTTGATGTTCGGCCTTGACAAGTTGGCAAGTCATGCAACACTTAACAAGGTTAGCAATATCAGATTTCATTCCCTCCCAGTAATAAAGTCGCTTCATATATGTGTACATTTTACTGCTACCGGGATGAATGGAAAATTTGGAACGATGAGAATCTTCTAAAATATCTTTACGAAGATCACTAATATTTGGTATGATAAGTCTACCAAATTTTCGAATGCCGCCACGAAAATCAATATCAAAGTCTTTCAAACCTTCAATATCGGTTTTATCCTTAAGATTTTGGCCAAGCAAAGCCAATTCAGGATCTAGCTGTTGAGCTTCAAGAATGCGGTCTAATAGAGAAGGATGAGCCTCAAGGCTACATAAAACAAGAAATGAACATAAATCGGAGACATGATCTCGAATTTCATAAGTGGATAAAACCTCGAGATCCCTCCATTCGGATATCATCATGGAAACAACCGCTTGTTGCTTGCGACTAAGTGCATCGTCAACTCGATTTCCCTTTCCGATAGTATAAAGAATATCAAGATCATAAGAGGCAAGGAATTCGAGCCAAAGCTGTTGACGCAAATTAAGTTCCTTTTGAGAGAATAAGTATTTCAAAGACTTATGATCTGTATAAAGCACGAATTTCTCCCCCAAAAGATAATGTCGCCAAATTCGAAGGGCGAAAACGATAGCCGCGAGCTCTAAATCATGTGTGGCATATCTAGTCTCAGCCGGCTTCAATTGTCTAGAAGCATAAGCAATAACATGTTCTTTTTGCATAAGAACAGCACCCAAACCAACGCGACTAGCATCGGTATAGACAACAAAATCTTGATTCTCTTCGATAATAACAAGAATGGGAGCATCAGAAAGCAGTTCTTTTAATTTCTGAAAAGAAGTTTCACATTTGTCCGACCAAATGTATTTAACACCTTTCTTTGTTAAGCCAGTAAGAGGCACGACAATCTTAGAAAAGTCTTTTATGAAACGGCGGTAATAACCTGCCAATTCGAGAAAGCTATGGATTTCAGTCACGCTCTCCGGTCTCTTCCAATTTTGAATCGCTTCAATCTTTGAAGGATCCACTATTATTCCGGATTCGGAAATAATATGACCAAGAAACTTCACACTAGATTGCCAAAAATGGCATTTAAATTTTTTTGCCTTTAATTGATTGCTCCTAAGAGTTTCCGATACAATCCGAAGATGCTTTTCATGTTCCTCTTTGGTTTTAGAATACAAAAGAATATCATCAATAAAGATGAGAACAAACCGATCGAGGAAATCTTTGAAAACTCGATTCATAAGGTCAACGAAATAAGCCGGAGCATTCGTTAAACCAAATGGCATAACTAGCCATTCATAAGATCCATAACGTGTACAGAATGAAGTCAAAGGAATACTATCCTCTGCAATACGAAGCTGATGGAAACCGGTAGCCAAGTCCAATCGTGAAAAGACTCTAGCACCACTAAGCTGATCGAATAGATCATCAATCCGAGGTAAAGGATATTTATTCTTAATAGTTAGATCATTAAGCTTGCGGTAGTCGACGCAAAGCCTAAGTGTACCATCAGACTTATTTACAAAAATAGCTGAAGCTCCCCAAGGCGAGGAACTAGAGCGAATAAGTTGCTTCGTCTCCAACTCGGATAGTTGTTTGCGCATCTCTTCATTCTCCTTATTGGACATGCGATAAGGAGGACGTGTAATAGGTTGAGCTCCAGGTACAAGATTAATTTTGAACTCAATTGCTCGCTTAGGTGATAATCCTAAAACGGGCTCAAAGATGTTGGAAAATTCACGAACGACGCGAATACGAGAAATGACATCCTCCTCGTCAACATTATCATCATCACGAGGATTTAAAGAATATAAAGATGCAACCAAAGCGGAATCTGAATCCTTAAGAATAATAGAAATCTTCTTAACAAATAGTGGATGTCGAAGACAAATAGTCCGCTCAGGACATAGGATATGTGCTTCATAACGATAAAGTCAATCTATACCCAAAATCATTCCAAATCCTAAGTAACGCATGACATGCAAATCGGCAAGGAAAGAAATATCACACAAAATAATCTCGACATCTTTACAAAGCAGACTAAGAGTTGCGGATCCACCAACCGAATTTGCAATTCTTAAAGAAGTCATTAAGGCAACAACACTTAAAGAAAAAGTGTCTACAAGTTCCTTTGATATAAAAGAATGGGATGCACCCGTATCAAAGAGAACTCTAATAGGTTGATCATGAAATATAATAATGCCGTCAAGGACAGAATGAGACATACCTTGACCGCGAGATGTGTTGCCAGGGGCTTGAGCCACATTAAGCTTCCCCTTTTTCTTGCCCTGAAGTCTGGGGCATAAATGTATATAATGATCCGGGCTTTTACAATAGCGGCAAGAACGGGGCTTTGAACACTTGTTCGCAAAATGGTCCTTAGAACCACAGTTATAGCATTGCCCGGAACTAGGGGTAGAAGTCTTTGCTGCCAGAGGTGTAGGTTTCCCCTTTTTGTTGGGATAAGGACCTTTGAATTTGTT
Organism: Allium fistulosum; assembly: GCA_030737815.1. Taxonomy (NCBI): domain Eukaryota; kingdom Viridiplantae; phylum Streptophyta; class Magnoliopsida; order Asparagales; family Amaryllidaceae; genus Allium; species Allium fistulosum. The sequence continues at coordinate 806,471,502 of CM060901.1, read as the reverse complement.
TGGCCTCTTCTTGTTGTTGAAGTTTGGTTTGGAAGCCACCACTTCAACATCACTGACCTTATCAGCTTCTTCAAGACGAAGAGCGATATCAATGAGCTGGTCGAAAGAAACTTCTAACTTTAGAAGTAATAGCTTCTTGAGATTCTTGTTTAAGCCATAGACGAACCTCTGGTTCTTTTTCAATGGGGTGTTGATGTATTCAACCCCATATTTAGACAGTGACTCGAAGGATGCGACATAATCTGTCATAGAGAATTCACCTTGAACAAGGTCTATAAAACGACGAGCCAATGTCACCTCCTGTAACGACCCCGAATTTTATATAAATTTAAATTTATAATTTATTTAATTTTTGCATTAAATTTGTAAAATTCATTGTAAATTGAAACGAGTTTCCCCGCATTCAAATAAATTCTATGTTAAATCAATTAAAATCTAAAATATATGTATATATTTGAGTATATATGTATATGGGCATATATAATATAAAAGTATAGTATAAATGCATTGGATATTTGAAAATAAATAATAAATGAGTAAATAAAATATTAGATAGTTGAACTTTAAAAGGAAACAAAATTTGCATTGATGTTAAACAAATATTTCCAATAAATTTATAGTTATATAAGAATGTGAAATGAACATATTAAATAATTCTAGAATTATATAAACTATAGAAAAATGAATATTATAAAGTAAAGCAAAATTTAAATAGAAATTTATATTATAAAGTAATATTATTAAAGACGAAGTTAAAGAAAATAAAAATAGAAATAAATAAATAAAATAAATATTTAAAGTTAGAAATAATTTGACAAATTCCAATAGCATATTGACTAGAGAATCTCATGTAGATATAAAGCAATTAGACTTAGCAATTAATGCTAGCACAATATATCATCTCAGCCGAAAAGCAAGGCAAGAAGTAGGAACTAAGCAAATATGAAGGTACAAATAAACTAAGTACAACAAGACAACTCAACCAAAACAATTATCTTCAGCCGAAATCAAATTGTAGCATAGCCAAAGAAAAAATAAATAAGTACAAGCAAAATATACAATTTGTACAAGGCAATAAATGCCATATCTCATCAGCCTCCATTTGCTAGAAAAAAATCACTGACCATTGTATAAAGAAGACCACTTTGTATTGTACAAAATATTATAACACCCTGTACAAAATGAATACCCTGTAAACTCATTTTCTTTATCAAGCCTTCCTCATATCAGTTCGTTCATTTCAAACTGAGAAAATATGAAGCAAGCATCATCTCAACCTAAAACCAACATCAACTTAAACAACAGAAAAATCAAATCAAACCCAGAGAATTAAAGAAGAGTTTTAGCTAGCAAACTCAAGCCTGGTTCAACATAAGGGCAGCCCTGTTCTTCTTTTGAAAACAAGGTGAGTAACATTTAATTTCATAAGCTTAAGTATGAATCTGGTTGCATGTTGATAACTATGTATTGTGTGTGTGTGTGTGTATATATATATATATATATATATATTGATAACTCCTTGTTTTCTGGCGACCTAAAACCTTACAGCCTAACTTCTCTAGCGACCTAAAAGTCCGCGACCTAAGGAATTCCGCGACCTAAGGAACTCTGCGACCTAAAGAACTCTACGACCTAAAGGACTCAGTGACCTAAAGGACTCTGCGACCTAAAGGACTCTGCGACCTAAAGGACTCTGCGACCTAAAGGACTTCGCGACCTAACTTCCGAGCGACTCAACTTCATAAGGCTGTCCAGCGACCTAAAGGCTTCAGGAACTACTCCTTAGGTCGCTCACAACTTACGACCTACCTTAGGTCGCTCGCGACCTAAAACTTGCCCAGTTTAAACAAGTTCAGACAACTCCTTATGTGCCCCTTCCTTAGGTCATTCACGACCTACTACTCGCCACCTTATCCAGAGAAGACCGAGAATAACTACATCAGGCTAACTTCCTAAGTCGCTCGCGACCTACGACCGAACTTAGGTCGTACGCGACCTAAGACTTTGGGGTTAATTTTCGCACTGAATCATTCCTATAAGTCGCCAACGAACTAGTACCCTCCTTAACCCGCTTACGACTTACCACTTCAGATGAATCCAAGTGCAACTTCATCAGCCTGCTTCTTAAGTCTTTAATGGACTGCGACTTAGCTTAGGTCGCTCGCGACCTACGACCTAACTTAGGTCGTACGCGACCTAAGACTTGGCAGAACTTCTGTCCAGAATTTCACTCCTATAAATACCCCACTATCTTCAACATAAGAGGGACTTTTGGCCGATCATTTCTTAAAGCGTCGTTACTCTGCCAAACTCTTCACTCATTCGACAATTGAAGATCTTCAAACATTCGAGACACTACAACAAGCTTCGAGAGGAATTTCCTACATCCAACACGGATTCATCGAGTTTCATCATCGAAGTTTGAGCTAGTAGTTGAGATTGTCTTTGTGATCAAATTGTATTGTTTTCATAAGTGTATTGTATCGTCTTGTAACTGGATTCAGTAATAAAGAGATTCAAAGTGGACGTAGGCTCGATCTCAAGCCGAACCACTATAAACTGCTGTCTTTTACCGCCTTTTTCGCTATTTTACTGCTTACTTCTTATTCCCGTCACACGGGTGGTGCTTTCACAATTCTACTACACACACCGAGTGTTAGCGTTCACTTTTTAGCGTTAACATTTTGGTGCTTTCACTGAGAACCCAACTCAGGCAACCGTTCACCATAGCTTCATGGAAGTTTGTTGAAAGAATTTCCTTCAAAACCAGAAGTCTATCAGACATAATGGCTCCTAGAAGAAAACGTAAGTCTGTCAGATCTGATGATGACCGTGACAATACTGCCACTTCTCCTTCTCCAAGTCAGGCAGCTCCAAGCGTCGGGGTGACGCAAGAAGAATTAGATGCTGCTGTGTCCGGGCTGTACTAGCACATTGAAACTCAGAATAATCTGATGATGGAAAAGTTGAATGCTCTGCTCGGGGCTAATCAAAGACCAGTAAATAATGAAGAAAACTTTGTTGATGCTGCTCCCAACTCCGAAGGGAGAAATATTCCTCAGGACAGATCTGGAGCCGCTGAAGGTGCACCTCCTCAAGCTGAAGGATCCAGGCCATCTCCAGCTCTCCCCGAACGTTTGCCCGGACAAACTTCTGAGAAAATGGCCGAAGCCTATTCTGCAAAGTCACTAAACAATGAGGAGTATCTCTCCGGCATGATTCGGCAGATAATGAAAGAAAGCATGCAGAGAAACGAAGATGAGAATGATTGGGGATTCGCACCGAGTAAAACTCCATTTACTGAAAGGATTCTAAAGGCTGAGTTTCCCAGAAAATTCGTTCCTCCTACCATCCCTCCTTATCGAGGAACAAGTGATCCGAATCAATTCCTGTACAAATATGATTGGCACATGACTGGCGCCAGAGCAACTGACGAGATTAAATGCCGGTATTTCCCGGTATACTTGGAAGGAGTGGCGTTACTTTGGTTTACCAAGCTTCCTGTGCGATCTGTTGACCAATTTTCCGATCTGACCCGAAAATTCAAGGAACAATTCAGATTGTACATTTCAAGAGCAAAGGATATAATGTCTCTCTCGAGTCTTGAACAGAATCCTGGAGAGCCCATCAAATCTTTCCTGAATCGCTTTAATTTAGCCCTAGCAGAAGTTGATAACGCGGAACCGCGAATGATCTTAACCTACTTAATGCGGGCTATTGACAAGTCAAGCGAGTTTGGAAAATGGTTAAAAATGAAGGAACCAAATTCGCTCGAAAAGTTCTACAAAAAGGCTGATGAGTTCATGCGCCTAGAGAATCTCTCCGCGTCAGCTAAAGTTGTGACAACAGTGGTGGAAAATAATGCTACAGTTCAGAACAAGAAAGAATATGCAAATCAGAAAAGGGAGAGTAATGGTGGAAAGAAGCAGAAAGATCTCAAAAAGCCCCGCTTCCTCAAACCTTCGGATTTTACCCCCCTGACTGATACACCAGAGAATATTTTCATCGCCACTAAGGATGCTGTTGAATTTCCAAAACCACCGGCAGTAAAAGTTGGGAAAAATGCTGCTCAAAGCGAAAGATTTTGCAAGTTTCATAACCAGCCAGGTCATGATACCAACGAGTGCCGCCACTTGAAAAGCCTGATTGAAGAATTGTTGAGAGAGAATAAGTTGCAGCAGTATGTGAAAAGAAATAGAAAAGACCCGTCTTCATCTAACCAAGGACAACTACCCCTAGCTCATTCATCTGGTTCAGGAGAGAGGCCTACTGAAAAGGAAAGACCTGTGATCAATGTGATTACAGGAGGACCTTACCCGGCTGGCAGGAGTTGGGGTGAGATGGAAAGGTATGCTAGAGCTTTGAAGTATGCCCCAGCTGAAGAAAATGTCTTAATCTTGGAAGATGCTGCACCCCTAAAGCAGCAGAAGACTTTTCATGATGATATTATGTTCAGAACCAGGGATTCTATTGATGTGGAAGCTCCAACTGAGGACCCTTTAGTTGTCTTTGTCGGTATTGGGCCGGCTATAGTCAGAAGAGTGCTGGTTGATAGTGGTGCCTCGTGCAACATACTCTTTAAAAAGACATTTGACCAAATGAAAATTCCAATAACAGACGTACAAGCTTCTTCACACAAGATTGCTGGATTTACAGTGTTGTTGAAACAACCAATTGGAATGGTGGACTTGTTTGTTGAAATGGGCGAAGGACATAAGAAGTTGGTTCGGAAGCAAACTTTTGTAATTGTTGATGGATTCTCCGCCTATAATGCTTTCTTAGGTCGGCCTACCCTTGCTACTTTCAGGGCCGTCCTCGCTCCGTGGTGCTTAACAATGAAATTTCCCACAGATAATGGAGTTGCTGTCATTAAGGGAGATCAGAACACGGGGCGAGAGTGTTATCTTGTAGAGCTCCGAGAGGCCAGGAAAAGAGAAATGGGGAAAGATGCGGCAGCTCCGCTCCGCATCGAAGAACCAACCTTGTAGCAGCTACGGAGTGGCCCCTATACTGGCGAACACAGCAATGCAAGGAAAGAGATGGACCCCAGGAAAGCCAGTACAGGGGAGAATAGAGTGGTACCCGTAGAAGTAACGGTACCAATATCTGTTGACTCGAAAGGCCCAAACAAAGTACTCAATGTGGGTTCACAACTGAGCATAGCAGTTCAAAACACGCTGATATCATTCTTAAAAGCCAATCTAGATGTGTTCGCTTGGTGTCATGCTGATATGTGTGGGATCTCCCCGGAAATTGTTGTACATACTCTAAACATTGATCCAAAATTCACGCCAGTGAAATAGAAAAGAAGAACCCAAGGCCCAGAAAGGTCGATAGCACTAAAGGAAGAAGTCGATCGGCTCATGGAAAACGGCTTCATCAGATACTCCACTTATCCAAATTGGGTTTCAAATCCAGTATTGGTTAAGAAGGCGAATGGAAAGTGGAGGGTATGCATTGATTTTTCGGACCTAAACAAAGCTTGCCCCAAAGATTGCTTCCCACTGCCCAGAATCGATTAGTTGGTAGATGGAACAGCTGGGCATGAGTTGTTATCATTTATGGATGCTTACTCCGGGTACAATCGGATAATGATGCATGAGCCGGATCAGGAAGACACAAGCTTTATCACAGATGTGGGTCTCTATTGCTACAAGGTTATGCCTTTCGGATTGAAGAATGCTGGGGCAACCTACCAAAGGCTCGTCAATGCGATGTTCAAACCTCAGATTGGTAGGACCATGGAAGTTTATGTTGACGATATGTTGGTAAAGTCAAAGAAAGCTGTAGACCACATGGGTCACTTGGAGGAAATGTTTGCAATTCTTCGAAAGTACGGAATGAAGCTCAATCCATTGAAATGTTCGTTCGGAGTAGAGTCCGGGAAATTCTTAGGTTTCATTGTGAGCGCCAGGGGCATCGAAGCCAATCCTACTCAAATCACAGCTCTAAGAAAGGTCAAAGCCCCTAAAACAAAGAAAGAAATGCAAAGCCTCAATGGAAAAGTTGCTGCCCTGAGTCGTTTCATTTCCAAGGCCACAGACAAATGCATTCCCTTCTTTGATGCTCTAAAGAAAGGAAAGAAAAATTTCGAATGGACTCCCGAATGTCAGAATGCTTTCAATGAACTAATTCGTCATATGGAAACACCTCCAGTTCTGTCCAAGCCTAGTGATGGTGAAGACCTTTTCATCTATCTAGCAATTTCATCTCATGCTCTCAATGCAGCACTTGTACGAGAAGATATGAAAATACAACGTCCAGTTTATTACATCAGCAAACGGTTCACTGGGGCAGAGATGAATTATTCAAAGATAGAAAAGCTCGCCTATTGTTTGCTAATTGCTTCCAGGAAATTGAGACCATACTTTCAGGCTCATCCTATCAAGGTTCTTACTGATCAACCTCTAAAGCAAGTCCTGTTTCGCCCTGAAACTTCGGGTCGTCTTTTGAAATGGAACAATGAACTCAGCCAATACGATATCACTTACCATCCCCGAAGAGCAATCAACGGACAGGCCTTAGCAGATTTCATTGTAGAGTCTACTGACAAAGGTGACAGTGAGAAAGAAACAACTGACTGCATTCCAATCCAGTGGAAGTTGTATGTTGACGGCTCGAGAAATGATTATTGTTCTGGGCAGGGGTTGTGCTTGAAACCCCCGAAGGACGATCATTGTGTTATGCATTGAGACTGGAATTTCCTTCAACAAACAATGAAGTAGAGTATGAAGCTCTAATTGCTAATTTAAAAATTTCCATGGAACTAAACATCAAAGTGTTATAGATCTTCAGCGATTCTCAACTTATTGTTTGCCAGGTAAAGAAAGAGTTTCAAGCTAAAGGTGGAAATCTGCCCGCGTACTTGTCAAAGGCATGTGAACTTCTCGAAGATTTCGATCATTATACGATAAGTCATATTCCTCGGGTAGAAAACATGAAAGCGGATTCTCTGGCAAAGTACTCAAGTTCTGGAGAAGCTCAATTACTGGGATTAGTTCCTGTAGAAGTTCTGTCAGCTCCAAGCATTGATGAAATGGATGTTGATTGGATTATGGCTACGTCTCAAGAGCAGGAATCATGGATGACTCCAATCAAAGAATACCTACTCAATGGTTCCCTGCCAGAAAGTTCTAACGAACGCCAAAAACTATTGAGGAAAGCATCAAGATATATAATTCAAGATGGCCGATTATATAGACGGGGATTCTCAATGCCATTACTTCGATGTGTAACTAAGGAAGAAGCTAAGACAATTCTAGCTGAGGTACACAGAGGAGAATGCGTGGATCATTCAGGTGGTCAAACCCTAGCCAAGAAAGTTCTCCGATATGGATATTTCTGGCCGGATATTAATCGAGATGCTGCTATCTACTCCAGGAAGTGCGACAAATGTCAAAGATTCGCGAAAATCCCAAAAGCACCTTCCAGCGAGCTCACAGAAATGGTCAGCCCATGGCCGTTCGCCATTTGGGGAATAGACTTGATTGGACCTTTACCGATCGCTAAATCAGGAATCAAATATGCTATTGTTGCCGTTGATTATTTCACTAAGTGGGCTGAAGCAGAACCTTTGGCCACCATTACCTCTAAAAAGATGATAAATTTCGTATCTAAAAATATCATTTGTAGGTTTGGTGTGCCGCAGAAGATAATCACAGACAACGGCACTCAGTTTGAAAGTGAAGAATTCCAGGATTTTTGCAAACGGTTCAGAATTCGGAAAAGCTTCTCGGCAGTGGCTCATCCGTAGGCAAACAGGAAAGTGGAAGTAGTGAACAAAATTATCAAGTCAACCATCAAAAAGCAACTCGAAAAAGCAAAAGGTGGTTGGGTCGATAAGCTTCCATTAGCACTATGGGCATACAGAACTACTCACAAAACTGCGACTGGGCACACTCCATTTTCACTGGCATACGGATCAGAAGCAATGATTCCAGTGGAAGTAGAAGTTCCTTCACACAGGAGAATTCATTTCAATTAAGCTGAAAACGAAAAGCTGCAACTTGAAGCACTTGATTTTCTTGATGAAAAAAGAGAAGAAGCCAGGCTCAGAGTTTTAGCTTATCAACAAAGGATAGCCAGGCACTTCAACTCTAAAGTTCGCCAACGCAGCTTTGAGGTCGGAGACTTAGTCTTAAAAAGGGTCATGACAGCAACTGGTGTGTTTAGGCCAAACTGGGAAGGACCATATGCCATAGGCAGTAAACTTCTTGATGGCACTTTCAAACTCATAACTATTGAAGGAGATCCAATTCCAAGAGCCTGGAACAGCAACCACTTACGTCCTTATTTTACTTAAAAAGAGCTTTTCTCAAAATTGTAAAATAGTGATGAATGTATCAGTTGTATTGAAAGACATTGTAAATCAGTGCAAGTTAATAAAAGCTATAAAGTGGATGTAGGCCCGATTCTTGGCCGAACCACTATAAATCTTATGTTCTTTACTATTTCATAATGCCTGTTTCATTTCGATATGTAAATACTTTAAATGTATTGCTAAAATGTCGGTTCAAAATTGCAGGACATTAAAACAAGGCTTGCTAGTCACAAAGCCGAGCGACTTCTATAAATCACCTATTAAGCAAATACCAAGCGACAAAAAAAAATTCCAGATTCAAATCCTATACAAGAAGAATATCACATAAAAAGTTGGCGACTCCACTGTGGCAAGCCTTCGTTAACTGGTTGAGATTGTCGATATGAACAGACATCCAACTAGGTAACTCGCGTTTGTTCCGTGTTAACCCTTAATTCTCCACGACATAAGAATGGCACGATTCAAGCAGGGTGTGCGACTTAGCGAGTCAAGGAACTGTGCGAGTCAAGAAAAGTACACGACTCAAAACTTAACGAGTTAAGGGATTGTGTGACTTAACGAGTTAAGGCCTGGATGATCTACGACTCAAGGAAGCCACCAGCTCACGACTTAAAGAGGCCTACGACTCAACAGGCTCCGACCTAAGGAGTGGTCTGACTTAACGGTTTACGAGTTAAGGAAGGTTCCGATTTACGGCAGTATGCGACTTAAGTAGGTGGACGACTTACGACCTAAGGAAGTCTACGACTCAAAACCTAGATGACTTAATGACTCAGCGAGTTAACGACTCAGGGCAATCCACGACTTAACGACTCAGGGCAATCCACGACTTAACGGCTTAAGAGCCTTACGACCTAAAAGGCATGCCGACCCAATAGTTAACGACCTAACAATTAACCGACCTAAAAAATCTGCCGACTTAAGAGCTCACGACCTAAGCAGGCAAAGACAAGATCAAAAAGGCAACAGATATGAGGATTCCCTAGGTCGTCACCAACCTACGACTTACGACCTAACTTAGGTCGTCTCCGACCTAGGACTTGGAGAATAAAACCCGCTCAGAATTTTCCCTATAAATACCCCACTACTTTCAACATGAAGGGGACTTTTGGCCGACCATTTCTAAAAGCATCGTGACTCTGCCAAACTGCCAACTCACTCAACACTTGAAGATCTCCAAATACTCAAGACACTACAACAAGCTTCGAGAGGAATTTCCTACATCCGACACGGATTCATCAAGTTTCTTCATCAAAGTTTGAGCTAGTAGTTAAGAGTGTTTGTTGTGATCAAATTGTATCGTATTTCAGAAGTGTGTTGTATCAAATTGTAACCGAATTAGTAATAAAAGACTATAAAGTGGACGTAGACTCAATTACGGGTCGAACCACTATAAATCTGTTGTCTTTTTACCATTTTACTGCTATTTTCAGCTTGTATTCTGTTCCCGTACCAACGGGTGGTGCTTTCACGACTCTACTACACACACCGGGTGTTAGCGTTCACTTTTTAGCGTTAACATTTTGGTGCTTTCACTGAGAACGTGAACTCAGGAAGATTTTCACCGTTGCTTCGCAAAGACTCATAAAGAGAACCTCTCTTAAAAACCAGAAGTTGATCTGAAATAATGGCTCCTGGAAGAAGAGGTAGACCTATCAAATCCAGAAATGCTCATGAAGGGACTTCCGCTTCCCCAACAACAGACCAAGCAACTCCTACCGTTGGAGTCACCAGGGCTGAATTAGATGACGCAGTTTCTGGATTATACCAACAAATTGAAGCTCAAAACGCCTTGATGATGGATAGATTAACTGCTCTGCTCGGGGCAAATCGTCAACCAGAAAACCATCAAACAACCTTTCCTGAAATGCCACCTTTCCAAGCTGAGGGTTCTATGCCGCAGCCAACTTATCGTGAACATGTGCCTAGGCAAGCTTCCGAGAGAAGGACTGATGCCTGCCCGGAGATGTCTTTGAACAATAAAGAGTACCTGTCCGAAATGGTTGGCCGCATCATGAAAGAAAGCATGCAGAGGGAAGAGAATGAGAGTGACTGGGGATTTGCACCAAGCAGAACTCCGTTTACTGAAAGGATCCTGAAAGCGGAATTTCCAAGGAAATTTGCACCTCCTACTATCCAAGCCTATAAGGGAACGAGTGACCCTAATCATTTCCTGTACAAGTACGATTGGCATATGACCGGGGCAAGAGCGTCAGACGAGATTAAGTGTCGATACTTTCCAGTGTACTTGGAAGGTGTGGCCTTACTTTGGTTCACAAAGCTTCCAATTCGGTCAATAGATCAATTCTCCGACTTGACGCAAAAGTTTAAAGAACAGTTCAGATTGTATGCTTCAAAAGCTAAGGATATAATGTCACTGTCTAGTCTTGAACAGGCTCCCGGAGAATCAATCAAATCTTTCTTAAGCCGTTTCAATATAGCTGTAGCCGAAGTGGATAATGTAGAACCGCGTATGATCCTGACCTACTTGGTGCGAGCCATCAATAAATCGAGTGAATTTGGAAAATGGCTAAAAATGAAGGAACCAAATTCCCTTGAGAAGTTTTATAAAAAGGCCGATGAATTCATGCGCCTGGAAAACCTTTCTGCCTCAGCAAAAGTATTAGTTGCTAAGGACAACAATAATGATCTTGCTTCTAACAGAAGAAATTCTGAGAATTAGAAAAGGGAAAACGACGGAGGAAAGAATCAGGGGAATGAGAAGAAACTCCGCCGCTTCGATCTTTCAGATTTTACTCCTTTAACTGATACACCAAGAAATATCTTTTTCACAACAAAGGATGTTGTCAGGTATCCTAAGCCACCTGAGATAAAGAGAGGTGCAGTGCGTAATGGAAAATTCTGCCAATTCCACAATCAACCTGGCCATGATACTGACCAATGTCGCCAGTTAAAAAATGTGATTGAAGAATGGCTGAAGCAGGGTAAACTCAAACAATACGTTAAGAGAAGCGGAGTCGATCCAACCTCATCCACTCGGGGTCAACAACGTCCTACCCATCAATCCGATTCAGAAAAGCTTGTCATTAATGTTGTCACAGGAGGTCCACACCCAGCAGGCAGAAGTTGGGACGACTGCTAATTGTCCACAAAACTGCGACTGGGGCATCTTTCACTTTCTCTGGCATATAAATCCGAAGCGACGAATCTAGTGCAAATGGAAAGTCAGCCCGGAGAGTCTGAAACAACAATCAGTAGCATCCATTTTTTACTTAACAGCATTGTTTAAATTTGTAAAATGATAATGGATGTGTAACTTTTGCATTGTAAACCGCTGAGAAATCAGTATGATTGAGTAATGAAAAACTATGAATTATGTGTTTTCTGTTACAAAATGCCTGTTATATTTCGATGTGTAAATACTCTAAATGTATTGCTAAAATGTCGATCTAATATTGCAGGTCATTAAAGCGAAGCTCACCCATCGCAAAGCCAAGCGAGCCCTACAAATCACTTATTAAGCAAATACCAAGCAATAAAAAATTCCAGGCTCAAATCCCATACAAGAGGAACTTCACATAAAAGTTGGCGATGCCACTGTGTCAAGCACTCGTTAAATGGTTGCAGTCGTCAATATAAAAAGACATCCAACCAAGTAACTTGCGTTTACCATGTGGAGTCACTTAACAGTGAAGTCTACTTCTTCGGATAAAGCAATTTACTTGCAAAAGAAAGGGAGACGCGCTTGGAAACAATAATAAAGGATCGCTGATTAGCAGATGATGAGGAAACATTGGCCGGCAAACATAAAAGCAACCAAAAGGAGGTATGCCTCTCAATAAGAAGGCCGGTAGATCCACAAAAGGGTCACCTTCCCAAGCAGAAGGAACAGGACCCTTGCTAACTGGTCGTGATGCATCCGATCAGACAGCTTGCGTCCGTCCCGTGATCCAATCGCCTCTGAGACGCAACCCTCCTGGCACACCAATCCACCATGGCTCCTCTCCGGAAGCCGATAAAGCCCTCTAACGAGGCATGCCAAAAAATGAAAGTGCTTTCCTCAATCAAAAAAGATTGGTGGAACCACCGGAGGGGCACCTTCCCAAGCTGAAGGAAAAGGGCCCTTGTTAGTTAATTCAATCGTTTGTGCAAACGAACATCCAATCAAGCAACTTGTGTCCGCCCCGTGGATCCATTCAACCATGAGAAAGTAACTTCTAGGCAATCACAAGTCCTCTTCGGAGGCAAAAGCCCTCTTCGGAGGCACATTTCACCAGTGTAGAAGTGCAAAATGCTCCTCTTCGGAGGCCCACTTCACCAGAGCTGAAATGCTAAAAAGCCCTCTTCGGAGGCACGTTTCACCAGTGTAGAAGTGAAAAATGCTCCTCTTCGGAGGCCCACTTCACCAGAGCTGAAATGCTAAAAAGCCCTCTTCGGAGGCACGTTTCACCAGTGTAGAAGTGCAAAATGCTCCTCTTCGGAGGCCCACTTCACCAGAGCTGAAATGCCAAAATTGCTTCTCTTCGGAGACCAAAATCGCTTCTCTTCGGAGACCAAAAAAAAACCTCTTCGGAGGCACACTTCACCATGCTTGAAGTACCAGACATAAGCCCTCTTCAGAGGCACAAAAACAAAGCCTTCTTCAGAAGCACTAAACAAATCAAAAAATTCTTCAGAAAGTTCACTTCACTGCATAGGAAAATCCACTTTTTAACAAATGAAAGTGATCATCCCCGAAAGTTGAAGTGTTCTTCAGAAAGAAAGAAAAAGTAAAAATTTCTCCAATACGAAACGTATTCTATTAAAAGCAGAATAGTATTTCCTCACATCGAAAGAATTATTCTCTAAAATAAGAATACAAGTTTCTATAGAATATCGCAGCGAGCCGTGATACGGGGGCATATAACTATATTAATAGAAATAACACTCGACCATCATACCACGAGCTCACTGCAATATCAATTAAAGTAAATAAAGAATCATTTATTCTACATTACAATGGGAAATAGATGCATTCTCACATACACAAGAATTTGTACAAGTAAAATAGCTATTTTATTCAATACTATGAAAACTTTTTACATTGTGCAGATCACAAAAAGAAGCGGAGACCGGTATCCGCACAGCTTCCGGTCGGTACATGCAAAAAGCAGAAAAGGCAAAATCAAGCTCATTTCTCCTTCTTCCCGCCTTTAGAGCTTTTACCCGGCCTGATAATTAGCTTCGGAGGCCGTTGTGGTTGAGTCGGAGAAGAAGGAGAAAGAGGCACAACCGGACCAACTTCTGCTTCCTCTCCAGCGCCAGAAGAGCATTTCTTGCCTCTCTTCGAAATTACTCATTTCCCCTTCTTTTTCGAGGAAGACTCACTACCTGGAGTAAAAAACTCTGAAAGCTTTGTGTCGTCGTCATAAGACTGCTCCGGAGTCTTCTCGCCTTCTTCAAGTTCCCTGTCTTGGGCTCTTGCGAAACAACCGGATCGTCCAAGTCTTTGAGGGCTTCAATTTTCTCTTCTTGCGATCCTGGTTGAGAAGCTGGAAGAGGAGTAACTTGAGAAGGAGGAGGAACGGCAGCTGAAGAAGGAAAAGTAGGCACAGCTTTCGGTGCTTCCGCTATAGAAGAAAAGAAATTAAAATCAGTATTCTCCAAGATAAGAGAAGATATTGGTTCGTCCAGGCTTAAGTAATAAGTGAGAAGTTCATCAAGCTCAGTCAAATCTAATAAGTAATTCACTGGAGATGGGTCGACGTCAAAATTACCTGGAGAAGTCGGTTTGGCGAAATCAATCTCAAATTTCTGAGCTTTAAAGTCTTCCATAGCCTCTTCCTCTGTGGGAGTGGTCATAGTTTCTTGGTCAACTTTAGCAGGAGGCGAAGAGTGAGAGCTAGAGCCAGCAATATCCACATGAGCTGAAGCCGAAATATGAACAAGAGCAATAGGAAGTATTTCTTTCTCAGGAAGCTTCTCTCCCGTCGCTTCGGCTCGCACTCGGGTAAGCTGCTCTTTTCCTTTGGAAAGGGCAGCGCGGACACTCTCATCTAAGTAGGTGGCTTGAAGATCTGCTTCAGCATAACCGGCACCGCCGAACATGTCAATGATCGCCTCCCATACTTCAGCTAAAGTGACTTCATATTCCGGTCCCAAAAATGAAAGGCTCCCACGCCCCAAGACGCAATGGATATAAAAGTCGAATAAAGTCGTGTCAATGGTGGCTCTGGTTGCCTTATGGGATTCCTCAACTGCAGCTTTACCAGAGAGAGATTCATCACGCTCTCTTTCAGCCTTCAATAACTGAGACTGCAGTCTCATAATTTCTAAGTCTTGAGAGCTGACTTTCTCCCGAAGTTGAGCAGCGTCATCGCGGTATTTTCTAATAACCTGTTGTTCTGCTTCAAGTTTCACTTCAGTATCTCGCTGAGCAGCGTGGGCGTCTCGAACTTTCTTTTGGAGCATTTCTTCCTTCTGTGAATAAGAAGTGGAAGAAGTAGCAAGCTCATTTTTGAGTCTTTCAACTTCGGCTTCAAGCCTCCCATAATCATCAGTAATGCTTTTCATTTCAGCATCGTGGTGCTTGCAAATTTTATCCCATTCTGATTTATCGTTCTCCATGGTCATCATGGCCTCAAGATTCATATGGTTGACCCTTTGAAGTTCATCGACCAGCTTCTGCCATCCAGACATTCTTTCAATGTCAAGCTTGACAGCATCGTGATTTCTCAGCATCGCCTGCTTATCGATTGGAACTAAGTCTAAGTCAAAACGAACTCCTTTTAGACACCAATTTGGAAATCGGCTCTGAAGTGTGGGAGGACCATCCCCGGCTTGGTACTAAGGCCTATTAATGATTGCCTGGATGTCGGACCTCTTAAGTGCAGGAGAACCGGAAGAAGTATCAGGAGGAATAGAAGCGGCAGTCTTTTCCGAAATAGTAGACGCGTCCTTTTCGTCGAGTCTGATCCGCTTGCTAGAATCATCGGCAATGTGAATTTTCCCCTTGTCGTCGTAAGATTTCCTCTTGTGAGAATCGTCGCTTCTGCGGGAAGAGCCGTGTCGCTCGTCCCTACTCCTATAGTACTGTTCGTCTTCTCTCCGGCGGCGCTCTTCATAAGCTCGCCTTTCGTGAGCTTTTCTCTCAGCCCTTTCCTCATCAGTTTCCCTCGGGGCACTGAGATAACTCCTAAAGTCGTAGGCATCGCGGCTTCCGTGACGTTGGAATTTGTCGAAGTAAGAGCCACTTCTCCCCATCAGAGAACCTGAAATTGAAGAAAAGACAAGTCTTAGAAATCTTCAAATTGAAGAAGCTAAGTGCATATAAGTGCCAATAATCCTAAGTGTGTGTGATGTGCAAACTACGTGCGTCAGACTACAAACCACTTTTGGTTGTGGAAATGGCAATAACTTGTGTGGTAGGTGTTGTAGTTTGTTGCAAAAAAGAGGTCGCTTCAACAACAGGAGATATCGGTTTTGAAGTATCGTCTTTAAAAAGCTCTTGAGAAGTTATCATTATGTCACTCAAGTTATCAAAGGTGTCATCGCCATGATACCCAGTAGAACTCTCTTTTTCAACTTCCACATCAACCGTCTTCTCAGAAATTCGAGGATTTTCTTCCTCTTCGATAACGGGGGAAAGTGTTAATTTGCTGGACGACCCCACAATGCCAGTAGAAACAAAACACTTCACCGGTGAAGTCTCAGTGGATATTTCTTTCAGCATAGGATCTTCAGCAGGGGCAGGGGCATATGATGCCTTTCCTGGAGAATCAGGGACTTCATAAGGCTGTGTAGAGCGAGAAGAGTGAAGAAGTCCAAAATGGTGGAGAAATTCGTCCTTCAATAAGAATTTCGCATCCCGCTCTTCGGCTGGTACGGCCATGAGTCTCTCTAGAGTTGGCTTGTGGCTGAGATCCCTAGAAGGAGGAGGGAGAGCTGAAATGAAAAAGCGAAATTAACATTTGGAAATTTGGACTTCACAAAACTCAGAGAATAAAAGAAGTAAAGATAGATGATCTTACTTCCTTCCCTCCACACAGCATAAAACCCCGGGGGACAGCGAACATAAAAGAACTGAGTCAAAAACCCATGAGCACTATCAGGGAGGCCGACGATCAATTTACGATTTCTGGCGCTTCTCACAACAGTTATCGAAGGATGATCTTTAGTTCTGGTAAAGGAACACAAGTAGCAAATCTCGTCAAAGCTTGGAAGTCGCTCGAGGATTCTCCCAAATAGCACACATAACCCCATTAGAATGGCATAGCCATTGGGATGTAGCTGAAATGGGGAAATGGCCAATTGTCGAAGGAGATGCTGGAAAAAGTTGTTGAAAGGCAGAATGGCTCCGCTCAAGCACATTTGTCGATTGACCACTACAAAGCCAGAAGGGGCTGCATCAGCAGTGTTGCTTTTCCCGGGAAGAATGGCATCCGCTTCAGCAATGCCGAACTGAGCGCATAACTGCCGGAAAACTCTGTACGATAAAGTGGTAGAGGCCCTTTCTGTAGGGTTGACTAATGGAGCCGGAATAAAAGTGGCTTCTTCAGCCCGGACTGTAGTATCTTCTCGCAGAGAAGACATTCTACACAATCGACTGAATGTTCAAATGTGAAGGTGCATGTTTCCTAAAAAGTGTGAAGTGTTGTGCATAACTAATGAAAATAAAAAAGCAAACATAACTGGAATTAAACTAGCTGACAATCAGTCGATTACAAGATTTCAGATCTTGTTAATGCTCAAGTGCGGTATTAATGCAAACAGATCAGTTTCAGTTGACTATTACGATTTTGCTTTAATACTTCACTTGAATTGGTTATTGTATAGCATTTCACTCATATAGTTCATTTAATTTGAATTTTTCTTTATCAAATAATCTGTCATTCGATGTGGGCAGTCAGTGGCAGTATATTAGTCCCAATTTTCTGTGAATGTTGTGTTGAATAGGTTGTAAGCCTGCAAGTCAAAATGATCTGTGAAAGAATGCAACAAAGTTTAACAGTTTAAAGTCCAAACACTAGTTCAAAGCTCAAGCAAAATCTGAAAATTGCAAGTACTGAGTCGCGAACGACTCAAGTGATAAGTCGCGAACGACTCAAGTGATAAGTCGCCCACGATTCAAGCATTGACTCGGCAACGATTTAGGTGCTAACTCAGTTGTGACTTAAAAATTGCTTCCTACGGGTTAAGGTCAGCCGTGCTCTAAGTTGTAAGTTGTGAAGGATAAAAGAAGCTCCAATTCAAAGCAACAAAAACTCCCAAGTCCTAACCCGGCTACGACTCAGAGCTTAAGTCGCAGAAAGTGATAAGTCGATCCGTAGTAAAATCATCAGAATTGCTGGATCACGCGAAATCACCAATCCATCTAACTCCTGACTTGTTTAATCCTTAACTCATTAACCATCTATCCATCCAATTCCTAACCCGTTTACCTTCTAACTCGTTAATCCCTAACTCGTGAACCATTCAACGCTTAACCCATTAACCCGATAACATCACAACCATCAACCCTAGTTCTGACACGCCACTAAACCACCGCAAAACACGAATCAAGTCATATCGAACTACCCTAAGTCCATCAATGTCCAGTGTGACGACATTTGCAAGGTTCAAGGGAGCAAACCAGAGACAAAGGATTGATGATAATCGACGATTGGAAAGGAGGCGAAAATGCTTACGTAGTATGATGCTAGGGATGATCGAAGAAGAATCGAATCGAAATCGCCTTAGAAAGCTTGGAAAAGTGTTAATGGCAGACGCGGCTGGGAAAAATGTTAATGAGAAGAAGAAGATAAGAGGAACGACTTAAGTTTTTTATACCTCGGAGCAATGGAATTTGAACCGGCCCACACAAGTTAAGATGAGTCGAAGCACACGACCTACGACTTAGGCGTGTACTTCGAGGGGCAAATGTTAACCCTTAATTCTCCACGACTTAAGAATGGCACGATTCAAGCAGGGTGTGCGACTTAGCGAGTCAAGGAACTGTGCGAGTCAGGAAAAGTACATGACTCAAGACTTAACGAGTTAAGGGATTGTGTGACTTAACGAGTTAAGGCCTGGATGATCTACGACTCAAGGAAGCCACCAGCTCACGACTTAAAGAGGCCTATGACTCAACAGGCTCCGACCTAAGGAGTGGTCTGACTTAACGGTTTACGAGTTAAGGAAGGTTCTGATCTAAGGCAGTATGCGACTTAAGCAGGTGGACGACTTACGACCTAAGGAAGTCTATGACTCAAAACCTAGATGACTTAATGACTCAGCGAGTTAACGACTCAGGGCAATCCACGACTTAACGACTCAGGGCAATCCACGACTTAACGGCATAAGAGCCTTACGACCTAAAAGTCATGTCGACCCAATAGTTAACTACCTAACAATTAACCGACCTAAAAAAGCTGCCGACTTAAGAGCTCACGACCTAAGCAGGCAAAGACAAGATCAAAAAGGCAACAGATATAAGGATTCCCTAGGTCGTCACCAACCTACGACTTACGACCTAACATAGGTCGTCTCCGACCTAGGACTTGGAGAATAAAACCCGCTCAGAATTTTCCCTATAAATACCCCACTAGTTTCAACATAAAGGGGACTTTTGGCCGACCATTTCTAAAAGCGTCGTGACTCTACCAAACTGCCAACTCACTCAACACTTGAAGATCTCCAAATACTCAAAACACTACAACAAGCTTCGAGAGGAATTTCCTACATCCGACACGGATTCATCAAGTTTCTTCATCAAAGTTTGAGCTAGTAGTCAAGAGTGTTTTTTGTGATCAAATTGTATCGTATTTCAGAAGTGTGTTGTATCAAATTGTAACCGAATCAGTAATAAAAGACTATAAAGTGGACGTAGACTCAATTACGGGTCGAACCACTATAAATCTGTTGTCTTTTTACCGTTTTACTGCTATTTTCAGCTTGTATTCTGTTCCCGTACCAATGGGTGGTGCTCTCACGACTCTCCTACACACACCGGGTGTTAGCGTTCACTTTTTAGCGTTAACATCCCGTGAAGTTATTCAACAGTGAAGTCCACTTCTTCGGATAAGGCAATTACTTGCAAAAGGAAAGAAGATGCGCTTGGAAGCGATAATAAAAGATCGCTAATGAGCAGATGATGAGAGAACATAGCTAAGCAAACACAGAAGCAGCCAAAAGGAGGTATGCCTCTCAATAAAAGGGCCGGTAGAACCACCAAAGGGACACCTTCCCAAGCAGAAGGAACAGGGCCCTTGCTAACTGATCGTGATGCATCCGATCAGGCAGCTTGCGTCCGTCCCGTGGATCTACTCGCCCCTGAGACGCAACCTTCCTAGCACACCAACCAACCGAGGCACGCCAACAAAGCCCTCTAACGAGGCACGCCAAAAAATTAAAGTGCTTCTCTCAATAAAAAAAGATTGGTGGAACCACCGGAGGGGCACCTTCCCAAGCTGAAAGAATATGGCCCTTGTTAATTGATTGCGA
This sequence comes from Allium fistulosum, assembly GCA_030737815.1. Lineage (NCBI taxonomy): Eukaryota > Viridiplantae > Streptophyta > Magnoliopsida > Asparagales > Amaryllidaceae > Allium > Allium fistulosum. The sequence goes on along the minus strand of CM060901.1, from coordinate 806,451,761 downwards.
TCGTTTGTGCAAACGAACATCCAATCAAACAACTTGCGTCCGCCCTGTGGATCCATCCAACCATGAGAAAGTAACTTCCAGGCAATCAACAAGCCCTCTTCGGAGGCACAAGCCCTCTTCGGAGGCACATGCCCTCTTCGGAGGCAAAAGCCCTCTCCCGAGGCACCACAAGCCCTTTTCGAAGGCACATGCCCTCTTCGGAGGCAAAAGCCCTCTCCCGAGGCACCGCAAGCCCTCTCCGGAGGCACAAGCCCTCTTCGGAGGCACAAGCCCTCTTCGGAGGCACAACTCTTTGGAGGAGCCCTCTTCGGAGGCATGTCCCAAAATAGAATGCTCAAACAAAAAAAGCCTTCTCCGGAAGCACATTTCAACTCTCAAAGGAAGGTTAACTTATTCATCTCAAAAAAGTTCTTCCTTAAAAAAGTTGAAATGCTACAAAAAGACCTCTTCGGAGGCATACTTCACCGTGCTCGAAGTACCAAAAATAAGCCCTTTACTGGGGCACAAAATCAAAACCTTCTTCAGAAGCTCATTTCACGGCGTAGAGAAATCCACTTTTTAACAAATAAAAGTGATCATCTCTGAAAGTTGAAGTGTTCTTCAAGGAAGAAAGAGAAAGTAAAAAATTTCTCCAAAAATGAGATATAATCTATTAAAAGCAGAATGATTCTTCCCTTAAAAGCGGAATAGTTATTCTCTGAAATAGGAATATCAGTCTTGTAAAAGCTAGAAATGTTGCAATGCACTTGTGGTATGGAGGCAATACTATACAATTCAGTTATATTAATAAAAGTAACATGCAAGCAACATACCACAAATTCGTTGCAATATCACGAAAAATAGATGTGGAATAAATGCATTCTCAAACACAGATAAAAAAGTTTGTACAAGTAAAAAGAATCGTTTATTCTACACTAAAAATGAGAAACAGATGCATTCTCACATACACAAGAATTTGTACAAGTAAAATAGCTATTTTATTCAATACTATGAAAACTTTTTACATTGTGCAGATTACAAAAAGAAGCGGGGACCGGTACCCGCACAATCTCCGGTCGGTGCATGCAAAAAAGCAAAATAAGAAGTAGAAAATCCAGCCTGTCATTCCTTCTTCCCGCTACCTTTGGAGCCTTTGCCTGGCTTGATGGTTAATTTCGGAATCCGGCGTGGGCGGGATGGAGAAGGAGGAGTGGTTGGATCTTCTTCTATTTTGTCTTCCCCAGCTGAAGCACTTCTCTTCTTCTTCTTTAGTACACGCTTTCCTTTCCTCTTTGAAGAAGATTCGCTTCCCGGAGACAGCAGCTTGGAATGTTTTGTATCGTCATCAAATGACTGCTCTTGAGTCTTCTCACTGTCCTCCGTCCCCTCCGCTTTTTGTTCTTGAGAAGTGAGTGGGTCCTCCAAGCCTTGGAGAGCTTCTATCTGTTCTTCCTGCGACCTTGGTTGAGAAGCAGGAGTGACTTGAAGAGATGGAGGAGGAATAGTTGGAAGAGGGGAAGTGTGCGCAGCGCCAGGTGCCTCCGCCGTAGAAGAATTGAAGTTAAAATCGGTATTCTCCGAGAAAAGAGAAGGTATCGGTTCATCAAAGCTTAAGTAATAAGTAAGAAGGTCATCAAACTCGGTTAGATCGAATAAATGATTCACTGGACCCGGGTCAACGCCAAAGTTACCTGGAAGAGTTGGCTTCGCGAGATCAGTCTCGAATTTCTCGGCTTCAACATCGTCCGGAGCCTCATCCTCTATGGGAGTAGTAGCAGTTTCTTTGGCAGCTTTAGCAGGAGGCGAAGAATGGGAACTGGAGTCCATAATGTTAACATCGGCCGAAGTTGAAGCATGAACGGGGGCAGTTAAAGGATCTTCCTCCTTTGGATATTCTTCTCCCACCGGTTCAGCTCGCGCTTTAGCAAGTTGCTACTTCCCTTTAGCAAGAGCAGCACGAGTTTCATCGTCAAGATAACGTGCCTCAAGCTCTGCCTCATCATAGCCGGCACCGCCCAACATATCAACTGCGGCTTCCCACACCTCGGCCAGAGTAATCTCGTATTCAGGACCCAGAAAAGAGAGGCTCCCATGACCCAGAACGCTGTGCAAATAAAAGTCGAATAAGGTGGAGCTGACGTTAGCTTTCGTTGCCTCATTTGATTGCTCAGCCGCTTCTTTTTCAGCAACGGCTGCAACTCGACCAGCAACAGCCTCATCACGCTCTTTCTCAGCTTTAGCAAGTCGAGACTTTAGCAATTCAATCTCCACGTTCTGGGAGTTAACTGTTTCCCGCAACTGAGCGTTATTTTTGCGGTATTCTTCAACAACGAACTGCTTAGCCGCAAATTTCATTTCAGCATCCCTCTGAGCGGCGTGCGCATCCCACACTTGTTTTTGAAACACTTCTTCTTTCTGAGATTGCGAAGCGAAAGAAGCGGCGAGATCTTCCTTAAGTTTTTTAACCTCGGACTCAAGTCTCGCATTATCATCAGTAATGCTCGTCATCTCGGCATCATGCTGTTTGCAAATTTTGTCCCATTCCGTCTTGTCGTTTTCCATGGTCAGCATGGCTTCAAGATTCGCACGATTGACTCTTTGAAGCTCATCGACAAACTTTTGCCATCTGGACACCCTTTCAATATTAAGTTTGACGGCATCAAGGCTACGCAGCATATCCGATTTATCGATCGGAACCAAATCAAGGTCAAAACGCACCCCTTTTAAGCACCAATTCAGAAATCGGCTTTGAAGAATAGGAGGGGCATCTTTGACCTGATACTGAGGTCTGCTAATGATCGCCTGGATGTCAGATTTCTTTAAAGCAGGAGAGCCGGATGGAATATTAGGAGAGATGGGAGCATCGGCCTTCTCAGAAATTGCAGACGTGTCACTAGGCTTGGACCGCTTGCTTGATTCGTCAACAATATGAGTCTTCCCCTTATCGTCATAAGACTTTCGCTTGTAAGAGTCATCGCCTCTGTAAGAAGAGTCGTACCGCTCATCCCTCCTCCCATGCTGACGTTCATAGTCCCGCCTCTCTTGAGCTTTCCTAATAGCTCTTTCTTCGTCCGTTTCCCTTGGGGCATCGAAGTATTGCCTAAAGTCATAAGCTCCGCGACCTCCATGGCGCTGAAATTTATCGTAATACGAGCCAGTGCGCCCCATCGGAGAATCTGAAAATGGAAGAGAAATGAAGTTTAGAAATCTTCAGAAAAAGAGGATAAGTGCGTATATGTGCTGAAAAATCCTAAGTGTGTGCGGCGTGCAAACTACGTGCGTCAAACTACAAACCACGCTTTAATGTGGGAACGGCAACAACTGGTGTAGAAGGTGTCGAAACTCGTAAAGAAGAAGTCGCCTGGACAACAGGGGAAATAGCTTTTGGAGGATCATCCTTAAATAACTCCTGGGAGGTTACCATCAAATCACTCAACCCTTCGAAGATATCATCGCCAATATGTCCGGCGGGACCTTTCCCTTCAATTCCCACATTGACCGCCTTCCCGAAATGTTGAGAAGCCTCATCTTCTTCGATGACCGGGGAAAGTGTCAATTTGCCTGACGACCCCACAACATCAGTAGATGTGGAGCATTTTATCAAAGCAGCCTCTACAATAGGTCCTTCAGATGCAACTTCTTCTGCAGAAGCTGGGGCATTTGATGTCTCTGCTTGAGAGCCCAAGGCAGCTAATGTTTCTGTATCAGAACTAGAGATTTCACGAATCTGAGTCGATCTGGAAGAGTGCAAAAGTCCGAACTGGTGCAGAAACTCATCTTTCAACAAAAAATTAGCACTCCTCTCTTCAGCATCCATAGCACTCAAAGTATCTAAGGTCGACTTAAGACTGGGATCTCGAAGTGGAGGAGGAAGTGCTGCAAAAAGTAAAGAACGAAGTTAAGCATTTGACAATTCGAATTCCGAGAAGTTCAGAAAATGAAGAGACCGGAAAAAGGCAATCTTACTTCCGACTCTCCAAACGGCATAAAATCCCGAAGGACAGCGGACAAAGAAGAATTGACTTAAGAATCCATGGGCACTTTCGGGCAAGTCCAGAATCAATTTACGGTTCCGAGCACTTCTCATAAGTGTAATAGAAGGGTGATCTTTGTTTCTAGCAAAAGTGCATAAGTAACAAATCTCTTCGAAGCTCGGAAAACGATTGAGTGTCCTCCTGAACAATACACATAATCCCATTAAGATGGCATGGCCATTAGGGTGCAGCTGAAAGGGGGAGATAGTTAATCGAAGAAGAAGTTGTCGAAGGAAATCATTAAAAGGCGAAATGGCTTCGCTTAGGCACATCTGACGATTCACTGCGACAAAACCAAGAGGTGGCCTATCAGCGGTGTCGTTTGCTCCCGGAAATAAAGCATCTGCTTCGGCAATACCGAACTGGATGCACAGTTGTTTGAAGATTTTGTGGCTCAAGCTGGTCGGAGTTCTTTCTGGAGGGTCGACCAATGGGTTGGCAATTGGGAAAACTTCTCCGGATGGCCCTGTATCTTCTTGTTGAGATGCCATTCTACACAATCAACTGGATGTTCAAATATCAAGGTGCACATTTCCTAAAAAGTGTGAAGTGTTTTGCATAACTAACAAAAACAGAAAGTAAACATAACTGGAATTAAATTAGTTGACAATTGGTCAATTACAAGATTTCAGGGCTTGTTGACTTAAAACTCAAGTGCAGTGTTAATGCAAACGAATCAGCTTTAGTAGACTATTTTAGTTTTGCTTTAATACTTCACTTGGATTGATTAGTTTGCAGCATTTCATTCCCACAGTTCATTTAAGTTAATTATTCTTTATCTACTAATCTGTCATTCGATGTGGGCAGTCAATGGCAGTATGTTTGTCCCAACATTTGAAAATGTTGTATTTAACAGGTTGACAGCTTTAAAGGTTGATATAATCTGTAAAAGAATGCAATCGAGTTCAACAAAGTCCAGGCAGTCCAAACAGTTCAAATTCAAAGCTCAGTCAAGTTCTGCCCAAAATTTCATAAGTCTAAGGTCGTTCAGCGACCTATCGTAGGTCAAAACATTTTTTAGGTCGCTCTGTGCAAATTAAAGTGTTGTTCAGGGCAGTGCAGAATTTGTTCAAGTCCTAGGTCGTTTAGCGACCCATCATAGGTCGAGGCATCTTTAGGTCGCACAGAGCAAATCGAAGAATTCAAGGCTATGCAAATTTCCTTAAGTCCAAATGGTTCATGTCTTAGGTCGCTCACGACCTAGTCTAGGTCGGAAACCACTTAGGTCGCAAAGAGTTGTTCGGTATTACTTAGGATGGTCAGATTTCTTAGGTCATAAGACTTAAGTCGCGCAGTTCTTAACACGACCTAACTCTTAGGTCGTCCAGATCTTATTAAGTCGCTGACTTCCTCTCCACGTAATCCCTTACCAAACCCAATAACCCGTTATCGCAAGTACAACGAAAAGCCATCATCCTCTTCATAAAATTCGTCATCTTTTCATTCCACCAAATCATTCGAAAAACTGATCCAACTCATCTCCGATCTATCATAGATCCAGTCACATACTGTACGCCCATGAATCACAACAGTAACCAATAATGATCAGAAATTGATCACAACGCAACTCAAATTGAAGCATGGCGTACAAAATTGGCCCGGAGATTAGAGTTCACGGTTCAATGGTGATCATGGAATGGATAGAAGTCGAGGATACTTACGTAATCTTACAGAGAGGATGAATCGTTGAAAGATTAACTTGAATTGGTCCTTGAGATCGCAAATTTCTGATAGTGACAAGGCGGGAAATTGAAGCAAGTAAGTGGAGAAGAAGCAGCGACCTAATGAATTTATATGGGACTGAGAAAGGAAGGCGAGTAGACACGCGGGTTAGAACGGTTTTTAGGTCGCTCACGACCTAGCAAAGTCAAGTCGAAGCACATGACCTATGACATAAGCCTGTACTTCGAGGGGCAAATGTTAACTCCTTGTTTTCTGGCGACCTAAAACCTTACGACCTAACTTCTCCAGCGACCTAAAAGTCTGCGACCTAAGGAATTCCGCGACCTAAAGGACTCTGCGACCTAAAGGACTCTGCGACCTAAAGGACTTCACGACCTAACTTCTGAGCGACTCAACTTCATAAGGCTGTCCAGCGACCTAAAGGCTTCAGGAACTACTCCTTAGGTCGCTCACAACTTACGACCTACCTTAGGTCGCTCGTGACCTAAAACTTGCCCAGTTTAAACAAGTTCAGAAAACTCCTTATGTGCCCCTTCCTTAGGTCGTTCACGACCTACTACTTGCCACCTTATCTAGAGAAGACCGAGAATAACTACATCAGGCTAACTTCCTTAGTCGCTCGCGACCTACGACCTAACTTAGGTCGTACGCGACCTAAGACTTTGGGGTTAATTTTCGCACTGAATCATTCCTATAAGTCGCCAACTACCTAGTACCCTCCTTAACCCGCTTACGACTTACCACTTCAGATGAATCCAAGTGCAACTTCATCAGCCTGCTTCTTAAGTCGTTAATGGACTGCGACTTAGCTTAGGTTGCTCGCGCCCTACGACCTATCTTAGGTCGTACGCGACCTAAGACTTGGCAGAACTTCTGTCCAGAATTTCACTCCTATAAATACCCCACTATCTTCAACATGAGAGGGACTTTTGGCCGATCATTTCTTAAAGCGTCGTTACTCTGCCGAACTCTTCACTCATTCGACAATTGAAGATCTTCAAACATTCGAGACACTACAACAAGCTTCGAGAGGAATTTCCTACATCCAACACGGATTCATCGAGTTTCATCATCGAAGTTTGAGCTAGTAGTCGAGATTGTCTTTGTGATCAAATTGTATTGTTTTCATAAGTGTATTGTATCGTCTTGTAACTGGATTCAGTAATAAAGAGATTCAAAGTGGATGTAGGCTCGATCTCAAGCCGAACCACTATAAACTGCTGTCTTTTACCGCCTTTTTCGCTATTTTACTGCTTACTTCTTATTCCCGTCACACGGGTGGTGCTTTCACAATTCTACTACACACACCGGGTGTTAGCGTTCACTTTTTAGCGTTAACATATATATATATAAGTTCAATCTGCTGTATGTATATGAATATATAGGTGTGCATGCTGTTGAATTTGTTCTCTGTTCTTTATATTCAAGTTCAGTTTTTGATTTAAATCCTCCATCTCTTGATCTAGTCATTGTTAGGATTCAAGTTACAAATAAAACTTGTTTGTTTGATCATGGGTTGGAGTTTAAAATTATATTTAAGTTAAAATAAATTCAAATATGCTCTGGAAAGTAAATAGAACAGTAAAGCTTGAGTTTTGTAAAAACTCAAACTTTATAATTTCTTAGTTCAGGTATATAAACTAAAACCTTATACTAAATCATGAATTTTAAAGTTAAAATCACATTTTTTAGTAATGGATTAAAGGAGCAGTTTAAGGTTGATCAGTTTGGGGTTTTTGGGGTTTCTCTGATGATTTGGTGGGTCTGGAGGGTTGTGGTGCTTCCTGGAGATGCATGAGTGGTTGGAGTGTCTAGGAAAAATGCAGTGGTGGTGGTCAGATGGTCGTAGTTGTGGCGGCGGGCCTGGGAAGTTGGTAGACCTAGTTTTGTCGAGGCTAGAAGTTTTGTCTGGTTCGTCGTCTACAGCCGATCGAGCGTGATGTGGTTTTGGGAATTAGTAGCTGGGCCGTAGTCGTAGACGATGCTGGAGTTTCAGAATGTACGACGGACGGAGTCTTTCAAGCGAGCTGTTGATAGGTTTCATGGAGGGGATGCGCGTGTGTCTCCAGATTTGGTTTGAACTGCTCGAATTCGATTTCGAGTGTGGGGTGGCTCTTTGATGATTGTGATAGGGTGTGGAGATGATGTCCGATGGGTGAAGATCATCGGAGACGGCTGGAGTTGGTCGGTAGTGTTGTACACGTGCACGAGCACGTTGGTTGGATCTGGAGTTTGGTTTGTTAGGGTGTTTCAGGGGTTATTCGCGAATTTGAACTCGAGTAACACTCGGGTAATTCGAGTTTTGACTCGAAGTAGGGTAGGGTTTTTCTCGAAGCAGTTTTGTGTGGCTCGAGTCAATTCTTTTGTGTAATGGTTTTGTTTTAAACCTATCTGATCAAATTTTAAAATGATTTTTAAATTTGAAAATGAAGATTTAAATAAAGTTTAATGTCAAATTTTTTAGAAATGGATTCAAATCTAAATTTGAATCCTAGTTTTAAATAAATAAGTTTTTAAAATATATGAAATGTTCATAACAACTTAAAATTTGTTAAAGTATGTTTTAAAATGAAACGGCTTTCAATTAAATGCTTGAAACTTATTTATATAAGATTCTTTATAAAATTCCCTATAACATCTGATTTATGAGATTTAAAAGAAATTGATTTAAATTGGTTAAAGTTAAATTTATATTCTTTTTAAATCTTAGAATGAATTTGAAATAAAATTGAAAGTAAGGGTTTTAATATGCTTTGGTAATGATAATATAATCATTAATTAGTGTAACGATACGAATTTTCGCGTTTGAAAATCGACATCCATACTTTACATCGTACTCGAATGCCATAGATTCGACCGTTCAAATCCGAGTCGCCGGAGCTTATAACACACTTAAGTAAATAACACAGCGGAAAAGAAAAAGAATATAGATATACAACATCTGATACAATATCCAGATACAATGATGATACAATGAATATCTATATACATCAGAGATATGATACAAGAAATAGCAGCGGAAAGAAAATAGATAACACCAGTAACAGATAGAATGTCTCCAATAGAATGCTCCAAGATAAGTAACGTCAGTCCATGAACTCCAAGAACTGAACCAGCTCCAGATAATCTACTAAACCTGAATATCTGATAAACCCAACTCTAGACTGCCCGTGTGGAAAATGGTGGGCACCCAGAGTTTAGGAAGGGAACAATAAACTCCAGATCAGTCATGGGACTGGTATGCGCAAACAAAACAATTTATCTTTAATACAAGCAACAAAGGCTTTTAAATATTGAAATCCGCAATGCTTTTCGAAAATGAAACTACTATAAGGCCTCCCGCCACACACACAATGCAATCGCAGAATTGAAGGAGATTTCTCCTTATGATAGTCAAACATGCTTACTACGCAAACATAACTCCTTTGATATTATTACTAGTGCATAGTGTGAAAATATTTCGAAAGTATAATATCAATCTTAGCCAGCATACAACATTTCATCGTATGCCTACTATAGCTACCATGTTCAATAACAGGTTACCGCCACATTCCATGGCAGGTTATATAACTAAAACCGTACAGGGTCCGTATTGCTTCATTGGATTTCCAACAAATGGTCAGGCTAAGGAACTTCCTTACCGAAATAGAAACGCCTTTGGAAAGACGCCCCGAGAACCTAACCGGATCTCTGCAAACAAAAGGCCGACGCTACCTCACGCTTTAACCAAGCTGTAACTAGGTAACTAACACACGAGTCATGTCATCCCCCGGTCGTCACCGACCTTTATCCGAGACGTCTCGATCATAAAGCAACAACCACAAAGTATAATAACTATGCAGCATCAACATAGGTAAAATATCTGGGCTCCATACCATGATATTATCTTTTATCCAGAAGGAAATGACATACCCTAGGGGCGCTACCCCTACAAACCTTTGCCGCAACATTCCTGTTTCGACCATTACCGGGTTGTGAGGCTCGACGAAGAATCGTCCACAAAGCTACGCTTTTTCACAAAGCCACGCTTTTCACAAAGCCACGCTTTTTCACAAAGCCACGCTTTTTCACAAAGCCACGCTTTGATCAACAATTGATCAACAGCACTTCGTATGCCACATTACCAAATTGGGAATGTATCACTAGTAACCATCAACTACATAACATCTGAGCTCGTACGTCTCAGAGAAGGGTGTTAAGCTAAGAGAATAAATTCTCCGCCACCAACAGAAATGTATTTGATAGAAACCACCTTTACATCTCAAAGTGTAACGTCAGACACACATCCATACAAGTCTGTTCCGGGTTCGAACAGAACCGAAGGCACTTCCGAAGAAGCCCTTGCAAATCCGTATAATTTCTAATCACGTCCGGACTTCCCATCACTAAAGGTGATAAAAATCTCTATACCGGGGATCAGCCGATGCAGAGACAATCGATGGTAATCCTTTCGTTTTCGAAAGTATCCGGTCTTCACCACCGGTCTTCAAATGCTATCCATATACGTCGTATCATTATTCGGAATGGGTTATACGACACAAAGGTCCTTTCCCGGCTAACCCGAATAACGAGCGCAATTAAAAATCATATGGATACTGGGGTCTCAGTTAAATCACAGCTTTAAAGCTTAAAACTTTTCATTCGAATGGTAAAACAAATTACCATTTCCAATCTTTTAAACAAAAAGATTCATTTCAAAAACCTTCAATGGTTTAAACAATTTCCACACTTTTAATCTTTTAAACAAAAAGATTAAATTCACAAAGTTCACCCCATTCACAAAGATTTATTCATAGATTTCAAAACAATATCCATTTCAATTGAATCAACTCGTTAAATCTTTAAGTCAAGATTTAACTTATAGCTTTCAAAACTCGTTTCCAAAGATTCATTCATAGCCTTTCAAAACAATTCTATTTCAAGTTGGATTAACTTGTCCGGTCTTTGAAATCAAAGACTCATTTCATAGTTTTCAATTTCAAACTTGAATTCAAATTTAAATCAAATTATTTAAATTTTAAAACTCGATTAAGTTATTCGAAATAACTTTTATCTTTGAAATCCCATTTCAAAAGTTTTTCACTCTAAACTCAAATTTCCAATTTCAAAATCAATTGAAATTAAAATTTCAATTTCAAAAACATCAATTTTAAATTATCTGTGACTTAACCGATTTCCACGTGAAATCCATATTTGTGTGTGTAAAAGTGTAGTCCAGGGGTTTTACACAATAGTGCACAACATCAATCATCACAGATATATCGATAAGCGGTATAACCCATAACGCTTATCTTCATTCACAGATTCATAGATAAAGTAAATTTATCAGTCACAAGGATTCATCATTACAATTCGATGTGGGTTTCGGATAACCCACTGGAATCCGACTCCCTGTGGCATCGAAATTCAAATTCCATTTTACGGGCCAAGGGGTTTCATATTCGCATAGTGATATATCACAGAAACAGAAATCACAGCTCAGCACAACATAAACCAGGGTATATCACAAATGATCATATATCAAGGATATCAAACAATTCACATTCAATAGAATTCAAACATTCATAAGTAAGGTCAGTTAATTGTTTGATTTATTCAAATCAGATTAATAAATTACTAATCCTGGTTAATTAATATTAGTTAATTACAATTTGTGTTAATTAATTACCCCTCAGTTATTTATTAATTAACCTAAATTGATGAATAAATCAACCTTTGATTAGGGAATTATTCTTAATTATTAATTACCCTTAATTAATTAATTAGTCCTTAATTAATCATCAAAATCCCATTCGTAAAGTATTTAGAAATTAATAAAATTAACCTATTATATATTCCTTTTAGAGACGAATCAACTTTTGAACATCTAACTTTTAAAAATTGAAACTTAAAAACTTTGTTTAAACACTATTTTACAAATTCAATTTGGCTTCTAAATTATAGTTAATTTATCTTGGAAACTTGATTAAATTCACCATTTACCTTTTTAAAACTTCATTTACCTTCTTATGTTTATTCAAAACTTAATTTAAACCTTTACACTTTTTTTAGCTTTGTTGATTACCTACTTTCAATTTTGAAAATCTGATGTATTTCGAATAACCCGAGCCAGATTACCAAAAACCCGAGCACAATGCTATTTCTCCCCGAACCAATTCAATTTCAAATTTACTTCGAGCCAAAACCTTAATTCCCCGCACATGAACACGAGCCAGCTTCCTCTTCCACCATCTCGCAAACAACCAGGTATCCAAGTGCACGGTGCACATGAACCCACGCCCTGGCGAATTACGATCAACCTTGCTACCCCTAATACATCGCCGATGATCCCTCTGATCATCCCCAACACCCATCATTATCGAACATCACTAGTAACAAAATCGAGCATATCTGCTACTCCTTGGAACCAACCCAGATCAGAAAAACCGATCATCGCTGTCGATCTCGTCGCCGTTGAACTCCGCCAACCTCACCATCGAACACCATGACCACAAGCTTCATCTTCCCCAAATCCTAACATCTCCGGTCAAACAACCCAGTCGCGATAGACACGACAGTCAAACCCATCCAAAACCCAAACTAAAACCCTACTTCGATCTAATTCGAACGATTCAGACATTGGAAAAATTAAATTGCATTTTTCCCATCTCCACCAAAGCCTCCTCTATCACCACGAAAAAACCCGACCCCCCTTAGCGTCTCCGACCACCGGAAATCGCCCAAACCCATTTTTCGCTCGAAGTTGAACTGCACTTAAACCCTTCATCTAAAAATTATAAATTTTTCTCTAAAAATCATAACTTAGTATGAGGATTCAGTTTATAATCCTGAATTCGTAAATTAAAGTGTTTGAATTTTTACATATTGAAAGATTGTACTCAGTTCGTCAATTTCTATAGGCATATACGAGTTGTTATAACTTGAAATGAATTTTTAAATCTTAACTCATAGTCAACAAACATCTTTTGTGTTAACGCTGAAAAGTGAACGCTAACACCCGGTGTGTGTAGTAGAATCGTGAAATCACCACCCGTGTGACGGGAACAGAAATCAAGCAGGAAAATAGCTGAAATGCAGTAAAAGACAACAATTTATAGTGGTTCGGCTTGAGATTTAGCCTACATCCACTTTGAATCTCTTTATTACTAAATCCGGTTACAAGTCAATACAAATCTCTTATGAAAACAGTACAATTTGATCACAAAACACAATCTCGACTACTAGCTCAATCTTCGATGACGAAACTCGATAAATCCGTGTTGGATGTAAGGAATTTCTCTCGAAGCTTGTTGTAGCGTCTCGAATGTTTGAAGATCTTTGATTGCTGAATGAGTGGAGAGTTCGACAGAGTAACAGCGCTTTAGAAATGATTTGCCAAAAGTCCCCTCCTTGTTGGAGATGGTGGTGTATTTATAGAGTTGAGTCTGGGCAGAGAATTTTCCCAAGTCCTAAGTCATAGCCGACTTAGTATAAGTCGCGGCCGACATATGATAGGTCGCAGCCGGCTCATCAGTTTCAACACTTCCTTAGTAGTTCACTTCCTCCTCTGGTTTTATGCTTCAAGTCCTAAGTCGTCCCCGAGTCATTGTCTTGCAGCATAAACGTTGTGGCTTTGGATTTCGACTAAGTAGTTTTAGGTCGTGGCCGACTTATAGAAAGTCGTAGGTCGTAAGTTGGCGATGAGATATGGGTGTATGTTAGTTGCCCCTGAGTGTCTAGAACAAGCGAGTCATAAGTCGGCAACGACTTAGCATGCGTCATAGGTCGGCAACGATTTGAGAGATGCATCTTGGGTTACATGGTCTCTTCTGAACGAGTTAGTATAAGTCGTACGCGACTTATAGAAAGCAGCAGGTCTTATGTTGTAAACCATTTCATTAAGTCGGAGCCTTCCTTATCTCGTAGACTCTTAAGTCGGCTCCTGCTAGGTCGGAGCTACCTTAGGTCGGCGCTTTTCTTAACTCGGAGCCCTTCTTAAGTCGGAGCTCTTCTTAAGTCGGCTCCTGTTAGGTCGGACTTGTTCTTAAGTCGGTCACGCCTTTAGCTTGTTAGGTCATGAGTCGAAAGAGGGTTATCATTTGCCCCTCGAAGTACACGCCTTAAGTCGTAAGTCGTGTGCTTCGATTTCCTTCGCTCGCTTCTTGATGAGTGCGCTAGATCGCGACCGACTTAAGATGAGTCGTAGGTCGCGAACGACTTAGGATAAGTCGTGAGTCGGATGTGTTGATTCACCTTTCACTGTCCCAGAGTATAAATAGCTTAAGTTGTTCCTTCTTCTCCTTCACCTGTTTCATTCCGCCATTTGCAAGCATTCAAGCTCTTCTCAGACAAATTCAATTACTCGATCGCCAGTTATTCTTATCATCATACCGCGTAAGTGAATTCGATTATTCAATCTCCGATTGTCACTGAATTATGAATCCCATTTTCAACCTATTTTCCTTATGCCATGCTTCATAATTCTTGTTTCAATCGATTACCGATGGGTTCAAGATGACTTGCATTGGCTTTGGACAATCTGTGTGAATGAGGCGATATATTGTAGCGATTCCGTTTTCCTGACTCGAGATTTGTGATGGAACGGAATTGCATCAGATTTGTGGTGATTTTAGGGCGATTTAATCGGCATGGGAAGATGAAAGTTTTTGTTGATGGAAAGGCCAATGGGCTAACGGGTTAATGGGTTAGGAGTTAGGCGAATTGATGTATTGGGGAGAAGACGAACGACTTAAGGCCTTTGTCATTCGAACGGAAATCTTGACTGCTGACTTTAGTGCTCAGTCGTATCCGACTTAAGATAGGCCATAGGTCGGCAACGACTTAAGAACGCAGTTTGAACAGAACTTATGACTTAACTTTCATTGCTTCGTGTTAAATTGTGTACGACCTACAGTAGTTCGTAGATCGGTAACGATCTAGGACTTAAGATATTTTCTTGTGGTGCGGCTAACAGAACTGAGGCCTTGAATCGCCTTAACCCCCTTAAGTCGTGGCCGGGTTAAGACTTAGTGAAATATTTGAACTCGCATTCTCTAACTTGGAACATACTTTTGACATGAACTTCTTGACTTGAAAAGTTGGAACAAACTGCTTAATTTTCAACTATTTGAACCTTTCTACATGCCACATTTATCTTGCAAGTCAACAACCTGTTAATCACAACATTTGCAGAAAACTGGGACGAATATACTGCCATTGACTGCCCACATCGAATGACAGATTAGTCGATAAAGAAAAAATCAAACTAAATGCACTGCACGAATGAAATGTTGTACAATAACCAATTCAAGTGAAGTATTACATCAAAATCGTAATAGCCAACTGGAACTGATTTGTTTACATTAACACTGTACTTAGATATTAACAAGTTTTGAAATCTCATAATCAACCGATTGTCTACCAGTTTAATTCCAGTTGTGTTTACTTGTTATATTTTTTTTATTGGTTCTGCACAACACTTCACACTTTTTAGGAAACGTGCACCTTAATATTTGATCATCCAGTTCCTTGTGTAGAATGACATCTCAACGCGAAGATTTGGAACCAGCTGGAGGAGTTTTTCCAATCGCTACTCCATTAAACGATCCTCCAGAAAGGACTCCTACTACTTTGAGCCATAAAGCCTTTTGTCAATTATGCACCCAGTTTGGCATTGCCGAAGCTGACGCTTTGCTCCCTGGAATAGATGATACTGCTGATAGACCGCCCCATGGCTTTGTCGCAGTTAACCGCCAAATGTGCTCGAGTGGAGCTATCCCCCCATATAATGACTGCCTTCGAGAACTCCTTCTTCGACTATCTATCTCCCCTTTTCAATTACACCCTAATGGCTACGCCATCCTGCTGGGACTGTGTGTGCTTTTTAGGAGAACGCTGGACCGTTTTCCCAATTTTGGAGAAATTCGCTTCCTGTGCACATTTACAAAGCACAAAGACCATCCTTCCATTACAGTTGTGAGAAGTGTTAGAAATCGTAAGTTGATCGTTGGTCTCCCCGACAGCGTTCACAATTTCCTAAGTCAGTTTTTCTATGTCCGCTGTCCTCCAGGATTTTACGCCATCTGGAGAGTAGGGAGTAAGATCATTTGTCTCTGCTTCTTATGTTTTTTTTTCGAACTTGTCGAAGTTCGAGTTATCGAGTATTAACTTTGCCCTTTTCTTTTCAGCACTTCCTCCTCCTTCTAGAAATCCCGGTCACAAAGCGACTTTTGAGAGGCTTATGACGGTGCCGGTTGAGGAAAGGAGTATCCAGTTTCTATTGACAGACGAATTTTTACATCAATTCGGTCTTTTACACTCTTCTCACTTTACCCAGCCTCGTGAAGTTTCTAATCTTCCAGCGCAGACATCAGATGCCCCAGCTTCAACGGAAGATATGGCTTCAAAGGAGCCAACTGTAGACACTACATTAGTAAAGTGTTCTACTTCTATTGGCGTTGCGGGGATGTCCAGCAAACCAGCGCTTGCTCCAATTATTGAAGAGGACGAAAATCCTCGAATTTCTGAAAAATCAGCCGATATGGAAGTTGAAAAGGAGAATTCTACTGAGCATCATAATGATGACACCTTTGATGACTTGAGTGACATAATGATAACTTCTCAAGAGCTTTTCGAGGATAACATTCCAAAAGCGAACTCTCCTGTTGTTGAAGCGACTTCCTCTTTGAAACAAGCTTCAACGCCTTGTACACCTGTCGTCTCCGTTCCCATACTAACGCGTGGTCTGTAGTTTGACGCACGTTGTTTGCACGCCGCACACACTTAGGATTTCTCAGCACTTATAAGCATTTGTCCTCTTTTTTCCTGGAAATTTCTAAACTTTACTCCTTTTCTGTTTTCAGATTCTCCGATGGGGCATACCGGCTCATACTATGACTCATTTCAGCGCCATGGAGGCCGTGGATCTTATGACTTTAGGAGATATCTTGGTGAACAGAGAGAGACAGATGAGGAAAGGGCTCAAAGGAAGGCTCAAGAAAAATGGAATTATGAGCAGCGACAGAGAAGAAGAGACGCTGATCGATATGATTCTTCTTACAGAAGTTACGATTCTCATAAGCGAAAGTGTTATGATGACAAAGGGAAGACTCATATTACTGACGAATCAAGCAAGCGGTCCAAGCCAAGTGACGCATCTATAATTTCTGAGAAAACTGATGCTTCTATCCCTTCTGATATTCCGGCCGGTTCTCCTCCTTTAAAGAAAACTGATATCCAAACGATCATCAGCAGGCCCAAATATCAGGTTAAAGACGGCCCTCCAACACTTCAAAGCCGGTTTCCGAACTGGTGCTTAAAAGGAATGCGTTTTGACCTGGATTTGGTCCCAATCGATAAGCAAGACATGCTTAAAAGTCTCGATGCAGTCCGGCTTAACATTGAGAGAATGTCGCAATGGCAGAAACTTGTTGATGAACTCCAGAGAGTCAACCATATGAATCTTGAAAACATGCCGACTCTGGAGAATGACAAAGCTGAATGGGATAAATGGTGCAAGCAGCATGACGCGGAGATGACGAACATCGTAGATGACAATGCAAGGCTTGCATCTGAAGTTAAGCAGCTTAAGGAAAATCTCGCCTCTTCTTCTGCATCACATACTCAAAAAGAAGAAGTCTTTCAGAAGCAAGTGCGGGATGCACATGATGCACAAAGAGATGTCGAAATGAAGCTTGCCGCTGAGCAGCATACTACTGAGAAATATCGCACAGAAAACGCCGAACTGCGGGAAAAAGTCACCTCCCAGAACGTGGAGATTGAGTTACTAAAGTCTCGACTCGCTAAAGCTGAGACAGAGCGTGATGAGGCTATTACTGGTCGGGTTGCTGCCGTTGCCGAAAAAGAAGCGGCTGAGCAAATGATGCAACGAAAGCAAACATCAGCTCTACCTTATTCGACTTTTATTTACACAGCGTTCTGGGTCGTGGGAGCCTTGCTTTTCTGGGTCCTGATTATGAAATCACTCTGGCTGAAGTGTGGGAAGCTGCAATTGATTTGTTTAAAGGTGCCGGCTATGATGAAGCAGAACTCGAGGCTCGCTATCTTGATGATGAGGCTCGCGCCGCTCTTGTTAAAGGGAAGGAGCAGCTTGCTAAAGCACAGGCTGAATCACTGGGAGAAGAGCTTTTAAAAGAGGAAGCTCCTTTAACTGCCCCTGTTCATACTTCCACTTCGGCCGATGTAAACATTATGGATTCCGGCTCCCATTCTTCACCCCCAGCTAAAATTGCTCAGGAAACTGCGACCACTCCCACTGAGGATGAGGCACCGGACGATACTGAAGCCGAGAAATTCGAGATTCACCTTGCGAAACCAACTCCTCCAGGTAATTTTGGCGTCGTCCCGGGCCCAATGAACCAGTTTTTGATTTAACCAAGTTTGATGATCTTCTTACTTGTTACTTAAACTTTGGTGAACCGATACCCTCTCTATTTTTGGGAGATGTTGATTTTAACTTCTTTTCTTCTACAGCGGAGGCACCAAACACTACACAAGTTTCCACTCCTTCAGTTGCCGTCCCTCCATCTTTACAGATTACTCCTCCTTCTGCTTCCCAACCGGGATCGCAGGCAGAAAAAATCGAAGCTCTTCAAGGCCTGGACGATCCGGCTGTTTCGCAGGAGCAGAAGGCGAAGGATCTTGAAGACATCGAGAAGACCCCGGAGCGGTCTCTAGATGATGACCCGAAGCTTTCAACATTGCTTGCTACTCCGGGGAGCGAATCTTCTTCGAAGAGGAAGGGGAAGCGTGCCATAAGGAAGAAGAAGAGAGGTGCTTCGACTGGGGAAGACAAAACAGAAGAAGACCCAACCACTCCTCCTTCTCCGTCCCGCCCACATCGGATACCGAAATTAACTATTAGGCCAAGCAAAGGCTCCAATGGTGGCGGAAAAAAGGAGTGACAAGCTGAACTTTCTACTTCTTCTTTTGCTTTTTACATGTATAGACCGGAGATTGTGCGGGTACCGGTCCCTGCTTTTGTTTTTTTGAGATATCTGCACATGTAAAGAATTTTCATAGTACTAAATAAAACAGTAATTTTACTTGTACAAATTCTTGTGTATGTGAGAACGCATCTGTTTCTCTTTTTTGGTGTAGAATAAACGATTCCTTTTACTTGTACAAACTTTTTGTCTATGTTTGGGAATACATTTTATTCCACATCTATTTTTTGTGATATTGCAATGAACTTGTGGCATGTTGCTTTTATTAATATAATTGAATTGTATAGTGTTGCCCCCATACCACAAGTGCATTGCAATACTTCTAGCTTTTACAAGACTGATATTCTCACTTCAGAGAATAACAATTCCACTTTTATGGGAGGAATCATCTTGCTTTTAATAGAGTATATCTCGTTTTTTTCTTTTTGGAGAAATTTTTATTTTTTCTTTATTTCTGAAGAACACTTCAACTATCGGGGATGATCACTTTCATTTGTCAAAAAAGAAAGTAGATTTCCCTATGCAGTGAAATGAACTTTTCTGAAAGAATTTTGTAGCATTTCAACTTTTTTAGGAGGAACTTTTTGAGATGAACAAGTTAACCTTCCTTTGAGAGTTGAACTGTGCTTCCGGAGAAGGCTTTTCGTTCGAGCATTCTATTTTGGGACATGCCTCCGGAGAGTGCTCCTCTTAAAGAGTTGTTCCTCCGAAGAGGTCTTGTGCCTCCGAAAAGGGCTTGTGCCTCCGAAGAGGGCTTGTGCCTCCGAAGAGGGCTTGCGGTGCCTTGGGAAAGGGCTTTTGCCTCCTAAGAGGTCATGTGCCTCCGAAGAGGGCTTGTGTGCCTTGGGAAAGGGCTTTTGCCTCCGAAGAAGTCATGTGCCTCCGAAGAGGGCTTGTGCCTCCGAAGAGGGCTTTTTGATTGCCTGGAAGTTACTTTCTCATGGTTTAGTGGATCCACGGGGCGGACGCAAGTTGCTTGATTGGATGTTCGTTTGCACAAACGATCACAATTAACTAACAAGGGCCCTGTTCCTTCAGCTTGGGAAGGTGCCCCTCCGGTGGTTCCACCAATCTTTTTTGATTGAGGAAAGCACTTTCATTTTTTGGCGTGCCTCGTTAGAGGGCTTTGTTGACCTTTGAGAAGGAGCGTTGGTTGGTTGGTGTGCCAGGAAGGTTGCGTCTCGGGGGCAAGTAGATCCACGGGACGGACGCAAGCTGCCTGATCGGATGCATCACGATCAGTTAGCAAGGGCACTGTTCCTTCTGCTTGGGAAGGTGTCCCTTCGGTGGTTCTTACTAGCCCTTTTATTGAGAAGCATACCTCCTTTTGGCTGCTTCTTTGTTTGCTTGGCAATGTTCTCTCATCATCTGCTCGTTAGCGATCTTTTATTATCGTTTCCAAGCGCATCTTCTTTCCTTACATTGCTGTGTTCGAAGAAGTGGACTTCACTGTCGAACGACTTCACCGGACAAACGCAAGTTATTTAGTTGGATGCTTGTTCATATCGACAATCTCAACCAATTAACGAAGGTTTGTCACAGTGGAGTCGCCAACTTTTTATGTGAAGTTCTCCTTGTATAGGATTTGTATCTGGAATTTTTTGTCGCTTGGTTTTTGCATAACAGGTGATTTATAGAGGTCGCTTGGCTTTGTGACGAGCAAGCCTTGTTTTAATGTCCTGCAATTTTGAATCGACATTTTAGCAATACATTTAAAGTATTTACATATCGAAATAAAACAGGCATTATGAAATAATAAGGAACACAAGATTTATAGTGGTTCGGCCAAGAATCGGGCCTACATCCACTTTATAGCTTTCATTCATTCACACTGATTTACAATTTTTTACAATACAACTGATACATTCAATACTATTTTACAATTTTGAGCAAAGCTTTTTCTTTCAAGTAAAATAAGGACGTAAGTGGTTGCTGTTCCAGGCTCTTGGAATTGGATCTCCTTCAACAGTTATGAGTTTGAAAGTGCCATTAAGAAGTTTACTGCCAATGGCATATGGTCCTTCCCAGTTTGGTCCAAACACACCAGTTGACGTCATGATCCTTTTCAAAACTAAGTCCCCGACCTCAAAGCTTCGTTGGCGAACTTTAGAGTTGAAGTGCCTGGCTATCCTTTGCTGATAAGCTGAAACTCTGAGCCTAGCTTCTTCTCTTTTCTCATCAAGAAAATCAAGTGCTTCAAGTTGCAGCTTTTCATTTTCAGCTTCGTTGAAATGAACTCTTCTATGTGAAGGAACTTCTACTTCCACTGGAATCATTGCTTCTGATCCGTATGCCAGTGAAAATGGAGTGTGCCCAGTTGCAGTTTTGTGAGTAGTCATGTATGCCCATAGTGCTAATGGAAGCTTATCAACCCAACCACCTTTTGCTCTTGCGAGTTGCTTTTTGATGGTTGACTTGATGATTTTATTTACTGCTTCCACTTGCCCATTTGCCTACGGATGAGCCACTGCTGAGAAGCTCTTCCGAATTCTGAATCGTTTTGCAAAAATTCTGGAACTCTTCACTTTCAAACTGAGTACTGTTGTCTGTAATTATTTTCTGTGGCACACCATATCTGTAGATGATATTTTTCGTTACCAAATTTATCATCTTTTTAGGGGTAATGGTGGCCAAAGGTTCAGCTTCAGCCCACTTGGTGAAAAAATCAACAGCTATGATAGCATATTTGATTCCTGATTTGGCAACTGGTAATGGTCCGATTAGATCTATCCCCCAAATGGCGAATGGCCATGGGCTGACCATCTGTGTGAGTTCGGTGGAGGGTGCTCTTGGGATTTTTGCAAATCTTTGACATTTGTCGCACTTTCTAGAGTAAATAGCAGCATCCCGGTTAATGTCAGGCCAGAAATACCCATATCGGAGAACTTTCTTGGCTAAAGTTTGACCAGCTGAATGATCTCTGCATTCTCCTCCGTGTATCTCGGCTAGAATTGTCTTGGCTTCTTCCTTAGTTACACATCGGAGCAGTGGCATTGAAAATCCCCGTCTATATAATCGGCCATCTTGAATTACATATCTTGACGCTTTCCTCAATAGTTTTCGACGTTCCTTAGAACTTTCTGGCAGGGAACCACTGAGTAGGTATTCTTTGATTGGAGTCATCCATGATTCATGCTCTTGAGACGTAGCCATAATCCAATCAACATCTATTTCATCAATGCTTGGAGCTGACAGAACTTCTACAGGAACTAATCCTAGTAATTGAGCTTCTCCAGAACTTGAGTACTTTGCTAGAGAATCTGCTTTCATGTTCTCTACCCGAGGAATATGACTTATCGTGTAGTGATTGAAATCTTCGAGAAGTTCACATGCCTTTGACAAATATGCGGGCAGATTTCCACCTTTAGCCTGAAACTCTTTCTTTACCTGGCAAACAATAAGTTGAGAATCGCTGAAGATTTGTAACCATCTGATGTTTAGTTCCTTGGCAATTTTTAAGCCAGTAATAAGAGCCTCATACTCCGCTTCATTGTTTGTTGAAGGAAATTCCAGTCTCAATGCATAACATAATGATCGTCCTTCGGGGGTTTCAAGCACAACCCCTGCCCCAGAACAGTAATCATTCCTCGATCCGTCAACATACAACTTCCATTGGATTAGAATGTCGTCAGTTGTTCCATTTTCACTATCACCTCTGTCAGTAGATTCTGCGATGAAATCTGCTAAGGCTTGTCCGTTGATTGCTCTCCGGGGATGGTACGTGATGTCATACTGGCTGAGTTCAATGTTCCATTTCAAAAGACGACCCGAAGTTTCAGGACGAAACAGGACTTGCTTTAGAGGTTGATCAGTAAGAACCTTGATAAGATGAGCTTGAAAGTATGGTCTCAATTTCCTGGAAGTAATTAGTAAACAGTAGGCGAGCTTTTCTATCTTTGAATAATTCATCTCCGCCCCAGTGAACCGTTTACTGATGTAATAGACTGGACGCTGTACTTTCATATCCTCCCGTACAAGTGCCGCACTGAGGGCGTGAGATGAAATTGCTAAATAAATGAAAAGGTCTTCACCGTCAGTAGGCTTGGAGAGAACCGGAGGTGTTTCCATATGATGAATTAGTTCATCGAAAGCATTCTGGCATTCGGGAGTCCATTCAAAATTTTTCTTTCCTTTCTTTAGAGCGTCAAAGAAGGGAATGCATTTGTCTGTGGCTTTGGAAATGAAGCGACTCAGAGTAGCGACTTTTCCATTGAGACTTTGCATTTCTTTCTTTGTTTTAGGGGCTTTGACCTCCCTTAGAGCTGTGATTTGAGTAGGATTGGCTTCAATGCCCCTGGCGCTCACAATGAAACCCAAAAATTTCCCGGATTCTACTCCGAATGAACATTTCAATGGATTGAGCTTCATTCCGTACTTTCGAAGAATTGCGAACATTTCCTCCAAGTGTCCCATGTGATCTACAGCTTTCTTTGATTTTACCAACATATCGTCGACATAAACTTCCATGGTTCTACCAATCTGAGGCTTGAACATTGCATTGACGAGCCTTTGGTAGGTCGCTCCAGCATTTTTCAATCCGAAAGGCATAACTTTGTAACAGTAGAGACCCACATCTGTAATAAAGCTTGTGTCTTCCTGATCCGGCTCATGCATCATAATCTGATTGTATCCGGAGTAAGCATCCATAAACGATAACAACTCATGCCCAGTTGTTCCATCCACCAATTGGTCAATTCTGGGCAGCGGGAAGCAATCTTTGGGGCATGCTTTGTTTAAATCTGAGAAATCTATGCATACTCTCCACTTTCCATTTGCCTTCTTAACAAGTACTGGATTTGAAACCCTATTTGGATAAGTGGAGTTTCTGATGAAGCCGTTTTCCATAAGACGATCGACTTCTTCTTTCAGTGTTCTCGACCTTTCTGGGCCTTGAGTTCTTCTTTTTTGTTTCACTGGTGTGAATTTTGGATCGATGTTCAGGGTATGTACAGCAATTTCCGGGGAGATCCCACACATATCAGCATGACACCAAGCGAACACATCCAGGTTGGCTTTTAAGAAAGATATTAGCGTATTCTGAACTGCTATGCTTAGTTGTGAACCCACATTGAGTACTTTGTTTGGGTCTTTTGAGTCAACAGATATTGGTACCGTTGTTTCCACAGGTACCACCCTATACTCCCCTGCACTGGCTTTCCTGGGGTCCATTTCTTTTCTTGCATTGCTGTGCTCGCCAGTGCAGGGGCCACCCCGTAGTTGCTACAAAGTTGGTTCTTTGATGCGGAGCGGAGCTGCCGCATCTTTCCCCATTTCTCTTTTCCTGGCCTGTCGGAGTTCTACAAGATAACATTCTCGTCCTGCGTTCTGATCTCCTTTAATAACAGCAACCCCATTATCAGTAGGAAATTTCATTGTTAAGCACCATGGAGCGAGGACGGCCCTGAAAACAGCAAGAGTAGGCCGACCCAAGAAAGCGTTATAGGCGGAGAATCCATCAACAATTACAAAAGTTTGCTTCCGAACCAACTTCTTCTGCCCTTCGCCCATTTCAACAAACAAGTCCACCGTTCCAATTGGCTGTTTCTGCTCTCCTGTAAATCCGGCAATTTTGTGTGAAGAGGCTTGTACATCTGTCATTGGAATTTTCATTTGGTCAAATGTCTTTTTAAAGAGTATGTTGCACGAAGCGCCACTATCAACCAGAACTCTTCTGACAATAGCCGGTCCAATACCGATAGAAACAACTAAAGGATCTTCAGTAGGGGCTTCCACATCAACAGAATCCCTGGTTCTGAACATAATATCATCGTGAAAAGTCTTTTGCTGCTTTAGAGGTGCAGCATCTTCCAAGATCAAGATACTTTCTTCAGTTGAAGCATACTTCAAAGCTCTAGCATACCTTTCCATCTCACCCCAACTCCTGCCAGCTGGATGAGGTCCTTTTGTGATCACATTGATAACAGGTCTTTCTTTTTCAGCAGGCCTCTCTCCTGAACCAGATGAATGAGCTGGGGGTAGTTGCCCCTGGTTAGATGAAGACGGGTCTTTTCTATTTCTTTTCACATACTACTGCAACTTATTCTCTCTCAGCAATTCTTCAATTAGGCTTTTCAAGTGGCGGCATTCGTTGGTATCGTAGCCTGGTTGATTGTGAAACTTGAAAAATCTTCCGCTTTGAACAGCATTCTTCCCAACTTTCACGGCCGGTGGTTTTGGAAATTCAACAGCATCCTTAGTGGCGATGAAAATATTTTCCGGGGTATCGGTCAGAGGAGTAAAATCTGAAGGTTTAAGGAAGCGGGGCTTTTTGAGGTCTTTCTGCCTCTTCCCACCATTACTTTCCCTTTTCTGATTTGCAGGTTCTTTCTTGCTTTGAACTGTAGCATTATTTTCCACCACTGTTGTCACAACTTTAGCTGGTGCGGAAAGATTCTCTAGGCGTATAAATTCGTCAGCCTTTTTGTAGAATTTCTCAAGCGAATTTGGCTCCTTCATCTTCAGCCATTTTCCAAATTCGCTCGATTTGTCGATAGCACGCATCAAATAGGTCAAGATCATTCGTGGCTCTGCGTTATCGACTTCTGCCAGAGCTAAATTGAAGCGGTTCAGGAATGACTTTATAGGCTCTCCTGGATTCTGTTCAAGACTGGACAATGACATTATGTCTTTTGCCTTTGAAGCGTATAGCCTGAATTGCTCTTTGAATTTTCGGGTCAGATCGGAAAACTGATCTATAGATCGGACAGGAAGCTTGGTAAACCAGAGAAGTGCTACACCTTCCAAATATACTGGGAAATATCGGCACTTTATTTCATCAGTTGCTCTTGCGCCGGTCATGTGCCAGTCGTATTTATACAAGAATTGATTTGGATCACTTGTTCCCCGATAAGCAGGAATGGTGGGGGGAACAAATTTCTAGGAAATTCAGCCTTTAGAATCTTCTCGGTAAATGGAGTTCTACTCGGTGCGAATCCCCATTCGCTCTCATCTTCATCTCTTTGCATGCTCTCTTTCATTATTTGCTTGATCATGCCAGAAAGATATTCCTCATTGTTTAGAGATTTCGCAGAATAGACCTCGGCCATCTTTTCGGGGGTTTGTCCAGGTAAATGCTCACGAAGAACTGGTGACGGCCTGGATCCTTCAGCCTGGAGGGGTGCCCCTTCAGCAGCACCTGATCCCCCGCGAGGAATGGTGGGAGCAGCATTAGCAAAGTTTTCCTCATTACTTACTGGTCTTTGATTTGCCCCAAATAGAGCATTCTGCTTTTCCATCATCAGATTATTCTGAGTTTCGATCTGCTGGTACAGTCCGGATACTGCAGCATCTAACTCTTGTCGTGTCACACCGACGCTTGGAGCTGCCTGATTTGGAGAGAGAGAAGTGGCAGTATTGTCATGGTCATCATCAGTTCTGACAGACTTTCGTTTTCTTCCAGGAGCCATTATGTCTGATAGATTTCTGGTTTTGTAGGAAATTCTTTCAACAAACTTCTGTGAAGCAATGGTGAGTAGTAGCCTGAGTTGGGTTCTTAGTAAAAGCACCAAAATGTTAACGCTGAAAAGTGAACGCTAACACCCGGTGTGTGTAGTAGAATCGTGAAAGCACCACCCGTGTGACGGGAATAGAAATCAAGCAGGAAAATAGCAGAAATGCAGTAAAAGACAGTAATTTATAGTGGTTCGGCTTGAGATTTAGCCTACATCCACTTTGAATCTCTTTATTACTAAATCCGGTTACAAGTCAATACAAATCTCTTATGAAAACAGTACAATTTGATCACCAAACACAATCTCGACTACTAGCTTAATCTTCGATGACGAAACTCGATAAATCCGTGTTGGATGTAAGGAATTTCTCTCGAAGCTTGTTGTAGCGTCTCGAATGTTTGAAGATCTTTGATTGCTGAATGAGTGGAGAGTTCGACAGAGTAACAGCGCTTTAGAAATGATTTTCCAAAAGTCCCCTCCTTGTTGGAGATGGTGGTGTATTTATAGAGTTGAGTCTGGGCAGAGAATTTTCCCAAGTCCTAAGTCGTAGCCGACTTAGTATAAGTCGCGGCCGAGTTATGATAGGTCGCAGCCGGCTCATCAGTTTCAACACTTCCTTAGTAGTTCACTTCCTCCTCTGGTTTTATGCTTCAAGTCCTAAGTCGTCCCCGAGTCATTGTCTTGCAGCATAAACGTTGTGGCTTTGGATTTCGACTAAGTAGTTTTAGGTCGTGGCCGACTTATAGAAAGTAGTAGGTCGTAAGTTGGCGATGAGATAGGGGTGTATGTTAGTTGCCCCTGAGTGTCTAGAACAAGCGAGTCATAAGTCGGCAACGACTTAGCATGCGTCATAGGTCGGCAACGATTTGAGAGATGCATCTTGGGTTACATGGTCTCTTCTGAACGAGTTAGTATAAGTCGTACGCGACTTATAGAAAGTAGCAGGTCTTATGTTGTAAACCATTTCATTAAGTCGGAGCCTTCCTTATCTCGTAGACTCTTAAGTCGGCTCCTGCTAGGTCGGAGCTACCTTAGGTCGGCGCTTTTCTTAACTCGGAGCCCTTCTTAAGTCGGAGCTCTTCTTAAGTCGGCTCCTGTTAGGTCGGACTTGTTCTTAAGTCGGTCACGCCTTTAGCTTGTTAGGTCGTGAGTCGAAAGAAGGTTAACATTTTGTTTATATTCTATGTTTGATCAATGAGTAGATCAAAAGATAAAGATTCATTGGTAAATCTGGGTTTGGGAAGAACAGGAATAGAGGCATTTCAAAACGACAGGCATACAAAGCATATATACCTTTACACATTAACATATATGCACAAGAGATTGCAACAACATAATTTCCAAATCAACCCATGCAACTAACTCAGATACTAAAATTTTAAAGGTGAAGGTTACTCACATTAGTCTGAGAAGAAGAACAGAGCAGAGTTTCTTTTATGTTGAAACAGGCCTAAACTTTGCTTGCTGGAACTTCTCTTCAATCTCTGGTTTGTAGTGATTTGTTTTGTTGTTAAAGTTTGATGTTTTAAAGTTTAAGTTTTGAAGAATATTTACTTCAGATTTTTCATAGCTTGGAATGGACGAGAATAAGATGTAGAAGTTGATGTATAAAAAAGGAGTTTACATGTACAGGTTGATGATGATATTTGTACAAGGGTATTAAATTTCCTTTTGTACCATAGTCAGTGATAATTTTTTTTCTTTGTTGGCTGGCATGTTGTTTTCGGTGGCTGGTGCCTTTCGAGTTGACTTTGGTTTGCAGCTAGCATTAAATGGATGGGTACTTCATGTCTTCATGCTTATATTTTATTTGTACAAAGATATTTACTGTCTTGTTTATACTTATCCATTTGCTATTTCCTTTTGTATGAGCTCATACTTATCTTTTATATACATAGAAATCTTACACAAGTTCATTTTTGTTTGACTTAGATGCTAAGCATACTTACCCTACTTACATTCGTATCCACTGAGATGTTTCTGCCTGCAACATATATATTTTACTATAGATTATATAATAATTAACTTTAAGTTTTACTTTGTAATTGTTATGGTTATTGTATTATGTTAGCTTGCATATTTGTTTCTATTTCTTTGCTTATTTTCTTGCTTGCATACATTTTTGTTTTGTTGAAAATTTTCTATGTACAGCCACTTTCTTATGTGTACTTAGTTTGTAGATATTTGTTTGTTTATTTTATTTATTTTGTACATATATATTATTTCTTTCCAAAGTATGATTTATAAATCCAATTCAAATAAATACACAATTTAATTTTAAAATTCGAATACAATTCAATATCCATAGTCAAACTCCAAAGTCGAATTCAAATTTTATCCCAAAATTTGTTCAAAATTTATATTAGCTATAAATTTAAAATTAATTCAAAATTGGGGTCGTTACAATAAGAGTAAGGTTTTATCTTAAAATTAATTAGAATTTAATGATTTGTGATTCATTAAATTAATAGGATTAATGATATGGACGATTAAATTTGTAATTATGAATTTTAAACTAAATTAATCAAATATGGTTTAAGTTAATTAATTAGGAAAAATTAATTTGGGATTAAGGATCATTAATTTGATAAGATTAGATTTTAAATTAATGATTAATTTATCAAGTAATTAAGGATTAATTAAGTTACGATTAACACTTAACTAATTAAATAATTGGAGATTAATAAATGAATTATAAAGATTAATTAAATTGTAATTAATAATGATTAATCTTAGTTAATTACTTTAGTATAGTAGTTAAAGAATTGTTATTTGCTAATGAAGGCCATTAACCAAGTTTTTTAAAATAATTGATTAATGTGATTAAATTTAACAATTAATTAATCACGATTGGATAAGTAATTCATAAGTAATTGATTTAAAGTGGAAATAAATTGAATTGATTAGGATTAAACAATTAATTAATCCTGCTTATAAATGATTATCGAATGTTTGACCTTAGTTATGAATTGTTTGATATCCCTGATATATGATGCTTTGTGATACACCCTGATTTATGTTGTGATCTGTGATAAATTATTTGTGATGTAATTTATTATCTGTGATATTTATATATCTGTGGTTTGTGCATGAAAGATAAGCGTTCTAGTTTATATCGCTTATCAATTATATCATGTATTTTGATCTGTGATGATTCATTGTGTTGCACTATTGCGTTAAACCCTTGGACTACACTTTTACACACACAAATATGGATTTCACGTGGAAATCGGTTAAGTCGCAGATAATTTAAAATTAATGTTTTTGAAATTGAAATTTTAATTCTAATTGAATTTGAAAATGAATTTGGGTTAAATATTAAAAGCTTTTGAAAAGGTGTTTTCAAAGATAAAGCTATTTTGAATAACTTGGTAAGTTTTCTAATTTAAATAATTCAATTTGAATTTAAATTCAAGAGTTGGAATTGAATTCCGTAATTGGAAATTATGGTTAAAGATGATATAAATGTGTTTATATGAATTGGAACCATTTTAAAATATTGGTTTGAGAATTTGAATTAACCCAAGAACCTTAACTCGTATAAATGAATCAGATTTCCGAAATGAAACCTATTTGTTTTCAAATGGTAAAAGCTTTCAGATAAGAAATGAAATTCCAGTTTAATTAAAGGAATTTCAAGATTGAATTGAAAAATGGTTTTCTAAGTTATGAATGAATTCTTTTAGAAAGCTATGAATTAAATCTATTATTTTTAACAGATTTAAAATGATGATTTGTTTAAACCATTTGAAATGGAATTGTTTTGAAAGCTAAGAATGAAATCTTTGTTTTAAAGATTTGATGAGTTAATCAAATTGAAATGGAAAATAATTTGGAAAATCTGCGAATGAATCTTTTGCTTAAAAGATTAAAATGTGGAAATTGTTTAAACCATTGAAGGTTGTTAAAATGAATCTTTTTGTTTAAAGATTGAAAATGGTAATTTGTTAAACCATTTGAAGAGAAGTTTTGGGTAATAAGTTGTGACTTAATTGAAATCCCATTATCCATTTGTTTTTGAATATTACGCTCATTATTCGGTTCAGCCGGGAGAGGACCTTTGTGTCACATAACCCATTCCGAATAAGTGATACGTCGTATATGGATAGCATTTGAAGACCGGTGTTGAAGACCGGGTGTTTGCGAAAACGATAGGATAACCTATCGATTGTCTCTGCACTAGGTAGCTCCCAGTATAGAGATTCCCTAAGTGATGGGAAATCCGATCGGGATTATGAATACCCGGATTTGCAAGGGCTTCTTTGGAAGTGCCTTCGGTTCTGTTCGAACCCGAAATAGACTTGTATGGTTACATGTCTGACATTACATTTTGAGATATAAAGCTGATTTCTTTCAAATACATTTCTGTTTGGTGGCGGAGAATTTATTCTCTTAGCTTAACACCCTTCTCTGAGACGTACGAGCTCGGAGGTTATGTAGTTGAAGGTTATCAGCGATATATTCCCAATTTGTTAATGTGACATGCTGAGTTTTGCTGTGTGATGATCATTGTTTGATCATTTGTGATATGATCATTTATTTGATTTTTTATCTTTGTGATCATTACTTTGATCATCTGTTGACCCAAAGCATGGCTTTGTGCCAAAGCGTAGCTTTGTGGACGAGACCTCTTCGGACCTCACAACCCGGAAATGGTCGAAACAGGAATATGCGGCAAGGTTATGAGGGTCGCGCCTTTTAGGGTATGTCATTTCCTTCTGGAAAAGGGTGGTATCAGGTATGGAGCCCTGGTATTTAACCTATGTGGATACTCCGATCTCATTTATTGTGATTGTGTGTTTATCGAGGCGCCTCGGATAAAGTTCCCAAAGGACCGGGGGTGGCATATTCGTGAGTTACATGTTATAGGGGTAACCCGGCCTTGTGTTGGCAGAGAGCAGTTTGTCTCTCGGGACATCCAGCCAGAGGCGATCCCATTCGGCAGTAGGAAAGGAAGTTCCTTAGCCTGACCATTTGTTGGAAATCCATCTTCCAATACGAACTAGTACGGTTTTAGTTGTAGAACCTGCCATTTACTTATGGTGGCGCCCCACTGTTTAGATGGTAGCTATAGATCGGAATGTCTATGTTGGCTAAGATTAATATTATACTTTCGAAATGTTTTCTTCACTATGCACTAGTAATAATATTCAATGATTTGTTTTGCATAGTAAGCATCTTTGACTATCATAAGGAGAAATCTCCTCCGATTCTGCGTTTGCATTGTGTGTGTGTGCGGGAGGCCTTATGGTAGTTTCATTTTCCAAAAGCATTGCGGGTTTCAATGTTTAAAATTCTTTGGTTGTTGTTTTAAAGATAATAAACTGTTTTTGTTACTCACACCAGTCCCACGACTGACTCAGAGTTTATTGTTCCTTTCCTAAACTCTGGGTGCCCACCATTTTCCACACGGGCAGTCTAGAGTTGGGTTTTTCAGATATTCAGGTTAGTAGATTATCTGGAGCTAGTTTAGTATTTGGAGTTCATTCATCGGAGTTGCTCATCTTGGAATTGTGGATTCATTTTTGTCTGAAGATCATTTTGGGGTTATCACTTCTATTGATATTGTTCCGCTGCTGATGTTATCTTATCTTTCCGCTGCTATTTCTTGTATCATATCTCTGATGTATATTGATATTTGTTGTATCATTCTGTTGTATCATATTGTATCAGATTTTGTATCTTTCATCATATCAATGTTATATATATTGATATATTCTTTTTCTTCCGCTGTGTTGTTATATTTAATGGTGTTATAAGCTCCGGAGAACCAGATTCGGCGTTTGAATCTACGGCATTTTGAGTACAAGTGAAGTACGGGTGTCGATTTTCGAAGGCTGGGTTTTTGGGTCTTCACATTTGGTATATAACACATTAAGTAGCTCATTAGAGATAGGGTGAAGTATACCCTAGAATGAGTAATTCTCAGATATCCATCCATGTGCCTTAGTAAATTCTCTTGCTATCCACTGATAGTGAGTATGAGTGCAAGAAGAGGATGAGATAGAGGACAGAGGAATACGACTATAAATGGTCAATACCCTGTAACAACAAAGAAACAATCTTTTCTCTATCAATCTCTTTTGTTCATCATCTTTTTCTCAATTCTTCGATAGTTTCTGGTAGATCCAGGAAGAGATTTGATATATTAAAATGGGACGTAAACTCCGGATGGACCAAAATTGTTTGTTGGATGAATTGGTTGCATTATTTGCTATGGTTGATAGGTATAATTTGGTTTCTAAACTGAAAATTTTGAAATCGTATCCATATATCTATCTATTCTTTGGGTTCCGATATATTCTACGAATGGTTAGTTATCCCTTCGAACTGACCGATGCCACTGCATACTTCGTAGATCCGGATAAACCGAGTATCCTGTGAAAAAAAATTAAAAAGATTCGTTCTTGTATCTGTTATTGTTTACACAAAAAATGGACAAACACCTCAAAGTTGTATGATTTAGTAGATCTTAGGTTGTTCTTAGTGATTTTTGGAGATTTATGCAAATATATGAAAAGCAGGGGCTAAACTGTAAAAAAGACACGCAGATTTATAGTGGTTCAGCCAGAATGTGCCTACGTCCACTTTATATGTTATTTCTCTTCTCTTCTTATGATTACAAGTACAAAGCTTTGGTACAAGTAAAAGAAAGTTGTTTGAAAGTTCCTTCCGTGCTTGAGCTCTCAAACTTGTGCCCCATTGTTGTACCCCTGCCTCTCTATTTATAGAGTGAGGTTGGGGGCAGGGGTCTTGGATATATACAGCTGCTGGTGGGCCTGGGCTGAAGTGATCTGGCCTGGCAGTCTGGTTCGGCATCCTCTTGGTTCGGTCATGAGGTGGTTTGGTTCGGTTGAGACTTGGATTGGTTGAGAGGAGTTGGTCCGGTTGAGCTTCGTCCGGTAGTGGGAGCGCAGCCTGGTCCGGTGTTGAATTGGATCGGTCTTGGTTTGGTCCGGTGAAGTATGGAGTTGGTCCGGTTGAGCTTCGTCCGGTAGTGGGAGCGCAGCCTGGTCCGGTTGAGCTTCGTCCGGTAGCGTAGCCTGGTCCGGTGAAGTATGGAGTTGGCCTGGATCCGGATGTGGTTGGTTCGGTCGAAATCATATACAACACTTGCCCCCCAAAGTAGGGCGTGTGCGTGTGCATGTCCTGCTTTGTTTTTCGACAATCCCATTTTACCATCTTCATCCGGTTCCCACTACCGAATCATCTGATCCAGTATTCTGCTTTCGCTTATAAGTAGGGGACTAGGACCTCCGTTTTTTTTCTATCTGCCGAATCGAGCCTCTAGCCGAATCAAGTGAGAGTTTAGCCGAACCAAGTCCTTAGCCGATTCAAGTGAGAGTTTAGCCGAACCAAGTCCTTAGCCGAATCAGATTTTTAGCCGAATCAACTAAGTGTTTTAGCCGGACCGAGTTTTTAGCCGAATCAGGTATTATTCCTTTTTTGCCGAATGAACTTAATCCTCTGATACCGAATGACACATGAACGTTTAATACCGAATGAGATTATTGAAGTGCTGCATGAATTGTTGTACTGAGTGAACATGCGTTTCATACTTCGAACTTTTTAAGTGAAACTCCAAATTACATTGTTCGTATATTCTAACGATATACTTTCCCCTGTTTGCAGATAAATGTCTCGCAAAGTGGAAACTCGATCAGATAAGAGGAGATCCGGGGGTAAAGGAGAGTCCTCGGCCGTGCCCCCAGCTCAATCAGGATCGGAGCGTCATGGGCCCGCCCCGAGGTCATTAGTGGACGGATATGGTCCCCAGGAGCTGCTGGATTCCCCGCCTGACTGCTTTCCTAGCTCTCTCAAAGAGGAGCAACTCGATGTTATATCCCGTTCCTTTGGGATCGATAGAGCCCTCATGCTGCTGCCGGGCCCAGGAGTCATGCCATACAGTCCTCCCGAAGGATACTTTGCTTATAGTAGGTACCATTGCATGTGTGGTGCTATCCCGCCCCTCAATGCTTGGATAGTCAGCTTCCTCACGTACCTGAAGGTGGCCCCATTCCAGCTTTAGCCCAACTCTTATGCCATACTAGTGAGCCTTTTCATTATTTTTCGGAGGAAGTATGGTCGCGCCCCCTCCAACCGGGAGATCCGGTACTTGTATAATTTAAGGGGCTATAAGAAGGGGTCCCCATATGTTAGCTTGGAGTCTGCTGTGACCTTCAAGCCGGTCTTGGACCTGTACTCTAAATTCAGCATGTTCAAGAAAGAGTGGTTCTTTGTTAGGGACGACTCCGTCTCCATCCGGCGCTTTACCTATGGATGTAAGTTGATGCTTTTACTTATAATTTCTATTCCGATTGCGACGCTTCTTCTCATACTTTCTCATTTTTGCTAGCGACAGGTGGCTTTCCGATTGTGGAGACTGACCGCCTGGTTCAGACGGCGGCGGAGATAGAAGCCATTCTTGGGAAATACAGATCATCTGCCTTCTTGATTAGAAATGCGATTCTTCTGGAATATAACTTGATCCTTCCGCAGCAGTCTGTAGTTAAGTTGAGGGAAACGGCGGAAGAGAGGGCGGCTGCTTAGGCTAAGGGAGGCGTTGCGGCAGAGGGTGGAAAGAGAAAACCGTTCACGAAACCTCCAGCCGTCGGAGGTAAGAAACTTAAGAGGTCGGACGGTCCTTCTCCCAGCAATTGTCCACTTACTCAGGGGGAGATAGATGCGGAGGAAGAAAGAGGTGAGGCGGAGGGCGGAAGTGACGTTGAGCGTCTTGGTGATGATGGCGGCGATGGACAGGGTGGTGATGGTTCCAGGGCTCTGTCTTCTGGGCAAGTAGGCGAAATGCAAGAGTGGAGGGATGATGCTCTCCGCCAAGCTTTTGAGGGGTTGGATGATGATCCGGCTTTGGTAGAGAAGACCGGGAAGGCGGACAAAGCCGGGACTGGTGCAAGTGAGTCTTTTCCAACCATTCCGGCCAAGGTGGCTCTGACGACTCAAGGTGAACTCTTGACCCCTGCATGCTTCACTAATGATAGGGACTTAGGAATATTTTATGACCCGCTCCCGTCCTGGAATGAAATCCAGGACTTATTGCAGTATCCCACTCCTCCCTAGGGTTTGTACAATCACAGCTGTGTTTCTTTTCCCCTTTTTTAACTTGTAATTTACCGCGTTTCTCAAATCGTATAGTGATGTAAGATTGTGACATTTGTTCTTTATATCAGGAGCAGGCAAGAGGTCCAAAGCTTCAGACCTTCGACACAGGCTTGAGCAATATAAACTTTCCAAAATTTCTGCTAAGCCGAAGCCCTCAATCCAACGCTCCGGGGATGTAGTCGGATACCGTCCTCTTCTTGGGGTTATCGAAGAGGGTATTCAGCAGAGGAAGAGGAGTCATCTTTTATCCGAAACTTTGCCCGGTCCTCAGCCTCCGACTCAGCCTATCCATGATATTACTGAGGAGGGTAGCGAGTTTGTACCCTCTCCGCACCCGTCCGGAAATCCTTCTGTTATTCATATCGACCGTCCCGACTTGGCCCGTAATCCATTTGCGGGTCATCCTGATCTGGATCCAGGTTCTCATGATATTACTTTTGACGAAGTCACTGGCGAACACCTCCTCCCCCGTAACCCCATGGTACGAGTACTTGATGAAGCCAAGTCTTTAGATCTCGATCTACTCACTACTCGTATAGTCACCATGGGAGACGAGGCCAAAGCTAATATTGATCGGGTGGCCGAGGAGACCAAGAAGCTGATGGGGCATCATGCTCGGCTGGTTAAGGCCGGAGAGGAGATTGGGAGTGCTAATATCCGACTTCGATTGGTGGTTTCGGATCAGGCTAAACAGCTTGCGGATCAGGCTATCCAGATTTCTCAGCATGAGGCTGCTACTGGGCGACTAAGGAAAACCATGGAAGAGGCCAGTCGGGCTGAATTGCGGAAAATGGAAGCTGCTTGCAAAGAGCGGATTGACATGGCTATTGCCACGGTGGATGAGGTTCGGAGAGCGGATCTCGAGCAGGTGGAGGAGTTGTCCGAGAAACTTGAGGCTGCAGAGCTTGCTCAAGCTAAGTTGAGGGAAGAGATGGAGGTGATGTAGAGGTCCCTTCAGGCTGATTGCTCGAGATACAGACTGGAGAGAGATGCTGCCGTCGAAAGGTTGTCGGCTTCCGATGCCCGGATGAGGGAGTTTGAGGAGAATGAGGGAATGATGGATGACATGCTCCAGGACATGTATTTCCGGACTTGGAAGCAGGGCAATCTCTCTTGGATGGATGATTACCCCAGGGTCATGACCAAGATCTATCTTCGGGCGTTGGAGGAGGCTCAGGCTGACGCAGATAAAGAGGGTGGTACGGTCTTCAGTATGGATGTGGTCACTGCCCAGTTCACCAAGGAGGAGAAAGTGGCGGTAAAGGAGGGTATGCGGCTGCTTGCTGCTGAAGAGGCAGGTGTGCAGGTTGAGGATGACGACCAGGACAGTCAAGAAGCGGGTACTGGTAAGTCTTCCTTTCTAGTCTTTCCGTTAACTTGGTTACTCATCACTAATGAATCCTTCTTATGACTGGACAGGCGGGCAAAAGAGCAAGGACAAGACTTCGACGCAACCGGCTCCCTGATTGGACCTGGAAAATTCTTTTTGTAGGCTTGGCATTGTTGTATCTGTTAGTCTTAAGACAGTAGAGTAACTTCTAAGTTGTAATTCTTGCTACTTGTAATAACATTATTCTTGACGTGTAATTTTTTAGCTTAAGCTGATTTTGTCGTTTCTTGAATATTTGTTGCTATTTCGACATATCGTACGAGAAATGTAGCTATGTATATTCTTGTAATTAAATTGTGTTTGATGTCAGATTCTGGTTTTAAATCATAATCTCATGACTTGCAATGTTAGCGCGTGGTGTGAAAAAATTAAATTATAGTCATGCATTTGTACACAAAGGAAGAAAATACCGCCTTTCATGTTCTGTTTGTAAATGGCAGTTTCGAATATCTTGTATGACCAAGCATGGAAAGCAGTTGAATGCCCTGCCATCTGATTGTGAATCTCTGCATCCATTGGCGGGTATCTCTTACCCTGCATCCTGTACTTTATGGTTTGTTATAGAGGATAGGAGGAAAGTTTTTTAAGTAAAATTGAAATATGTGAAATAGTAAAACTTCCAGTCACGGAAGGCCTTCGATGTGCTTAAGTTCGTGGAAAACGGGTTTTGTAGTCACTTTCCCTAGCTGTGGGTCTTGGAGACATTTGTCACCCATCTTACGCCTCCGCGGGGAGTTAATTCTTTTTTACCACAGCCGCACTTAAGACACACCGGAGCCGAGATCGCGCACAGTAACTACCCGGGCCATTATGGCCCGTACTCATGGGTATTATTCGACTTACTGTGGCCGGCTAGCGTGGGTGCCGATCGTCAACTGTGAACTGCCCCTGGCTGGCCACATCTTAAGTTGGGGCTTATAATCGGTTCACAGTTGCCGGCGAGCCTAACGCCGTAATGAGCTGCCTCGGCTATAGTCGGCCTTCTCGGTGGCTTATAATCGGCTCATTACAGTTGGCTTTAAGGGCCGTCGCGAGCAATGAGTTAACCCGCAGCAGAGGGATGCTGGAGCAAAAGTGTCTCATTGACGAGGGCATAGATTCGCATAGTACCTGTTGGGTCTTGTCTACGTGAAGTTGCATTGTGGAGTGCTTTGAATAGAAATGCTACATGCTCAGGATTTCGTTCAACAGAAAAGGATAAAGTTAACAAGCAGCTAAGATACAAAGGAACAAGTTAAAAAAGAGACAAGGCTTTTTTAAAGTGGTTCGGCACGAAAAAATGCCTACGTCCACTGATTCTCTTTGTTAATTCACTTCATATGGGCAATACAAGTTAAGAAAAGTATCGACGGAGGTGTTGGATGTTCCATGCCCTCTGGAACACCTCTCCGTCCACTGTTGACAAAATATAGGCTCCGTTGTGGAGATCTTTATGAATTACATATGGTCCATCCCAGATTGGATCTAGTGCCCCGGGGCGAGGGAAGATTCGCTTGAGGACAAGATCCCCTTCTCGTAAGGTACGATGCTTGACTTTGGAGTTGTATTGTGCTGCCACCTTTTGCTTGTGGGCTGCTGTTTTTATGACTGCATCATTCCTTCTCTCCTCGACCAGATCCAAAGACATGTTGAGGAGCTCTTCGTTCTCTTCTGGGTTATAGTGGATCCTACGGTGGGAAGGCACAATGGTTTCAACTGGGAGCATAGCCTCCGATCCGTATGCCAAAGAGAAAGGAGTGTGCCCTGTTGATGTTCTGAAAGATGTGCGGTAGGCTCATAGTGCCGTAGGGAGTTCATCCACCCAAGCGCCCTTTGACTTTTCGAGCTTCTTTTTTATCAGAGTTTTCAGAATTTTGTTGACTGCTTCGACTTGTCCGTTTGCTTGGGGATATGCTACGGATGAGAAGCTTTTGTGAATTCCGTGTTCTTGGCACCAGTTGGCGAATTCCTCGTTGTCAAACTGAAGTCCATTGTCTGATATGATTTTTAGTGGGACTCCGTACCTGCACAGAACATTTTTGATTAAGAAGTTGATAACTTTCGCTGAAGATACTTTATTTAGAGGTTCCGCTTCCACCCATTTGGTGAAATAGTCGACTGCTACTATAGCATATTTGGTGCCGCCTCGACCCATTGGCAGTTCACCGATTAAGTCAATTCCCCATACTGCAAAGGGCCAAGGGCTGGTCATCTGAGTAATCTCGGTTGTTGGTAGCCGAGGGATCTTAGCAAATTTTTGGCATCTGTCACACTTCTTGACGAAATCTAAGGCGTCCTTGCTTAAGGTGGGCCAGAAATATCCGTATCGGAGTATCTTTTTTGCTAACGTTTGCCCTCCGGTGTGATCTCCGCAGCTTCCTTGATGAATGTTGGATAAGATTTCCTTGGCTCCCCTTCCGGCGACACACCTTAACAATGGGTTAGAGAACCCGCGCCGATAGAGGATGTCTCCTTGTATTGTGTAGCGGGACGCTTTCCTCAAGATTTTCTTGACTTCGTTACGCCCGTCGGGTAGTGTGCCATTCTGTAGGTAGTCTCGGATGGGAGTCATCCAAGTTGCCTCTTCGGTTGCAGCTATCAGATTTACTTGCTCAAAACTTGGGATCGTTTGCTTTGAGACAGTTACTGCTCCAAAGATGGCGACGTCTCTCATACTTGCTTGCTTTGCCAATTCGTCGGCCTCTTGGTTCTCTTCCCGAGGGACGTGTTTGACCAGGTAGTGGTCCAATCGGCTGAGAAGTAACTTGGTCTTTTTTAGATATGCTATGAGTCGCTCTTCTCGAGCTTGGAATTCCCCTAGTATTTGATTAACAATAAGCTGAGAATCGCTGTGAAGACACAAAGAATTGGCTCCGATCTCGATAGCAATTTCCAATCCGGCTATTACTGCTTCATATTCTGCATCGTTGTTGGTGGCAGCGAACTCCAACCTTATAGCATAGTGCAGTTTATTTCCCCTGGGAGTGATTATTACCACACCTGCCCCCGAGCCTTGTTCGTTAGATGCACCGTCCACAAAGAGATTCCACTTGATATCTTCTGTTATTTCCAGTTGCTCCTTATCCTTGTTGGTAGTGAATTCTGCAATGAAATCAGCCATGGCTTGTCCCTTGATGGTGGTGCGAGGGTGATAGGTGATATCATATTGACTCAGCTCAATACACCATTTAAGTAGTCGCCCGGAAGTGTCGGGACGATGGAGTACCTGCCTCAGTGGTTGATCGGTTAGAACTTTGATGGAATGGGATTGGAAGTAGTGACGTAGCTTTCGTGAAGTGATTAGTAGGCAGTATGCTAACTTTTCAAGCTTAGGATATCTGACTTCTGCCCCAGCAAACCTTTTACTGACGAAGTAAATTGGTCGTTGCGTGCGGTTGTCTTCCCTTACCAAGGCAGCGCTTAGAGCGTGAGATGACACAGCAAGGTATAGGTATAATTCTTCGCCTTCGCTTGGGGTCGAGAGTACCGGTGGTTTCTGGAGGTGTTCGATTAGGTTAAGGAAAGCGGTTAAGCATTCGTCCGTCCATTCGAACCTTCCTTTATCTTTCTTTAGAGCTTCGAAAAAGGGGACGCACTTGTCCGTTGCTTTGGAGATGAATCGGCTTAGGGCAGCCACTTTTCCATTTAGGCTTTGCATTTCCTTTCGGGTGGAAGGTATCTTGATGTCCCTTAATGCTCGGACTTGTTCAGGGTTTGCTTCTATCCCTCGGGCATGGACGATGAATCCTAAGAATTTTCCCGATGACACTCCGAAGGAGCACTTTAGTGGATTCAACTTCATTCCATACTGTCGAAGTACCTGGAACATTTCGCCTAGGTGGCTTACGTGATCTTTGGCTTTCCGTGATTTTACCAGCATGTCGTCTACATATACTTCCATTGTTCGTCCTATTAGCCCTGCAAACATCTTGTTGACGAGACGCTGGTAGGTGGCTCCTGCATTTTTAAGTCCGAAGGGCATCACTTTGTAGCAGTATAAACCCCGATCGGTGATGAAACTAGTGTGGTCTTGGTCGGGAGCATGCATAGGAATTTGGTTATATCCTGAGTATGCATCCATAAAAGACAGGAGTTCGTGCCCGGCTGTGCTGTCTACAAGTTGATCGATTCTGGGAAGCGGGAAGCAATCCTTTGGGCAGGCGTCGTTTAGGTTGGAGAAGTCAATGCAGGTCCGCCACTTCCCATTAGCCTTCTTTACTAGTACCGGGTTGGCGATCCATTCTGGGTAAATAGCTTCTCGTATGAAGTCATTGGCGAGTAGATTCTTTACTTCTTCATCGAGGGCTGCTGATCGCTCTGCCCCCATACTTCTCTTTTTTTGTTTTACAGGCGCCTTGGTAGGATCAATTTTTAATACGTGGCATGCTATGTTGGGGGAGATTCCGGTCATGTCAGCGTGTGACCAAGCGAACACATCCAAGTTGTGGCGGAGAAAATCAATGAGTTGTTCCTTCAATTCAGTTTTCAGCTGCGACCCAATTTTCAGTAGCCTACTTGAGTCGTGCTTGTCTACAGATATAAACTCCATAGCCTCTGCAGGCTCGGCGGTGGCCTCCTCCTCTTTGTCCCTAGGGTCTAATTCATTGAAAGGCTCGCTGGTGTATCGCAGAGGAGGGGCTTTCTTTAGTTGCTATGCTTCAAGGCTTTTTGTGCAGAGGGAAATCTCTACACCTTTCCCTTTATCTCTCCTGTGGTTGTTGCGAAGTTCGGTTACATAGCAGTCTCGTGCAATATCTTGGTCTCCTTCCACTTCCCCTACCCCATTGTCTGTTGGAAATTTCATTTTCAGGCACCACGGGGCTAGGACAATCTGGAAGTCAGATAGGGCTGGTCTTCCTAGGAAGGCGTTGTAGGCCGAATGGTTTTCTATCAGCACAAACGTCTGTTTCCTTACAACGGAGCGGGGATGGCTTCCAATTTCAACGAAGAGGTCCAGCTGCCCGATGGGCATTTTCGCATCTCTAGTGAAACCGTGTAGCGGTTTATCGCAGGGAGATACATCCTTCATTGATAGCCTCATTTTGTCGAATGCGTGTTTGAACAGGATATTTACAGAGCTTCCAGTGTCTACCAGGATTCGGTAAACTTCGGCGGGACCGAGTCGGGCAGAGATAACCATGGGATCCATGTGAGGGTACTGTCTTCCTTCTAGGTCGCGTTTACTGAATGTGATGTCATCACTTTCTTTCCGCTTTGGGTGGCGCTCTTCTATAACCGTATTGACACAGTCTCTATTGTCTCTAAGCGACTTCCCATATCTTTCCATCTCTTTCCAACTTCTGTCTGCGATGTGCGGACCTCCTGAGATGGTATGGACCACTATCTTCTCTTGACTAGAGCTGCTAGCGTTGCGGTCGCCTCTGCCGGTCCCTGGTGAGGGTAGCCTTGGGTTTTCATTGGCAGGAGCTGGAGTCCTGTCTTGACTTTTTACATAGCGTTCCAGTTTCTTTCTTCTGATGTGTTCCTCAATCAGATCTCGGAGATGATGGCATTCGTTGGTATCATGTCCGTGGGATTCGTGGAAGCGGAAGAATTTTCCAGATTTCTGTGCGCTATCTGATTCCTTCTTGTATGGTAGGCGTTTGTATCTAACTTCGCCTTGGGTGGCAAGGAAGATATTTTCGACGGTCTCGTTCAAAGGGGTGTAAGAGTCGAATCTTGGTCCTGGACGATATAGGCGTTTTTCTACTTT
This sequence comes from Allium fistulosum, assembly GCA_030737815.1. NCBI lineage: Eukaryota > Viridiplantae > Streptophyta > Magnoliopsida > Asparagales > Amaryllidaceae > Allium > Allium fistulosum. Next base: position 806,409,468 of record CM060901.1, on the reverse strand, counting down.
CTTGCCCCCAGCATTGTCTCTGGAATCATTTCTTCGAGCGTCCATCGCCACAGCAGGGGCGTTGCCATGGGTCGTCTTACTTTGCTGTCCTGACTGCCCCTCAATGGCAGCATCCTCAAGCCTCATGTATTTCCCGGCTTCATGGAAGAAATCGGGTAAAGAAGCTGGTTTTTCTTTTGTCAATCTTCTAGCAAATTTAGTGTCCGGATGCACCCCACTGCAGAGGGCCATCAGGATAAGCTTCTCATCGGCGTCTTGAACTGCGGCTGCTGCGGCGTTGAATCTGGTTAGGTATTGCTGCAACTTTTCTCCAGGTTTCTGCTTGACGCTGGATAAGGAATAAGCGTCCTTAGGTTGCTCCACATGAATGCGGAACTGACTGATAAATTTTTCTTTCAACATTTCCCATGAGCTGATGGATCCTTGGGGTAGATGACAGAACCAGGAGGTAGCAAGATCTGCTAAGAAGAGCGGAAAGCATTTGCACAGTACTCCCTCTGTTGCTCCACTCATGAGCATATGCTGTGTGTATCTCTGTAAGTGTACAACGGGATCGGAGGTTCCTTTGTAGGGTTCCATTGTTGGCATCTTCCATTCTCGGGGGGTGATAGCAACTTCGATATTGCGGGCGAAAGGGCTGGTTACCCTAGCGCCTATCCCTCGATCTCTTTGCTCCCGTTGGACACACTCTCTGAATAAGCGCGCCATCCTTTCATCAGAATTTGGAGCAGACAGAAATGAGTTTGGTTCTGTTCTATGGGGTTGATTCCGTCCAGACAACCTGTAGGGATGGTATCGTCTATCATTCCTCATATTTTCCAGTGGCTACCTTTGATCTTCTGGGAGCATGCTTGGGTCAGCTACAGTTGGCCCTTGCCTTGATCTTCCCCTGTTGGGTTCTGATCTAAGCACTTCCTCGGGTCCAACTTCGGGCTGAACTCTAGCTCGGCCCCGTTCACCGGTGTTTCTGTGGTTAGGCAGCATGACAGGCTCAGCTGCAGTTGACCTTCGCCCGGTACCTTCCCTGTTGGGTTCGGTACCAAACGTTTCCTCAGGCCTAACTTCGGGCTGGGCTCGGTCTCGGCTCCTACCACGGCTACTTCTGCCGTTAGCTCCTTCGAAGAAGGAAGATCTTTGCTGTCTCTGAGATCCTCCAGACTAGGACTCGCCCCATGATTCAGTGTTGCGGTTGGATTCTTCAGCGTCCCTCAAGCGTGACATGAGATGGTCCACCAAGGCTTCCTGCTGGGACGTGAAGCGGTTAGTTACTTCAACAACAACTCTGTCCAAATCTGCCCTAGTAATTGCTGCAGGCTGTTCTGTGGCAGGAGTGGTTGGGTTAGCCTGTCCTTCATTTGTTACCGTTGCTGGAGGAGGATGATTTACTTGATTCGCGATAGCTGGATCAGGAAGGCTACTGGATGCGATGTTTTTTCCTTTGTTAACATCTTTTCTCTGTTTGGGAGGCATGTTTTCCAAGTGGCGGACGATGCTGTTGGGAAAACTCGTTAAGTAGATGAAGCTGAAGCTTCGAGTTTCTATTTCTCAGTGAAAGCACCAAAAATGTTTGCACAAAAAATGGACAAACACCTCAAAGTTGTATGATTTAGTAGATCTTAGGTTGTTCTTAGTGATTTTTGGAGATTTATGCAAATATATGAAAAGCAGGGGCTAAACTGTAAAAAAGACACGCAGATTTATAGTGGTTCAGCCAGAATGTGCCTACGTCCACTTTATATGTTATTTCTCTTCTCTTCTTATGATTACAAGTACAAAGCTTTGGTACAAGTAAAAGAAAGTTGTTTGAAAGTTCCTTCCGTGCTTGAGCTCTCAAACTTGTGCCCCATTGTTGTACCCCTGCCTCTCTATTTATAGAGTGAGGTTGGGGGCAGGGGTCTTGGATATATACAGCTGCTGGTGGGCCTGGGCTGAAGTGATCTGGCCTGGTAGTCTGGTTCGGCATCCTCTTGGTTCGGTCATGAGGTGGTTTGGTTCGGTTGAGACTTGGATCGGTGGAGAGGAGTTGGTCCGGTTGAGCTTCGTCCGGTAGTGGGAGCGCAGCCTGGTCCGGTGTTGAATTGGATCGGTCTTGGTTTGGTCCGGTGAAGTATGGAGTTGGTCCGGTTGAGCTTCGTCCGGTAGTGGGAGCGCAGCCTGGTCCGGTTGAGCTTCGTCCGGTAGCGTAGCCTGGTCCGGTGAAGTATGGAGTTGGCCTGGATCCGGATGTGGTTGGTTCGGTCGAAATCATATACAACAGTTATTGATATTCTGATTTGGTAAGCCAAATGCAGAATAGATGTTCAGTTTGATTTGATGAAATATTCTTCATCTATCTTCGTGTCTCCTTGGCAATTTCGAGGACGAAATTCTTTTAAGGGGGGGAGTCTGTAACAACCCCGAATTTTAAATAAATTTAAATTTATAATTTATTTAATTTTTGAATTAAATTTGTAAAATTCATTGTAAATTGAAATGAGTTTCCCCGCATTCAAATAAATTCTATGTTAAATCAATTAAAATCTAAAATATATGTATATATGTGAGTATATATGTATATGGGCATATCTAATATAAAAGTATAGAATAAATGCATTGGATATTTGAAAATAAATAATAAATGAGTAAATAAAATATTAGATAGTTGAACTTTAAAAGGAAACAAAATTTGCATTGATGTTAAACAAATATTTCCAATAAATTTATAGTTATATAAGAATATGAAATGAACATATTAAATAATTCTAGAATTATATAAACTATAGAAAAATGAATATTATAAAGTAAAGCAAAATTTAAATAGAAATTTATATTATAAAGTAATATTATTAAAGACGAAGTTAAAGAAAATAAAAATATAAATAAATAAATAAAATAAATATTTAAAGTTAGAAATAATTTGACAAATTCCAATAGCATATTGACTAGAGAATCTCATGTAGATATAAAGCAATTAGACTTAGCAATTAATGCTAGCACAATATATCATCTCAGCCGAAAAGCAAGGCAAGAAGTAGGAACTAAGCAAATATGAATGTACAAATAAACTAAGTACAATAAGACAACTCAACCAAAACAATTATCTTCAACCGAAATCGAATTGTAGCATAACCAAAGAAAAAATAAATAAGTACAAGCAAAATATACAATTTGTACAAGGCAATAAATGCCATATCTCATTAGCCTCCATTTGCTAGAAAAAATCTATGACCATTGTATAAAGAAGACCATTTTGTATTGTACAAAACATTATAACACCCTGTACAAAATGAATACCCTGTAAACTCATTTTCTTTATCAAGCCTTCCTCATATCAGTTCGTTCATTTCAAACTGAGAAAATAGGAAGCAAGCATCATCTCAACCTAAAACCAACATCAACTTAAACAACAGAAAAATCAAATCAAACCCAGAGAATCAAAGAAGAGTTTTAGCTAGCAAACTCAAGCCTGGTTCAACATAAGGGCAGCCCTGTTCTTCTTTTGAAAACAAGGTGAGTAACATTTAATTTTAGAAGCTTAAGTATGAATCTGGTTGCATGTTGATAACTATGTATTGTATATATATATATATATAAGTTCAATTTGCTGTATGTATATGAATATATAGGTGTGCATGCTGTTGAATTTTTCTCTATTCTTTATATTCAAGTTCAGTTTTTGATTTAAATCCTCCATCTCTTGATCTAGTCATTGTTAGGATTCAAGTTACAAATAAAACTTGTTTGTTTGATCATGGGTTGGAGTTTAAAATTATATTTAAGTTAAAATAAATTCAAATATGCTCTGGAAAGTAAATAGAACAGTAAAGCTTGAGTTTTGTAAAAACTCAAACTTTATAATTTCTTAGTTCAGGTATATAAACTAAAACCTTATACTAAATCATTAATTTTAAAGTTAAAATCACATTTTTTAGTAATGGATTGAAGGAGCAGTTTAAGGTTGATCAGTTTGGGGTTTTTGGGGTTTCTCTGATGATCTGGTGGGTCTGGAGGGTTGTGGTGCTTCCTGGAGATGGATGAGTGGTTGGAATGTCTGGGAAAAATGCAGTGGTGGTGGTCAGATGGTCGCAGTTGTGGCGGCGGGCCTGGGAAGTTGGTAGACCTAGTTTTGTCGAGGCTAGAAGTTTTGTCTGGTTCGTCGTCTACAGCCGATCGAGCGTGACGTGGTTTTGGGAATTGGTAGCTGTGCCGTAGTCGTAGACGATGCCGGAGTTTCAGAACGTACGATGGCCAGAGTCTTTCAAGCGAGCTGTTGACAGGTTTCGTGGAGGGGATGCGCGTGTGTCTCTAGGTTTGGTTTGAACTGCTCAAATTCGATTTCGAGTCTGGGGTGGTGCTTTGATGATCGCGATAGGGTGTGGAGATGATGTTTGATGGGTGAAGATCATCGGAGATGGCTGGAGTTGGTCGGCGGTGTTGTACACGTGCACGAGCACGTTGGTTGGATCTGGAGTTTGGTTTGTTTAGGTGTTTTAGGGGTTATTCGCGAATTTGACCTCGAGTAACACTCGGGTAATTCGAGTTTTGACTCGAAGTAGGGTAGGGTTTTTCTCGAAGCAGTTTTGTGTGGCTCGAGTCAATTCTTTTGTGTACATGTTTTGTTTTAAACCTGTCTGATCAAATTTTAAAATGATTTTTAAATTTGAAAATGAAGATTTAAATAAAGTTTAAAGTCAAATTTTTTAGAAATGGATTCAAATCTAAATTTGAAACCTAGTATTAAATAAATAAGTTTTTAAAATATATGAAATGTTCATAACAACTTAAAATTTGTTAAAGTATGTTTTAAAATGAAATGGCTTTCAATTAAATGTTTGAAACTTATTTATATAAGATTCTTTATAAAATTCCCTATAACATCTGATTTATGAGATTTAAAAGAAATTGATTTAAATTGGTTAAAGTTAAATTTATATTCTTTTTGAATCTTAGAATGAATTTGAAATAAAATTGAAAGTAAGGGTTTTAATATGCTTTGGTAATGATAATATAATCATTAATAAGAGTAAAGTTTTATCTTAAAATTAATTAGAATTTAATGATTTGTGATTCATTAAATTAATAGGATAATTAAATTGGATAATTAATTAATTTAATTAATTAATGATATGGATGATTAAATTTGTAATTATGAATTTTAAACTAAATTAATCAAATATGGTTTAAGTTAATTAATTAGGAAAAATTAATTTGGGATTAAGGATCATTAATTTGATAAGATTAGATTTTAAATTAATGATTAATTTATCAAGTAATTAAGGATTAATTAAGTTACGATTAACACTTAACTAATTAAATAATTGGAGATTAATAAATGAGTTATAAAGATTAATTAAATTGTAATTAATAATGATTAATCTCAGTTAATTACTTTAGTATAGTAGTTAAAGAATTGTTATTCGCTAAAGAAGGCCATTAACCAAGATTTTAAAATAATTGATTAATGTGATTAAATTTAACAATTAATTAATCAGGATTGGATAACTAATTCATAATTAATTGATTTAAAGTGGAAATAAATTGAATTGATTAGGATTAAACAATTAATTAATCCTGCTTATAAATGATTATCGAATGTTTGACCTTAGTTATGAATTGTTTGATATCCCTGATATATGATGCTTTGTGATACACCCTGATTTATGTTGTGATCTGTGATAAATTATTTGTGATGTAATTTATTATCTGTGATATTTATATATCTGTGGTCTGTGCATGAACGATAAGCGTTATAGTTTATATTGCTTATCAATTATATCCTGTATTTTGATCTGTGATGATTCATTGTGTTGCACTATTGCGTTTAACCCCTGGACTACACTTTTACACACACAAATATGGATTTCACGTGGAAATCGGTTAAGTCACAGATAATTTAAAATTAATGTTTTTGAAATTGAAATTTTAATTTCAATTGATTTTGAAAATGAATTTGGGTTAAATATTAAAAGCTTTTGAAAAGGTGTTTTCAAAGATAAAGCTATTTTGAATAACTTGGTAAGTTTTCTAATTTAAATAATTCAATTTGAATTTAAATTCAAGAGTAGGAATTGAATTTCGTAATTGGAAATTATGGTTAAAGATGTTATAAATGTGTTTATATGAATTGGAACCATTTTAAAATATTGGTTTGAGAATTTGAATTAACCCAAGAAACTTAACTCGTATGATTTCCGAAATGAAACCTGTTTGTTTTCAAATGGTAAAAGCTTTCAGATAAGAAATGAAATTCCAGTTTAGTTAAAGGAATTTCAAGATTGAATTGAAAAATGGTTTTCTAAGTTATGAATGAATTCTTTTAGAAAGCTATGAATTAAATCTGTTATTTTTAATAGATTTAAAATGATGATTTGTTTAAACCATTTGAAATGGAATTGTTTTGAAAGCTAAGAATGAAATCTTTGTTTTAAAGATTTGATGAGTTAATCAAATTGAAATGGAAATTAATTTGGAAAATCTGTGAATGAATCTTTTGTTTAAAAGATTAAAATGTGGAAATTGTTTAAACCATTGAAGGTTGTTAAAATGAATCTTTTTGTTTAAAGATTGAAAATGGTAATTTGTTAAACCATTTGAAGAGAAGTTTTGGGTAATAAGTTGTGACTTAATTGAAATCCCATTATCCATTTGTTTTTGAATATTACGCTCACTATTCGGTTCAACCGGGAGAGGACCTTTGTGTCACATAACCCATTCCGAATAAGTGATACGTCGTATATGGATAGCATTTGAAGACCGGTGTTAAAGACCGGGTGTTTGCGAAAACGATAGGATAACCTATCGATTGTCTCTGCACTGGGTAGCTCCCGGTATAAAAAATGGTTTTGATAGGTTGAAAAGACTCTGGAATCCTATTTAAAATATTTATTTGAATAATAAATGAGTTGATAACTTATACAATTTGAATTTTGATAGAATAAATTTAACTTAAAGGATGGAGTTAAATTAAAGTATAAGCGAATCAATTAAATAAAGTGAATTTGAAGAAAGGTCTAAGGAGGCTAAGTGAAATGATTACTTAAAGAAAATTTATTAAGTTAAAAATAAATTTGGGATAGTAACAAATGAATTTGAATTGAGTTTGAATTGTGAAAATAAAATTGTGAATAAATAAATAAATTTGCAATTGCAAGTGCAAGAAAATGAAATTGGATATTGAAATTCATTTTGGAATTGTAAGTAAATAGAACTGGAATTGGATTTTATTTGTGAAGGATAAAGCGAAGTATTAAAAAAAATTAGTAAGTGAAACTAATTGAAGAAAAGACCAAATAGATATGGTTTGAAATAAATTCAATATTTATAAATAAAGGGTAAATTAAATTCATGTGGAGTTTGAAATCCAGTTTAATATAAGTGTTTGTAAACTAAAAATGGTGAATTGAAATTGAATTGTGTTTGGAAATGAATAAAAGAATAAAATTGGAATTGAAACTGAAATATTAATAACCAATTTGAATTGTGTGAAATAAAATGAAGTTGTAAAATTGGTTCGAAATGAACTAAAGATAATAAAGGTGGAAGAAATAATAAAAATTGGTTTGAGTAGAAATAAATTGGAAATGGCCTTTTTATTAACAAAATGAATTTCGAAATGAATTATTGAATGTGAATCCAAAGCTTTATTGATTCAATGAACTCAAGTTAAATAAAATAGAGTTGAATTGAAATAGCGACAATTTGAGTGGTAAATAAAATTTAAGTGGATAGAGATAAAACTTGAAATAGTTTTATTATAAATAAAGTAAGTTCGGAAGTATATTAAAATGTGAAATCATAATGGTTTTGAATGGAACTAGTTAGTTAAATAAAATGAAATGTAAGTGAATGGATTCGAATTTTAAATGCAATGAAAGTGTGTTGTGACCCATTAAAATTGAATGGAAATGATGTGTTGTAGTTGTAAGCAATTAAAATTTGTATTGAAACTTTATAAATTGCTAATGGAATTAGTTTTGAATGTTTTACTTATGAAAACTACTTGTTTATTATTGAAAACAAGTGAAATGTGAATGGATTTTATATATATGTCACTTCCATGTTTAAATTGAGTAAGTACAGGTACCGGGGCTGCCGTATGGCTGGATTTGGTCGCGCTAAAATGCTAATAAATAACTGCTTTGCTTAAAAATGCTAAAAATGTACGCCTACGCAATACAAAATAGGAAATATGAACTATTTTTGTTTTTCCGACCGAGTGGGTCGATGTATATATATTTATATCTTTTGTCAAATTGTAAAAGCTCCTCCGCACAAAGGAGACTCCGCCAAAATTTTCTAAAAATTTTGGGAGTTAGAAAATTTTTGAAATTTTTGGAAATTTTCAGTAATGACAAATGATTTCAAATATGAATTTGAGATAAGGTAAATAGAATTCAATATCCGGAGTTTGAAGATAAAATGAATTCAAATAGAATTGAAATTGTAATTGAATTCAAATGAAATCGAAAATGCAAAGTTGAATAGAAGTAATTAAAACCAAGTGTTAGTGAAGTGAAAATAGATATAAGAAGTATGTAAATACTTATATTAAACTTAAGAACTGGTAAAATTCTTAAGTAAAAAAAATTGGTATTTGGAATCCAATAAGTTAATAATTGGATATTATTGTTAAGTAAAGTGTACAAGGATTATAAAGGCTATAGAAAAATGGAATTGGATTTTTGATTTCGAAGGTAAATTTAAATTGCTCGACAATAAGGTATGCATTTCAATTTCAGTATGAAATTTGATGAATTTCTGATTTTGCCACTTGGCATTTTGTTTTCTATTGGAATTTGGCAGACCGTAGGGACATTTTGTAGTTGTACCGAGCTAGCCGTGCAAAGGAGACGCTGGCGAAATTTCTCGGAAATTTAGAGAGTTAGAAAATTTTGAGAAAATTTTGAATTCAAAATTTGAATTTGAATTTAAATTTGAATTGTTAAGAAAACCATATTATTTGGAACTTATGGTTGATTGTGGAAAATTAGTTATAGTAATGATGATCTTTAATAAAAGATTAGGATTGATAAGTTGTTTAAAACTATTTGGATTTGAGAAAATAGTTAACGGGGTTTGGATCATTCTTCTTAACTTGTAATTTCGGGACGAAATTCTTTTAAGGGGGGGAGATTGTAACGACCCTGAATTTTTGATATTGGAAATTAGGATATTTAATTCATTTTAAATATATGGAAGTTAGTTTAATTTGAAATTCGAGATATCAGAATGAATTTGGCAATTTAATTATTGAATTTAATCGTTAAATCTGGGTAAAAATTTGAATCTTCAGTTTTAAGCTGATTAAAAATATTTTCAAGGCTTAGAAAATTCATATTGATTATACTGAAGATAATAAAAGCTTTAGAATTGAATTTGAAACTGTTTTGTTCAGTTTTGAAATTTTGTTGTTTAAATTGAATTTAAAAATAGCGTTCCGGGGCATAGTCTCGGAATTCAACAAAACCAATTCCATTGGATCCATAATATTGTATTATTATCGGATTTCAATTTTCGTAATGTTTGGATTGATCGTTTGGCCGTACGATATATAAACGCGCTGAAATTAAATCGAAAATTTAATATTATAACTGGTCCAATAAGCTATCTTCTCCATACGATCGAATTTGGAGACAAAACCTTCACCATTGCGTTCGGAATAGGCGTATAACATTATAAACGCCTAGCGGCACACCTCGATAGGAAGTCGAAATTTTTGACTTTGTTTTCGGAATGATTTGAATTTGAATTTAAATGGGATATTTATACAATCAACCCCAGTTGAAATTATCTCACATCAGCCTTTTTCCAGTCTTTTCCAAATCACTGTGACAATTCCTTCTTTTACACGCCACTTTCTATTCAATATCATAGTCTCGTTCAAATGAAAAAGAAAAATAAATTAAACAATACAATCTTGTTCAAAGGAAAAAAACAATGGCCGAACGAATCCCCTTTAAACTGAATCTCGTCTTCCCCTTTTCTCCCTTCCTCGGTTCGAAGAAAAAAAAAGATTTCATTGTCAATAAGGTCGTGATCTCGATCTCGTACGAGCAGCGCGCGTGCGCAGGCATGAGGCAAGGGAAGTTAGGCGCATCGCTAGTGAATCGTAGGGGCTGGTGGTCGCGAGGCGTTAGTTCGCAAGGGGGACGGCGAGGCTAGGGTCGCGAGTTGTTGGGTTTGGTTCTTAGTCGAGTCGAGGCTCGATCTCGATCTCGAGCTCGGCTTCGAGTGGTGGTCGAAGTGAGGCGGCGACTTGCGATAGCGCGTGGTGGTCGAGCAGAAGATGTGGAAGCGTGGGAGTTTGGCTGGAGTTCGTTTGCATGGTCTCTGGGGGATAGTCGATCGCGAGGGTTTGGATGCGATGACACTGACGAAGCTGAGTTGGAGGAAGCTGCAGTATTTTGGGTTAGGGTTGCTCGCAAATTCATGCTGGGTTCAGGCGCTCGAGTTTGGGATTTTTATCTGTGAGGTATAGAAGTTAATTTAATTTAATTCAATTTAAATAAATTTATGTATGTATAATATAGCAGAAATTATTTTACAGTAAGGTTATCTGTGAATAAACAGAAATATATAAGTGGATTTTTGGTTCTATACATTTTATAAATATTTACGAGGATTTCAAAAGAAAAAGGAATGAAATAAATATAGATATATACCTAATTTCATTTACTAGTTTATTTTTAAATAATAAACGACAAAGATAGATTTGTTAATAAAATTTATTTAGTTGTTTTAGTTGTTGAAAATAATTATTAAAAGGAAAATTAATAATTAGTTAATTCAATCTATTAGAATGGCAATTAATTTGTTCATCTAATTCGAATATTAATAAATTGTATAAATTATTTATACAAGGTTTGAAACCATGAAGAAATGGTCAAAATGGAAATTGGATTGCAAAATAAAAAGCAAAGGTGAGATCTTCTCACTCAAATTGAAATAATTGAAATTTCAGTTGTTGATTGATTGCTTGATTATGATAATATATATAGTAGTATATAGCAATATATATATATATATATATTGGAATATGTATATATATATATTGGAGTTGATTTCCCGCATTATATAGCGGATGAGACCCTATGCGCCACATAATAGCGGATGATATTTTGTAAATCCCATATACCGCGATATTCCACCTCGAAGTGGAATTGGTATTGTGCTAACATCTGTGGATGCAGGGAAACAGGTTGGAGGGATCCAACTGGATTCCTCAAATTGTATGAATTTGTTTCATATGTTGTGTGATGATTTATTTATAATCTGTGAATGATTATATTTGTGATGGAATTTGTTGAAGGCTATAATTTAGCCGAATGTATTTTTGGTATCGTTGGATACCAGAAATAAATAAAATTGGATTTTTGAAATTAAAGTTGGAATTTTTGAGTAAATTTCTTTGAAAGAATTGGTTGAATTTAAAAAAAGGAATTTAAAAGCATAAAGTTGATTTTGGTAATCTTATCGAATTATTTCCAAAAATATGGAAAAAGATATTAATAACTGGGTTTTGAGTAATATTATTTAAAAGTTGAAGAATTTATTAAAAATGGAAATTTAAATGGTTTGGAAGAGATAAAGGAATTTATTTTTTAAAAAAAGTGATAAATTTGTTTGAATTCCAATTGATAATTGATTTGGTATTTGGAAATAAATTTTTGGGAAATCGATATGAAAATTTATTTGATGTTGAATGAAAAATTGATTTGTGTTGAAATAAATTTTGAAATCGATTTGCAAATGATTTGATGTTGAAATAAATTTAGAAATCAATTTGGAATTTGATTAGGTGTTTGAAAGTGAATATTTGGAAATTTACATTCACAATGGAATTTGTAAAGGAAAAGTGAAAATAAATAACATTCGGAAATTTTATTTCGCGAGTGAAAATATGATTTGAAATTGGTTTTCAAAGTGATGAAGTGTGGAAAAATATATATCTTGTTAAGATATTTTGAAATTTAATAATTTGGGGAAATTATTTAAATTGGTTGATTGTTGTGAATGTTGTTTGATAGTTAAATAACCGACTATCAATATTTGCCTTTGAAATGGCACTGGAATTTGTTTTTAAAATAAACGCTCATTATTCGGTTAAGCTGGGAGAGGACTTTGTGTCATATAACCCATTCCGAATAGTGATACGTCGTGAATTGACATTATTTGAAGACCGGTGTGAAGACCGGGTATTTTCGAAAATGAAAGGACAACCTGTCGAATGTCTCTGCACCGAGTTGCTCCGTGTTAACGCTAAAAGTTGAACGCTAACACCCGGTGTATGTAGTAATGTTGTGAAAGCACCACCCGTTATACGGGAACAAGAAATAAGCAGTAAAATAGCAGAAAACAGTAAAAGACAGCGATTTTATAGTGGTTCGGCCTAAGATCAAGCCTACGTCCACTTTGAATTTCTTTATTGCTGATTTTGGTTACAAGTTGATACAATGCACTTCAATATACGATACACTTCGATCACAAAACACTCTAGACTAGTAGCTCAAGCTTCGATGATAAGATTTGTTGAATCCATGTTGGATATGCAAGATCTTTCTCAAAGCTCGTTGTAGTGTCTTGAATGCTTGGAGTTCTTCAAGTGTTGGACGAGTTAAGAATTCTGCAGAGTAACGGTGCTCCAAATAATGATCCCTCAAAAGTCCCCTCATTGTTGGAATTAGGGGGGTATTTATAGGGTTTATTCTGGGCAGAATTTGTTTACACAAGTGTTAGGTCGTCAACGACCTAAAGTAAGCCGTAGGTCGTAAGTCAGCGACGACATAAGGGATCACTTGTATTAGTTGTTCTTGAACTTGACTTGAACGAGCTATTAGGTCGTAAGTCGGCAACGACCTAGGAGATGCAGCCTGGGTCATCTCGATTGCATTTGGTTTCTTCTGAACGAGCTATTAGCTCCTTAGGTCGGTAAGTCATAAGTCCTTTTAACTTCTTTGGTCGCTAACTCCTTTCAGTAGTTAGGTCGTTAGACTTCTTAAGTCAGTAACTGCCTTAAGTCGTATGCTTCTTAAGTTGTTAGGTCGTTAACCCGCTTAAGTCGTCTCATTCCCTTAAGTCGTAGGTCGTCCAGATTTGAAGTCGTTAACTCGCTGAAGACATTAAGCCGCTTCATTTCTTAAGTCGTTAACTGCCTTAGGTCGTCAAGTCCTTTTCCGTTAGCTTTTTTTAAGTCGTTTGAGAAAACAGGGTTAACATTTGCCCCTCGAAGTACATGCCTAAGTCGTAGGTCGTGTGCTTCGATTTCTCTAACTCGTGCTTTGGATAGTCATTAGATCGCGAACGACCTATGAGAAAATAATATCGTGTGTGCCGATTCGAGTTCCACTGTCCTGATGTATAAAAGGCTTAGGTCGCTTCTTCTTCACCCACTTGCTTCCATGTTTACTTCCGCCATTAACGAATTCTCAAGCTTCCCAAAGACGATTTAAACCAGCCTGTTGCCGATCATCCTCATTTTCTTATCATGTAAGTGGATTCACCTGTTATCCATTCCTAGATTATCATTGATTCATGAACTCCATTTCCCCATTTCTGACCTACCACCTTATGCCATGTTTTATCTCGGGTCTCGTTACATCGATTGCTGACGGACTTGAGATGATTCAATGTATCTTTAGACGATTTGAGAGAAGGCGATGGGTTACAGTGCTTTAGGTCAACTGATTCATGGTTTGTGATGGAATGGCAGTGCATTGGATTTGTGGTGATTTCGGGGTGATCTAATGGCATGGGAAGATGAGGTCTTTTGTTGATGGAGAGGCTAACGGATTAACGGGTTAGGAGTTAGGCGAACTGATGCATCGGGGAAAAACGAATGACCTAAGGGCTTGGCAATTTGAACATGAACATGAACATGAGCTATTTAAAAATGATGCTTCAAAAGCTATTTCTCCTGCTGTCGAGGCGACTTCTTCTTTACAACAAGTTCCGACGCCTTCTATACAAGCCGTCGCCATTCCTATAACAAAGAGTGGTTTGTAGTTCGACGCGCGTAGCTTGCACGCCACAAACACTTAGGATTTTTTACAATTAAATGCACTCAGCTTCTTTACTTTGAAGATTCTTAACACTTATCTTTTTTATTTTCAGTTTCTCCAATGGGGCGAAGCGGTTCATACTACGATAAATTCCAGCGCCATGGAAGCCGCGACACTTATGATTTTAGGCGCTATCTTCCTGTTCATAAAGAAACGGATGAAGAGAGAGCTGCTAGAAAAGATCGTGAGTGGCGGGACTACGAGGAGCAGCAAAGGAGAAGGGATGAGCGATACGACTCTTCTCATAGAGGCGATGATTCCCATAAGCGAAAGTCTTATGACGATAAAGGGAAGAGTCACCTTACTGGAGATCCAAGCAAGCTGGTCAAGCCTAGTGACGCGTCTGCAATTTCTGAAAAGTCTTATGCTCCTACCTCTGCAGAAATTCCATCTGATTCTCAAGCTTTCAAGAAGTCTGACATTCAAACAATTTTCAACAGGCCTCAGTATCAAGTCGGGGATGGTCCTCCTACACTTCAAAGCCGATTCCCAAATTGGTGCTTAAAAGGGGTTCGCTTTGACTTAGACTTGGTTCCCATCGATAAGCAGGCCATGTTAAGAAACGTTGACGCTGTCAAACTTGATATTGATAGGATGTCCGACTAGCAGAAACTTGTTGACAAGCTTCAAAGAGTTAATCATATGAATCTTGAAACCATGTTGACTATGGAAAACGACCATTCGGAGTGGAAGAAAATTCTTAAGCAACATGATGCAGAAATGCAGAGTATTGCTGATGATAACGAGAGACTCGAGGCTAAAGTCAAGAAACTTGAAGAAGATCTCGCCTCTTCTTCTGCTTCGCACTCTCAAAAAGAAGAAGTCTTTCAAAACCAAGTGCGAGATGCACATGCTGCTCAAAGAGATGCTGAAGTCAAACTTGAAGCGGAGCAGCATATTATTGAAAAATACCGCAATGACACCGTCCAGCTGCGGGAAAAAGTCAGCTCTCAAGGTTTGGAAATCGCAAGGCTACAAGCTCAGTTATTGAAAACTGAAAAAGAGCGCGACGAAGCAGTTGCCGGCCAAGCTGCAGCCATGGCTGAAAAAGAAGCGGCTGAGCAGTCACACGAGGCGACAAAGGCCAAAGTCAGCTCTACTTTATTTGACTTTTATATCCACAGCGTTTTGGGGCGCGGAAGTCTCTCGTTTTTGGGGCCGGAAAATGAAGTCATCTTGGCTGAAGTATGGGAGGCGATAATCGATATGTTTGGTGGTTCCGGTTATGCCGAAGCAGATCTTGAAGCAACTTATTTAGATGAAGATGCCCGTGCTGCACTTGCTAAGGGAAAGGAGCAACTTGCCCAAGCGCGAGCCGAAGCGACGGGAGAGAAGCGTTCCAAAAAAGAAGTACTTCCTACTGCCCCGGTTCGTACTTCGGTTTCAGCTGATGTCGATATTATTGGCTCCAGTTCACACTCTTCGCCTCCTGCTAAAGTCGACAAAGAAATTGTGACCACTCCCACCGAGGAAGAGGCCCTGGACGATATTGAGGCTCTGAAATTCGAGATTGATCTTGCAAAGCCGACTTCTCCAGGTAACTCCAAGCCTGATCTAGCTCAAGTAGACTACTTGTTTGCTTCAACCGAGTTTGATGAATTTCTTGATTGTTACTTAAGTCTCGATGAACCAACATTTTCTCTTTTTCCAGAGAGTACCGATTTTAACTTCTTTTCTTCTGTAGCGGAGGCACCGAGCGCTGTTCACACTTCTCCTCTTCCAGCTGTTCCTCCTCCAAATCTTCAAGTCACTCCCGCTTCTCAGCCGGGTTCGCAAGAAGAGCAAATAGAAGCCCTTCAAGGCTTGGAGGATCCGCCTGCTTCACAAAAGCAGAAGGCGGAAGATCTTGAGGACAGTGAGAACACTCCAGAGCAGTCTCTTGATGATGATACAAAACTTTCTACACTGCTTACTACTCTGGGAAGTGAGTCTTCTTCGAAGGGGAGAGGGAAGTGCTCCATGAGGAAGAAGAAGAAAATCATTTCAGCTGGAGAGGATAAAGCAGAAGAAGATCCAGCTACTCCTCCTTCTCCTCCTCCCCTGACCCGTCCACAACGGCTTCCAAAACTAGTTATCAAGCCGGGAAAAAGCTCTAAGGGTGGTGGGAAGAAGGAATAATAGGCTGGACTTTACGCTTCTTGTTTTGTTTTTGCTTGTATCGACCAGAGATTGTGCGGGTACCGGTCCCTGCTTTTTTTTTCTTGAGATCTGCATATGTAAAGAATTTTCACAGTATTGAATACTTTTACTTGTACGAATTCTTGCGTATGTAAGAATGTATCTATTTCTCGTTTTAGTGTAGAATAAGCGATTCTTTTTACTTGTACAAACTTTTGTCTATGTTTGAGAATGCATTTATTCCACATCTTTTCTGCGTGATATTGTAATGAGCTTGTGGTATGTCGCTTGAATACTAATTTTATTGATGTAGTTGTATTGTATGATATTGCCCATATACCACAAGTGCATCACAATATCTTTTTGCTTTGACGAGACTTGTACTCTTATTTTTGGAGAATAACTATTCCATTTTTTACGGAAATAATTATTCTACTTTAATGGAGAGTGTCTCGTTTTTGGAGAAGTTTTTACACTTCAACCTTCGGAGATGGTCACTTCATATTTTTGAGAAGTGAATTCTCCTACGCGGTAAAGTGGGCCTCTGAAGAGGATTTTACTTAGCATTTGGCATTTGGACTCTGTGGAGTAGCATGGACTCCGAAGAGTAGCATTATGCTCTGTGGAGTAGCGTGGACTACGAAGATTAGCATTGTGCCTCCGAAGAGGTCTTGCGCTTCCGGAGAAGTCTTGTGCTTCCGGAGAGGTCTTGTGCTTCCGGAGAAGTATTGTGCTTCCGGAGAAGTCTTGTGATTCCGGAGAAGTCTTGTGCTTTTGGAGAAGTCTTGTGCTTCCGGAGAAGTCTTGTGCCTCCGGAGAGGTCTTGTGTGCCTTAGGGAAGGTCTTTTGCCTCCGAAGAGGGCAGTGTGTGCCTTTGGTGAAGGCCTGTGCCTCCGTAGTGGGCTTGTGGTGCCTCGGGAGGGGTCTTATGCCTCCGGGGAGGTCTTGTGCCTCCGAAGAGGTCTTTATTTGATTGTCTGGAAGTTACTTTCTCACAGTTAAATGGATCCATGGGGCAGACGCAAGTTACTTAGTTGGATGTTCGTTCGCACAAACGATCGCAACTAGTTAACAAAGGTCCTGCGCCTTCTGGTTCCACCAACCTCTTTGCTGAGAAGAGAATTTCCATTTTTTGGCGTGCCTCCGAAGAGGTCTTTATCCTCCGAAGAGTTGCGCCTCCGAAGAGGTCTTGTGCCTCCGGAGAGGGCCTTTGTTGACTAGCTTGCCCATGTCTCTTCGTTGCTTGCTCATTAGCGGTCCCCTGTTATCGTCTCCGAGCCCATGTTCCCTTCTTTTTGCGAACAGTTTACGTCATCTGAAGAAGTGAACTTCACTGTTAAGTGATTCCACGGGGCAGGCGCGAGTTGTCTAATCAGATGTCCATTTGTACAGACGATCGTAACTAGTTAACAAGCGTCTGGTTCTTTTTTATTTTAAAAAGTGCCCCTTTGGTGGGATTATCAACCTTTTGTGTGAAGTTCATCTTATGTTGGATTTAAGTTTGGAACTTTTTTGCGGCTGGAAATTCATTTATCGAGTGATTTACAGGGCTCACTTGGCCTTGTGATGGGTAAGATTTGTTTTAATGACATGCAATATTAAATCGATATTTTAGCAATACATTTAGAGTATTTACACATCGAAATGAAACAGGCATTTTTTAATAATAAAGAACACATGATTTATAGTGGTTCGGCCAATAATTGGACCTACATCCACTTTATAGCTCTTTTATTGGTCATCACTTATTTTACAATGGTTTACAATACAATTGATACATCCATAATCATTTGACAATTTCAAGCAAAGCTTTTTTAAGTAAAATATGGACGCAAATGGTTGCTGTTCCAGGCTCTTGGGATTGGATCTCCTTCGACAGTTGTGAGTTTGAATGTGCCATCAAGAAGTGTATTGCCTATGACATATGGCCCTTCCCAATTTGGTCCAAATACTCTGACTACTATCATGATCCTCTTCAAAACTAAGTCCCCGACTTCAAAGCTTCGTTGACGGACTTTAGAATTGAAGTGCCTCGCTATCCTTTGCTGATGGGCCGCAACTCTGAGTCTAGCTTCTTCCCTTTTTTCATCAAGAAATCAAGTGCTTCGAGTTGTAATTTTTCATTTTCAGCCTGGTTGAAATGAACTCTCCTATGTGAAGGAACTTCTAGTTCTACTGGAACCATTGCTTCTGATCCGTATGCCAATGATAATGGAGTGTGCCCCGTCGCAGTTTTATGAGTCGTTCTGTATGCCCATAGTGCTAGTGGTAGCTTATCAACCCATCCACCTTTAGCTTTTTCAAGCTGCTTTTTGATGGTTGACTTGATAATTTTGTTTACTGCCTCCACTTGCCCATTTGCCTACGGATGAGCCACTGCTGAGAAACTTTTTCGGATTTTGAATCGCTTGTAGAAGTCCTGGAACTCTTCACTTTCAAATTGAGTACCGTTGTCTGTGATTATCTTTTGCGGCACACCATACCTGCAAATGATATTTTTAGTCACAAAATTTATCATCTTTTTAGAGGTAATGGTAGCCAAAGGTTCTGCTTCAGCCCATTTAGTGAAATAATCAACAGCAACAATAGCATATTTGATTCCCGACTTAGCAATTGGCAAAGGTCCGATTAGATCTATCTCCCAAATGGCGAACGGCCATGGGCTGACCATCTGTGTTAGCTCGGTGAAAGGTGCTCTTGGGATTTTTGCAAATCTCTGGCACTTGTCGCATTTTCGGGAGTAGATAGCAGCATCTCGATTAATGTCTGGCCAAAAATACCCATACTGGAGAACTTTCTTGGCGAGAGTTTGGCCACCTGAATGGTTCCCACATTCTCCTCCGTGTACATCTGCTAAAATTGTCTTAGCTTCTTCCTTGGTTACACATCGGAGTAATGGCATTGAGAATCCCCGGCTGTATAACCGACCGTTTTGAATTACATATCTCGATGCTTTTCTTAACAGCTTTTCGCGCTCTTTAAAATTTTCCGGCAGGGAACTGTTGAGTAGATATTCTCTGATCGGGGTCATCCATGACTCTTGTTCTTGAGACACGGTCATGATCCAGTCAATATAGATTTCATCAGCGCTTGGCGCTAACAAGACCTCCATAGGAACCAATCCCAATAACTAAGCTTCTCCGGA
The DNA here is from genome assembly GCA_030737815.1 of Allium fistulosum. Classification (NCBI taxonomy): domain Eukaryota; kingdom Viridiplantae; phylum Streptophyta; class Magnoliopsida; order Asparagales; family Amaryllidaceae; genus Allium; species Allium fistulosum. Next base: position 806,390,169 of record CM060901.1, on the reverse strand, counting down.
ACTTGAATACTTCGCGAGAGAATCTACCTTCATATTTTCCTCTCGAGGTATGTGGCTTATCGAATAGTAATCGAAATCATCAAGAAGCTCACAAGCCTTTGACAAGTAAGCAGGCAGATTTCCTCCTTTAGCTTGAAACTCCTTCTTGACTTGGCATACAATAAGCTGAGAATCACTGAAGATCTGTAATGCTTTGATGTTTAGTTCTTTTGCAATCTTTAATCCAGCAATTAGAGCTTCATATTTTGCTTCATTATTTGTAGAAGGAAATTCCAGTCTTAATGCGTAACATAATGATCGCCCTTCGGGGGTTTCAAGTACAACCCCAGCTCCGGAACAGTAATCATTTCTTGAGCCATCAACATATAACTTCCGTTTGGTTGGGATGTCAACTGTAATCTCTTCCTTACTGTCACCCTTATCTGTGTACTCTGCGATGAAATCTGCTAAAGCTTGTCCGTTGATCGCTCTTCGGGGATGATAAGTGATATCATATTGGCTAAGTTCAATATTCCACTTTAGAAGATGGCCCGAAGTTTCAGGGCGAAATAGGACTTGCTTTAGGGGTTGATCAGGGAGAACTTTGATAGGATGAGCTTGAAAATACGGCCTCAAATTTCTGGAAGCAATCAGTAAACAGTAGGCGAACTTTTCTAGCGTTGAATAATTCATTTCTGCCCCAGTGAGTCTTTTGCTGATATAGTAGACCGGGCGCTGAACTTTTGCATCCTCCCTCACTAGTGTTGCACTCAGGGCATGAGACGAAACTGCCAAATATATGAAAAGGTCTTCGCCACTGTTGGGCTTGGAAAGTATTGGAGGCGCTTCCATGTGACGGTTAGTTCATCGAAAGCTTTCGGGCATTCAGGTGTCCATTCGAAGTTTTTCTTTCCTTTCTTTAAAGCGTCAAAGAAGGGGATGCATTTATCAGTGGCTTTAGAAATGAACCAACTTAAGGCAACAACTTTCCCATCAAGGCTCTACAGTTCTTTCTTTGTCCTAGGGGCTTTGACTTCTCTTAGAGCAGTAATTTGAGCAGGATTACCTTCAATGCCCCTAGCGCTTACGATAAATCCCAAGAATTTCCCGGACACCACTCCGAATGAACATTTCAAAGGGTTGAGCTTCATTCCATATTTTCGGAGAATTGCGAACATTTCTGCTAAGTGATCCATATGGTCAATTGCTTTCTTTGATTTCACCAACATATCATCGACATAGACTTCCATAGTTTTCCCAAGCTGCGATTTGAACATTGCATTAACAAGCCTTTGATATGTTGCCCCTGCATTTTTCAGTCCAGAAGGCATGACTTTGTAGCAGTAAAGACCAACATCTGTGACGAAGCTCGTATCCTCCTGGTCCGACTCATGCATCATAATCTGGTTATACCCAGTGTAAGCATCCATAAAAGACAACAATTCGTGCACGACTGTTCCATCTACCAGCTGATCAATCCTTGGCAACGGGAAGTAGTCTTTGGGGCAAGCTTTTTTTAAATCTGAAAAATCGATGCAAACTCTCCACTTTCCATTTGCTTTTTTAACCAGTACTGGATTTGAAACCCAATTTGGATAGTTGGACTCTTTGATGAAACCATTCTCCATGAGTCGGTTTACTTCTTCTTTTAGCGCTGCTGACCTTTCTGGACCTTGAGTTCTCCTTTTCTGTTTCACAGGTGTGAACTTCGGATCGATATTCAAAGTATGTACAGCAATCTTTGGAGATATTCCACACATATCGGCATGACTCCAAGCGAATATGTCCAGATTTGCTTTCAGAAATGATATCAACATCTTCTGGACCGCCATACTGAGCTGCGAACCCACATTTAACACTTTGTTTGGGTCTTTGAGATCAACAGGTATCGGTACCGTTACTTCCATTGGCACCACTCTATTCTCCTTTGCACTGGCCTTTCTGGGGTCCATTTCTCTCCTTGCACCACTATGCTCGCCAGTGCAGGGACCACCCTGTATTTGCTACAAGGTTGGGTTTTTGATGCGGAGGGGGGCTGCCGCATCTTTTCCCATCTCTCTCTTCCTTGCCTCCCGAAGCTCTATAAGATAACATTCCCGCCCAGCATTTTGATCTCCTTTAATGACACCAACACCATTATCTGTGGGAAATTTCATAGTTAGGCAGTACGGGTCGAGAATGGCTTTGAACGCAGCTAAAGTTGGCCGGCCCAGGAAGGCATTGTAGGCAGAAAATCCATCAACAATTACAAAAGTCTGCTTCCGAACTACCTTTTTCTGTCCCTCTCCAAGTTCCACAAACAAGTCAACAATTCCAATCGGCTGCTGCGGTTCCCTAGTGAACCCAACAATCTTTTACGATGAAGCATGAACGTCAGCCATTGGAATCTTCATTTGATCGAATGTCTTCTTGAAGAGTATATTGCAGGAAGCACCGCAATCAACAAGCACTCATCTTACAATAGCTGGCCCAATTCCTGCAGAAATGACTAAGGGATCTATGGTTGGAGCTTCAATACCCATAGAATCCCTGGCTTTGAACACAACATCATCATTAGAAGTTTTCTGCTGTTTCAGGGGTACAACGTCTTCTAAAACAAAAACATCTTCTTCCGCTGGGGTATATTTCAAAGCACGAGCATATCGTTCCATCTCACCCCAGCTTCTGCCCGTTGGGTGTGGGCCTTCTGTAATCACATTGATAACAGGTCTTTCAGATTCGTGTGCGGTAGTACCTTTACCCGAGCCAGATGAATGAGTAAGGGGTTGCTACCCCTGAGTAGATGAAGTTGGGTCATTCCTATTCTTCTTAACATACTGTTGCAGCTTGTTTTCCCTTAACAATTCCTCAATTAAGCTCTTCAAATGACGACATTCGTTGGTATCATGATCGGGTTGGTTATGAAATCGGCAGAATTTTCCATTTCGCATAGCACTCTTTCCAGGCTTTATCTCAGCTGGTTTAGGATACTCTACAGCATCTTTAGTGGCGAAGAAGATATTCTCCGGAGTGTCGGTTAAAGGAGTGAAATATGAGGGTTTAAAGAAGCGAGGTTTCTTTATATCCATTTGTTTCTTCCCATCATTATTTTCCCTTTTCTGACCTCCGGAATCTTTCTTAGTTGAGGCAGGAATGTTATTCTCCGCTCTTGTCGTCACCACTTTCATTGGTGCCGGAAGATTTTCCAAGTGTATGAACTCATCAGCTTTCTTATAAAATTTCTCGAGTGAATTTGGCTCCTTCATTTTCAGCCATTTCCCAAATTCACTTGACTTATCGATGGCCCGCATTAGATAAGTCAAGACCATTCGTGGTTCCGTGTTGTCGACTTCAGCCAGAGCTATATTGAAGCGATTCAAGAATGACTTAATAGACTCTCCAGGATTCTGCTCAAGACTAGACAATGACATTATGTCTTTCACCTTTGAAGCGTACAATCTGAATTGCTCTTTAAACTTCCGGGTTAAATCGGAAAACTGGTCTACAGATCGAACGTGAAGCTTGGTAAACCAAAGAAGTGCCACTCCTTCCAAGTATACTGGGAAATACCGGAACTTAATCTCATCAGTCGCTCTGGCGCCGGTCATGTGCCAGTCATATTTGTACAAAAATTGATTCGGTTCACTCGTCCCCGATAAGCAGGAATGGTAGGGGGAACAAATTTTCTGGGAAACTCAGCTTTTAGAATCCTCTCAGTAAACGGAGTTTTGCTCGGAGCAAATCCCCATTCGCTCTCATCTTCACTTCTCTGCATGCTTTCTTTCATTATTTGCCGAATCATGCCGGAGAGATATTCCTCATTGTTTAGTGACTTTGCGGAGTAGACTTCGGCCATTTTCTCGGAAGTTTGTCCGGGCAAATGTTCGTGGAAAACTGGCGATGGCCTGGATCCTTCAGCTTGGAGAGGTGCTCCTTCAGCGGCACCTGATCCCCCTTGAGGAATATTTCTTCCTTCGGAGTTGTGGAGAGCATCAGTGACGTTTTCTTCATCATTCACTGGCTTTTGACTAGTCCCGAGCAAAGCATTTAACTTCTCCATCATTAGAGTATTCTAAGTTTCAATTTGCTGATACAGTCCAGACACAGCAGCATCTAACTCTTCTCGCGTCACTCCAACGCTTGGAGCTGCCTGACTTGGAGAAGGAGAAGTGGCAGTATTATCGTGAGCATCATCAGATCTGATAGACTTGCGCTTTCTTCCAGGAGCCATTATATCCAACAGACTTCTGGTCTTGAAAGAAACTTTTTCAACGAACTTTTGTGAAGCAATGGTGAATGTATTCCTGAGTTGGGTTCTCAGTGAAAGCTCCAAAATGTTAACGCTAAAAGTTGAACGCTAACACCCGGTGTATGTAGTAATGTTGTGAAAGCACCACCCGTGATACGGGAATAAGAAATAAGCAGTAAAATAGCAGAAAACAGTAAAAGACAGCGATTTTATAGTGGTTCGGCCTAAGATCAAGCCTACGTCCACTTTGAATTTCTTTATTGCTGATTTTGGTTACAAGTTGATACAATGCACTTCAATATACGATACACTTCGATCACAAAACACTCTAGACTAGTAGCTCAAGCTTCGATGATAAGATTTGTTGAATCCATGTTGGATATGCAAGATCTTTCTCAAAGCTCGCTGTAGTGTCTTGAATGCTTGGAGTTCTTCAAGTGTTGGACGAGTTGAGAATTCTGCAGAGTAACGGTGCTCCAAATAATGATCCCCCAAAAGTCCCCTCATTGTTGGAATTAGGGGGGTATTTATAGGGTTGATTCTGGGTGGAATTTGTTTACACAAGTGCTAAGTCATCAACGACCTAAGGTAAGCCGTAGGTCGTAAGTCGGCGACGACATAAGGGATCACTTGTATTAGTTGTTCTTGAACTTGACTTGAACGAGCTATTAGGTCGTAAGTCGGCAACGACCTAGGGGATGCAGCTTGGGTCATCTCGATTGCATTTGGTTTCTTCTGAACGAGTTAATAGGTCGCGTGCAACTTAGTATAAGTCGTAGGTCGGCAGCGACCTAGGAGATGCGGCATGGAACATAACTTCACTTGGCTTTAGCTCGTTAAGTCGTTCATCCACTGAGGTCGTTAGCTCCTTAGGTCGGTAAGTCATAAGTCCTTTTAACTTCTTAGGTCGCTAACTCCTTTCAGTAGTTAGGTCGTTAGACTTCTTAAGTCAGTAACTGCCTTACGTCGTATGCTTCTTAAGTTGTTAGGTCGTGGTTCCTTTAGGTCGTTAACCCGCTTAAGTCGTCTCATTCCCTTAAGTCGTAGGTCGTCCAGATTTGAAGTCGTTAACTCGCTGAAGACATTAAGCCGCTTCATTTCATAAGTCGTTAACTGCCTTAGGTCGTCAAGTCCTTTTCCGTTAGCATTTTTTAAGTCGTTAGACAAAACAGGGTTAACACTCCGGTATAGAGATTTATATCACACTTCTTATGATGGGAAGTCCGGACGTGATTAGTGAATACCCGGATTACAAGGGCTTCTTTAGAAGTGCCTTCGGTTCTGTTCGAACCCAAAACAGACTTGTATGGTTGTATGTCTGACATTACACTTTGAGATATAAAGCTGATTTCTTTCAAATACATTTCTGTTGGTAGCGGAGAATTTATTCTCTTAGCTTAACACCCTTCTCTGAGACATACGAGCTCAGAGGTTATGTAGTTGAAGGTTATCAGTGATATACTCCCAATTTGGTAGTGTGGCATGCTGAGTGTTGTTGTGTGTTGATGGTCATTTGCTGATCATTTGTTGATCGAAGCATGGCTTTGTGAAAAAGCGTAGCTTTGTGGACGAGACTTCGTCGAGCCTTACAATCCGGTAATGGTCGAAACAGGAATGTTGCGGCAAGGTTTTAGGGGTCGCGCCCCTAGGGTATGGCATTTCCTTCTGGATAAAAGGTGATATCATGGTATGGAGCCCAGATATTTTACCTATGTTGATGCTGCAAATTTATTATACTTTGTGGTTGTCGCTTTGTGGTTGAGGATCCTCGGATAAAGGTCGGTAACGACCAGAGGATGGCATACTTGTGTGTTAGTTACCTAGTTACAGCTGTACAGCATGAGGTAGCGTCACTGTGTTGGTTACCTAGTTACAGTTGTACAGCGTGAGGTAGCGTCGGCCTTGTGTTTGCAGAGAGCAGGTTGACTCTCGGGGCGTCTTTCCAGAGGCGTTTCCATTTCGGTGTAAGGAAGTTCCTTTGCCTGACCATTTGTTGGAAATCTAAAGAAACAATACGCACCATGTACGGTTTTAGTTGTATAACCTTCTATGGAATGTGGCGATAACCTGCTATTGAACATAGTAGCTATAGTTGGCATAAGTGCGAAATGCCTATGCTGGCTAAGATTGATATTATACATTCGAAATGTTTTCCGCACTATGCACTAATGATAATATTTAAAAGATTTTTCGTAGTAAGCATCTTTGACTATCATAAGGAGAAATCTCCTCCAATTCTGCGTTTGCATTGTGTGTGTGTGGCGGGAGGCCTTATAGTAGTTTCATTTTCCAAAAGCATTGCGAATTTCTTTTATTTTCTTTGTGAAAATAACTGTTTTACGATCTTACACCAGTCACCATGACTGACTCGGAGTTTATTGTTCCCTTTCTAAACTCTGGGTGCCCATAATTTTCCACATGGGCAGCCTAGAGTTATGTTATCAGGATATTCTGGATATTCTGGAGCTTTGGAGACGAGCTAGATGGCGAGACGTACACTCGTACTTGTTTATTTATTCCGCTGTGTATTCTGTGAGGAAAAGTTTATATAACTGTCTATTGTTTTATTGAGTAGTATATTGACTCTGATTGATGTATGTATAAACTGATATAGTTCTTTGTTTAAAAGACTAGTGATTATCTATTATATATTGTTCCGCTGCGAATGTGAGATTCTGATATTGTTTCTGTTTCTGTTTTTTTCTGTTCTTTCTTTTCTTCTGTCTTCTTCTACCTCTTCTTTTAACCCTAATGGTTCGGTTTTCCGGCATTCGATTGCGCGGCATTTGATACAGTGGACGTATTAATGTCGACTTTCGAGCGTCGAAAAGTCGAAACGTTACAATATACATCAACTCTTTTCATTCCAGTTTCGTTCATCAAAGACTGAAGTAATACCATCTAAACCTCAAACCCAAAAAAACAGTTTACTTCAGCCACCAAAACATGAGATCTGCAGCCACCAAAGTAGAAAAGAAAAAAATCTATTTAGTCAATACAAAATAAACAAAGAAAGAAGATAAGTATGAGACATAAGGTACATATGCATTAAATGTTTTCATCTCAGCTCAAAGTATTTGGTCAATTCGAAATCTTACAAAATGTATCCATCAGCCACCCAAAGCAAGAAATATCCCTGCCTCTTGTACAAACAAATAATAATATCACCTGTATTCATTTTATACATATCATCTTTTCATTTCAAATTCTTTCCATCCTAAGTTACGGAAACTGAGGCAAACACTATCTAAAACTAAAACAAACAAATCAACATACAAATTCAACAAAATACAACCTAAACAACAATACAAATTCATGAAAGACAAAGAAAGTGAAGAACTTCAGCTTGCAAATTTCAACCTGTTTCAACATAAAAGAAAACTCTGTTCTTTCTTCTGGGAATCACTGTGAGTAACTTTCTTTTAAATGTGGATCTGTTGCAAGTTAGATCAATGATAAGTATGTTTATATATGTGTGTGTATATATATATAGATATGTATAAGTTCTCAGTAAATGGTTTGTGTAGGGTGTTATAAACATTCTTCGTTTTCAAACTCTAAAACATAAGTCTGTTTCAAAAATCATTTCTGCTCAATCTACTTGATGTTTGGACTTAGGATCAAAACCAAAAATGTTTGTTTGACCTTGAACTAAATTTTAAAAATCAATTCAAGTTAAAACATCTTGTTAGCAACTTTGGAAAACAATTTATCTGAGCATAACTCTAAATTTGTCAAAGTTTAAACTAGTTATTTCACGAATTCAGGTATGTAGATTGAATTCGCATACCAAAATATGATTTTTAAAAACAAAAATCTAAATTTTTAATATTGAATTGAATGTAAACTTTGGCATTGTCTGGAAAATGGATCCTGATCATTTTCTGGTGATCGGCAAGCTTTCGAAGTTTGGGGTTTGGCATGGAGAGGCTGGAATGATCGATGATCATGGGAAAAATACGGGTCGCTGTGGATGATGGTTTGGAGCAATTTAGGGTTTAACTTATAGTTTTGGCGAGTTTGAGGAATTTGATTCGTTTGACATCCACGGTAGATCGAATTCAACGTTATTCAGGGGGAGGCTAGCTTAGGGGTTGTCGGAGGCGTGGCCGGAGGTGGCGACTCTCCAGTTGTCAGAGAAGTGCGTGCGAAGGCGATTACAGGGTTGGGTTTCAGTTCCAGGAAGTCAAAAATGGCTCGATTTTTATTAAACATCGATTTTGGATTTTTGGTTGATCGAATGGGCTCTGGTGATCAACGATGATGTTCTGGTGAGTTCGTCATCGATCGGCGAAGGTCGACTAGCTTGTGCACGTACACGTGAAATGTTCGCGTATCAGTTTTGGGGAAGACGATGGAGGCTCGGGTCCAAGCTCGTGCAGGCGATGGTTTTGCTCGAAGCAGTAGGGAATTTATTTTTTCCCGGGATCAAGCTCGAGTAGATTGACTATTTTCTCGGTTTTATTGGTGTTGGCCAAAACAGTTTTGAAATTCAAAGAAAAATTAAAATTTTTGAAATTTAAATCTTGTAAAATCTTATTAAAACAATTTTCTTCTTATATTAAATGATATCCAAATTTAAGAATTACTTAAGAAAGGATTTTTAAATAATTGTTTTAAATTTACCAAGTTTTAAAAAAGGTTTAAAATAAATAAAACCATTATTTTGAAAAGTCATTTTAACTTAATATTAAAGGTTAGATAATTAATATTTTAATGGTTAATAAATTACTTGGAGTTAATTACTTAATAAAAGTAATTGATATAAAATTGATTGATAATTCAAGTTAATTAATCAAGTAATTAATGAATGATTAATTAAAAATAATTACTTAGTAAAAGTAATCAAGAATGGGAAATTAATGATCAAAGATGGATTAACCAAGTAATTAAGGGTAATTACTTTAAAGAATAATTAATTAATGTGATTAATTATAACAATCAATTGGATTAAATTAATTAAAGATAATCATTTATGAACTTGTATGAGTGTAATTACTTTATGGAAGTAATTAAGAAATTAATTGCTCACTGTAATTAATTGATTTTTAATTTACCATAACTAGCAAATTTATTCATAGAAATTAATCTGATTTAAATTAATCAGACAATTAAATTAATCCTATTTATGGATGTTTGGATTTTATTGAATGGGTGAATTGTTTGATATCCCTGATTTGTGATGCTTTGTTATACATCCTGATTTGTGTGTGATATGTACTGTAGTTTATTTATCTGGGATGAATGCAATATATTATCTGTAATTTATATACCTGTGATCTGTGAATAAAAGATAAGCGTTATAGTTATACCGCTTATCAACTATATTTCTGTATTTTGATCTGTGATGATTTATTGATGTTGCACTACTGTGTGAAACCCCTGGACTACACCATACACACACAAATATGGATTTCACGAGTAAATCAGTTAAGTCGTAGATTTTTGACAATTTTAAAGATTGAATTTGTGAATCCAAATAGTTTTGGAAATTGGAATTGAGAGCTTTGTAAATGAGTTTCAAATGTAAAAGTTATTTTAATAACTTAATAAAATTTGAAATCTAAATGATTTGATTTAAATTTGAATTCAATATTTGGAATTGAATTCAATGATTTGAAAATTTTGGTCTAAAAAGACCATACCAGTTATAAATGTGTTTTATAAGAATTTTTAACCATTTAAAAGTATGGTTTTGGAAATTTAAGAAATTTAATCCAAGTTTTGTAAATTGTAATTAGTTTTCCAGAATGGAAACTAATTGTTTCAAAGAATAAAAGCTCTCATATAAGAAATGAATTTCCAATTTGAATTAAAGGGATTTCAAGTTGAATTGAAAATAGTTTTCCAAGTTACGAATAAATCTTTGGAAACATGCTTTGAAAGCTATAAATTGAATCTTTGATTTAAAGATTTAACGAGTTAATCCAATTGAAATGGAAATTGGTTTGGAAAAATCTATGAATAGATCTTTGTGAAACTGGGTGAACTTTGTGAAATGAATCTTTTTGTGTAAAAGATTAAAATGATAATTTGTTTAAACCATTTTAAAGAGAAGTTTTGGGTAATAAGTTATGACTTAATTGAAATCCTAATATCCATATGTTTTTAAATATTACGCTCATTATTCGGTTTAGCCGGGAGAGGACTTTGTGTCATATAACCCATTTCGAATAATGATACGTCGTATATGGGTAGCATTTAAAGAGCGGTGGTGAAGACCGGGTATTTGTGAAAATGAAAGGATAACCGGTTGATTGTCTCTGCACTGAGTCACGCCGCTATAGAGATTTCCTAAGTGATGGGAAGTCTGATCAGGATTGTTAATACCCGGATTGCAAGGGCTTCTTAAGAAGTGCCTTCGGTTCTGTTCGAACCCGGAACAGACTTGTATGGTTGTATTCTGACATTACACTTTGAGATATAAAGATGATTTCTTTCAAATACATTTCTATTTGGTGGCGGAGATTTATTCTCTTAGCTTAACACCCTTCTCTGAGACGTACGAGCTCAGAGGTTATGTAGTTGATGGTTATCAGTGATATACTCCGAAATTTGTAGTGTGGCATGCTAAGTGTTGTTGTGTGTTGCTGATCATTTGTTTATCAAAGCATGGCTTTGTAAAAAAGCGTAGATTTGTGGACGAGACCTCATCGGACCTCACAAACCAGAAATGGTCGAAACGGGAAAGATGCAGCAAGGTTATGAGGGTCGCGCCCTTTAGGGTATGTCATTTCCTTTTGGAAAATAGTGGTATCATGGTATGGAGCCCAGATATTTACCTATGTGGTTGCTCCAATCTCATTTACTATGTGATTGTTGCTGTGTGATCGAGGGCCCTCGGATAAAGGTCCCAAAGGACCAGTGGGTGGCATATTCGTGTAGTAGTTACATAGTGTAAGAGGTAACCCGGCCTTGTGTTGGTAGAGAGCTAGTTAGTTCTCGGGACGTCCATCCAGAGGCGTACCCATATGGTAGTAGGAAGTTCCTTAGCCTGACCATTTGTTGGAAAATCCAAAGAAACAATACGAGCCTCGTACGGTTTTAGTTGTATAACCTGCTATGGAATGTGGCGGTAACCTGCTATTGAACATAGTAGCTATAGTAGGCATAAGTGCGAAATGCCTATGCTAGCTAAGATTAATATTATACTTTCGAAATGGCTTTCTACACTATGCACTAGTAATAATATCCAAGAATTTTTCTCGTATTAAGCATGTTTGACTATCATAAGGAGAAATCTCCTCCAATTCTGCGTTTGCATTGTGAGTGTGGCGGGAGGCCTTATGGTAGTTTCATTTTCCAAAAGCATTGCGGATTTCAATGTTTAAAATTCTTTTTTTGTTTTTTTAAAGATAAACTGTTTTTGTTACTCACACCAGTCCCATGACTGACTCGGAGTTTATTGTTCCTTTCCTAAACTCTGGGTGCCCACAATTTTCCACACGGGCAGTCTAGAGTTGGGTTTGTCAGATAGTCAGGTTTAGTAGACTAGTTGGAGCTAGTTCAGTTTTTTTTGGAGATCAGGACTGACGTTGCTTATCTTGGGGCAACGTGATGGTGGTTCGAGCTTGATGTTGGAGTTGTTGGACTCATTCTCTTTTTCAGATCATTTGGAGTTATCAGTTCTGTTGTTTCCGCTGTAGCATTGTTATTTGTCTCTGATATTGTTATATCATATTGATATCATTGTTGTATATCATTTTGGATATTGTATTCATTGGAGGTGTATATGATATCATTGATTTCTTTATTCCGCTGTGTTGTTATACTTACTGTGTTATAAGCTCCAGGGAGCCAGATTCAGCGTTTGAATCTACGGCATTTGAGTACAAGTGAAGTACGGTTGCCGATTTTCGAAGGCCAAGTTTCAGGACTCTTACATTTGGTATCAGAGTTAAGGTTGAACTTTAGCTCAGGAGTACTACACATTAAATAGCTCATTAGAGATAGGGTGAAGTATACCCTAGAATGAGTATCCCTAAGATATCTGTTCGAACGCCTCAGTAAATTCTCTTGCTATCCACTGATATTAAGTATGAGTGCAAGAAGAGGATGAGATAGGGGACAGGGGAATACCACTATAAATGGTCGATACCCTGTAACAATAAGGAAACAATCTTTTCTCTATCAATCTCTTTTTTTCAGCATCATTTTATCAATTCTTCGATGGTTTCTGGTAGATCCAGGAAGAAGATTTGATATATTTGTATGGGACATAAACTCCAAATAGGTCAGAATTGTTTATTTGGATGAATTGGTTGCTTTGGTTGCTATGGTTGATAGGTATACTTTAGTTTCTAAACTAAAAGTTTTGAAATTGTACCCAAAAATAGACAGATATATGAATACAATTTGGGTCCCAGTATATTCTACGAATGGTTAGTTATCCTTTCGAACTAACCAATGCCACTGCATATTTCGTAGATCTGGATAGCCGAGTATCGTGTGAAGAATTTAACAGATCCGTTCTTGTATCTATTGTTGATATTCTGATTTGGTAAGCCAAATGAAGAATAGATATTCAGTTGATTTGATGAAATATTCTTCATCCATCTTTGTGTCTCCCTGGTAAATTTCGAGGACGAAATTCTTTTACGGGGGGAAGGTTGTAACGACCCCGGATTTTATAAATATTTAAATTGATAATTAATTTAATTTTTGAATTTAATTTGTAAATTTATGTGAGTTTCCCCGAGTTCAAAATAAATTCTAGAAATATATAAACTATAAAAAAATATAGGTAGACATACAAGATAATAAATATTTAAGTTAAAAATAAGTATGAAAGTTAGAATTATAAATAAATCTACATAAGATAGATTATATAGTTATAAATAAAAGCAAACAACATATTAATGAATTTTGCAAAATAGAAAGTAAACAAATTAGCTATATTATAACGTAATAAAAATAGAACTTTATTTATATTGTAAAACAACAAGAAAAAAATAAAATAAAATAAATATACACTCAAGTATAAACAAAAATTGGATAAGTATGGAATGGAATAAGTAAACATATAGAAGACAATAAAATATATAAGTATATGTAGGCTTGTAAAAGAAGATGATCAAATACAAACAAGTAAGAAACAAGTAAACATGTTCATGTACGCAGGCTTGCAAAAGAAAGTACAAATATTTATATACAAAACATATGAAGATAAGTATGTAAAAGGAAACAAAAATATACATAAGTATGTAAACAAGTAAAGGCTTCCAATACAAGCCAAGTAATAAATGCAAATATCTTTCGTACACAAGATAAATATCATCAGCCCCCAAACAAAAAAAAAATCTCTGCTCTTATTTGTACTAGGGAGGAAAAAATATATATTATGTTGTACAAGTAATAATATAAACCCTATTAACTTCATTTCCATATATACATCAACTCTTTTCATTCCAGTTTCATTCATCAAAGACTAAAGTAATACCATCTAAACCTCAAACAAAACAAAACACAATTTACTTCAGCCACCAAAACATGAGATCTGCAGCCACCAAAGTAGAAAAGAAAAAAATCTATTTAGTCAATACAAAATAAACAAAGAAAGAAGATAAGTATGTGACATAAGGTACATATGCATTAAATGTTTTCATCTCAGCTCAAAGTATTTGGTCAATTCGAAATCTTACAAAATGTATCCATCAGCCACCCAAAGCAAGAAATATCCCTACCTCTTGTACAAACAAATAATAATATCACATGTATTCATTTTATACATATCATCTTCTCATTTCAAATTCTTTCCATCCTAAGCTATGGAAACTGAGGCAAACACTATCTAAAACTCAAACAAACAAATCAACATACAACTTCAACAAAATACAACCTAAACAACAATACAAATTCAAGAAAGACAAAGAAAGTGAAGAACTTCAGCTTGCAAATTTCAACCTGTTTCAACATAAAAGAAAACTCTGTTCTTTCTTCTGGGAATCACTGTGAGTAACTTTCTTTTAAATGTGGATCTGTTGCAAGTTAGATCAATGATAAGTATGTTTATATATGTGTGTGTATATATATGTATATATAGATATGTATAAGTTCTCAGTAAATGGTGTGTGTAGGCTGTTATAAACATTCTTTGTTTTCAAACTCTAAAACATAAGTCTGTTTCAAAAATCATTTCTGCTCAATCTACTTGATGTTTGGACTTAGGATCAAAACTAAAAATGTTTGTTTGACCTTGAACTAAATTTTAAAAATCAATTCAAGTTAAAACATCTTGTTAGCAACTCTGGAAAACAAGTTATCTGAGCATAACTCTAAATTTGTCAAAGTTCAGACTATTTATTTCACGAATTCAGGTATGTAGATTGAATTCGCATACCAAAATATGATTTTTAAAAACAAAAATCTAAATTTTTAATATTGAATTGAATGTAAACTTTGGAATTGTCTGGAAAATGGATTCTGGTCATTTTCTGGTGATCAGCAAGCTTTCGAATTTGGGGTTTGGCATGGAGATGCTGGAATGATCGATGATCATGGGAAATATACGAGTTGAATTTCTAATTCGCTGTGGATGATGGTTTGGAGCAATTTAGGGTTTAACTTATAGTTTTGGCAAGTTTGAGGAATTTGATTCATTCGACATCCACGGTCGATCGAGTTCAACGTTATTCAGGGGGAGGCTAGCTTAGGGGTTGTCGGAGGTGTGGCCAGAGGTGGCGACGCTCCAGTGTTCAGAGAAGTGCGTGCGAAGGTGATTACAGGGTTGGATTTCGGTTCCAGGAAGTCGAAAATGGCTCAATTTTGATTGAACAGCGATTTTGGATTTTTGGTTGATCGAATGGGCTCTGGTGATTAAGGATGATGTTCTGGTGAGTTCGTCGTCAATCGGCGAAGGTCGACTAGCTTGTGCACGTACACGTG
Organism: Allium fistulosum; assembly: GCA_030737815.1. Taxonomy (NCBI): domain Eukaryota; kingdom Viridiplantae; phylum Streptophyta; class Magnoliopsida; order Asparagales; family Amaryllidaceae; genus Allium; species Allium fistulosum. The sequence goes on along the minus strand of CM060901.1, from coordinate 806,375,078 downwards.
CAACGTTCGGGTATCAGTTTTGGGGAAGACAATGGAGGCTCGGGTCCAAGCTCGTGCAGGCGATGGTTTTGCTCGATGCAGTAGGGAATTTAATTTTTCCCGGGACCAAGCTCGAGTAGATTGACGATTTTCTCGGGTTTATTGGTGTTGGCCAAAACAGCTTTGAAATTCAAAGAAAAATTAAAATTTTTGAAATTTAAATCTTGTAAAATCTTATTAAAACAATTTTTTTCTTATATTAAATGATATCCAAATTTAAGAATTAGTTAAGAAAGGATTTTTAAATAATTTTATTAAATTTACCAAGTTTTAAAAAAGGTTTAAAATAAATAAAACCTTTATTTTTAAATGTCATTTTAACTTAATATTAAAGGTTAGATAATTAATATTTTAATGGTTAATAAATTACTTGGAGTGAATTACTTAATAAAAGTAATTGATATAAAATTGATTGATAATTCAAGTTAATTAATCAAGTAATTAATGAATGATTAATTAAAAATAATTACTTAGTAAAAGTAATTAAGAATGGGAAATTAATGATCAAAGATGGATTAACCAAGTAATTAAGGGTAATTACTTTAAAGAATAATTAATTAATGTGATTAATTATAACAATCAATTGGATTAAATTAATTAAAGATAATCATTTATGAACTTGTGTGAGTTTAATTACTTTATGGAAGTAATTAAGAAATTAATTGCTCATTGTAATTAATTGATTTTTAATTTACCATAACTAGCAAATTTATTCATAGAAATTAATCTGATTTAAATTAATCATACAATTAAATTAATCCTATTTATGGATGTTTGGATTTTATTGAATGGGTGAATTGTTTGATATCCCTGATTTGTGATGCTTTGTTATACATCCTGATTTGTGTGTGATATGTACTGTAGTTTATTTATCTGGGATGAATGCAATATATTATCTGTAATTTATATACTTGTGATCTGTGAATAAAAGATAAGCGTTATAGTTATACCGCTTATCAACTATATTTCTGTATTTTGATCTGTGATGATTTATTGATGTTGCACTACTGTGTGAAACCCCTGGACTACACCATACACACACAAATATGGATTTCACGAGTAAATCAGTTAAGTCGTAGATTTTTGACAATTTTAAAGATTGAATTTGTGAATCCAAATAGTTTTGGAAATTGGAATTGAGAGCTTTGTAAATGAGTTTCAAATGTAAAAAGTTATTTTAATAACTTAATAAAATTTGAAATCTAAATGATTTGATTTAAATTTGAATTCAATATTTGGAATTGAATTCAATGATTTGAAAATTTTGGTCTAAAAAGACCATACCAGTTATAAATGTGTTTTATAAGAATTTTTAACCATTTAAAAGTATGGTTTTGGAAATTTAAGAAATTTAATCCAAGTTTTGTACTTGAATGGTTTTAACTTATGTAAATTGTAATTAGTTTTCCAGAATGGAATCTAATTGTTTCAAAGAATAAAAGCTCTCATATAAGAAATGAATTTCCAATTTGAATTAAAGGGATTTCAAGTTGAATTGAAAATAGTTTTCCAAGTTACGAATAAATCTTTGGAAACGTGCTTTGAAAGCTATAAATTGAATCTTTGATTTAAAGATTTAACGAGTTAATCCAATTGAAATGGAAATTGGTTTGGAAAAATCTATGAATAGATCTTTGTGAAACTGGGTGAACTTTGTGAAATATTTCTTTTTGTGTAAAAGATTAAAATGATAATTTGTTTAAACCATTTTAAAGAGAAGTTTTGGGTAAAAAGTTGTGACTTAATTGAAATCCTAATATCCATATGTTTTTAAATATTACGCTCATTATTCGGTTTAGCCGGGAGAGGACTTTGTGTCATATAACCCATTTCGAATAATGATACGTCGTATATGGGTAGCATTTAAAGAGCGGTGGTGAAGATCAGGTATTTGTGAAAATGAAAGGATAACCCGTTGATTGTCTCTACACTGAGTCGCGCCGCTATAGAGATTTCCAAAGTGATGGGAAGTCTGATCGGGATTGTTAATACCCGGATTGCAAGGGCTTCTTAAGAAGTGCCTTCGGTTCTGTTCGAACCCGGAACAGACTTGTATGGTTGTATTCTGACATTACACTTTGAGATATAAAGATGATTTCTTTCAAATACATTTCTATTTGGTGGCGGAGATTTATTCTCTTAGCTTAACACCCTTCTCTGAGACGTACGAGCTCAGAGGTTATGTAGTTGAAGGTTATCAGTGATATACTCCCAAATTTGTAGTGTGGCATGCTAAGTGTTGTTGTGTGTTGCTGATCATTTGTTGATCAAAGCATGGCTTTGTAAAAAAGCGTAGATTTGTGGACGAGACCTCATCGGACCTCACAAACCAGAAATGGTCGAAACAGGAAAGATGCAGCAAGGTTATGAGGGTCGCGCCCTTTAGGGTATGTCATTTCCTTTTGGAAAATAGTGGTATCATGGTATGGAGCCTAGATATTTACCTGTGTGGTTGCTCCAATCTCATTTACTATGTGATTGTTGCTGTGTGATCGAGGGCCCTCGGATAAAGGTCCTAAAGGACCAGTGGGTGGCATATTCGTGTAGTAGTTACCTAGTGTAAGAGGTAACCCGACATTGTGTTGGTAGAGAGCTAGTTAGTTCTCGGGACGTTCATCCAAAGGCGTACCCATGTGGTAGTAGGAAGTTCCTTAGCCTGACCATTTATTGGAAAATCCAAAGAAACAATACGAGCCTTGTACGGTTTTAATTGTATAACCTGCTATGGAATGTGGCGGTAACCTGCTATTGAACATAGTAGCTATAGTTGGCATAAGTGCGAAATGCCTATGCTGGCTAAGATTAATATTATACTTTCGAAATGGCTTTCTACACTATGCACTAGTAATAATATCCAAGAATTTTTCTCGTATTAAGCATGTTTGACTATCATAAGGAGAAATCTCCTCCAATTCTGCGTTTGCATTGTGAGTGTGGCGGGAGGCCTTATGGTAGTTTCATTTTCCAAAAAACATTGCGGATTTCAATGTTTAAAATTCTTTTTTTTGTTTTTTTAAAGATAAACTGTTTTTGTTACTCACACCAGTCCCATGACTGACTCGGAGTTTATTGTTCCTTTCCTAAACTCTGGGTGCCCACAATTTTCCACACGGGCAGTCTAGAGTTGGGTTTGTCAGATAGTCAGGTTTAGTAGACTAGTTGGAGCTAGTTCAGTTTTTTTTGGAGATCAGGACTGACGTTGCTTATCTTGGGGCAACGTGATGGTGGTTCGAGCTTGATGTTGGAGTTGTTGGACTCATTCTCTTTTTCAGATCATTTGGAGTTATCAGTTCTGTTGTTTCCGCTGTAGCATTGTTATTTGTCTCTGATATTGTTGTATCATATTGATATCATTGTTGTATATCATTTTGGATATTGTATTCATTGGAGGTGTATATGATATCATTGATTTCTTTATTCCGCTGTGTTGTTATACTTACTGTGTTATAAGCTCCAGGGAGCCAGATTCAGCGTTTGAATCTACGGCATTTGAGTACAAGTGAAGTACGGTTGCCGATTTTCGAAGGCCAAGTTTCAGGACTCTTACATTTGGTATCAGAGCTAAGGTTGAACTTTAGCTCAGGAGTATTAAACATTAAATAGCTCATTAGAGATAGGGTGAAGTATACCCTAGAATGAGTATCCCTAAGATATCTGTTCGAACGCCTCAGTAAATTCTCTTGCTATCCACTGATAGTAAGTATGAGTGCAAGAAGAGGATGAGATAGGGGACAGGGTAATACCACTATAAATGGTCAATACCCTGTAACAATAAGGAAACAATCTTTTCTCTATCAATCTCTTTTGTTCAGCATCATTTTCTCAATTCTTCGATGGTTTCTGGTAGATCCAGGAAGAAGATTTGATATATTTGTATGGGACATAAACTCCAAATAGGTCAGAATTGTTTATTTGGATGAATTGGTTGCTTTGGTTGCTATGGTTGATAGGTATACTTTAGTTTCTAAACTAAAAGTTTTGAAATTGTACCCAAAAATAGACAGATATATGAATACAATTTGGGTCCCAGTATATTCTACGAATGGTTAGTTATCCTTTCGAACTAACCAATGCCACTGCATATTTCGTAGATCTGGATAGCCGAGTATCGTGTGAAGAATTTAACAGTTCCGTTCTTGTATCTATTGTTGATATTCTGATTCGGTAAGCCAAATGAAGAATAGATATTCAGTTGATTTGATGAAATATTCTTCATCCATCTTTGTGTCTCCCTGGTAAATTTCGAGGACGAAATTCTTTTACGGGGGGAAGGTTGTAACGACCCCGGATTTTATAAATATTTAAATTGATAATTAATTTAATTTTTGAATTAAAATTGTAAAATTAATTTGTAAATTTATGTGAGTTTCCCCGAGTTCAAAATAAATTCTAGAAATATATAAACTATAAAAAAAATATAGGTAGACATACAAGATAATAAATATTTAAGTTAAAAATAAGTATGAAAGTTAGAATTATAAATAAATCTACATAAGATAGATTATATAGTTATAAATAAAAGCAAACAACATATTAATGAATTTTGCAAAATAGAAAGTAAACAAATTAGCTATATTATAATGTAATAAAAATAGAACTTTATTTATATTGTAAAACAACAAGAAAAAAATAAAGTAAAATAAATATACACTCAAGTATAAACAAAAATTGGATAAGTATGGAATGGAATAAGTAAACATATAGAAGACAATAAAATATATAAGTATATGTAGGCTTGTAAAAGAAGATGATCAAATACAAACAAGTAAGAAACAAGTAAACATGTTCATGTACGCAGGCTTGCAAAATAAAGTACAAATATTTATATACAAAACATATGAAGATAAGTATGTAAAAGGAAACAAAAATATACATAAGTATGTAAACAAGTAAAGGCTTCCAATACAAGCCAAGTAATAAATGCAAATATCTTTCGTACACAAGATATATATCATCAGCCCCCAAACGAAAAAAAATCTCCGCTCTTATTTGTACTAGGGAGGAAAAAATATATATTATGTTGTACAAGTAATAATATAAACCCTATTAACTTCATTTCCATATATACATCAACTCTTTTCATTCCAGTTTCATTCATCAAAGACTGAAGTAATACCATCTAAACCTCAAACAAAACAAAACACAATTTACTTCAGCCACCAAAACATGAGATCTGCAGCCACCAAAGTAGAAAAGAAAAAAATCTATTTAGTCAATACAAAATAAACAAAGAAAGAAGATAAGTATGAGACATAAGGTACATATGCATTAAATGTTTTCATCTCAGCTCAAAGTATTTGGTCAATTCGAAATCTTACAAAATGTATCCATCAGCCACCCAAAGCAAGAAATATCCCTACCTCTTGTACAAACAAATAATAATATCACCTGTATTCATTTTATACATATCATCTTCTCATTTCAAATTCTTTCCATCCTAAGCTATGGAAACTGAGGCAAACACTATCTAAAACTCAAACAAACAAATCAACATACAACTTCAACAAAATACAACCTAAACAACAATACAAATTCAAGAAAGACAAAGAAAGTGAAGAACTTCAGCTTGCAAATTTCAACCTGTTTCAACATAAAAGAAAACTCTGTTCTTTCTTCTGGGAATCACTGTGAGTAACTTTCTTTTAAATGTGGATCTGTTGCAAGTTAGATCAATGATAAGTATGTTTATATATGTGTGTGTATATATATGTATATATAGATATGTATAAGTTCTCAGTAAATGGTGTGTGTAGGCTGTTATAAACATTCTCTGTTTTCAAACTCTAAAACATAAGTCTGTTTCAAAAATCATTTCTGCTCAATCTACTTGATGTTTGGACTTAGGATCAAAACTAAAAATGTTTGTTTGACCTTGAACTAAATTTTAAAAATCAATTCAAGTTAAAACATCTTGTTAGCAACTCTGGAAAACAAGTTATCTGAGCATAACTCTAAATTTGTCAAAGTTCAGACTATTTATTTCACGAATTCAGGTATGTAGATTGAATTCGCATACCAAAATATGATTTTTAAAAACAAAAATCTAAATTTTTAATATTGAATTGAATGTAAACTTTGGAATTGTCTGGAAAATGGATTCTGATCATTTTCTGGTGATCGGCAAGCTTTCGAATTTGGGGTTTGGCATGGAGATGCTGGAATGATCGATGATCATGGGAAATATACGAGTTGAATTTCTAATTCGTTGTGGATGATGGTTTGGAGCAATTTAGGGTTTAACTTATAGTTTTGGCGAGTTTGAGGAATTTGATTCGTTCGACATCCACGGTCGATCGAGTTCAACGTTATTCAGGGGGAGGCTAGCTTAGGGGTTGTCGGAGGTGTGGCCAGAGGTGGCGACGCTCCAGTGGTCAGAGAAGTGCGTGCGAAGGTGATTACAGGGTTGGAATTCGGTTCAAGGAAGTCGAAAATGGCTCGATTTTGATTGAACAGCGATTTTGGATTTTTGGTTGATCGAATGGGCTCTGGTGATTAAGGATGATGTTCTGGTGAGTTCGTCGTCAATCGGCGAAGGTCGACTAGCTTGTGCACGTACACGTGCAACGTTCGGGTATCAGTTTTGGGGAAGACAATGGAGGCTCGGGTCCAAGCTCGTGCAAGCGATGGTTTTGCTCGAAGCAGTAGGGAATTTAATTTTTCCCGGGACCAAGCTCGAGTAGATTGACGATTTTCTCGGGTTTATTGGTGTTGGCCAAAACAGCTTTGAAATTCAAAGAAAAATTAAAATTTTTGAAATTTAAATCTTGTAAAATCTTATTAAAACAATTTTTTTCTTATATTAAATGATATCCAAATTTAAGAATTAGTTAAGAAAGGATTTTTAAATAATTGTATTAAATTTACCAAGTTTTAAAAAAGGTTTAAAATAAATAAAACCTTTATTTTGAAATGTCATTTTAACTTAATATTAAATGTTAGATAATTAATATTTTAATGGTTAATAAATTACTTGGAGTGAATTACTTAATAAAAGTAATTGATATAAAGTTGATTGATAATTCAAGTTAATTAATCAAGTAATTAATGAATGATTAATTAAAAATAATTACTTAGTAAAAGTAATTAAGAATGGGAAATTAATGATCAAAGATGGATTAACCAAGTAATTAAGGGTAATTACTTTAAAGAATAATTAATTAATGTGATTAATTATAACAATCAATTAGATTAAATTAATTAAAGATAATCATTTATGAACTTGTGTGAGTTTAATTACTTTATGGAAGTAATTAAGAAATTAATTGCTCATTGTAATTAATTGATTTTTAATTTACCATAACTAGCAAATTTATTAATAGAAATTAATCTGATTTAAATTAATCAGACAATTAAATTAATCCTATTTATGGATGTTTGGATTTTATTGAATGGGTGAATTGTTTGATATCCCTGATTTGTGATGCTTTGTTATACATCCTGATTTGTGTGTGATATGTACTGTAGTTTATTTATCTGGGACGAATGCAATATATTATCTGTAATTTATATACCTGTGATCTGTGAATAAAAGATAAGCTTTATAGTTATACCGCTTATCAACTATATTTCTGTATTTTGATATGTGACGATTTATTGATGTTGCACTACTGTGTGAAACCCCTGGACTACACCATACACACACAAATATGGATTTCACGAGTAAATCAGTTAAGTCGTAGATTTTTGACAATTTTTAAGATTGAATTTGTGAATCCAAATAGTTTTGGAAATTGGAATTGAGAGCTTTGTAAATGAGTTTCAAATGTAAAAGTTATTTTAATAACTTAATAATATTTGAAATCTAAATGATTTGATTTAAATTTGAATTCAATATTTGGAATTGAATTCAATGATTTGAAAATTTTGGTCTAAAAAGACCATACCAGTTATAAATGTGTTTTATAAGAATTTTTAACCATTTAAAAGTATGGTTTTGGAAATTTAAGAAATTTAATCCAAGTTTTGTACTTGAATGGTTTTAACTTATGTAAATTGTAATTAGTTTTCCAGAATGGAAACTAATTGTTTCAAAGAATAAAAGCTCTCATATAAGAAATGAATTTCCAATTTGAATTAAAGGGATTTCAAGTTGAATTGAAAATAGTTTTCCAAGTTACGAATAAATCTTTGGAAACGTGCTTTGAAAGCTATAAATTGAATCTTTGATTTAAAGATTTAACGAGTTAATCTAATTGAAATGGAAATTGGTTTGGAAAAATCTATGAATAGATCTTTGTGAAACTGGGTGAACTTTGTGAAATGAATCTTTTTGTGTAAAAGATTAAAATGATAATTTGTTTAAACCATTTTAAAGAGAAGTTTTGGGTAATAAGTTGTGACTTAACTGAAATTCCAATATCCATATGTTTTTAAATATTACGCTCATTATTCGGTTTAGCCGGGAGAGGACTTTGTGTCATATAACCCATTTCGAATAATGATACGTCGTATATGGGTAGCATTTAAAGAGCGGTGGTGAAGACCGGGTATTTGTGAAAACGAAATGATAACCCGTTGATTGTCTCTACACTGAGTCGCGCCGCTATAGAGATTTCCTAAGTGATGGGAAGTCTGATCGGGATTGTTAATACCCGGATTGCAAGGGCTTCTTAAGAAGTGCCTTCGGTTTTGTTCGAACCCGGAACAGACTTGTATGGTTGTATTCTGACATTACACTTTGAGATATAAAGATGATTTCTTTCAAATACATTTCTATTTGGTGGCGGAGATTTATTCTCTTAGCTTAACACCCTTCTCTGAGACGTACGAGCTCAGAGGTTATGTAGTTGAAGGTTATCAGTGATATACTCCCAAATTTGTAGTGTGGCATGCTAAGTGTTGTTGTGTGTTGCTGATCATTTGTTGATCAAAGCATGGCTTTGTAAAAAAGCGTAGATTTGTGGACGAGACCTCATCAGACCTCACAAACCAGAAATGGTCGAAACAGGAAAGATGCAGCAAGGTTATGAGGGTCGCGCCCTTTAGGGTATGTCATTTCCTTTTGGAAAATAGTGGTATCATGGTATGGAGCCCAGATATTTACCTGTGTGGTTGCTCCAATCTCATTTACTATGTGATTGTTGCTGTGTGATCGAGGGCCCTCGGATAAAGGTCCCAAAGGACCAGTGGGTGGCATATTCGTGTAGTAGTTACCTAGTGTAAGAGGTAACCCGGCCTTGTGTTGGTAGAGAGCTAGTTAGTTCTCGGGACGTCCATCCAGAGGCGTACCCATGTGGTAGTAGGAAGTTCCTTAGCCTGACCATTTGTTGGAAAATCCAAATAAACAATACGAGCCTTGTACGGTTTTAGTTTTATAACTTGCTATGGAATGTGGCGGTAACCTGCTATTGAACATAGTAGCTATAGTAGGCATAAGTGCGAAATGCCTATGCTGGCTAAGATTAATATTATACTTTCGAAATGGCTTTCTACACTATGCACTAGTAATAATATCCAAGAATTTTTCTCATATTAAGCATGTTTGACTATCATAAGGAGAAATCTCCTCCAATTCTGCGTTTGCATTATGAGTGTGGCGGGAGGCCTTATGGTAGTTTCATTTTCCAAAAAGCATTGCGGATTTCAATGTTTAAAATTCTTTTTTTGTTTTTTAAAGATAAACTGTTTTTGTTACTCACACCAGTCCCATGACTGACTCGGAGTTTATTGTTCCTTTCCTAAACTCTGGGTGCCCACAATTTTCCACACGGCCAGTCTAGAGTTGGGTTTGTCAGATAGTCAGGTTTAGTAGACTAGTTGGAGCTAGTTCAGTTTTTTTTGGAGATCAGGACTGACGTTGCTTATCTTAGGGCAACGTGATGGTGGTTCGAGCTTGATGTTGGAGTTGTTGGACTCATTCTCTTTTTCAGATCATTTGGAGTTATCAGTTCTGTTGTTTCCGCTGTAGCATTGTTATTTGTCTCTGATATTGTTGTATCATATTGATATCATTATTGTATATCATTTTGGACATTGTATTCATTGGAGGTGTATATGATATCATTGATTTCTTTATTCCGCTATGTTGTTATACTTACTGTGTTATAAGCTCCAGGGAGCCAGATTCAGCGTTTGAATCTACGGCATTTGAGTACAAGTGAAGTACGGTTGCCGATTTTCGATGGCCAAGTTTCAGGACTCTTACATTTGGTATCAGAGCTAAGGTTGAACTTTAGCTCAGGAGTATTACACATTAAATAGCTCATTAGAGATAGGGTGAAGTATACCCTAGAATGAGTATCCCTAAGATATCTGTTCGAACGCCTCAGTAAATTCTCTTGCTATCCACTGATAGTAAGTATGAGTGCAAGAAGAGGATGAGATAGGGGACAGGGTAATACCACTATAAATGGTCGATACCCTGTAACAATAAGGAAACAATCTTTTCTCTATCAATCTCTTTTGTTCAGCATCATTTTCTCAATTCTTCGATGGTTTCTGGTAGATCCAGGAAGAAGATTTGATATATTTGTATGGGACATAAACTCCAAATAGGTCAGAATTGTTTATTTGGATGAATTGGTTGCTTTGGTTGCTATGGTTGATAGGTATACTTTAGTTTCTAAACTAAAAGTTTTGAAATTGTACCCAAAAATAGACAGATATATGAATACAATTTGGGTCCCAGTATATTCTACGAATGGTTAGTTATCCTTTCGAACTAACCAATGCCACTGCATATTTCGTAGATCTGGATAGCCGAGTATCGTGTGAAGAATTTAACAGATCCGTTCTTGTATCTATTGTTGATATTCTGATTTGGTAAGCCAAATGAAGAATAGATATTCAGTTGATTTGATGAAATATTCTTCATCCATCTTTGTGTCTCCCTGGTAAATTTCTAGGACGAAATTCTTTTACGGGGGGAAGGTTGTAACGACCCAGGATTTTATAAATATTTAAATTGATAATTAATTTAATTTTTGAATTAAAATTGTAAAATTAATTTGTAAATTTATGTGAGTTTCCCCGAGTTCAAAATAAATTCTAGAAATATATAAACTATAAAAAAAATATAGGTAGACATACAAGATAATAAATATTTAAGTTAAAAATAAGTATGAAAGTTAGAATTATAAATAAATCTACATAAAATAGATTATATAGTTATAAATAAAAGCAAACAACATATTAATGAATTTTGCAAAATAGAAAGTAAACAAATTAGCTATATTATAACGTAATAAAAATAGAACTTTATTTATATTGTAAAAGAACAAGAAAAAAATAAAATAAAATAAATATACACTCAAGTATAAACAAAAATTGGATAAGTATGGAATGGAATAAGTAAACATATATAAGACAATAAAATATATAAGTATATGTAGGCTTGTAAAAGAAGATGATCAAATACAAACAAGTAAGAAACCAGTAAACATGTTCATGTACGCAGGCTTGCAAAAGAAAGTACAAATATTTATATACAAAACATATGAAGATAAGTATGTAAAAGGAAACAAAAATATACATAAGTATGTAAACAAGTAAAGGCTTCCAATACAAGCCAAGTAATAAATGCAAATATCTTTCGTACACAAGATAAATATCATCAGCCCCCAAACGAAAAAAAAATCTCTGCTCTTATTTGTACTAGGGAGGAAAAAATATATATTATGTTGTACAAGTAATAATATAAACCCTATTAACTTCATTTCCATATATACATCAACTCTTTTCATTCCAGTTTCATTCATCAAAGACTGAAGTAATACCATCTAAACCTCAAACAAAATAAAACACAATTTACTTCAGCCACCAAAACATGAGATCTGCAGCCACCAAAGTAGAAAAGAAAAAAATCTATTTAGTCAATACAAAATAAACAAAGAAAGAAGATAAGTATGAGACATAAGGTACATATTCATTAAATGTTTTCGTCTCAGCTCAAAGTATTTGGTCAATTCGAAATCTTACAAAATGTATCCATCAGCCACCCAAAGCAAGAAATATCCCTAACTCTTGTACAAACAAATAATAATATCACCTGTATTCATTTTATACATATCATCTTCTCATTTCAAATTCTTTCCATCCTATGCTATGGAAACTGAGGCAAACACTATCTAAAACTCAAACAAACAAATCAACATACAACTTCAACAAAATACAACCTAAACAACAATACAAATTCAAGAAAGACAAAGAAAGTGAAGAACTTCAACTTGCAAATTTCAACCTGTTTCAACATAAAAGAAAACTCTGTTCTTTCTTCTGGGAATCACTGTGAGTAACTTTCTTTTAAATGTGGATCTGTTGCAAGTTAGATCAATGATAAGTATGTTTATATATGTGTGTGTATATATATATATGTATATATTGATATGTATAAGTTCTCAGTAAATGGTGTGTGTAGGCTGTTATAAACATTCTCTGTTTTCAAACTATAAAACATAAGTCTGTTTCAAAAATCATTTCTGCTCAATCTACTTGATGTTTGGACTTAGGATCAAAACTAAAAATGTTTGTTTGACCTTGTACTAAATTTTAAAAATCAATTCAAGTTAAAACATCTTGTTAGCAACTTTGGAAAACAAGTTTTCTGAGCATAACTCTAAATTTGTCAAAGTTCAGACTATTTATTTCACGAATTCATGTATGTAGATTGAATTCGCATACCAAAATATGATTTTAAAAAAAAAACTAAATTTTTAATATTGAATTGAATGTAAACTTTGGAATTGTCTGGAAAATGGATTCTGATAATTTTCTGGTGATCGGCAAGCTTTCGAATTTGGGGTTTGGCATGGAGATGCTGGAATGATCGATGATCATGGGAAATATACGAGTTGAATTTCTAATTCGCTGTGGATGATGGTTTGGAGCAATTTAGGGTTTAACTTATAGTTTTGGCGAGTTTGAGGAATTTGATTCGTTCGACATCCACGGTCGATCGAGTTCAACATTATTCAAGGGGAGGCTAGCTTAGGGGTTGTCGGAGGTGTGGCCAGAGGTGGCGACGCTCCAGTGGTCAGAGAAGTGCGTGCGAAGGTGATTACAGGGTTGGATTTCGGTTCCAGGAAGTCGAAAATGGCTCGATTTTGATTGAACATCGATTTTGGATTTTTGGTTGATTGAATGGGCTCTGGTGATTAAGGATGATGTTCTGGTGAGTTCGTCGTCAATCGGCGAAGGTCGACTAGCTTGTGCACGTACACGTGCAACGTTCGGGTATCAGTTTTGGGGAAGACAATGGAGGCTCGGGTCCAAGCTCGTGCAGGCGATGGTTTTGCTCGAAGTAGTAGGGAATTTAATTTTTCCCGGGACCAAGCTCGAGTAGATTGACGATTTTCTCGGGTTTATTGGTGTTGGCCAAAACAGCTTTGAAATTCAAAGATAAATTAAAATTTTTGAAATTTAAATCTTGTAAAATCTTATTAAAACAATTTTTTTCTTATATTAAATGATATCCAAATTTAAGAATTAGTTAAGAAAGGATTTTTAAATAATTGTTTTAAATTTACCAAGTTTTAAAAAAGGTTTAAAATAAATAAAACCTTTATTTTGAAATGTCATTTTAACTTAATATTAAAGATTAGATAATTAATATTTTAATGGTTAATAAATTACTTGGAGTGAATTACTTAATAAAAGTAATTGATATAAAATTGATTGATAATTCAAGTTAATTAATCAAGTAATTAATGAATGATTAATTAAAAATAATTACTTAGTAAAAGTAATTAAGAATGGGAAATTAATGATCAAAGATGGATTAACCAAGTAATTAAGGGTAATTACTTTAAAGAATAATTAATTAATGTGATTAATTATAACAATCAATTGGATTAAATTAATTAAAGATAATCATTTATGAACTTGTGTGAGTTTAATTACTTTATGGAAGTAATTAAGAAATTAATTGCTCATTGTAATTAATTGATTTTTAATTTACCATAACTAGCAAATTTATTCATAGAAATTAATCTGATTTAAATTAATCAGACAATTAAATTAATCCTATTTATGGATGTTTGGATTTTATTGAATGGGTGAATTGTTTGATATCCCTGATTTGTGATGCTTTGTTATACATCCTGATTTGTGTGTGATATGTACTGTAGTTTATTTATCTGGGATGAATGCAATATATTATCTGTAATTTATATACCTGTGATCTGTGAATAAAAGATAAGCGTTATAGTTATACCGCTTATCAACTATATTTTTGTATTTTGATCTGTGATGATTTATTGATGTTGCACTACTGTGTGAAACCCCTGGACTACACCATACACACACAAATATGGATTTCACGAGTAAATCAGTTAAGTCGTAGATTTTTGACAATTTAAAGATTGAATTTGTGAATCCAAATAGTTTTGGAAATTGGAATTGAGAGCTTTGTAAATGAGTTTCAAATGTAAAAGTTATTTTAATAACTTAATAAAATTTGAAATCTAAATGATTTGATTTAAATTTGAATTCAATATTTGGAATTGAATTCAATGATTTGAAAATTTTGGTCTAAAAAGACCATACCAGTTATAAATGTGTTTTATAAGAATTTTTAACCATTTAAAAGTATGGTTTTGGAAATTTAAGAAATTTAATCCAAGTTTTGTACTTGAATGGTTTTAACTTATGTAAATTGTAATTAGTTTTCCAGAATGGAAACTAATTGTTTCAAAGAATAAAAGCTCTCATATAAGAAATGAATTTCCAATTTGAATTAAAGGAATTTCAAGTTGAATTGAAAATAGTTTTCCAAGTTACGAATAAATCTTTGGAAACGTGCTTTGAAAGCTATAAATTGAATCTTTGATTTAAAGATTTAACGAGTTAATCCAATTGAAATGGAAATTGATTTGGAAAAATCTATGAATAGATCTTTGTGAAACTGGGTGAACTTTGTGAAATGAATCTTTTTGTGTAAAAGATTAAAATGATAATTTGTTTAAACCATTTTAAAGAGAAGTTTTGGGTAATAAGTTGTGACTTAATTGAAATTCCAATATCCATATGTTTTTAAATATTACACTCATTATTTGGTTTAGCCGGGAGAGGACTTTGTGTCATATAACCCATTTCGAATAATGATACGTCGTATATGGGTAGCATTTGAAGACCGGTGGTG
The DNA here is from genome assembly GCA_030737815.1 of Allium fistulosum. Taxonomy (NCBI): domain Eukaryota; kingdom Viridiplantae; phylum Streptophyta; class Magnoliopsida; order Asparagales; family Amaryllidaceae; genus Allium; species Allium fistulosum. The sequence continues at coordinate 806,359,963 of CM060901.1, read as the reverse complement.
AAGACCGGGTATTTGTGAAAACGAAAGGATAACCCGTTGATTGTCTCTATACTGAGTCGCGCCGGTATAGAGATTTCCTAAGTGATGGGAAGTCCGATCGGGATTGTTAATACCCGGATCGCAAGGGCTTCTTAGGAAGTGCCTTCGGTTCCCTTCGAACCCGGAACAAACTTGTATGGTTGTATGTCTGACTTTACACTTTGAGATATAAAGCTGATTTCTTTCAAATACATTTCTGTTTGGTGGCGGAGATTTATTCTCTTAGCTTAATACCCTTCTCTGAGACGTACGAGCTCAGAGGTTATGTAGTTGAAGGTTATCAGTGATATACTCCCAAATTGGTAGTGTGGCATGCTAAGTGTTTCTGTGTGTTGTTGATCATTTGTTGATCAAAGCATGGCTTTGTGAAAAAGCGTAGCTTTGTGGACGAGACCTCATCGGACCTCACAAACCGGAAATGGTCGAAACAGTAAAGATGCGGCAAGGTTATGATGGTCGCGCCCTTTTGTGTATGTCATTTCCTTCTGGAAAAAGGTGGTATCATGGTATGGAGCCTAGATATTTACCTGTGTGGTTGCTCCAATCTCATTTACTGTGTGATTGTTGCTGTGTGATCGAGGGCCCTCGGATAAAGGTCCCAAAGGACCGGGGGGTGGCATATTTGTGTAGTAGTTACCTAGTGTAAGAGGTAACCCGGCCTTGTGTTGGCAGAGAGCTAGTTAGTTCTCGGGAGGTCCATCCAGAGGCGTACCCATGTGGCAGTAGGAAGTTCCTTAGCTTGGCCATTTGTTGGAAAATCCAAAGAAACAATACGAGCCTTGTACGGTTTTAGTTGTATAACCTGCTATGGAATGTGGCGGTAACCTACTATTGAACATAGTAGCTATAGTAGGCATAAGTGTGAAATGCCTATGCTGGCTAAGATTAATATTATACTTTCAAAATGGCTTTCTACCCTATGCACTAGTAATATTATCCAAGAATTTTCCTTGGATTAAGCATGTTTGCATATCATAAGGAGAAATCTCCTCCAATTCTGCGTTTGCATTGTGTGTGTGGCGGGAGGCCTTATGGTAGTTTCATTTTCCAAAAAGCATTGCAGATTTCAATGTTTAAAATTCTTTTGTTGTTTGTTTAAAGATAAACTATTTTTGTTACTCACACCAGTCCCATGACTGACTCGGAGTTTATTGTTCCTTTCCTAAACTCTGGGTGCCCACAATTTTCCACATGGGCAGTCTAGAGTTGGGTTTTTCAAATAGTCAGGTTTAGTAGACTAGTTGGAGCTAGTTTAGTTTTTTTTGGAGATCAGGACCGACGTTGCTTATTTTGGGGAAACGTGATGGTGGTTCGAGCTTGATGTTGGAGTTGTCGGACTCATTCTCTTTTTTAGATCATTTGGAGTTATCAGTTCTGTTGTTTCCGCTGTAGCATTGTTATTTGTCTCTGATATTGTTGTATCATGTTGATATCATTGTTGTATATCATTCTGGATATTGTATTCATTGGAGTTGTATATGATATCATTGAATTCTTTATTCCGTTGTGTTGTTATACTTACTGTGTTATAAGCTCCGGGGAGCCAGATTCGGCGTTTGAATATACGACATTTGAGTACAAGTGAAGTACGGTTGCCGATTTTCGAAGGCCGAGTTTCAGGACTCTTATAAGTTCCATACATGATATTGAATCAAGACATAAGCTATTATTGATGCTGAATATTCACTTTGTTGATAGCTTTTATGAATACGAAGGCCTAGGTATTACAATCACTACAACAATTTAGACTTTTAATAGCGTTTAAAAAAGCTATTAAAGGCTTTTACAGTGTTTTTATGAACGCTGTATATCAACATGTTGTTATAAGTCCGTGACCTACGATAGCAACGCGATAAACACTATAAACGAGTTCTTTTAACACCGTTTGGAAATGCTTTAAATTATTTTACTAGTGCTTTTGCGTACTTTGTAAAAACATGTTATAAATAGGAAAGGTAATTAGACAGCGAGAATAAAACGCTATAAAAACTCTATTAACAATAGCGTTTTTTGGACTGCTATCAACAGTTGCATATTATAGCGCTTTACAAATTCTATTGTTACCTTTTATAGCATTTTTTAATGCTATCATCTTGTTAACGCTAAAAAGTGAACGCTAACACCCGGTGTGTGTAGTAGAATTGTGAAAGCACCACCCGTGTGACGGGAACAAGAAGTAAGTAGTAAAATAGCAAAAAAGCAGTAAAAGACAGCAGTTTATAGTGGTTCGGCTTGAGATCGAGCCTACGTCCACTTTGAATCTCTTTATTACTGAATCCGGTTACAAGACGATACAATACACTTATGAAAGCAATACAGTTTGATCACAAAGACAATCTTGACTACTAGCTCAAACTTCGATGATGGAACTTGATGAATCCGTGTTGGATGTAGGAAATTCCTTTCGAAGGTTGTTGTAGTGTCTCGAATGTTTGAAGATCTTCAATTGTTGAATGAGTTGAGAGTTCGGCAGAATAACGACGCTTCAAGAAATGATCGGCCAAAAGTCTCTCCATGTTGAAGTAGTGGGGTATTTATAGGATTGGTTCTGAGTGAAATTTAATCCAAGTCTTAGGTCGCGTACGACCTAACTTAGGTCGTAGGTCGCGAGTGACCTAAGATAAGTCGTAGGTCATTCGCGACTTAGGAAGTGTAGCTTGATGTAGTTGCTCTCGGTCCTCTCTGAATAAGGTAGCAAGTTGTAGGTCGTTGACGACTTAAGGAAGAGGCACATAAGGAGTTATCCTTCCTTGCTAAAACTGGGCAAGTTTTAGGTTGCGAGCGACCTAAGGTAGGTCGTAAGTTGTGAGCGTCCTAAGGAGTAGTTTCTGAAGCCTTTAGGTCGCTGGACTGCCTTATGAAGTTAAGTCGCTGAGAAGTCAGGTCACTAAGTCGTAGCTTCTCATAGGTCGCGGAGTCTCTTTGGCAGTTAGGTCGCGAGCTTTCTTTAGGTCGTAGAGTCTTTAGGTCGCGACATTCTTGAGGTCGCAGACTTTCTTAGGTCGCTATGTTCTTAGGTCGCAACTCCTGTTAGGTTGCAGAGAAGTTAGGTTGTGAGGTTTTTAGGTCGCGAAGCTTTTAGGTCGTAGGGTTTTAGGTCGCCAAAAAAATATGAATTAACATTTGCCCCTCGAAGTGCAGGCTTATGTCATAGGTCGTGCGCTTCGACTTAACTTTGCTAGGTCGTGAGCGACCTAAAACACTTGCTAACTTTCGCGCCTATTCGCCTTCCCCTCTCAGTTCCATATAAATTAGTTAGGTCGCTCCTTCCTCCCCACCTTATTGTCCTGAACTTTCACTGCCATTGACGAATTCTCAATCTTTTCGAAGGCGAATTCAATTCAGCTAATCACCGATTCATTCCTACCAGTATATTACGTAAGTGGATCCAATCTCTACTCCTCCATTATCGCCGCTCGATCGTGAATCCATGTTTTCTGACGCAAGTATAATCTCATGCGCCATGTTTCATTTCTTAAACGGTTGTTTCGATCGATTCTCGATTGTCGTTTGATACGTTGTGGTGATTCATGAACGCATGGTAACGTGTTGAATTTGCGATGGATTGAGGATGTGTTGAATTGCTCTTGGGGCGATTCGGTGATGTGAAGGGATGAAGAAGACGATGGATTTATATGTGTGGTTGATAACGGGTTATTGGGTCCAGTAAGGTGTTGCGTGGAGAGGAAGTCAGTACCTTAGCAGATCTGAGCGAGCTAGAAATTAGATCGTGAGGAAGTTCTTGCGACCTATGCTAAGTCGAACAACTTCTTGTGATCTGTCTTTTAAGTCGTGCTTGGAATCAGGCGACCTAAGACTGGCAACTTAGTTTCCTTGCGGCATAGGCTTTTAGGTCACGACCGACTTAGGACTTAGACGAATTCGAATTGCTTGTAACCTTTTACTCTGCATGGTGCGACTTAAGAATATCTGACCTATTCTAGGTCGCTGAACGACCCAATACTTGAACCATCTCTGCACAGCCCTGAACGCTTTAATTTGCACTGCGCTACTTAAAAATGCTTCGACCTATGCTAGGTCGTGAGCGACCTAACACTTGGAAATTTGAGCAGAATTTGACTGGATTCTTGGATTTGACCTGTGTTGCATTTCTTTTCAGATTGTCTTGACTTTAATGCTAATAAACTATTTAAATACAACATTTGCAGAGAAAATGGGACAAATATACTGCCATTGACTGCCCACATCGCATGACAGATTAGTTGACAAAGAACAATTACTTATATGAATTTTGTGCATGAAATGTTGTGAAACGATAAATTCAAATGAAGTATTAAAGCGAAGCTGAAATAATCAACCTACGCTGATTTGTTCGCATCAACACAACATTGTATTTGAACTTAAAATGACAAGCCTTGAAACTTTGTAATCAATAAAACCCAACTATTTCAATTTCTGTTATACTTGCTTGTCATCGCTTTAGTTTTGCACAACACTTCACACTTTTTAGGAAACGTGCACCTTTATATTTAAATATCCAGTTGATTGTGTAGAATGACATCTCAACAAGAAGATTCAGGATCAGTCGGAGAAGCTTTCCCGATAGCCAACCCACTGATTGATCCTCCGGAGAGAACTCCAACTACTCTGAGCCACAAAGTTTTTAGACAACTATGTATCCAATTCGGTATTGCCGATTCAGATGCTATATTCCCTGGAGCAAGCGACACAGCTGACTGGCCACCCCGCGGTTTTGTCGCAGTGAACCTCCAGATGTGTTTAAGCGGATCTATTCCGCCTTTCAATGAATTTCTTCGTGAACTCTTTCTTCGATTAGCTATCTCGCCCTTCCAACTACACCCCAACGGTTACGCTGTTTTAATGGGGTTATGTGTTCTGTTTAGGAGGACGCTTAACCGTCTCCCGAGCTTTGACGAAATTTGCTACTTATGCACTTTTTCAAAGAACAAAGACCATCCTTCAATCGTGCTCGTGAGAGGCGCCAGAAACCGGAAATTGATTCTGGATTTGCCCGAAAGTGGTCACGGATTTCTGAGTCAATTTTTCTTTGTCCGATGTCCTCCAGGATTCTATGCTGTTTGGAGAATCGGAAGTAAGATTGTCTTTTGCCATCCATCTCATGAGCTTTTTGAAACCCGAATTATCAAATGCTTAACTTCATTCTTTTTCTTTTTCCAGCACTTCCTCCCCCGCTCTGAAATCCCAGCCTCAAGTCAATCCTTGAAACCTTAAATGCTATGGCGGCGGAAGAAAGAAGCGCCAAGTTTTTGTTGAAAGATGAATTTTTGCATCAGTATGAACTTTTACATTCTTCCCGATCTACCCAGCCTTATGAAGTCCCTAATTCTCCAGTAAAAACATCAGATGCCCCAGTCCATGCTGAAGAACTCTCACCGAAAGGACTTACCATTTAGACTTCATTGGTAAAGTGTTCTACTCCTATCGACATTGTGGGGTCATCCAGCAAATTAGCACGTTCTCCCGTTATTGAAGAAGATGAAACTTCTCAACATTTCGAGAAAGTTGATGACAAAGGAGTCGAGAAAGAAAGCCCCACAAAACACGATGGTGACGGTACCTTTGATGGGTTGAGTGATCTGATGATCACTTCACAGGAACTTTTCAAAGATGATATAACTAAAGCTACATCTCCTGTGACTGAAGCGACATCTACTTTGCAGAAAACTTCGTCGGCTCAAAAGTCAACTCCCGCTTCTCAATCTGTTATCACTCCCCAACCAAAGAGTGGTTTGTAGTTCGACGCGTGTAGCTCGCACATCACACACACTTAGGATGCTTAGCACTTATATGCACTTTGCTTCTTCAACTTGGAGATTTCTAAGGCTTGTTTTTTTTTAAATTTCAGGTTCTACAATGGGGCGAAGTGGCTCATATTTCAAAAACTTTCGACGCTACGGAGGGCGCGGTTCTTACGATTACGGACGCTATCTTCCCACTCGCCAAGAATCTGACGAAGAGCGAGCAATTAGAAAAACTCAAGAGAGGCGAGCTTATGAGGAGCAACAGAGAAGAAGGGACGATGACTTCCATAAAAGGAAATATCATGATGATAAAGGGAAAAGCCATGCTGCTGGAGATCCGAGTAAATGGGCTAGACTTGATGAAACGGACGCGTCTGCAATTTCTGGAAAAACTGACGCTCCTATGTCTTCTAATATCCCGGCCGGCTCTCCACCTTTAAAGAAATCCGACATCCAAGCTATCATCAATAGGCCTCAGTATCAAGTTAAAGATGGCCCTCCAACACTTCAAAGCCGATTTCCGAATTGGTGCTTAAAAGGAGTGCGCTTTGATTTAGATCTAGTTCCGATCGACAAACAAGCCATGCTCAGAAATCATGATGCAGTTAGGCTTGATATTGAGAGGATATCGCAATGGCAAAAGCTTGTTGATGAACTCCAAAGAGTCAATCATATGAATCTCAAAAACATGCTGACTCTGGAGAACGATAAAGCTGAATGGGCTAAATGGTGTAAGTAGCACGACGCGGAGATGACGAGCATTGCGGATGACAACGCAAGGCTTGAATCTGAAGTCAAGCGACTTAAAGAAGATCTCGCCTCTTCTTCTGCATCGCATACTCAAAAAGAAGAAGTCTTTCAGAAGCAAGTGCGAGATGCACATGCCGCGCAAAGGGACGCCGAGATGAAGCTTGCAGCCGAGCAGCACATTAATGAGAAATACCGCAAAGAAAATGCTGATTTGCGGGGTACAACTATTTCCCAAAACGCGGAGATTGAGATGTTAAAAGCTCGACTTCTTAAATTTGAGAAAGAGCGTGACGAAGCAGTTGCTGGACAAGTTGCAGCTGAAGAATCTCATAAAGCAACTAATGCCATTATTGATTCTACTTTATTCGACTTTTACATCCACAGCGTTTTAGGGCGTGGTAGTCTCTCATTCTTGGGACCAAAATATGAGAATACCTTAGCCGAAGTGTGGGAAGCAATAATGGACATGTTCGGAGGTGCTGGATACGCTGAGGCAGATCTTGAAGCGACTTATCTGGATGATGAGGCGCACGCTGCCCTTGCTAGGGGAAAAGAGCAGCTTGCTAGGGAGCGAGCCGATGCAGCAGGAGGAGAATGTTTAGAAAAAGAAACTGTAACTGACTCTGCTTGTCCTCCGGATTTGGTCGATCCCGAGAATATTGGCTCTAGTTCCCATTCTTCACCTCCTACAAATGCCGAAGCTAAAACCACAGCTCCTGAGCCTTCCACTGCTCAAGACGAGGAGAAGACTCAAGACGACGTTGAAGCGGAACAATTTGAATCAATGTGATCAAACCAACTTCTCTAGGTAACTTCGATGTTGATCCAAGTCTAGCAGACTACTTATTTGCTTCAACCGAGTTTGATGAATTTCTCAATTGTTACTTAAGTGTCACTGAACCAACATCTTTACTTTTTCCGGAGAATACTGATTTTAACTTCTTTTCTTTATAGCGGAAGCTCCGAATACTGCACAAACTTCCATGCCTCGAGCTGCCGTTCCTCCATCTTCTCAAGTTACTCCTCCTTCTGCTTCTCAACCGGGATCACAGGCAGAAAAAATTGAAGCTTTCAAGGCCTGGATGATCCGGCTGCTTCGCAAGAGCAAAAGGCGGAGGATCTTGATGACATCGAGAAGACCCCGGAGTAGTCTCTTGATGATGACACGAAGCTTTCTACACTGCTCGCTACTCCGGAAAGCGAATCTTCTTCGAAGAGGAAGGGGAAGCGGGTTATGAAGAAGAAGAAGAACACTTCCACTGGAGAAGATAAAGCAGAAGAAGATCTGTCTATACCTTCTCCTCCACCTTCTCCGACTCGTCCATGCCGGGTTCCAAAACTAATCATCAAACCAGGCTATGGTACTAAAGGCGGCAAGAAGAAGGAGTGATAAGCTAGGCTCTTCTCTTTTTTTTTGCATTTTGCATGTATTGACCGAAGATTGTGCAGGCACCGGTCCCTGCTTTTGCTTTTTTGAGATATCTGCACATGTAAAGAATTTTCATAGTACTGAATAAAATAGTTATTTTACTTGTACAAATTCTTGTGTGTGTGAGAATGCATCTGTTTCTTATTTTTAGTGTAGAATAAACGATTCTTTTTACTTGTACAAACTTTTTGTCTGTGTTTGATAATACATTTATTCCACATCTATTTTTCATGGTATTGCAATGAATTTGTGGTATGTTGCTTGCGTGTTACTTTTATTAATATAACTGAATTGTATAGTATTGCCCCCATACCACAAGTGCATTACAACATTTCTAGCTTTTACAAGACTGATACTCTTATTTCAGAGAATAAATATTCCACTTTTAAGGGAAGAATCATTCTGCTTTTAATAGAGTATATCTCGTCTTTGGAGAAAATTTTATTTTCTCTTTCTTTCTTGAAGAACACTCCAACTTTCAGAGATGATCACTTTTATTTGTTAAAAGGTGGATTTCTCTATGCAGTGAAATGAGCTTCTAAAGAAGGTTTTGATTTTGTGCCCCAGTAAAGGGCTTGTTTTTGGTATTTTGAGCATAGTGAAGTGTGCCTCCGCAGAGGTCTTTTTGTAGCATTTCAACTTTTTAGGAAGAACCTTTTGAGATGAATAAGTTAACCTTCCTTTGAGAGTTGAAATGTGCTTCCGGAGAAGACTTTTTTTGTTTGAGTATTCTATTTTGGGACATGCCTCCGGAGAGGGCTCCTCTTAAAGAGTTGTGCCTCCGAAGAGGGCTCCTCTTAAAGAGTTGTGCCTCCGAAGAGGGCTTGTGCCTCCGAAGAGGGCTTGTGGTGCCTCGGGAGAGGGCTTTCGCCTCCGAAGAGGGCTTGTGGTGCCTCGGGAGAGGGCTTTCGCCTCCGTAGAGGGCGTGTGCCTCCGAAGAGGGCTTGTGGTGCCTCGGGAGAGGGCTTTCGCCTCCGTAGAGGGCGGGTGCCTCCGGAGAGGGCTTGTGCCTCCGAAGAGGGCTTTTTGATTGCCTGGAAGTTACTTTCTCATGGTTGGATGGATCCACGGGGCGGACGCAAGTTGTTTGATTGGATGTTCGTTTGCACAAACGATCGCAATCAATTAACAAGGGCCCTGTTCCTTCAGCTTGGGAAGGTGCCCCTCCGGTGGTTCCACCAATCTTTTTTGATTGAGAGAAGCACTTTCATTTTTTGGCGTGCCTCGTTAGAGGGCTTTGTTGATCTTTGGGAAGGAGCGTCAGTTGGTTGGTGTGCCAGGAAGGTTGCGTCTCAGGGGCGAGTAGATCCATGGGACGGACGCAAGCTGCCTGATCGGATGCATCACGATCAGTTAGCAAGGGCCATGTTCCTTCTGCTTGGGAAGGTGTCCCTTTAGTGGTTCCACCAATCTTTTTTGATTGAGAGAAGCACTTTCATTTTTTGGCGTGCCTCGTTAGAGGGCTTTGTTGATCTTTGGGAAGGAGCGTCAGTTGGTTGGTGTGCCAGGAAGGTTGCGTCTCAGGGGCAAGTAGATCCACGGGACGGACGCAAGCTGCCTAATCGGATGCATCACGATCAGTTAGCAAGGGCCCTGTTCCTTCTGCTTGGGAAGGTGTCCCTTTGGTGGTTCTACTAGCCTTTTTATTGAGAGGCATACCTCCTTTTGGCTGCTTCTTTGTTTGCTTGGCCATGTTCTCTTATCATCTGCTCATTAGCGATCTTTTATTATCGTTTCCAAGCGCATCTTCTTTCCTTTTGCAAGTAAATTGCCTTATCCGAAGAAGTGGACTTCACTGTTGAACGACTTCACGGGACAAACGCGAGTTACCTAGTTGGATGTCTGTTCATATTGACAATCACAACCAGTTAACGAAGGCTTGCCATAGTGGAGTCGCCAACTTTTTATGCGAATTTCTTCTTGTATAGGATTTGAATTTGGAATTTTTGTCGCTTGGTATTTGCTTAATAGGTGATTTATAGAGGTCGCTTGGCATTGTGACGAGCAAGCCTTGTTTTAATGTCCTGCAATTTTGAGTCGACATTTTAGCAATACATTTAAAGTATTTACATATCGAAATGAAACAGGCATTATGAAATAGTAAAGAACACAAGATTTATAGTGGTTCAGCCAAGAATCGGGCCTACATCCACTTTATAGGTTTCATTTATTTACACTGATTTACAATGTCTTTCAATACAACTGATACATTCATCACTATTTTACAATTTTGAGCAAAGCCTTTTTCAAGTAAAATAAGGACGTAAGTGGTTGCTGTTCCAGGCTCTTGGAATTGGATCTCCTTCAACAGTTATGAGTTTGAAAGTGCCATCAAGAAGTTTACTACCTATGGCATATGGTCCTTCCCAGTTTGGTCCAAACACACCAGTTGCTGTCATGATCCTTTTCAAAACTAAGTCTCCAACCTCAAAGCTGCGTTGGCGAACTTTAGAGTTGAAGTGCCTGGCTATCCTTTGCTGATAAGCTGAAACTCTGAGCCTAGCTTCTTCTCTTTTTTCATCAAGAAAATCAAGTGCTTCAAGCTGCAGCTTTTCGTTTTCAGCTTCATTGAAATGAATTCTTCTGTGTGAAGGAACTTCTACTTCCACTGGAATCATTGCTTCTGATCCGTATGCCAGTGAAAATGGAGTGTGCCCAGTCGCAGTTTGTGAGTAGTTCTGTATGCCCATAGTGCTAGTGGAAGCTTATCGACCCAACCACCTCTTGCTTTTTCGAGTTGCTTTTTGATGGTTGACTTGATAATTTTGTTCACTGCTTCCACTTGCCCGTTTTCCTGCGGATGAGCCACTGCTGAGAAGCTTTTTTGAATTCTGAATCGTTTGCAAAAATCCTGGAATTCTTCACTTTCAAACTGAGTGTCATTGTCTGTGATTATCTTCTGCGGCACACCATATCTGCAAATGATATTTTTAGTTACGAAATTTATCATCTTTTTAGAGGTAATGGTGGCTAAGGGTTCAGCTTTAGCCCATTTTGTAAAATAGTCAACGACAACAATAGCATATTTGATTCCAGATTTAGCAATCGGTAAAGGTCCAATCAAGTCTATTCCCTAAATGGCGAACGGCCATGGGCTGACCATTTGTTTAAGTTCGGTGGAAGGCGCTTTTGGGATTTTTGCAAATCTTTGGCATTTGTCGCACTTTCGGGAGTAAATGGCAGCATCTCGATTAATGTCAGGCCAGAAATATCCATATCGGAGAACTTTCTTGGCTAGGGTTTGACCACCTGAATGATCTCCACATTCTCCTTCGTGTACCTCAGCTAGAATTGTCCTGGCTTCTTCCTTGGTTACACATCGAAGTAATGGCATTGAGAATCCCCGTCTATATAATCGGCCATCTTGAATTATATACCTTGATGCTTTCCTCAATAGTTTTCGGCGTTCTTTAGAACTTTCTGGCAGGGAACCATTGAGTAGGTATTCTTTGATTAGAGTCATCCATGATTCATGCTCTTGAGACGCAGCCATAATCCAATCAACATCCATTTCATCAATGCTTGGGGCTGACAGAACTTCTATAGGAACTAATCCCAGTAATTGAGCTTCTCCAGCACTTGAGTACTTTGCTAGAGAATCCGCTTTCATGTTTTCTACCCGAGGAATATGACTTATCGTATAATGATCGAAATCTTCGCGAAGTTTACATGCCTTTGACAAGTATGCGGGTAGATTTCCACCTTTAGCCTGAAACTCGTTCTTTACGTGGCAAACAACAAGTTGAGAATCGCTGAAGATTTGTAACACTTTGATGTTTAGTTCCTTGGCAATTTTCAAGCCAGTAATAAGAGCCTCATACTCCGCTTCATTGTTCGTTGAAGGAAATTCCAGTCTCAATGCATAACACAATGATCGTCCTTCGTGGGTTTCGAGCACAACCCCTGCCCCAGAACAGTAATCATTTCTCGATCCGTCAACATACAACTTCCACTGGATTGGAATGCCATCAGTTATCTCATTCTCACTATCACCTTTGTCAGTAGATTCTGCGATGAAATCCGCTAAAGCCTGTCCGTTGATTGCTCTCCGGGGATGGTAAGTGATGTCATACTGGCTGAGTTCAATGTTCCATTTCAAAAGACGACCCGAAGTTTCAGGACGAAACAGGACTTGCTTTAGAGATTGATCAGTAAGAACCTTGATAGGATGAGCTTGAAAGTATGGTCTCAATTTCCTGGAAGCAATTAGTAAACAATAGGCGAGCTTTTCTATCTTCGAATAATTCGTCTCTGCCCCAGTGAACCGTTTACTGATGTAATAGACTGGACGTTGTACTTTCATATCTTCCCGTACAAGTGCTGCGCTAAGAGCATGAGATGAAATTGCTAAATATATGAAAAGATCATCACCATCATTAGGCTAGGAAAGAACTGGAGGCGTTTCCATATGACGAATTAGTTCATCGAAAGCATTCTGGCATTCGGGAGTCCATTCGAAATTTTTCTTTCCTTTATTTAGAGCATCAAAGAAAGGAATGCATTTGTCTGTGGCCTTGGAAATGAAACGACTCAGAGCAGCAACTTTTCCATTGAGGCTCTGCATTTCTTTCTTTGTCTTAGGGGCTTTGACCTCTCTTAGAGCTGTGATTTGAGAAGGATTGGCTTCGATGCCCCTAGCGCTCACAATGAAACCCAAGAATTTCCCGAACTCTACTCCGAACGAACATTTCAATGGATTGAGCTTCATTCCGTACTTTCGAAGAATTGTAAACATTTCCTCCAAATGACCCATGTGGTCTACAGCTTTCTTTGACTTTACCAACATATCGTCAACATAAACTTCCATGGTTCTGCCAATCTGAGGTTTGAACATCGTATTGACCAGCCTTTGGTAGGTTGCCCCTGCATTCTTCAATCCGAAAGGCATAACTTTGTAGCAGTATAGACCCACATCTGTGATAAAGCTTGTGTCTTCCTGATCCGACTCATGCATCATTATCTAATTGTACCCGGAGTAAGCGTCCATAAATGATAACTCATGCCCAGCTGTTCCATCTACCAACTGATCGATTCTGGGCAGCGGGAAGCAATCTTTGGGGCAAGCTTTGTTTAGGTCCGAAAAATCGATGTAGACTCTCCACTTTCCATTTGCCTTCTTAACCAGTACTGGATTTGAAACCCAATTTGGATAAGTGGAGTTTCTGATGAAGCCGTTTTCCATGAGCCGATCGACTTCTTCCTTTAGTGCTGTCGACCTTTCTGGGCCTTGGGTTCTTCTTTTTTGTTTCACTGGCGTGAATTTTGGATCAATGTTCAGAGTATGTACAGCAATTTCCGGGGAGATCCCACACATATCAGCATGACACCAAGCGAACACATCCAGATTGGCTTTTAAGAATGATATCAGTGTGTTTTGAACTGCTATGCTCAGCTGTGAACCCACATTGAGTACTTTGTTCGGGTCTTTCGAGTCAACAGATATTGGTACCGTTACCTCCACGGGTACCACTCTATTCTCCCCTGTACTGGCTTTCCTGGGGTCCATTTCTTTCCTTGCATTGCTGTGTTCGCCAGTACAGGGGCCACCCCGTAGCTGCTACAAGGTTGGTTCTTTGATGTGGAGCGGAGCTGCCGCATCTTTTCCCATTTCTCTTTTCCTGGCCTCTCGGAGCTCTACAAGATAACATTCTCGCCCCGCGTTCTGATCTCCCTTAATGACAGCAACCCCATTATCAGTGGGAAATTTCATTGCTAAGCACCACGGAGCGAGGACGGCCCTGAAAGCAGCAAGAGTAGGCCGACCCAAGAAAGCATTATAGGCGGAGAATCCATCAACAATTACAAAAGTTTGCTTCCGAACCAACTTCTTATGTCCTTCGCCCATTTCAACAAACAAGTCCACCGTTCCAATTGGCTGTTTCAGCTCTCCTGTAAATCCGGCAATCTTGTGCGAAGAAGCTTGTACGTCTGTCATTGGAATTTTCATTTGGTCAAATGTCTTTTTAAAGAGTATGTTGCACGAGGCACCACTATCAACCAGCACTCTTCTGACAATAGCCGACCCAATACCGACAGAGACAACTAAAGGGTCCTCAGTAGGAGCTTCCACATTAATAGAATCCCTGGTTCTGAACATAATATCATCATGAAAAGTCTTCTACTGCTTTAGAGGTGCAGCATCTTCCAAGATTAAGACACTTTCTTCAGCTGGGGCATATTTCAAAGCTCTAGCATACCTTTCCATCTCACCCCAACTCCTGCCAGCCGGATGAGGTCCTCCTGTGATCACATTGATAACAGGTCTTTCCTTTTCAGCAGGCCTCTCTCTTGAACCAGATGAATGAGTTGGGGGTAGTTGTCCTTGGTTAGATGAAGAAGAGTCTTTTCTATTCCTTTTAACGTACTGCTGCAACTTATTCTCTCTTAACAATTCTTCAATCAGGCTTTTCAAGTGGCGGCACTCGTTGGTATCATGGCCTGGTTGGTTATGGAACTTGCAAAATCTTCCGCTTTGAGCAGCATTTTTTCCAACTTTTACTGCCGGTGGTTTTGGAAATTCAACAGCATCCTTAGTGGCGATGAAAATATTCTCCGGTGTATCAGTCAAAGGGGTAAAGTTTAAAGGCTTGAGAAAGCGGGGCTTTTTGAGATCTTTTAGCTTCTTTCCACTATTACTCTCCCTTTTCTGATTTGCAGATTCTTTCTTGTTCTGAACTGTAACATTATTTTCCACCACTGTTGTCACAACTTTAGCTGACGCGGAGAGATTTTCTAGGCGCATGAACTCATCAGCCTTTTTGTAGAACTTTTCGAGTGAATTCGGTTCCTTCATTTTTAACCATTTTCCAAACTCGCTTGACTTGTCAATAGCCCGCATTAAGTAGGTCAAGATCATTCGCGGTTCCGCGTTTTCAACTTCTGCTAGGGCTAAGTTAAAGCGATTCAGAAAGGATTTGATGGGCTCTCCAGGATTTTGTTCAAGACTTGAAAGAGACATTATATCCTTCGCCCTTGAAATGTACAATCTGAATTGTTCCTTGAATTTTCGGGTCAGATCGGAAAATTGGTCAACAGATCACACAGGAAGCTTGGTAAACCAAAGTAATGCCACTCCTTCCAAGTATACCGGGAAATATCGGCATTTAATCTCATCAGTTGCTCTGGCGCCAGTCATGTGCCAATCATATTTGTATAGGAATTGATTTGGGTCGCTTGTTCCCCTATAAGCAGGAATGGTGGGGGGAACAAATTTTTTGGGAAACTCAGCTTTCAGAATCCTCTCAGTGAATGGAGTTTTACTCGGTGCGAATCCCCATTCGCTCTCATCCTCATCTCTCTGCATGCTTTCTTTCATTATTTGCCGAATCATGCCGGAAAGATATTCCTCATTATTTAGTGACTTTGCATAGTAGACTTCGGTCATTTGCTCGGAAGTTTGTCCGGGTAGATGTTCACGGAAAACTAGCGATGGCCTAGATCCTTCAGCCTGGAGAGGTACCCCTTCAGCGGCACCTGATCCCCCTTGAGGAATATGTCTTCCTTCGGAGTTGCGAAGAGCATCAGCAATGTTTTCTTCATTGTTTACTGGTCTTTGATTAGCCCCGAGCAGAGCATTCAATTTTTCCATCATTAGATTATTTTGAGTTTCAATCTGCTGGTACAGTCCGGACACAGCAGCATCTAATTCTTCTCGCGTTACCTCGACGCTTAGAGCTGCCTGACTTGGAGAAAGAAAAGTGGCAGTATTGTCGCGGTTATCATCATATCTGACGGACTTATGTTTTCTTCCAGGAGCCATTATGTCTGATAGACTTCTGGTTTTGAAGGAAATTCTCTCAACAAACTTCCGTGAAGCTATGGTGAATGATCGCCTGAGTTGGGCTCTCAGTGAAAGCACCAAAATGTTAACGCTAAAAAGTGAACGCTAACACCCGGTGTGTGTAGTAGAATTGTGAAAGCACCACCCGTGTGACGGGAAAAAGAAGTAAGCAGTAAAATAGCGAAAAAGCAGTAAAAGGCAGTAGTTTATAGTGGTTCGGCTTGAGATCGAGCCTACGTCCACTTTGAATCTCTTTATTACTGAATCCGGTTACAAGACGATACAATACACTTATGAAAGCAATACAGTTTGATCACAAAGACAATCTTGACTACTAGCTCAAACTTCGATGATGGAACTTGATGAATCCGTGTTGGATGTAGGAAATTCCTTTCGAAGGTTGTTGTAGTGTCTTGAATGTTTGAAGATCTTCAATTGTTGAATAAGTTGAGAGTTCGGCAGAATAACGACGCTTCAAGAAATGATCGGCCAAAAGTCCCCTCCATGTTGAAGGTAGTGGGGTATTTATAGGATTGGTTCTGAGTGAAATTTAATCCAAGTCTTAGGTCGCGTATGACCTAACTTAGGTCGTAGGTCGCGAGCGACCTAAGATAAGTCGTAGTTCATTCGCGACTTAGGAAGTGTAGCTTGATGTAGTTGCTCTCGGTCCTCTCTGAATAAGGTAGCAAGTTGTAGGTCGTTGACGACTTAAGGAAGAGGCACATAAGGAGTTATCCGTCCTTGCTAAAACTGGGCAAGTTTTAGGTTGCGAGCGACCTAAGGTAGGTCGTAAGTTGTGAGCATCCTAAGGAGTAGTTTCTGAAGCCTTTAGGTCGCTGGACTGCCTTATGAAGTTAAGTCGCTGAGAAATCAGGTCACTAAGTCGTAGCTTCTCATAGGTCGCGGAGTCTCTTTGGCAGTTAGGTCGCGAAGTAGTTAGGTCGGAAACTTTCTTAGGTCGCGAGCTTTCTTTAGGTCGCAAAGTCTTTAGGTCGCGACATTCCTGAGGTCGCAGACTTTCTTAGGTCGCTATGTTCTTAGGTCGCAACTCCTGTTAGGTCGCAGAGAAGTTAGGTTGTGAGGTTTTTAGGTCGCGAAGCTTTTTGGTCGTAGGGTTTTAGGTCGCCAGAAAAATATGAATTAACACATCTTATTGCATAAGATTTTCTGTGCTTCTTTTTGACTTTTTAATGCATATATGTATAATGAATTTAAATATTACTAATATCACATTTGATTACCAATACGTTATATGTAAACAAATAAAATTACGCTAAAACAACATGTGTTCATTATATTTCATAACTGCGTATGAAGATTACAAATGCAAGTAAACAAAACTAATATTATACGCAAGCAATCTTACCAAAACGACACATAGAAAAATTCAAACACTAAAGATACACATGACACTATACATTGCTTGAAACACCACTATTGATATCAATACGCCTATAAATATCCAGCTTCCAAATATTCCTCTGAACACGTTTATTTTCTCCATATCTCTGCTATTTATTTCGTTGATACCTACAAAACCAAACAACAAACCTTAGTTACACCATTACTACGCCACTTACTATATACACATTACATAATATATACCTGGCAAAAAAAAGTGTTGAATATGAAAGTATTGATGACAGCATCGGAGTTTGGGCCGCTAACCTTGAGAAGGCATTTGCCATCGAACATGAGAAGCCAAGCACAACTAGTTGATACATGCTCTGACCAATGATATTTCACCACATGTACCTTGTGATGAAATTTTCTCCTCTACCAACTGGTGGTCTTTTCATCATTTCATCGTTAGGAGGTTCGGTTGCTGAGGCGAGAGCACCGAGCGTGTCCATGATCATATTTACCCAAAGTAACAGAATAGCAGTAAGAGGAGTACTTCCTTTATATTTCATATGTTATTGAGCTGCAATTGCATGATAATGCAGTCAAGAAACATTGTTATATATAAATGTACCTGTGATGCATGCTCAAACAAAATTAACCATTAGAGCGACAATGTTGACAGTTAGTTGAAATTGAACGAACTTTTGTATACTGATGTAAACTGCACGTCCCCATTTTGCTACATTTATTATGGTTTTGAAATTGTCATCCAACACTATCACGTCAGCATTTTCTTTGGCTGCCTAAGTGTAGAAGAATGTTCAATATTCTATAGTTATATAAACTGTTTTCGTAGAAATAACTAAGCAGGATTTTCTACCTCTGTGCCTGCAATACCCATGGTAAGATCGATATTTGCCTCGTGCAAACTCTGTCAAAATAATTGTCGATATACCACAATACACTGCAAGTTTAATTTAATCCTGTAATTACAATGAATTAACTAGCAATGAGATATATGATGGATATATGTATATGTAGTAAGGTGTTAACGTTAAAATATGAACGATAACACCCGGTGTGTGTAATAAGATCGTGAAAGCACCACCCGTGTGACGGGAACAGAAATTGAGCAGGAAAATAGCAGAAATGCAGTAAATGAACAACAGATTTATAGTGGTTCGGCCCGTAATTGAGCCTACGTCCACTTTATAGTCTCTTATTGCTGATTCGGTTACAATTTGATACAAATCTCTTCAAGAAACAATACAATTCGATCACAAGAAGCAATCTAGACTACTAGCTCAATCTTCGACGGTGAAACTCGATGAATCCATCTCGGATGTAAGGAATTTCTCTCGAAGCTTGTTGTAGTGTCGTGAATGCTTGAAGGATCCTTGATTACTGAATGAATGAAGAGTTCGACGGAGTAACAGCGCTGTAGAAATGATTTGCCAAAAGTCCTCTTCAAGTTGGAAGTGATGTCCTATTTATAAAGGCTGATTTCTGGGCAGGAAATTTGCCTGTCTTAGGTCGCGCACGACCTTAGTTAGGTCGTAGGTCGCGAGCGACCTAAGCTAGGTCGCTGTCCCCTTACGGTTTCAGGAGTCACTGCACTTGTCTTCATTTGACCAAGTAATAGGTCGCACGCGAGTTACAGAATAGCTGTGAGGGCTCTAGGTCGTAGGGCGCTGTACTCCCTTTAATAGTTAGGTCGCTAACCTATTTAAGTCGTCAAGTTCCTTAGGTCGCTAACTACCTTAGGTTGTTAAGTCCTTTAGGTCGCTAGCTACCTTAGGTCGTTGAGTTCCATAGGTCGCAATCCTTTCTGCCTCCATAGGTCGCGAGATCTTCTGCAGCCTTAGGTCGCGAAGCTTTCCTGCCCCCTTAGGTCGCGAGATCTTCTGCAGCCTTAGGTCGCGAAGAAGTTAGGTCGCTAACTTCTTATCTTGATAAGTCGTGGACTCTCAGTTAGATCGCTATGTAGTTGGGTCGCAGCTTTTCCTTAGGTCGCAGCATTCTTAGGTCGCAGCTTTTCCTTAGGTCGCAGCTTCCTTAGGTCGCAGCATTCTTTAGGTCGCAGCATTCCTTAGGTCGCAGCATTTCCTTAGGTCGTAGAGTTTTAGGTCGCCGAACTAAAGGAGTTAACATTTGCCCCTCGAAGTATATGACTATACTCTAGGTCGTATGCTTCGACTTAACTTTGCTAGGTCGCGAATCTACTTAAAACTTCACGCCTGTTCACCTCCCTTCTTCAGTTCCATATAAATCGGTTAGGTCGCATCTTCTTTCTTACCCTACTGTTCTGAGCCTCCATCGCCATTAACAGTCCTTTCGATCTTCCAGAGACAAATTTGACTAAATCAGCCAACGATTCTTCCTCGCCGATCATAATTCGTAAGTGGATCAGCTTATACTTGCTCATAGTCACTGTTTTGGACATGAATCGTTGTCGCTCGACCTAAGCCCAATTCCATGCATCACGCTTTTTTGTACGGTAGTCTTCAACCGACTTTCGTTCGTCGCTTGACGTGTTGGGATGATTTACGATCATACGGAAGGTTTTGCTATGGATCTGGAGGGTTTGCCATTGATTCTCTAGTCAATCGGTGATAGGTTGAGGTAGGATGAAGGGGATGATGATTCCTTTTTGAACTGGTGGTATTGGGTTATTGGACCCAATATGATGTTGCTTGGAGAAGAAGTCGTCAGCCTATCAGATTCGAACGCCCTAAGAGTTAGGTCGCGTGGGGATACTTAACGACCTTAGCCTTTGCGACCTGACGACATTTGCGACCTAGAGCATCTCCAATCCTAAAAACAATTGTGCTCGACCTAGGACTTAAGAGAATTGCCTCACCTTAATCCATTCAGCTGCAATACGCGACCTACAGAAATCCTGACTTATGATAGGTCGCTGAACGACCTAAGACTTAAGCAATTTTTCACAGTCTTGAACTTTCAACCTGAACAACATGGCATAAGAACATTGCAACCTGTGCTAGGTCGTAAGCGACCTAACACTTAGAACTTTGAACAGCTTTTGACTGACTTTCTGGACTTGAATTATTTTGGGTTTTGCACTTCTTGGATTGCCTCAACTTTAATGCTAATAACCTGTTTAGAAGCAACATTCACAGAAAAAAAATGGGACGAATATACTGCTATTGATTGCCCACATCAACAGCAGATTAGTTGTCAAAGAAAATCAAACTTAAATGAACTTTGTGAATGAAATATTGTGAACTAACAAATCTAAGTGAAGTGTTAAGGCAAAATTGAAGTGATCAACTAAAGCTGATTTATTTGCATTAACGCAACACTATTCCTGGACTTAAAACATTAAGCTCCGAAACTTTTTAATTGACAAGTATCAATTAGTTTAATTTCATTTACATTTGCTCATTATTGTATTAGTTTTGCACAACACTTCACCCTTTTTAGGAAACGTGCACCTTAATATTTGATCGTCCAGTTCCTTGTGTAGAATGGAATCTCAACTAGAAGACTTGGAAATAGCCGGAGAAGCTTTTCCAATTGCTACTCCACTAATCGACCCTCCGGAAAGGACTTCTACTACTTTAAGTCATAAAGTCTTCCGACAACTGTGCATCCAATTCGGCATTGCCGAAGCTGATGCTTTACTTCCTGGGCCAAGCGACACTGCTGACAGGCCGCCTCTTGGCTTCGTTGCTGTGAACCGGCAGATGTGTTCAAGTGGAGCCATTCCTCCATTTAATGATTGTCTTCGGGAACTCTTCCTTCGGCTAACTATTTCTCCCTTTCAACTACACCCTAACGGATACTCCATCCTGCTGGGATTGTGCGTGCTTTTCAGGAGAATGTTGAACCGTTTTCCCTCTTTTGATGAAATTCGCTTCTTGTGCACATTTGCGAAGAACAAGGACCATCCTTCTATCATACTTGTGAGGAGTGCTAGGAATCGCAAACTAATTCTGGACTTGCCTGAAAGTGCCCACGGATTCTTGACTCAATTCTTCTATGTTCGTTGTCCTCCGGGATTTTATGCTATTTGGAGAGTCGGAAGTAAGATTACCTCCTACCAATTCATTTTTCTAAATTTCTCATAATTCGAACCATCAAATGCTTAATTCCATTCTTTCTTCGTGCAACACTTCCTTCTCTTCTTCGAGATACCAGCCGTAAGTCGATTTTAGATACTTTGAGTGCTGTTGACGCTGAAGAGAGGAGTGCCAAATTCTTGTTGAAAGATGAATTTTTGCACCAGTTTGGCCTTTTACATTCTTCTAGATCGACTCAGATTCATGAAGTTTCTAGTTCTGAGGCGGAAACGTTAATTGCTTCAGATTCCCAAGCAGAGGCCTCGAATACCCCAGCTTCTGTAGAAGAAACCGCATCAGAAGCACCCGTCATGGAGGCTTCCTTGGTAAAATGTTCCGCATCCATCGATGTCGCAAGGTTAGTCAGCAAGTCGGCGCTTACCCCAATTACTGAAGAGGAAGAGAATCCTCAAGCTCCTGAGAAATCCATCGATACAGAGGTTGGAAAAGAGAAGTCTGCTGAACTCCTAGATGATGCCTTTGACGGCTTGAGTGATCTCATGATAACTTCTCAAGAACTTTTTGGTGACAACAATCCAAAAGCAACTTCTCCCGTTGTCGAGGCGACTTCCACCTTTAAACAAACCCAGACGCCTACTACGCCGGTCGTCTCTGTTTCCACACTAAAGCGTGGTCTGTAGTTTGACGCATGTAGCTTGCACGCCACACACACTTAGGATTTTCCAGCACTTATAAACTTTTATCCTCTTTTTCCTGGAAATTTCTAAATTTTACTCCTTTTTTGCTTTTAGGTTCTCCAATGGGACGTACAGGTTCATATTATGACTCATTCAAGTACCGTGGAGGCCGCGGCACCTATGACTTTAGGAAGTACCTTGATACCCCAAAAGAAACAGATGAAGAGAGGGCTCGAAGGAAAGCCCAGGAGAAGCGGGATTACGATCAGTGGCAAAGAAGGAAAGATGCCGAGCGATACGACTCTTCGCACAGGAGTGACTACTCTCATAAGCGGAAGTCTTATGATGATAAGGGAAAAACTCAGATTGCCGATGAACCGAGCAAACGATCTAAACCGATTGACACGTCTGAAATTTCTGAAAAGACTGACGCTCCCATCCCTTCTGATATTCTGGCTAGTTCTCCTCCTCTGAAGAAATCTAACATTCAGACTATCATTAACAGACCGCAATATCAAGTCAAGGACGGCCCCCCAACACTTCAGAGCCGTTTCCCGAATTGGTGCCTAAAAGGGGTACGCTTTGACTTGGACATAGTTCCGATTGATAAATCAGACATGCTTAGCAGTCTTGACGCAGTCAGGCTTAATATCGAGAGGATGTTGCAGTGGCAGAAGCTTGTCGATGAACTCCAAAGGGTTAACCGTGCAAACCTTGAGGCAATGCTGACTATGGAAAACGACAAGGCGGAGTGGGACAAAGTTTGCAAACAACATAATCTCGAAATGACAACTATTGCTGATGGTTATGCAAAACTTGAGTCCGAGGTTAAAAAACTTAAGGAAGATCTCGCCTCTTCTTCTGCATCTCATATTCAAAAAGAAGAGGTCTTTCAAAAACAAGTGTGGGATGCCCATGCTGCACAGAGAGATGTTGAAATGAAGCTTGCCGCTGAACAGCATATCACTGAGAAATACCGCACTGAAAATGCCGATTTGCGGGAAAAGGTCACCTCTCAGAACGCAGAGATGGAGTTACTAAAGTCTCGACTTGCTAAGGTTGAGGCAGAGCGTTATGAGGCTACCGCTGGCCGGGTTGCTGCCGTTGCCGAAAAGGAAACGGCTGAGCAATCACATGAGGCGACGAAAGCAGACATCAGCTCTACCTTATTCGACTTTTATTTACACAGCGTTCTGGGTCGTGGGAGCCTCTCTTTTCTTGGTCCCGATTATGAAATTACATTGGCTGAAGTGTGGGAAGTCGCGATGGATATGCTTGGCGGGGCTGGCTATAATGAGCTGGAACTTGAGGAGCGCTATCTCAATGATGAGGATCGCGCCGCTCTTGTTAAGGGGAAGGAGCTACTTGCCAAAGTACGAGCTGAAACAGCGGGAGAAGAGCCTCCAAAAGAAGAAGCTCCTTTAACTGCCCCCGTTCAGACTTCCACTTCAGCCGACGTTAATATTATAGATTCCAGCCCTCATTCTCTACATTTAGCCAAAGTTGCCCAGGAGACTGCAACTACTCCTACTGAAGATGAGGCACTGGATGATATTGAAGCCGAGAAGTTCGAGGTGGATCTTGTAAAGCCAACTCCTCCAGGTACTCTTGGTGTCATATCGGGTCTAATGAACCAGTCATTTGACTTAGCCGAATTCGATGACCTTCTTACTTGTTGCTTAAATTTTGATGAACCGATGCCTTCTTTATTTTCGGGGGATGCTGATTTTAACTTCTTTTCTTCTACAGCGGAGGCACCAAGCACTACACAAGCTTTCACTCCTTCGATTGCCGTTCCTCTGTCTTCCCAAATTACTCCTCCCTCTGCTTCCCAACCGGGATCACAGACAGAGAAAATCGAAGCTCTTCAAGGCTTGGATGATCCGGCTGCTTCTCAGGAACAGAAGGCGGAGGATTTTGAAGACATCGAGAAGACCCCGGAGCGGTCTCTTGACGACGATACAAGGCTTTCAACATTGCTGACTACTCCGGGGAGTGAGTCTTCTTCAAAGAGGAAGGGGAAGCGTGCTGTAAGGAAAAAGAAGAAGACTTCCACTGAAGAGGAAGCAGTAGTTGATCCGGCTGTACCGCTTTCTCCTTCTGCCCCTGCCCATTCACAACGACTTCAAAAGCTAATCATCAGACCGGGAAAGGGTTCCAAGGGTGGTGAGAAGAAGGAATAATCAAGCTGGATTTTCTACTTATTATTTTTGCTCTTTGCATGTATTGACCGGGGATTGTGCGGGTACCGGTCCTCGCTTTTGCTTTTTGAGATATCTGCACATGTAAAGAATTTTCATAGTACTAAATAAAACAATTATTTTACTTGTACAAACTCTTGTGTATGTGAGAATGATCTATCTTCTATTTTAAGTGTAGAACAAACGATTCTTCTTACTTGTGCAAACTTTTTGTCTGCGTTTGAGAATGCATTTATTCCACATCTGTTTTCCGTGGTATTGCAACGAACTTGTGGCATGTTGCTTTTATTAATGTAATTGAATTGTATAGTATTGCCCCCATGCCGTAAGTGCATTGCAATATTCCTAGTTTTTTTTTTTAAGACTAATACTCTTACTTCAGAGGACAATTATTCCGCTTTTAATAGAGTATATCCAGTCTTTAGAAGAATTTTTATTTTCTCTTTCTGAAGAACGCTTCAACTTTCGGGGATAACCACTTTTATTCATTAAGAAGTGAATTTCCCTATGAAGTGAAATGAACTTTTTCTGAAAGAATTTTGTAGCCTTTTTGAACCCCCCCCTTTTTTTTTAGGAGGAACCTTTCTAGATGAACAGTTAGTCCTTCCTTCCTTTGGGAGTTGAACTGTGCTTCTGGACGATGCTTTTTGTTTAAGCATTTTATTTTGGGACATGCCTCCGGAGAGGGCTCCTCTTAAAGAGTTGTGCCTCCGAAGAGGTCTTGTGCCTTCGAAATGGGCTTGTGCCTCCGAGGAGGGCTTGTGCCTCCGAAGAGGGCTTGCGGTGCCTTGGGAAAGGGCTTTTGCCTCCGAAGAGGTCATGTGCCTCCGAAGAGGGCTTGCGGTGCCTTGGGAAAGGGCTTTTGCCTCCGAAGAGGTCATGTGCCTCCGAAGAGGGCTTGCGGTGCCTTGGGAAAGGGCTTTTGCCTCCGAAGAGGTCATGTGCCTCCGAAGAGGGCTTGTGCCTCCGAAGAGGGCTTTTGAGTGCCTGGGAGTTACTTTCTCATGGTCGGATGGGTTCGCGGGGCAGGCGTAAGTTGCTTGATTGGATGTTTGTTTGTACAAACGACCGCAACCAATTAACAAGATGCCCCTTCGGTAGTCCCACCGATCTTTTTGGTTGAGGAAAGTACTCCCATTTATTGGTGTGCCTCGTTAGAGGGCTTTGGTTGGTTGGCAACTTTCTCCCATCATCTGCCTGTTAGCGCTCTCTTATTATCGTTCCCAAGCACATCTTCTTCTTTTCCTCTTACAAGTAAATTGCTTTATCCGAAGAAGTGGACTTCACTGTTGAATGACTTCACGAGACAAACGCAAGTTATCTGATTGGATGTCTATTCATAACGGCAATCTCATCTAGTGAACAAAGGTTTGTCACAGTGGAGTCGCCAACTTTTTATGTGAAGTTTTCCTTGCTTGGGATTTGAATTTGGACAAAATTTTTGTGGCTTGGTTTTCGTGTAATAGCTAATTTATGGAAGTTGCTTAGCTTTGTGATGAGCAAGCCTTGTTATTATGTCCTGCAATTTTGAATTGATATTTTAGTGATACATTTAAAGTATTTACATATCAAAATAAAACAGGCATCATGAAATAGTAAAGAACACAAGATTTATAGTGGTTCGGCCAAAAATCGGGCCTACGTCCACTTTATAGCTTTCATTCATTCACACTGATTTACAATGTTTCACAATACAACTGATACATTCATCATCATTTTACAATTTTGAGCTGAGCTCTTTTCAGGTAAAGTAAGGACGCAAATGGTTGCTGTTCCAGGCCCTTTGAATCGGATCTCCTTCAACAGTTATGAGTTTGAAGGTGCCATCGAGAAGTTTAGTGCCTATGACATATGGTCCTTCCCAGTTTGGCCCAAACACACCAGTTGCTGTCATGATCCTTTTCAAAACCAAGTCTCCGACTTCAAAGCTACGTTGGCGAACTTTGGAATTGAAATACCTGGCTATTCTCTGCTGATGAGCTGAAACTCTGAGCCTAGCTTCCTCTCTTTTCTCATCAAGAAAATCAAGCGCTTCAAGTTGCAGTTTTTCATTTTCGATTTCATTGAAATGAACTCTTCTATGTGAAGGAACCTCTACTTCTACTGGAATCATTGCCTCAGATCCGTATGCCAGTGAAAATGGAGTGTGCCCAGTCGCAGTTTTGTGAGTCGTTCTGTACGCCCATAGTGCTAATGGAAGCTTATCAACCCAACCACCTTTTGCTTTTTCAAGTTGCTTTTTGATAGTTGACTTGATGATCTTGTTAACTGCTTCCACTTGCCCATTTGCCTGCGGATGAGCCACTGCTGAGAAGCTTTTTCGAATTCTGAACCGCTTGCAAAAATCCTGGAATTCTTCACTTTCAAATTGAGTGCCATTGTCGGTGATTATCTTCTGTGGCACACCATATCTGCAAATGATATTCTTCGTTACAAAATTTATCATCTTTTTAGAAGTGATGGTGGCCAAAGGTTCAGCTTCAGCCCACTTGGTGAAATAATCAACGGCAACAATAGCATATTTAATTCCTGATTTGGCGATCGGTAATGGTCCAATTAGGTCTATCCCCCAAATGGCAAATGGCCATGGACTGACCATTTGTGTGAGTTCAGTGGAGGGTGCTCTTGGGATTTTTGCAAATCGTTGGCATCTGTCACATTTCCTGGAAAAAATCGTAGCATCTCGATTGATATCTGGCCAGAAGTATCCATATCGGAGAATTTTCTTTGCAAGTGTTTGACCACCTGAATGGTCTCCACATTCTCCTCTGTGCACCTCTGTTAAGATTGTCTTGGCTTCTTCTTTAGTTACACATCGGAGTAGTGGGGTTGAAAATCCCCGCCTGTATAATCGGCCATCTTGAATTATATACCTTGATGCTTTTCTTAATAATTTCCGACGTTCCTTAGAACTCTCTGGCAGGGAACCACTGAGTAAGTATTCTTTGATTGGAGTCATCCATGATTCATGCTCTTGAGACGTAGTCATAATCCAATCAACATCCATTTCATCAATGCTTGGAGCTGATAGAACTTCTACAGGAAATAATCCTAGTAATTGAGCTTCTCCGGAACTTGAGTACTTTGCTAAAGAATCCGCCTTCATATTTTCCTCTCGGGGTATGTGGCTTATTGAGTAGTGATCTAAATCATTGAGGAGTTCAGAAGTTTTTGTCAAATATGCAGGCAAATTCCCTCCTTTGGCTTGAAATTCCTTCTTTACCTAGCAGACAATAAGCTGAGAGTCACTGAAAATCTGTATCACTTTGATATTCAATTCCTTGGCGATCTTCAACCCGGCAATAAGGGCTTCATATTCTGCTTCATTGTTTGTCGAAGGAAACTCCAGCCTCAATGCATAACATAGTGATCGTCCTTCGGGAGTTTCGAGCACAATTCCTGCCCCAGAACAATAATCGTTTCTTGAGCCATCAACATACAGCTTCCACTGTATCGGAACGCAGTCAGTGGTTTCTTCCTTACTGTCACCTTTGTCAGTGGATTCTGCAATGAAATCTGCTAAAGCTTGTCCGTTAATTGCTCTCCGGGGATGGTAAGTGATGTCATATTGGCTGAGTTCTATGTTCCATTTCAAGAGACGACCCGAGGTTTCAGGACGATACAGAACTTGCTTCAAAGGCTGATCAGTCAGGACCTTGATAGGATGAGATTGAAAATAAGGCCTCAACTTTCTGGAAGCGATTAGCAGACAATAAGCAAGTTTTTCTATCTTTGAATAATTCATTTCAGCCCCAGCGAACCGTTTGCTGATGTAGTAAACCGGACGTTGTATTTTCATATCTTCTCGTACGAGTGCTGCACTTAAAGCATGGGATGAATAAGGCTTCAAAGGCTGATCAGTCAGGACCTTGATAGGATGAGATTGAAAATAAGGCCTCAACTTTCTGGAAGCGATTAGCAGACAATAAGCAAGTTTTTCTATCTTTGAATAATTCATTTCAGCCCCAGCGAACCGTTTGCTGATGTAGTAAACCGGACGTTGTATTTTCATATCTTCTCGTACGAGTGCTGCACTTAAAGCATGGGATGAAATTGCCAGATAGATGAAGAGGTCTTCACCATCACTAGGCTTGGAAAGGACCGGAGGAGTTCTCATATGATGAATCAGTTGATCGAAAGCATTCTGACATTCAGGAGTCCATTCGAAATTTTTCTTTCCTTTCTTTAGAGCATCAAAGAAGGGAATGCATTTGTCTGTGGCCTTGGAAATGAAGCGACTAAGAGCGGCAACCTTTCCATTGAGACTTTGCAGTTCTTTCTTTGTTCTAGGGGCTTTAACTTCTCTTAGAGCTGTGATTTGAGCAGGATTGGCCTCGATGCCCCTAGCGCTCACAATGAAACCCAGGAATTTCCCAGACTCTACTCCGAATGAACATTTCAATGGATTGAGCTTCATTCCGTACTTCCGAAGAATTGAGAACGTCTCTGCCAAGTGATCCATGTGGTCTACTGCCTTCTTTGACTTTACTAACATATCATCAACATAGACTTCCATTGTTTTGCCGATCTGTGGCTTGAACATAGCGTTGACAAGTCTTTGGTATGTTGCCCCTGCATTCTTTAACCCGAATGGCATGACTTTGTAACAGTAGAGTCCCACATCTGTAATAAAGCTTGTGTCCTCCTGATCTGGTTCATTCATCATAATTTGATTGTATCCGGAATAGGCATCCATAAAAGATAACAACTCATGTCCAGCCGTCCCATCTACTAGTTGATCGATTCTAGGCAACGGGAAGCAGTCTTTGGGGCAAGCTTTGTTCAGATCTGAGAAATCAATGCATACTCTCCACTTTCCATTTGCCTTCTTAACCAGTACTGGATTCGAAACCCAATTTGGATAAGTGGATTCTTTGATGAAATTATTCTCTAAGAGGCGATCTACTTCTTCCTTTAAAGCTGCTGATCTTTCTGGACCTTGAGTTCTTCTTTTCTGTTTTACCGGTGTGAATTTCGGATCAACATTCAGAGTATGAACAGCAATTGTTGGAGAGATTCCGCACATATCAGCATGACACCAAGCGAACACGTCCAGATTTGCTTTTAGAAATGATATCAGTGTATTTTGAACTGTTGTACTTAGCTGTGAACCCACATTGAGTACTTTATTTGGGTCTTTCGGATCTACAGATACTGGTACCGTTACCTCCACGGGTACCACCCTATTCTCCCCTGTACTGGCTTTCCTGGGATCCATTTCTTTTCTTGCATTGCTGTGTTCGCCAGTACAGGGGCCGCTCCGTAGTTGCTACAGGGTCGGTTCCTTGATGCGGAGCGGAGCTGCCGCATCTTTCCCCATTTCTTTTCTCCTGGCCTCTCGGAGTTCTACAAGATAACATTCTCGTCCTGCATTTTGATCTCCTTTAATAATAGCAATCCCATTATCAGTAGGAAATTTCATTGTTAAGCACCAAGGAGCGAGGACGGCCCTGAAAGCAGCAAGAGTAGGTCGGCCCAGGAAAGCGTTATAGGCGGAGAATCCATCCACGATTACAAAAGTTTGCTTCCGAACCAATTTCTTGGGTCCTTCACCCATTTCAACAAACAAGTCCACTGTTCCGATCGGCTGTTTCAGCTCTCCTGTAAATCCGGCGATCTTGTGTGAAGAAGCATGTACATCAGTCATCGGAATTTTCATTTGGTCAAATGTCCTTTTAAAGAGGATGTTGCACGAGGCACCACTATCAACTAACACTCTTCTGACAATAGCCGGCCCAATACCGACAGAGACAACCATAGGGTCCTCAGTAGGAGCTTCCACATTAACAGAATCCCTGGCTCTGAACATAATATCATCATGGAAAGTTTTTTGCTGCTTTAGAGGTGAAACATCTTCCAGGATTAAGACACTTTCTTCGGTTGGTGCATACTTCAAAGCTTTTGCATACCTTTCCATTTCGCCCCAACTCCTGCCAGCCGGGTGAGGCCCCCCTGTGATCACATTAATAACAGGTCTTTCCTTTCCAACTGGCCTCTCTCCTGAATCAGATGAATTAGTTGGAGGTAACTGCCCTTGGCTGGATGAAGATGGGTCCTTTCTATTCCTCTTGACGTATTGCTGCAATTTATTCTCTCTTAGCAATTCTTCAATCAGACTTTTCAAATGGCGGCACTCATTGGTATCATGCCCTGGTTGGTTGTGAAACTTGCAAAATCTTCCGCTCTGAACAGCATTCTTCCCAACTTTCACGGCCGGTGGTTTCGGAAATTCAACAGCATCTTTAGTGGCGATGAAGATATTTTCCGGGGTATCGGTCAGAGGAGTAAAGTCTGATGGTTTAAGAAAACGGGGCTTTTTGAAGTCTTTCTGCCTTTTCCCACCATTACTTTCCCTTTTCTGATCTGCCGGTTCTTTCTTGCTTTGAGTAGTAGCATTATTTTCCGCCACCGTTGTCACAACTTTAGCTGGTGCGGAAAGATTCTCTAGGCGTATAAATTCATCAGCCTTTTTGTAGAATTTCTCGAGCGAATTTGGCTCTTTCATCTTCAGCCATTTCCCAAATTCGCTCGATTTGTCAACGGCACGCATCAAATAGGTCAAGATCATTCGTGGCTCTGCATTATCGACTTCTGCCAGAGCTAAGTTGAAGCGGTTCAAGAATGACTTAATAGGCTCTCCCGGATTCTGTTCAAGACTGGACAGTGACATTATATCTTTTGCCCTTGAAGCGTATAGCCTGAATTGCTCTTTGAATTTTCGGGTGAGATCGGAAAACTGATCTACAGATCGGACTGGAAGCTTGGTAAACCAGAGAAGCGCCACTCCTTCTAAATAGACTGGGAAATATCGGCACTTTATCTCGTCGGTTGCCCTTGCGCCGGTCATATGCCAGTCGTATTTATACAAGAACTGATTTGGATCACTTGTTCCCCGATAAGCAGGAATAGTGGGGGGAACAAACTTTCTAGGAAATTCAGCTTTCAGAATCTTTTCGGTAAACGGAGTTCTACTTGGTGCGAATCCCCATTCGCTTTCGTCTTCATCTCTTTGCATGCTCTCTTTCATTATTTGCTTGATCATACCAGAAAGATATTCCTCATTGTTCAGAGATTTCGCAGAGTAGGCCTCAGCCATCTTTTCAGGAGTTTGTCCGGGTAAATGCTCATGAAGAACTGGTGACGGCCTAGATCCTTCGGCCTGGAGGGGTGCGCCTTCGGCAGCACCTGATCCCCCGTGAGGAATATTTCTTCCCTCGGAATTGGGAGCAGCATTAGCAAAGTTTCCCTCATTATTTACTGGTCTTTGACTCGTACCAAATAGAGCATTCAGCCTTTCCATCATCAGGTTATTCTGAGTTTCAATCTGCTGGTATAGTCCGGATACAGCAGCATCTAACTCCTGTCGCGTAACACCGATGCTCGGAGCTGCTTGATTTGGAGAGATAGAAGTGGCAGTATTGTCACGGTCATCATCAGTTCTGACAGACTTTCGTTTCCTTCCGGGAGCCATTATGTCTGATAAACTTCTGATTTTGTGGGAAATTCTTTCAGCAAACTTCTGAGAAGCAATGGTGAGGGGCAGCCTGAGTTCTATTTCTCAGTGAAAGCACCAAAATGTTAACGTTAAAATATGAACGATAACACCCGATGTGTGTAATAAGATCGTGAAAGCACCACCCGTGTGACGGGAACAGAAATTGAGCAGGAAAATAGCAGAAATGCAGTAAATGAACAACAGATTTATAGTGGTTCGGCCCGTAATTGAGCCTACGTCCACTTTATAGTCTCTTATTGCTGATTCGGTTACAATTTGATACAAATCTCTTCAAGAAACAATACAATTCGATCACAAGAAGCAATCTAGACTACTAGCTCAATCTTCGACGGTGAAACTCGATGAATCCATCTCGGATGTAAGGAATTTCTCTCGAAGCTTGTTGTAGTGTCATGAATGCTTGAAGGATCCTTGATTACTGAATGAATGAAGAGTTCGACGGAGTAACAGCGCTGTAGAAATGATTTGCCAAAAGTCCTCTTCAAGTTGGAAGTGATGTCCTATTTATAAAGGCTGATTTCTGGGCAGGAAATTTGCCTGTCTTAGGTCGCGCACGACCTTAGTTAGGTCGTAGGTCGCGAGCGACCTAAGCTAGGTCGCTGTCCCCTTGCGGTTTCAGGAGTCACTGCACTTGTCTTCATTTGACCAAGTAATAGGTCGCACGCGAGTTACAGAATAGCTGTGAGGGCTCTAGGTCGTAGGGCGCTGTACTCCCTTTAATAGTTAGGTCGCTAACCTATTTAAGTCGTCAAGTTCCTTAGGTCGCTAACTACCTTAGGTTGTTAAGTCCTTTAGGTCGCTAGCTACCTTAGGTCGTTGAGTTCCATAGGTCGCAATCCTTTCTGCCTCCATAGGTCGCGAGATCTTCTGCAGCCTTAGGTCGCGAAGCTTTCCTGCCCCCTTAGGTCGCGAGATCTTCTGCAGCCTTAGGTCGCGAAGAAGTTAGGTCGCTAACTTCTTATCTTGATAAGTCGTGGACTCTCAGTTAGATCGCTATGTAGTTGGGTCGCAGCTTTTCCTTAGGTCGCAGCTTTTCCTTAGGTCGCAGCTTCCTTAGGTCGCAGCATTCTTTAGGTCGCAGCATTCCTTAGGTCGCAGCATTTCCTTAGGTCGTAGAGTTTTAGGTCGCCGAACTAAAGGAGTTAACATAAGGTTTACAGTAAAATGAAACCTTATCTTCTAGAATATGTTTTTTAAGGGAATACCATGTTTAAAGAGAATAGATAGAAGAATAACATAAAAATAACAACCAGTGAGATAATTTTCCTAGGGAGTTTAGGGAGAAACTTACATCTGGAAACTTTAAGTAATTACATTGTACACAAGAAGTCCATCCAAGATAATATTGTTAATGAACTAGATATGTTTATACATTCAAAATAATCAATGAACATGGAAAGAAAATATGTTAATTTGTTGAAATTTCATGAAATTATTACTTATCATATCATTTAACCAACTTAAACATTGCATCACTGCAAAATTAAGAATGGTAACAGGTGTGAAGTAGTTCCTAACATCAGAAGACCACTAATGTGAAATCTTCAACTGTTAAGGAAACTAAAAAAATAGAAGAAAATAAATGAAAAAAATACTGACCGAAACATTCATCTATAATCAAACATACATATCAAACTTCAAAAGCAGAACATAAAATATCTAAGCTCCTTTGGCTTCATCTTCTTTAGGAGGATTCTTCTTGGCTTTCATGAAGCAAAACAAGAGCAGCAAGGGCATTGAAACAAGAATTTCATCTTTTTTTCTTTTTAACGGGGAATAAAATTATGAAAATATGATAAGAATTAGAAGGAATATTGTTATGCCCCTAGTTTCCATATTCATTTGCTTTAGAAAGCACTGGTTTTGGGACCCAGTTCAATCCTTTTGCATACTAAACGATGAAATTTTAAGTTGACATATCATTCAATAAAAAAATAAAATAAAAAACAAGAACACATGAATTTTCTCAATGATTAGCCAACACGTTCATTTGGCTACGAATATATTAATGTTGATCACATTCTCTACACATTGTTTCCGGCCTCGTTTGGGTAAGGGTTTAAAATTGTTAATATTGAGATAAAATATGTTATATGTTTCATGTTAGTTTGCTGGTAGCTTCTTCGAGCTACAAATGCACTACAACTTACAGTTACGTTTTTGGTCTAAGTTAGTTAAAGATTTTTTTTCTTTTATTGGTTTACCAAGCTTTTGTAAGCTAGTCCATTTCATTCTTGACAGTCCAACATATATGTGTGTGGACATATTATCGAAGTATTAATTTCTCAGTAAATTTTGTTTCGAAGATTTAGAAATGATTTGCTTAGATTTATTTAGGCTACTTCACAAGTTTGTATTATTTAGGACTTAGATCCTTTTCTATAAAATCAGATCATGAAATGTTATAAAGAATCACACCTGAATTTTGGTATGATTTCCCTCATCTCCTCTGGGCATTTGTTTTAGAAATCAGGACCATCAATAGCAATACCATCGTCTATCAATATCCTACATTCTGTAGTAATGACTTTAGCAGTGTTAATATTACCGACAGTTACCATCCTCACTTTAATACCAGCAAAATGGCCTATTTGTGCCAATTTCATCACACTTCATAAAATAAGATTTTCAAGAAAATGACATATAGGATGCTTATTTTATTCAAACACAATAAATTTCCTGTGGCTTTTTGTTCTTTGCAAAATGAACCATTGTTCCTATGTAAAAAATGGAAATTTCTTTCAATAGTTGTTTGGATAAAAATTAATTATTGAAAATTGAATGACAAATAAAATGTACTTGTAATGTGAACAAGAGTTTCCCTTCCAAAAAAATGTCTAACATGTTACAAAAAGCCAAATAAATAAATTAACAAACTTTACCAATGAGAAATTGAGCATAGACTATGTTAAAAACTCACAATAAAAGTATCTTTGAAAGATGCAAAATGTGAGAAGCACATAATACATCCTCACCTTCACATATTGCCGGGCCAAGAGTGGCATTCTCTTTTTTGGGTTTATAGACCATCTTTCTCGTCTACATAAAATGTCTTATTAAACTACTAAGGATAAAAACATTAAATTTAATAATTAGAAATCAAATATAAGAGTTTGTTGGACTAGTATTTCAAAAGTTATGCTTAGCATTTTCAAAAATTAGGCTACTAAATTTATTATTATTATTTTATTACCACTACTACTACTACTATTATTATTTTATTACTACTACTATTATTATATTATATTATTATTCTTTTAAATTTAGTTAATTTTTAAAAACTTAATTAATTTCTATAAAACTTAGTTAACTTGGTTAATTTTTATAAAAATTAGATAATTTTTATAAAACTGAGTCAATTTTTATAACAATTTAACGAAGATTTCAAAATAGAGAACTTGATTTTTATAAAACTAAATTAATTTTCGTATACTTTAGTTAATTTAATTAAAAAAATTTAAATTTTGTTGATTTTTATAAAACTCAATTAACATAGTTAATTTTTATATAACTTAGTTAAGTTTTATAAAACTCACTTAATTAACTTAGTTGAATATTTAATAGACTTAGTTTATAAATTAGTTAAATTTTATATAACTTAGTTAAATTTTATATAACTTAGGTAAATTTTATATAACTTAGTTAAATTTTATAAGAAGCAATTAATTTTTATAAACTTTTAGTTATTCTAGTTAAATTCGTATAAAGCTTGATTTTGTATAAGTGAATGAGACGATATAAGTCATATTATACTTACACATAGTAAGATTTTTGAGCATGGAGCATTGCAAAATGAAATAACATATCATATTATGGAAGCTGTAATACACATGAGGATAATTAGGGTACCATATAGCACCCACATTAATAGATACCAAGCTATGTTTATGCGCAAGCTATAAGATATCTAAGGCACGATATCTAAACTCCTGCTATGTTTATACGCAAAACAAAAAGGAAAATAAAATATAGCCTGGGTGGTAATATTATGAAATCCAACATGCACAAAGGGGAAAATCGACTCATTACTGCGCCTTTACAGATTACAGATACACTAGTGAAGCAATGCAATATACACATACCCCTGAATCAGACGTTATTAATTTAAATCGCTTTCATTCAAACAGAGGTACGATCATCAGGCCCAACAAGCACAATCTACCTTGCCAACACATTATGTAGTTACATAAGCAAGAAAAAAATAGAACATAACAAAATAGATCATTCATGCAAGATTAAATAAAGCTAATGTCAGAAGTATAATATTGTATCAGATCATATCAGGTTCATGCCACAAATTATCTACTTGAAATTTTATTTTTTGATCTACTTTAGGCACAGAAAAAGGCTGAATAGGGACATATACTTGATTTATGCTTCTGTTCCAATTACAGATATCATGAAATGAAAAATACATATAAGAAAACAGTTTCATATTCAGTTCAAAATTTTAGCGAGGTCCTAACTTTTGATATTAACCTACTTATAATGGACCAATGTGCACACGAATTTATTTATATAATTTGGATATGAATTACTATTAATTGATATATTTGTAATGGACTAAAGTTCAGTAACAATACCTTATTTTTATTTATATTGAAGAGTTCTCAAATATTTGATGTACTGTTTAAAACCTTCATGTGATCTATAGACTATGTATGTTTTGCAAGAAGGGCGAGTAGCATTGCATGTGTATAGTGAACCCAAAGAAAATTTAGGAGAAGAACAATCAGTTGGGTCATAGAATTACCTACAACATGTGTAATCAAAAAACAAGAAAAAGGAGATGAGACAGTGGCAAAACATTTGATTTAACCTTCTTATTGATTAATTAAGAGAACTTATGAAAGCAAGAAATGCGCACATCATGGTTTTTGCACAGACAAATGATACATGGCTAAACCATATTATTTTGTTTATAAATAGCAATACACCAAACACACACATTGGAAGCACAAACAATCCACAGAGACACTAACAACTAGTTCTCACTGCTATTCATGTTCAAAAGGATACACACACAACTAAAAATTTAAACAATTTTAGGGTAAATTATACTATTTTTTAATGTTCTTCATAATAAAATACCTAAACAATGGCAATATGCAAGACAATTCCTCTCAAAGCAACAACTAACATCAAGAAAAGCATCAACTAAGCATGAACAATGGCAATATGCAAGACAGTTCCTCTCAAAGCAACAACCAACATCAAGAAAAACGAGCAACCGATTATGAATTAGCTAATGAATTATTTCAATCCCAACTAACTTGCATTAGACGAATGAATCTACATGTTGAACTAATTTGTAATCAACTAAACAACATTATTTAATTTGCAAACATGGAAAATAATAAAAAACCAAGCCAAAATAAGAAGTTATAAATATTAAAAAAGCACAATTAAGACCATTCAGAATAATTTAACCAACCATTAAATGTACAATTAAAAAAACAAAAACAGGAAGATATACCTACAATCAACTTCGCGCTTGGTCGAGGAATAGAGCTTGGTCAAAAGTTGAAATCGTGCTTCAGCTTCGTTGAGGGATCGAGCTTGGTCGAGGAATAGAGCTTCGTTGCAGAATCATGCCAAAAAAGCCTTGGATCATGCTTTGTTGTAGAATCGTGCTTCAGCTTCATGGAGGAATCGGCGTCATTGAAGGATCGCGCGGTGAGGGAATAGAGCAAGCGGCAGAATCGAGCTTCCAGAGCGAAGAGTGATTAGCGATTAAAAAGAATTCAGGAATGGAGAGGAGATCTGTCAGTGAAGTAGGGAGGATTTAGGGAAATTGGAAGTGAAGGGAAAGCAAGGTATGGCTGCTGAATAATAAGGAAGAGGGAAACATGTAGAATATGACCGCCAAAATTTATTTTGCTTAAAAATTGCGTGTACACAAGCTGTCTTAGATGTTAATGACCACTGATATACTTAACTATAGCAAGTCAAGATTCAATGCAATCCCCGGTTGCTATTAATAGAACATTTTTTTGTAGTGAATGAGACAAAATTCCCAACTCGATTTGGAAATTACGGTTTACAAGATTAAAAATGAACAAGAGTCCAAGAAATAAAACTGGACCCCAAAATGGCACCCCTAGGTTCTTGGTTATAGATGCAAGTGGGATCTTCCGCCCTCATCCTTTTGACGTTGTCGAAAGGGGTACCTTTGTGACCTTGCTCCGATGTTAATGCTATAACGCCTTTATTATTTATAGATAATAATGTCTCTACACATAAGTGGACCCTTTCGTCACTGCTGAAAGTGGTGTCTTCAAGTCTGTTAGGCAAACGCCTCCCAAATGCTGCTTTTGTATTAGTTCTAGGGGCTTTCCACACAGCTGGAAGGTATAGAGGCATTACCATGATGTTATAGATGCCTTTGACTCCTTCGTCATTGACGAAGTGAGGTGGCTTTATGGGATAGTGGTTTTTGAACAAGTGTAAAAAGGTATTTGGATAGGTGCGAAAGACTTTTAAAGAAGAGCTACGGAAGGACTATTATGGAAGTTGGTTCAATATATGTTGTAACGACCCGGAATTTTCGACCCAGAAAATTCCAGATAGTTAGGTAAAGAAGAAAGAGATAGAAGAAGAAGAAATAGATCACAACACAGATTCTCACATTCGCAGCGGATCAAAATATAATATCAAAAATATAGCAGCTATACAAAGGAAAATTGTCAGTTAATTTACATTTTTATACATCTGAGTTACAACATTTCACAATCACTGGACAGTTAGAATAACTTGTCCCAAATAAATAACAATATCACAGCGGAATACACTCCATACATTCCAGCTATCTAGCTCGCCTCCTGAGCTCCAGAACGTCCTTACCTGAAAATCTGTAATACTCGGTCTGACCCGAGCATTACAACAAAGTAACACTCGCGTCAGGCTGGAAACTAGCGTGAGTAAACCCATTTAACATGGAGTACGACAGCTTAAAACTTATATAAACCCGGGGCAACTCGTGTCAATTTACAAAATTCACAATTTGTCAGAGACATCACTTATTTCACACATCAATTTCTAAGTACCAAAACTTAGATTAAAGGTTTCAATTCACTTAAATCATTCCATACCAGCCTATTGATTTCACATATCAAGTTATAAAGAATCGAAGTGGTTTCGGGTATTAACTAATACCCGACTCCGGTCTCTTCAAATTCAGTTCATCATAACACATGTTATTCAAGGAAATGCAATTTAACTTTAAATAAAGATGTCACCCCTTTTTACTCAGTAACTCGTCATTGACAGATAATCACATTACCATTGCCCACCCAAACACATCATATCACGAACCATTTCGTATCAGGGGTATCAATCAATCCAGGGCATTTAAACCATCATTTAATCATACATAAGTAAGATAAATCAATCACACCATCTCGAATGAATCTAATTAGCCATAATTGAACTTAATCAATCACCTTTAAATCCTGCTTATTAATTAATCACAACCTAATTGATTCACCATCCCATAATCATTCATCTTAGTTAATCCTCCGTGATTAATTATTTTTAAGATTATCATCCTTATCTAATTTCCTTGATTAAGTAATTATACTTAACCAAACTCCATAAATGATTATCCGTATTAATTGTATCCATTAGCAACCCTAATTACTCATAAACAGTAATTGCCTCTCGGTAATTACTTACTTTAGTAATTAATCCCTTGCTTAATGATTACTCATTTTTGATTAATTATACCAAGTAATTTATCCTTAATTACTTCTACTAAGTAATTACCCTTTAATTACTTCCCATTAAGTAATTATTTTTAATTTCTTTCTAAATAATTAATTAATATTAATTATTCCTCTAAATTAACATTTGAAAAAAAATCCTCTTTAACTTTGAAAGTCAATTTATTAATAACTACAAACTTATTGTTAATTTACTTTATACTTAACTTAAAGTAATTACTTAATTAAAATAATAAGGATTAAAAACATCGTGAAGCATTATTTAAGATAATTAAAACTTGTATTAAAGTTTTAATATAAATCTGTTAAACACTTATCAAGTTTATAGTATTTAAAGCTTTAAGAACATCTTTCACTTAACTTTCCTTTTTAAAATAACATACTGCAGTTTGGAAAAAAAACCTGAGACTTCCTCTGTTAAAACTCGAGTAGCACTTCGAGTTACCCACCTATATCACCCGAGTCATCTCTCTTATTCTCTCGTGTCCATCCTCTTCTTCCTTTTTTTTCTTCTGTAGTTTAAATGTTAAACTTAAGTATAAAATTAAAGCATCAGGTAAATCACTCTCGAACTCGACCTAAAACCCAAAGCAACAACTTCAATTACTCGTGCATCCCTTCAAGAACCAAATCCAGATCATCCATCGTGCATGTGACCCACCGTGCACTTGCACACGCTGCCGACTCACCTTCGACGCCTGAGATGATCACCCACAAATCCACTCTCGATCACTCCATCGATCGAACCATCCAGACCCCTGAACGAACTCGAGAATAAAAATTTTACCAATTCGAACTTTCTGACCTTAAATGCTCCGTTAAAATTTCCATGTTTTGGCGACGACAACCACCCAAAAATCTCGAAACTCCGGCCATGGCAACCCCAGTCTCCATGTGTGACGCCCCACCTCTATACCCACGCTAACCAAGAACACTACGGTGTAGTGCTGTCAATTAGCACAGAGAATAAGGCTGTGGAGGAGCGACCATCCATGTAACTTCTTTGTGCGAGCACCGATATGTCAGATAGAATAGAATGCATATCTTTTAAGGAGGAAATCCGACATACCGATACAAACACAAAGCTATCACACGGTGGCTATATATATAATCTTCGGAAACAAACACAGAAGTAATCATAACATAAATCAGTCACAGACATCCATATCACAAAGGCGGAAGAAGATATGAATAAATATATATATAACACATGAAAGTGTACATCAGAGTAGTGGTCAGAAAGATCCACAAAAATACAAAAGAATAGCAACACGTGCTATACAAAAGAATAAGTACACAACGTAGAGTCTATATCTCAAATGCGTACAATCAAAAACTACTAATCTAAGTAGTTAGCCAAAAGTCAGAATAATCCTGAAGAGAAGTCAAGCAGAAGCACCTGTAACATTTCGGTCTGACCCGAGTATTATTTATAAGAAAATAATAAACGGATCAGTCTAGCTATAAATATCAGATGATATGGTATAAAGTAATAGACATGGCATGAACATGTAATAACTATAATGGCATAAACATGTAATAACCATAACGGCATACTACTATAAGTATGTAAATGATAATCAACAAAAGATCAATCAATATCACAAGAATCTTCTCAAAGATAAAATAGGGTATCATACCCTAAACTTGTATTCATAACAAGTCAATAACACATGAATTCACCAATGCACAAAAACTGATATCATATCAATGAAAATCATGAAAATTGGTGAAGCACAAAATTCCAGAAATCATCATCAGAAATCCAGAAAACACATAAAAAGGGGGAGGCCTAACACATGAATGGGAGCATGAAAACTCACCTACACGTAAACACATGAATGAGAAGCTATCTCATGGAAGCTATCCATTAAATTTTCACACAGGAATGGCCCGAAGACCGTAGGGCACTACCCTACATATGTAATGGCGAAACATCACACAAACGGGGTATAGTCTCCCTCGCAGACAAAGAGACATCGCTCAATCGCTAGTCTAAATCACAAAAATGATCGTCATGATCATAAGGAAGTGTCAATCACACCAAGCTAGTAAATATATGAGTTTAGCTTCATGTCCCATAACCACTTGCTTAACTTAAATATTTACGAACAAGCTGTAAATCTTCACTAGAAAATTGTCATAAAAAGGGTTCAATCGAACAAGTCCAAGAGCTAACCGACGAAGTGAACGCAAGCGTTTCATACCACTCGTTTTACTAAGTCGTTTAAGTCGATTTCTCATTCGAGTGAAGTAAAGGCTTGTATATACTAGTAGATTGGAAATCGGTTTGAGAAAACGAACTTTTGATATTTAAAATAGTGATGAAATCGCTTTGATGAAAGAGTTTTGATATTTACTACTAGTATTGAAACCTTCATATATCTTTAAAGTGACAAGTCATAAAGCGATTGTTGAAACAATCTATCACAAAAATTCACATTCGAAGACGTGAGCAAAATCCAAGGAAATCAGCTTAAAATGCACCAAAGTGGAAGTTCTGTTAAATGTTAAAATGAACCTATTGAAGGCAAGCTGGTCAAGCGACCTAAGGAAAAGTAGGTCATACGACCTAAGGGTTCACGCGAACTAACAAGACCAAGGGTAAGGTCGGAGACGACCTACGACTTAACAGAGTCCTGCGACCTAAGTGATCGAGCGACTTAGTGGGGCATAGGACGGAGACGACCTACGACTTAAGGTCAAGCGACCTAGTGAAATAGCGGGGGAAATATTAGGTTGGACCTAGCACTTGCTTATCTCGCGAACGACTTAGCACTTGCTTATCTCGCGAACGACTTACGACTTAAGAGGGTGTACGACCCAACGACCTAAAGTCGATACGGCTTAATGACTTAAGAGGGTTTACGACCCAACGACTTAAAGTCGATACGACTTAACGAATTAAGCTCAAATACGAGCTACGTGCTAAGGTCTATACGACCTAACGACTTATCCCAGTACGACCTAAGCCAGGACGAGGTAGCAGAAGGCAACGACTTAACTCTTAACTCGCGCACGACTTAGCACTTAACTCGCGAACGACTTAGCACACCCAGAACGACTTAAGGCCTGGAACGACTTATGCTCCGTGTGACTTTTCAACGCGAACGACCTACGACTTAGGCTTAACTCGCGAACGACTTAGCACACCCAGAACGACTTAAGTGCAGGAATTTTCCAAAAACTTTGAAAATTGGAGTTTTTCGCCAATCCAATCCAAACCAAATGCAGATATTCATAAAAATGCAATAGGGGATCATTCCCAACAGCCCAATGACATCTTTAGGCAAGATGTGAGATCAAAAATCTCACCTTTTCACGGAATTTGATGAAGATGGAGATTTGAGA
Source organism: Allium fistulosum (assembly GCA_030737815.1). NCBI lineage: Eukaryota > Viridiplantae > Streptophyta > Magnoliopsida > Asparagales > Amaryllidaceae > Allium > Allium fistulosum. The sequence goes on along the minus strand of CM060901.1, from coordinate 806,317,368 downwards.
GCAAAGCAAGAACACCAACAAGCTTGAATCAATGTTCTTCACGTGAATTTGATGTTGAATCTCGGATTTGCAATAGAATTTAAGTTTGGAGTTTTAATTTCCACTTCCCACCACCATTTTTGATGAAGCTTGAATGTTATTTGATGAAGTGATGAAGAGAAGAGGGGGTTGGGCTGAACTAAGGAAGGTGCAGTCCAAACCAAAGTCACAAGCGGGAAAAGTGACGAAAATTTCACTATCTCCAAACATATCGAAGTTTACACTCAAAAAGATCGCAAACGTCATTTTGAACTCAATGGGAGTGGTCTCGAGTCCTAATTTGACCGTATGCAAAAAGTAGCTTTTCGGACTAACATCCGACTAACGATAAAATATTTAAATAAAATATTTAAATATAGAATCAATAGATATGTGGGTTGTTACACCATGCTATCACCCCCATGCATACCGTGCCACTCGATCACCCAGAGGAGGCGAAATCACTTCGTCTCCGACCATGTTCAATATCGCGAATTAAACCCTATTTCAGTCTCATTTCTTTAATTTATATAATAGAATAATTCTCTGACAATTTTCTAGAAATCAATGATGTTAAAACAAGCTTCAAACAAATTTTCAACATTTCAAATTGGTTCGAATGTTAGAAAATGGGAAAATGCAAATTTTTATTCAAATTCAAACTGCTCTGAGAATTCAAAACTAAAAATCTCGGTTTTTGTTTTAAAAATCTAAACTTGCAGTAATAATTCAAGTTATCAACATGAATTAACTTTTTACATCAATCGAATTTATCGAATTATTATTCGATTTCTTGTAAACAAGATTACAGAAGTATATTCCTCCAACATTTTTTTAAAACAGCATTTAAAGCTCCTGATTGAAGTTCAAGCATTTTGTTTTGTTGAAAAATTAAAACTTTACCATGATCAAATGGAAACAATTTGATATTAAATTGTTTTCAACCCTGTAACAAATAAACAGGGAAGTATGGTGTACATAGCAACCTATAAATATGGTCAGGATTTTATTCAAACTGAAACATATACAAACCATATTATTAATGAATCATGAGCTGTTTTTAATTAACTTAAAGCTTTAAAAATTATATTTACTCACTGGTATAAAGAAGGAAACTGGGTTAGTTTACTCACCTAAGATGCTGTTGAAACAGAGGATAATTTGTTGTAAAGTTGGAATTTTGAATTCCTGAAAACTTTTCTCTACTTTGATGAATGAAGCTTAGTTTGTAAGATGATGCTTTATATTTATTTTATTTTTCTTCAGGTTTACAAAGTTTTGTAATCGAACAAGTATAGTATGATATTTATATATAAGAATAGCTTGAACAGGGATGTCAACTTCTAGTACAAGCCTTACTTGTTTTGAGCATATTTTTTTATTTAATGTTAATGTACTGTAAAGCTGAGATAATACTTGTATTTCGGCTGAATAAATGTTTAGGGTGCTGAGATGAAATCATTAAATGAGATTGTCTTCAAATATGTTTACAACTTATTATATGTTTGCTGACATTTATATTTTGTACAAAGATTTTTGTATAAAGATTTTGTTATTTTTTTATTATCCCTTCTAGCTTGAACAATGCATATATCTTTTTATTTATGTCATGGATTACTTACACTTTGCTGATATGTATTTGTACAAAGATATTTTGTTTACAGATTTTTGTTTTATTTTCATCTAGCTAACACACATATATATTTGTCAGGTACTACTTATACTATGTCTGATTTCATGTGTTACCAAACTATTATTTATTTTATATGTCTACTTCTATTTTAAGCTTAAACTATCAAGTACTTCATTCACTTGTTTATTTTATACTTATATTAATATTATAGTCTCTTATGTTTATATACTTATATTTATAACCATAAATTTGTTTTATACTTATGTATAATATTTATTTTATTTTAATCATATAAGTTGTTGTTAGAATAATTTCTTAATTTTATTTTTATTTAGAGTTAAATCTTCAAATATTTGACTTATAACCTATGTTTGCATCTATATATTTTATATTTATATTTAATATGGATAAAATTGCTTTATTTTAAATATTATTATTATAAACTACATTTACATATATATATATATATTATATCAAATATTAATGATATGGAACCTCTAATTTGATTGAATAAGATAAATTTTATTATAAATATGTTTGAAAGAATCCATTTTTAATTCTAAATCAAAATTTCCTTCACAAACATATATATAACGGAAAAATGTTTCAAGAGCTTATCGGTTTTGTAAAATGAAAAGCTTGTATTTTATTTAATTTGATTAAATACTTATTAAAATAATATTGCCAAAATACCGGGTTATCACATTCCTCCCCCCTTTGAATCTTTTCGCCCTCGAAAAGGAACGAAGCCAGATTTATTTAAAATGCTTAAAATCAGATAAATTTTCTTTGATTATTTTTGAACTACTTTAAAAATTCTATATAATATTTCTAAAATAGTTTTTATAAAAATACTTTTATAACTCGATGTTTTGACAAGTCCATCCTTGTTCTCACAGAAATTCGGTCATACGTTGATCAGGCGTACGACTGAAAATCTATAAGTGCTTGGCAGACCCGTTTTTAACATCTAGTGAAAATATTTTGAAAAATAATTTTATTGAAAATACAGAAAATAGTTTTCGAAATTAGAGGATATATCTTTGATTAGAATGCTCTGGAAATCATCACCCCCATCCATGGTCGCAGTTACATCTTGGGTTACGTTGCCATCGCAGCAAAGGTCCATTTAACTGTAGGTCTCCGCGCCCCTTGATTACGCCATGGAACCCACAACAGATCGCACTTACATTCCAGGGTTACGTTGCCGTCGCAGCAAAAGTCCATGTAACTGTTGGCTCTCAGCGGCACACACGATTTTCACTGTAAAAATGAAACTTCTCCACTCTCACATAGGTCGCAGTCTACGATGTAAAATCAAACATAGACTGTTGGCTCTTAGCGGCACACACGACTTTCGCTATGTTACCATAGTGTCGCGGTCTACCAATATAAAATCAAACGTAGACTGTTGGCTCTCAGCGGCACACACGACTTTCGCTACGGTCTGCAGTAGATCGCAGTGACATTGAGTTACACTGTCGTCACAGCATAACCCAAATGCCTCTGTAGGCACCAGCCCCTCGACTTTCGCTACACAATAATCCTCAAGAACTAGTTTTGTCCGGATTCCTCACAGGATCAACTTTAGAACCTCCCCCTTTGAGGCTCAAGGCAGTGCCACCCTGTGGCACTCCTGAGAAGTTCAATCAAGGGAGCGCCTTTTTCCCTAGAGCCACTTTCAAAACACTTTGTACTATACACATATAGTATTTTCCAAATCATACACCTAGTATGAATCACATATAAATGCCTTTACACAAAATCGATTCTCAAAATCGATAATTCCCATATTAGGCTTTTCCAAATTCCAATATTGGTTTTACCCAAAAATCAAAAGCCTTTCCAAAATTTAAAGGTTCCAAAAACCATTCCTCAAAATCATTTCCATAAAATCCTTTATATATATATAATAATCTTGGAAAATTTTTGGTTCAATTCATACTTTGTATAAATTTCCTTTTTATACTTTTAATATTTCCAAAACCCTTCTCTTCTGGCAATAGATTCAATTAGGAGAGTTTTCCATATATAACAATGATATATAACTTTGTTTAATCCAAATCAATTTCCAAATTTTGATTACTCTTTTGTAAAGTCATTCACCATATTGCTTACTTTCATAGAATAAATTTTAATCATAGAAATGTTCAATTCCCACTTTACTTCATCATATATTTCATAAAATATACTTTCCATTACAAAGACTATTTTACAGTTTTTATCCATAAATTTTCAATGCCACTTTCATTCAAACCCGTACGATGTCCACATATCATCCATAGGCAATATCAATCTGATCGCTCACTCGATCACACAATTTCACTTCTGAACTAGTATTGTCCACCCGACTTCCTAGTGCGGACTCAGATTTGGTTTCTTGATCAGAAACCATCATTCACCTTGCATAGTCACAACTATGATAGAGAATATCCAGAACCAATCAAAAATCCATATCCAGGTTCACCGTCGAAAATCGAGCAAAAAATCCCAACTCGGATCGATAATACTATCTCGAAATTCTATGCTCGAATCTAGATCAAACCACTATGCGAATAGAATAATATACGTACATCCTACGTATTTATCTTCATTGATTATCAGTTAAATCAATTTCCTTTCTATTCACCTTCACTTTGATTTTATTCACTTATTCACATTTGCCTTGATCCCTATTTGGATTATCACTTCAATTGTTATCTCAATTGGGTATTTACTCATAAACAGTTTGAACTTCGACCAGTTTATATTTAGAATATAGCTTGAAAATAGATAAGTAGTTGAAAAATAATTATTAGTTTGTAAAATAGCTGCAAAATAGTTAAGTAATTGTAAATAGTTGAAAAACAATAATCAGTTATAAAGTAGTAGAAATATAGTAATTAGTTTATAAATCAGTTGCAAAATTGTTAAATAGTTCCAAAAGTAATTGGAAAACAATCTTAAGATAGTTTTAGGTTTAAAAAGAAAGGTTGTATAGTAAATAGTTTGGAAAAATAGATTTATATTAAAACAATTTATTTTGAAAATAGTCCGAAGCCAAACTGTTCAACTTCCCAATCTCCATTTCCAATCAATTGCCAATTTCCAATTAACTTTCTATTTCATTTCACTTTAACCCATCTCGAATTATACCAATTCGAGTTATTATTCCAAATATTGATTTAATCCCATAAATCAAATTAACTTTTATTTTTAAAATAGTAATCCCAATCTTTAAAGAATTTAATTCTGAGTTCAATTCTCAAAATTCCATTTTAAATTATCTTTACTTAACATATTTCAAAGTTCAAATAAGAGTTCAAATCAATTTTATTTTAAAATTTTAATTTATTATCCAATTTTATCTTCTAGTTTGAAACCATTTCTTAAACAAGTTTAATTTACAAATTCAATTATTCAAATTTCCCATTCAAAGTAATTCCATATTCTTAATTTCAAATTAAAGTTAGATTTTCCTTTTATCACACTTCATTTTTCATTCATTTAAACAAATCCAATTTACAATATAAAAATTATTAATAACAATAGGATGATATTATCCAATTTATTTTAAAACATCCATTCATTTTTAAATTCCAGATCTCAAACCTCATTTGAGATCACACAAACTCCCAATTCAAATTATCCATTTAACTTCCCAAGTTAAATCCCAATTTCATCTTGAAATTTCCAATTCAAGTTGTTTGTTAACTTATTTAACTTACCCAAAGTTAAATTCAATTTACTTCATCTAGCCAACCTTACCCAAATTTGAATTCCCATTTCAAATTTTAAACTTTACATTAATAATCTTATAAGTTCAAAACTTATCACCTTGGGTTTCACATCTCATTCCAAATTTAAAACTCAACATTTTAAGTTTATTTCAACCCATTCTTGATATTATGTATATTCCCCATATACATATTTATTTCTTAGCCCACCAGGCTATACTTTAAAATTTAAACCACCTTTGGTTTTAATTTAAGACAGGTCTCTTTTTAAGGTTTCAAACAACTTCTTATTTTGAAATAAGATCACATTCAAATATATTCTGAATAATATTATTTATTCTTTTCTTTTAACACTTTGAAACAATTCAAATGTTCCTAAACTTAGGTTTTAAACTTCACAATTTAAATCCGTTCTAATTTACAAGTTATACTCATCTAAGTTTATATCCTTAACACATTTTATTTTGCTTACTCATTAATACACATTCCACTATTACATGCAACAACCATTTATGATAATAACCAAGATTATCATATCTAGAAACCACTTCATTATCTTCCCATTCTGAAAATACGTTTACAAATTCAGGATTTTAGTTTCAGTTTGGATCCATTTTAAACTTATCTTCATTTAGCTTCAACTCGTTTGTATTACTTAATTCTCATTATTTTATTTAATTCCAATAATCAACAAACAATTTCATTAATATTTATTAGTAAGAAATATTGCTTTATATATATCAAAATATATTCTTACATAAAATCATTTAAAATCTTTATATAAGAAAATAACAAGTATGCTCTCATATATATATATAAACACTCAACTCATTCTAGGGTACAATTGACCCTATCCTTATGAGTATACCCACCAGAGCCAAGGTTCTCGCTCAACCTTCGCTCTGATACCAAATGTAACGACCCAGAATTTTCGACCTAGAAAATCCCAGATAGTTAGGTAAAGAAGAAAGAGATAGAAGAAGAAGAAACAGATCACAACACAGATTCTCACATTCGCAGCGGATCAAAATATAATATCAAATAAATAGCAGCTATACAAAGGAAAATTGTATCAGTTAATTTACATTTTTATACATCTGAGTTACAACATTTCACAATCACTGGACAGTTAGAATAACTTGTCCCAAATAAATAACAATATCACAACAGAATACACTCTATACGTTCCAACTATCCAGCTCGCCTACTGAGCTCCAGAACGTCCTTATCTGAAAATCTGTAATACTCGGTCTGACCCGAGCATTACAACAAAGTAACACCCGGGTCAGGCTAGAAACCAGCGTGAGTAAACCCATCTAACATGGAGTACGACAGCTTAAAACTTATATAAACCTGGGGTAACTCGTGTCAATTTACAAAATTCACAATTTGTCAGAGACATCACTTATTTCACACATCTATTTCTAAGTACCAAAACTTAGATTAAAGGTTCCAATTCACTTAAATCATTCCATACCAGCCTATTGATTTCACATATCAAGTTTTAAAGAATCGAAGTGGTTTCGGGTATTAACTAATACCCGACTCCGGTCTCTTCGAATTCAGTTCATCATAACACATGTTATTCAAGGAAATGCAATTTAACTTTAAATAAAGATGTCACCCCTTTTTACTCAGTAACTCGTCATTGACAGATAATCACATTACCATTGCCCACCCAAACACATCATATCACGAACCCTTTCGTATCAGGGGTATCAATCAATCCAGGGCATTTAAACCATCAATTAATCATACATAAGCAAGATAAATCAATCACACCATCTCGAATGAATCTAATTAGCCATAATTGAACTTAATCAATCACCTTTAAATCCTGCTTATTAATTAATCACAACCTAATTGATTCACCATTTCATAATCATTCATCTTAGTTAATCCTCCGTGATTAATTATTTTTAAGATTATCATCCTTATATAATTTCCTTGATTAAGTAATTATACTTAACCAAACTCCATAAATGATTATCCGTATTAATTGTATCCATTAGCAACCATAATTACTCATAAACAGTAATTGCCTCTCGGTAATTACTTACTTAAGTAATTAATCCCTTGCTTAATGATTACTCATTTTTGATTAATTATACCAAATAATTTATCCTTAATTAATTCTACTAAGTAATTACCCTTTAATTACTTCCCATTAAGTAATTATTTTTAATTTCTTTCTAAATAATTAATTAATATTAATTATTCCTTTAAATTAACATTTGAAAAAAAAATCCTCTTTAACTTTGAAAGTCAATTTATTAATAACTACAAACTTAGTGTTAATTTACATTATACTTAACTTAAAGTAATTACTTAACTAAAATAATAAGGATTATAAACATCGTGAAGCATTAATTAAGATAATTAAAACTTGTATTAAAGTTTTAATATAAATCTGTTAAACGCTTATCAAGTTTACAGTATTTAAAGCTTGAAGAACATCTTTCACTTAACTTTCCTTTTTAAAATAACATACTGCAGTTTGAAAAAAAACCCAGAGACTTCCTCTGTTAAAACTCGAGTAGCACATCGAGTTACCCACCTATATCACCCGAGTCATCTCTCTCATTCTCTCGTGTCCATCCTCTTCTTCCTTTTTTTTTCTTCTGTAGTTTAAATGTTAAACTTAAGTATAAAATTAAAGCATCAGGTAACTCACTCTCGAACTCGACCTAAAACCCAAAGCAACAACTTCAATTACTCGTGCATCCCTTCAAGAACCAAATCCAGATCATCAATCGTGCACGTGACCCACCGTGCACTTGCACACACTGCCGACTCACCTTCGACGCCTGAGATGATCACCCATAAATCGACTCTCGATCACTCCATCGATCGAACCATCCAGACCCCTGAACGAACTTGAGAATAAAAATTTTACCAATTCGAGCTTTCTGACCTTAAATGCTCCGATAAAATTTCCATGTTTTGGCGACGACAACCCCAGTCTCCACGCTATCACCCCCATGCATAGTGTGCCACTCGATCACCCAGAGGAGGCGAAATCACTGCGTCTCCGACCATGTTCAATATCGCGAATTAAACCCTATTTCAGTCTCGTTTCTTTAATTTATATAATAGAAAATTTCTCTGATAATTTTGTAGAAATCAATGATGTTCAAACAAGCTTCAAACAAATTTTCAACATTTCAAATTGGTTCGAATGTTAGAAAATGGGAAAATGCAAATTTTTATTCAAATTCAAACTGCTCTGAGAATTCAAAACTAAAAATCTCGGTTTTGGTTTTAAAAATCTAAACTTGCAGTAATAATTCAAGTTATCAACATGAATTAACTTTTTACATTAATCGAATTTATCGAATTATTATTCGATTTCCTGTAAACAAGATTACAGAAGTATATTCCTCCAACATTTTTTTAAAACAGCATTTAAAGCTCCTAATTGAAGTTCAAGCATTTTGTTTTGTTGAAAAATTAAAACTTTACCATAATCAAATGGAAACAATTCGAGATTAAATAGTTTTCAACCCTGTAATAAATAAACAGGGAAGTATGGTGTACAGAGCAACCTATAAATATGCTCAGGATTATATTCAAACTGAAACATATACAAACCATATTATTAATGAATCATGAGCTATTTTTTAATTAACTTATAGCTTTAAAAATTATATTTACTCACTGGTATAAAGAAGGAAACTGGGTTAGTTTACTCACCTAAGATGTTGTTGAAACAGAGGATAATTTGTTGTAAAGCTGGAATTTTGAATTCCTGAAAACTTTTCTCTGCTTTGATGAATGAAGCTAAGTTTGTAAGATGATGCTTTATATTTATTTTATTTTTCTTCAGGTTTACAAAGTTTTGTAATCGAACAAGTATAGTATGATATTTATATATAAGAATAGCTTGAACAGGGATGTCAACTTCTAGTACAAGCCTTACTTGTTTTGAGCATATTTTTTTATTTAATGTTAATGTACTGTAAAGCTGAGATAATACTTGTATTTCGGCTGAATAAATGTTTAGGGTGCTGAGATGAAAGCATTAAATGAGATTGTCTTCAAATATGTTTACAACTTATTATACATTTGCTGACATTTATATTTTGTACAAAGATTTTTGTATAAAGATTTTGTTATTTTTTTATTATCCCTTCTAGCTTGAATAATGCATATATCTTTTTATTTATGTCAGGGATTACTTACACGTTGCTGATATGTATTTGTACAAAGATATTTTGTTTACAGATTTTTGTTTTATTTTCATCTAGCTAACACACATATATATTTGTCAGGCACTACTTATACTATGTCTGATTTCATGTGTTACCAAACTATTATTTATTTTATATGTCTACTTCTATTTTAAGCTTAAACTATCAAGTACTTCATTCACTTGTTTATTTTATACTTATATTAATATTATAGTCTCTTATGTTTATATACTTATATTTATAACCATAAATTTGTTTTATACTTATGTATAATATTTATTTTATTTTAATCATATAAGGTGTTGTTAGAATAATTTCTTAATTTTATTTTTATTTAGAATTAAATCTTCAAATATTTGACTTATACCCTATGTTTGCATCTATATATTTTATATTTATATTTAATATGGATAAAATTGCTTTATTTTAAATATTATTATTGTAAACTACATTTACATATATATATATATATATATATATATTATATCAAATATTAATGATATGGAACCTCTAATTTAATTGAATAAGATAAATTTTATTATAAATATGTTTGAAAGAATCCATTTTAAATTCTAAATCAAAATTTCCTTCACAAACATATATATAATGGAAAAATGTTTCAAGAGCTTATCGGTTTTATAAAATGAAAAGCTTGTGTTTTATTTAATTTGATTAAATACTTATTAAAATAATATTGCCAAAATACCGGGTTATCACATATGTAGAGGGTGTTGTTTGCCTTGCGAAATGGTATTTTGTCTTGATAGTTTAATAATTGTGGAAGGGGATCCATCAACCCCCACAGAAGGTGAGGCTTCAACCCTTCCAGAAGGCAGTGATTCAACTCTTTTGGAAGGTAACAGTGTCAGTGGAAGCATTCCATATGACCTATGCAAAGGCGGTTTTCTTGATGTTTACAGAAGCTCCTTCAACCATGATGAAAGCATCATTTCTAATGCTTAGGAGGCATTTTCAACCCTGTCGAAACCTCACTTCCTCTTGATGTCTTCAAAGGTGCCACTTCAACACTTTCGGAAGCTCCCTTAACTCTTACGAAAGCTTTTTTGAAGCTTTTAGAACCCTCTCTAATGCTTAAGGAACCCTCTTTGATACTTGTTGAAGCCATCCCAACACTTATAGAAGCTTCCAAATCCTACATTATCGGTCCTTCTTTCATACTTTTAACCTAGAGATATGGATAATATTCTCCACCCCCACCCTCGTATGAATGAAGCTTTTGTTCTTTAGAACAGAAATATGAAAATCTCTTTTAGACTTCTCAAACCTCTATGGAATTTCTTTCTTTGTTTTTTCTGTAAAATGGATAATAACTTTTGTTAGGATTATAACCTTGATGTGAGATTTTGATGGATAACGCTAAATTCTAAAACTAAAATTTCAAGAGATTATCTGATAGTATCACTAGATAGAGCATCCAAAGAAATACATAATCAAACCCTTTCTAGCATTAACGGTAGAAATGTGGAATAATATCGCCTAATCGGCAGATGTTGGTTTATGTAAAAGGACCTTTCAAGAATGGTATAACACTCTTCAAAGCCTTTTTTCTTGGGTTATGTTCTCTTTGGCCATCGGGAACCAATTTTGTACTTTAGGTCGTTTTACCTTGTCTCTTTGCTATAATTTTATCTCCAACCCTGCACTATATATTAGTAATTTTCATTCATTCATTAATAAATTAGTAGATAGTTTGGTACTAATTTTGAAAGTTTTCTAATAATACGAAGATTGTGGAGCTCTTATTCCCTTTTACCATCATCTTCAAACAAAAAGAATAAAAGTCTGTTTGCCATCAAAAGACTCTTGTTCAGAATTCCTGTCTAATAATAGTGTGAAAATATTGAATTTTCAGAAAAATCTCAATTTCAATACAAATCTCAAGACATATCTAGAAAACTCACAAATCTAGATATTCAATGGGAAGTCCCAAGATCATCATGAAAATTCAATAAGGAAATCAGAAAATCAAGAATTCATAAAACTAGAAATTCAATATGAAATCATCACGAAAAGAAACTGGGAATTCATGAAATTAGGAATTCAATCAGAAACTTGCCAGGATCTCATTTGACAAATTAACTGCTCAAAATTTTATTTAATATTAGTACAAATTCAGATAGCTACCTAGCAATAAATAACCCAAGTAAACTCAAAGTAAAATACCCTTAATTCCACTATGATGACATGTTAGTAACTTGTAATGAATTAATTGTTCATTCAACAATAAATTAGTGAATGATCAAACATTAATCAAGAGTGCTATCTGGTAATAAGAAGATTATATAACTACCATTTGAATACCATCTTATAACTAGAGAATCAGAAAAACCGAAGAGAACTAGAAATTCCTATTTATAATTCCTGTTTGATAATTGTACAAAGGCAGCGAATTTCATAAGAAAATAAAAAATCCAATGGAATATTCAGAAAGCATTAGAAAAACCAGCAAGAACCTTAGAATTCATAAAACTAGAAATTCAATAGGAAGTTCGCAAATCATCACCAAAATCCAATAAGGAAATGGAGAATTTATAAAACCAAAAATTCAACAAGAAATCATTACGAGAAGAAACAATGGAATTGAAAATTCACAAAATCAGGAATCCAATCAAAAACTTTCCAGGATCGCATCAGACAAATAATCTACTTAAAATTTGATTCATTATAAGTACATGGTCAGAAAACTGTCTAGTTATGATAACCTGAGCAGTCTTAAGCAAAAGACCTTAATCATATCTGGCCCTAATTCCAAAGTTCTACCTAAAAGGCTATGCCGGATATTTATATAAAACCTGTGCCTTGAATAGCAACAGGGATTCTCGTTATTTAAAGGAAAGTATCCTACTAGCATATAAGTAATTCCTAAAGTGCCTATAAATTAGTAGTGCAATGGTTTAAATAACTTATTAATATATATAATATACAGATCTCTTATCCTAAAGGGTCACCTTATTTCTAAGGATTCAGAAGTGGTTTACTTAACCTATTTTTCGAATGAATCCACTTTTATCTTTGTAGTAAAAATTTGTTATCTGTTCCATTCCTTCAGTTTTTGTACAGATCTTTGTTTTCCATTTCAAATTGCATAACTCTTTATCCATTTACTTGTCTCACGTTTCCTTTTAGGATGCAGATTTCTTAATTCTTTGCTGTAGGAGCCACTTTTCAGGCATCAGATGTATTGAAGATTACTAGCTGATACTTTGTACTATTTTATTCTTTTCTGGGATATTTCATCCATTCATGTCTATAGCATAGGATATCTTCATCCTTTTCCTTTTGTTTATACCCTTCTTTGATGCTTCATCTTTGTTTTAGATGGTGGATAGCTTTATACCTTTGAACCTTTGTTCCCTTGGGTCTTGATTTTTGTTTTGAGCTGCAGACTTATTTGCCATTCTTTGTCTATTTGGTACCCCCTCTAGGCTTCCCCTAATTATAAGGGCTACAGTGTATATTAGATTGACCTTCCTCCAAAAGGTTGCTAGTTGATGCTAAACCTGACCATCCCTCTAAGAGGTGAACTGGACGTTAGAGGTTTTATCCCACCCTCTAAAAGGTGAACTGGACATTAGAGGTTTTATCCCTCGCTCTAAAAGATGAACCGGACGTTAGAGATTTTATTCTTCCCTCCACGAGGTGCTCCGGAGCGGACGTCAGAGGCTCATTCTCAAAAAACATTTTGCTCCATAGTGGACGTCAGAGGCTCATTCTCGAAAACATTTAGAGTAGACGTTGGAGCATCATTCTCAAAAACATTTTTAATTAATTTCTTTTTTCTTTTAAAAGAGTTTTCGTTCCTGTCTTTAAGAGGTGCTTTCGGAGAAGGCTTAAATAGTTTTGATTGTCTCTTAAGGAGGTATGAAAGTAATTTTAACCCTCCCTCTAGGAGGTATCAATTTTTTTTTGGAAACTTTACTTGAGAGAATAGTTCTGGAAGTACTTGTGAAAACCTCTTTTGGTCCATAAACCTTTTGAAATAGGATTCTCTTTGATAAATCTTGAAAATATTCTTGGAATTGGTTTTTCTTCTAAAAAGGCTTTGAATATCAGAATTTTTGATGAAGAAGTTTTTCCTTAGGATTGTCACTAAGGATGATTTTTAAATCATTTTTGTGATTGAAACACAAATTTCAAATGAGGGACTGAATGGTCATGATTCATGAACCAATAGTACTTTAATCGAGAATAAGTTTTTCTTGCTAGAATTTTTATACTAAGCTTTTACAGCTTTAAAATTTTCCCTGGATAAGTATAGATTCTCTTTTTGTTAGTAACTTCGAAAAGCTTTGTAAATAATTTTTTCAGGATATGCTCAGTTTAGAATCTGTGGTGCACATTTACTAATGCCAAATAATATTCTTTAAAGATTGTGCAGGTTTATTTTTTTAAATAAATGATTACTTAATATCCCTTATTTATAAGTTAATTAGACATAATCCTTTTTGATTTTCCAAAGCAACTTTCTTGAAAACATATTTAGGAAAATTTTCCTCAAATAGTAGAATAACCAATTGAAAACAGAACCAATGTATGTAGTATATATGGTTATGCTTCCTCAGGTTTTGCTCAGTAAAAAGAGATGTCTTGTTTGCAAGGCCATGATGAATGAACTAATAGACTTCCACGAATAACGACATGCTTTTCATAAGAATCCCCTCTTTTGGGAGAGTTTTGGATATTTACCATTCATCAAGAATGAGTTTGCAATTGAAGCTTGACAATAATCCAAGGTTCCATGGGAGTTGTTCATTACACCACATTGATTCAAGCTTTGAGATAAGGTTGAGTCATTTCATTCCAGGCATTTGAGTTGTCTTTCTAAAGTAGCTAGAAATTTGTTATGCTTTAAGAGTCTGTCAGAAGCAATGGATTGGTTTTGTTCTTAGCTATAAAGACACTCGAATTTGTATTAATACATGATCTTTTTAAAGTCCAAAATTATGAGGACAGAAAATTCATAACTGGAAAAATGTCATAAGACTTCATGGCTTGATAGGAGTCCGAATTTGAAGTTATTAAGCTACTTTCTTTTTATATGGAAAGATAAGCTTTAAGTATTTAAGCTATTCTTGCTTGAAAAAGAAGTTTCTTCAATAATTCCTTTAAGGTTCCCGATATGATCATATTTTGAATTATTTCTGCTAAGATGCGACACTCATTGGTCTTATGTCTATTTACTTTGTAATAGCCACAATAAATTTCTCTGGACTTTGGCTAGCTACACATTTTATGTGTAGTTGTGAAACTTCCATCAACTTTTGCTGTGGCGAAATATGAGAAATGGGTTTGTTCGAATTCACGTATTTGGATTCAGATATCTTTCTCTGACGCTTTCTTCTACTTTCCTTCCCTTTCGATCTTTTACTAGGAATCAGAGTTGATCTCTTCTTCTCTTTGATTTTGTGAAGTCCAATGCAGCAGGACGCCTCTTCTCCATCTGAATAAAATTTTCAGCTTGAAAATAAAAGTTTCCAATATTCCTACATCCATGAATATGAAGTTCTTCCCAGAAAGTGTTTATACGATGAATCCTGATCGAACTACCATAAGCTTTTCTCTATTGGTTTTATTCCCTACTTTGAATGCTTCCATATTGATTCTTTTCTAGTATTCGTCAAGTAGCTCTTTAGGTTCTGCTTGATAGTAGTTAACAAACTAAAATACATAGTTAGATCTTTGTATATGAAAAATCGCATAATAAACTCATAAGAAAATTGTTCCCATGAGTGGATGGTCCTTCCTTGGTAATTATTATACCATTTGATGGCTGCTCCTTGAAAATTTATCGAGAAAAGTTTACAACGAATTGCCCCAAAAGCATTGTAGAGATCCATTCTATTCCAAAAGCTACTAAGTGATCCTCTGGATCGGTGGTGCCATCATACTTTTGTGGGGGAATGTAAACGTGAGGAGGAATGCTAACTGCCATTATTTCTTTTGAAAAAGGAGTCTTTTGCGAGATAACATATTTCTCTAGATTAGGAATTCCTTTTTCTTTAAGCATATACATTATCAGGCCAGGCCCAGAGGATAGCCCACCAAGCCCTCGGGCTAGGGCAGCCCACTGGGTCTGGGGCAACAAATCAGAAAGTTGTGTTATAAAGTGTTCATATGTTTATTGTAAACTAAATAAATTATCAAGCAATAGTTGGTACAGTGGTAAATAAATTGGAATGTGGTCATGATGCAGGTTCAAATCTGGTAGAGGGCAATAATTTATGTTTGGACTTTTATTTATTTTACAGTCTCAGCAACTTATATTTTGATTTTAATTTTTTTTTCAAACTCAGTTACATGGGCTTGGGCAGCCAATCTTCTGGGCCGGCCCTGTACATTATTATTTGGTGTGAGATGTCTTCTCGGTCGGTTTCATCATGGTGGTAATTTATATTGTCTCTTTGAATTGAACTATTTGATTGCTCAAGGGACCTCTTTAACTTTACTTTCTTGGTTTCTAATTTGGTCTTTGTTTGGAGATTGCACTTTATCTCTTTCTTCCACAACCTTTAAGGATTCTTGAGATGGAGCCCCTTCAAGAAGCTCCGGCATAACTATCACTTGTTGTAGTAGATTTTAGACTTTAGTATCATTATTTTCAAATCTTATTGGGGTTGAAGGTTGTCCAATTTCCATATTCCCTAAGTCAAAGTTCGAAATTATATTTCTACCTAAGTTAATTGTGATGCAGCTTCTTCATTTGGAATGTTTTTATCACTCCTCCCTTTTACCGTTTTCTTCTTTTAAATGAAGAACCTTATGCAATCAATCTATAGAGAATTTTATAGGGAATCGGAGGTTCAGCTCCTCCTTCTAGCTCCAAAAATGTTAACGATAAAAATCGTTAACACCCCGAATGTGCTTAAGAGTTGAAATTAACCAGATGGAGACCCTTTCAAATCGTTTCGAAACGGGTAGAATTAGCAGAATTGAGGTAGGAATAGTCTAGGTGATCAAATAAGGTTTGAAATTAAGGTTAAAGGAAGGCGACATCAACATTGACGGGAGACCAATAACATCACAGGAAACCCTATTGAAAGGTAAAATTGAATATCTCTAATAAGCGCTTTCATACATGATATTGAATCAAGACATAAGCTATTATTGATGTAGAGTATTAACTTTATTGATAGCTTTTATGAATACAAAGATTTCGATATTATAATGAGGTGAAATTCCCAATTCGATATGGAAATTAGGGTTTACAAGATTAAATGAACAAGATTCTAAGAAATGAAATCGGATCCCTAAAATGGCACCCCTAGGGTCTTTTTTATAGATGCAGCTAGGACCTTCCATCCTTATCCTTTCGACGTCGTCGAAAGGGTTCCTTCATGACCTTGATCCGATGTTGATGGTATAACGCCTTTATTGTTCATGGATAATGATGTCGCTACACATAAGTGGAGCCTTTCGTCACTGTCGAAAGTGGTGTCTTCAAGTCTATTGGGTTAAGCGCCTCCTAAATGCTGCTTTTGCATTAGTTTTGGGGGACTTTGACACCGTCAAGGTATAGAAGCAGCACTATGTTATTGTAGATGCCTTAGACTCCTCCGTCAATGTGGAAGAGAGGTAGCTTCATGGGATAGTGGTTTTTCGAACAAGTGCGAAAGGGTGTTTGGATAGGTGCAGAAGCGTTTTAAAGAAGAGCCACGGAAGGACTATTGCGGAAGTTGGTTTAATATATGTGCAGTGGTGATGTTTTCCTTGTGAAATGATCACTTGTCTTTATAGTTGGATAACTGTGGAAGTTTATCCTTCAACTCCCATGGAAAGGTGGGGCTTTAACTTTTGCGGAAGGCAGAGATTCAACTCTTCCGGAAGGCAACAATTTCAATGGAAGCATTGCATTTGACCTGTGCAAAGGCGTTTTCGTTGATTTTTATAGAAGCTCCTTCGACCATGACGAAAGCATCTTCTCTAATGCTTGGGAGGCCTTTTCAACTCCGTCAAAAGCCTCACTTCCTCTTGATGTCTTCAAAGGTGCCACTTCAACACTTTCAGAGGCTCTCTTAACTCTTACGATAGTTTCTTTGAAGCTTATGGAACTCTCTTTGATGCTTACAAAACCCTCTTTAATACTTGTGGAAGCTATTTCAATACTTAGGAAGCTTCCAAATCCCACATTATAGCTCCTTTTTTCAAACTTTTAACCCGGAGAAGATGTTTTATGGATAATAGGCGCTGATGGACAGATTAAAGTTCCTCGAAATGTCTAGTTTAAATAAGTTTGATTGTATATAAATAATAATACTTGGTTTAGTTTAGATTTGATTGGTTTTGATTTGTATGGATTTGTTTGAATACCGTGTGACATAAACTTTGTTTGATTGGATGAATATTTGAATTGATTATTACATGATTAAATAATTTTACATATCACTTATTGTTTTATAATATTTCCCATCATCATTATATATTTCTGATTCACTTTAATAATTTTTTTTAGTATTTTATTTAGGAAAGTTAGAGTTAGTATTATAGTAAGAGTTAGTGTTAGAGTTATAATGTTAGGTGGTTATTTTTGTTGATGGTAAAGTGGGAGAAATATATAAATATACGCAATTATTAAGGAGGTGTTTTGTAACTCAGGGGGTGTTATATTATATTTTATATATGGAGTTGTCATCATCAAGAAGAGGGAGACTATTAGTACCTTATGTATTGGTTTTGATGATAACAACTACAGAACATTATATAAATTATAGATACTGCTATTTTATCAATATATATTATATAGTCAGGGCATCATACAAGTATTGATTAAGAAGACTGTACGGTATCAAGATACAGATATCAAGAGTAGATTGAAGATGCTGATAAAAATTTTCAATAGTTCAAGCATGAAGACTTATGAGTATTGAAGAGTTCATGGTTCATGATATTCCAGATAAGTTATAGAGTCATAGAATTTATGTTAAAACCTTGATAGCACTTTCCTGATTTCTCTTACCTTCTCTAATTTTATTTTAAATTGCTTTTCAAATATTCTGCTTTTAAAATAATATTTTCAAAATATTTCCCAAAATAATTTTCAAATCTCTTATACTTCTAAGGATGTTATTTTAGTGTTTTTAAGTTTGTATGTTAAGTTTTTGTTTATACTTTAATAATTTACAACTATATTGATTATATATATTGTTTACATTATATTGTATTCTTATTAAATCTTTCAAAAATATTTTATAAAGTTTTTTAAGCTTTAATATGATTAAAATATATGTATGGACTATGTTTAAATGTTGGTGCAAAGTTTCAAAATATTTTACAAAACTTAATATTTTCAAAACAATTTTTATTAAGTAAATTTCCAAAATACAAAGGGATATATCGACATATCCTCTGAAAGTATGTTGACGTACTAGCCGTAAATTTCACAATTCAAATTTGAATGGAAGTGTCTTTTCGTCTTATCTCTTCGCAAATGGACATGACAGTTGTTTCCCTATACATACAAAATTTCCAAATAAATTTTCATTAACTACTTTCTTATTTCTCTCTCTTTTTTCACTTGTTTTATTTCTAAATCAATTTCTATTAAAACTCTGACGAAATTCAACCAGAATCAAACTCAATCATTATTAGTTTGATTCTCCTTCGTATACTCTCTGATTTCTCTCATCTCTCAAGATCAAAGTGCTATTGAGGAGTTATAGGATCAATTATAATCAAGATTGAAGAAGTGATTCTGTAAACTCTATCAAATCATACTCTTATAACCTGTGGTGTGCTCGGTATCCATGAAATCTGTGTAGGTACGATTGTAGACTATTTAAATCAATTGGGTGTGCTTATTAGCCCGTAAATCTAGTGGGTGTTCTTATGGCTCAAAAATCAAATGGCCTTACCAAAAGGCTGGGTTTCTAGAGAGTGTGTCTCAAACCCTTGAAATCGAGATTGTATTTGCATTTACTAGTTGAAAAGAAATCCGTACAAGGAATTGTGTGGCATATAGGATAACTTCGAACCAACATAAAATCCTGGTATGTTCTTTCCTTTTTACTTTTACTGCATTTACTATTATCTGTACTTTGATTCTGTGATTGTTTCTGTGATTGTTAATTCCATCATTCCATGTAAAATCTTAAAGAATTTGAATAATATTCATATAATCTATTAAACACTATTCACCCTCCCTCTAGCGTTAATTTAGCCTTTAGATCCCTGTTCCACTAACTTACATTATACACTGGTGCTATTATATCTGCTCTAATCTATATATTATCTTTTGTTATAACACATATGTTTATAAACATTTCAATGAAAATAAAATAAAATAATATTAAATTGATTTAGTATATATAAGCCTAACCAAAACACATTAAGGAAAAAATTGATATTACTCAATTCATCCATTGCCAAAAGAACTTGACCCAATAACGATATTTATGCCTAATATGGTTTATATAAATAATTGGTCAATGATTAGGCTTACTAATGGGCTTTTCTATATAATGGATGTATAAAAAGAGTGTTTAAGGCTTGAGGTTGGAGAAACTAGTGCCTTCCTTCCTTTGCTCTGGCCTAATTTAAATACATGGTTAATGTTTCTTAAGGTTGGGCCAAGTGTGAGGCCTCAACGTATATTGTACCATGGAGTTAATTCAAACATCATGTTTTAATTATTATAAAGTATAATTTGAAATTAAGAGTTAAATTCAAATTTTAAAATTTTTGTAATGGTTGCAAAATAATTAATTATGGATCGTTTAAATTTATATATTTGTAATTATTACAATTATGTGTATATATAGGTTATAATTTATGTAATTGTACATTTAAAACAAGACAAGAAGTCCAAATTAAAATGTCAGTTCATCCCAAACTAAAATTTCAATTCTTCACAAAACTGAAATATGCTTGTAACTTAGTCATCATCTTTGAATTTTCTATTTGGTATCATAACATGATTATTATAGAGTTTGTACGTATGTATATGAATGCTATGCTTAACTCAAAGCACTTGTATTAGGATACCATTTTTGTGAATAAATACATTTATAAAAAAAAGAATACTTACGATCAAGATGATGGGGTTGAATACCAAAATCTTGGCATGTGGTGCAGGTTAATGAACCTCACATCACTGTTTACACATTTTGATATTTCTGTTTTTCCAGGTCCTAAAACTACTGCCACATTCGCTGACCCCATGTAGAGCCTTAATTGCTCTGTATAGATTACAATTCCTCTATTAATTTCTCCATTTTTACTTTTTATATCAAGGTTTTTAATTAATCCACTGAAGAATTTGCATTACTGTTGAAAGTCTTACGAGCACCAGACCCACTACATGGGAAGCAAGGCTCCATGATCTCTCTTTTTGCCTGATTCATCAAGATAAAGTATCATTCTTTCTCTTTGAGATGTATTATATAAACCTTTAAGATATGGAAATGAGAGAAAATGATAGAAAGAAAGATGATAATTACTTTGTAGCGACCCGTAGTTCTGTACCCCTTTGAGTTGACAATAATTCACTCTTGTTCAACCCAAAGTGCACGGAAGAACGAATAACTAGGGTAAAAAAGAAAAAAGAGATAGAAGAAATAGAAATCAACAACAACAAAATCTCACAATCATAGCGGAACAAAATATAATATATAATAACAGATTTTATATACAAGATCTGTACTGTTAATATACATACCATTATCAGAGTACAACAATCATTCATCAATCTGGACAGTTTAATACTTGTCCTTACACAGCGGAAATAATAATCAAGTATGGAAGTACACCCTTGTCATCCAGCTCATCTTTTGAGCTCCATAGCATTCTAACCTGAATCTGTAATACTCGGTCTGACTCGAGCATTATAATAAAACAACACTCGAGTTAGTCTGGAAAACCAACGTGAGAAAAACACACTCAATTTGAATTATTATTATTTTCAAAATCCTTTGAAAAACTAAGGTATCTCGTAAGACCACGTCACACATAAACATGCCGGGTTTTAACCTTACGATAACCAAAACATTTTATATCAACTCCTCTGATATTATAATAGTGTCTAAACCAAGTAAATAGAAAATAGCTGAAATGCTTGCATCTCACGTTTCAACATAGTTGGGCACAATAAAAACCGTACGACGCTTATTTGAGAATGGATTCCATACAATGACTGGGCAACTGGGGGACCCCCCATCACAGTACACCTCTAGAAAAATGTACCGAGGACCTCGCCGGGATCCCCTGCAACACAAGACCGGTCTACCCCTAACCTGGATAGTGCCGAATAAGGTATCACCCCGGGTGTTCCCTCCCTTATCTTATCGAGCGCTCTTTTTTTTGCATGCACAACCATATCCATAATTTATATATATATATATCCGAGGGTATCTAGAAAGATGATAACATACGCTAATTGGGTGCGACCAACTTAGCCTTGCTGCATCTCCCCTGTTTTAGTCATTCCCGGTTGATGAGGCTTGAGGCTAACATTTACCTTTCAAGATCAATTTCACTTAGAATGCTCATCGTCCTCCAGTGACAATGTTTTGATAGCATCCATCCATACAAGTTGTCCTGGGTTTGGACAAACCGAACCATCATCTTCACTACCTTCACGATATCCATTCGTAACGTTCAAACTAGATCTAAGTGGTTTTCGGATAATTAAATCTGATCCCGGTCTCACCGAAACGTTCAACGCATTTGGCCAATATTGATAGTCGGTTATTTAACTATCAAATTACATCCATAGGAAACCATCAGCATTAAAAAAGTTTTCCAAAATATCCATTTTCAAAATTTCTTTATAAGGTATTACCCCCAGTATTCCATCTTTTCCAAATCCTTATATTTTCAAGGGAATATTCCAACCATACTGATACTTAGAATATTTTCCTCCAACTCCAATTTTATGTTCAACACTTAGGAAGTATTTATTTATTTCCTATTTCTTATTTTGTCAAAAATCATTTACAATCTACTTGTAAATTTCTTACTCGTTTATAACGAATTCCGTAGGTTCCGGAATTCCTTAATTAATTCCCTTAATATTTCCAAAGTTAAATATATTTGCTTATAATTCCAACTTCCCTTCTACTTCTTTTGTGAATTCTATTTCACCTTTCGAAGTTCACCTATCTTATACTTTTTGAAATTTCCTTAAGTTCCCATATCATCACTATAAGCTCTTCTTCTAAATCATACCCGTTAAATAACTTCATTTCTAATCTCGAGAGGATTTATAATTTAATTTAAATCATTATATATATATATAATAAGAATAATGGTTTATTTTTAAAATAAGTTTAAGTAAATCTAAAATATCAAAATCTTTTTAAATAGCACTGATAACTCATATCCAATCACTTTTTAAATAACTAATTAATTCACAAAGCTGATAGATAAATTTAGAATTTATTTCAATAAATATTAAATATTATAATAACTAACCTTTTGGAATGTTGTAAATCTAAATAATAGTTCGAGTTATACAGTATAGTAATTAAAAATCCTTTATTAAACAATTATTCAAATTTTCTCGCCAAAATTCTATTTTTAGAATTGAAATCAAATATTGCAAATTCAGTTTATAAATCCATTTCGATTCGTGTCACATCGTCTATATCTCAATTCTATCCCCATTCTCACATTCAAAATAAATCACACTATTTCCTTTCCAAGAACGATTCCCATAACTCGATACAAATTCACACTATAAATTTATACTCCAACTTATCCACTGATATCATTTTCCCTTATTTATAAACCTCGTTTATAAATTTATAAACTCCTTTGAGTTTCACTTATTTATAAAATAAATTCTACTTATAAAATCCCATTTTATAAATCTTCCCTTAATAAATTCCAATATTATTTCAAACCCATTTTAATTATCGATTTTCAACTTCTTTCCATAATTTCATAATATCATTTCCGAACCCTTTTTATATAATTTATTTAAATCTCCATTTAAACCAATTTACGAATAGTTAAGTATAACCCAAGTTAAAATTTTTATATTTTTTTCATTCCATTTAATTTCCTTTAAAATAATCCAATTTTCAATGTAAATATTTTATATTCAAAATCTCCATTTTAATTCCTTCAAATTAAATATTTATGGTATTTAAAAATACCGAATTTAAGGCCCGTGCTATTATAGCATTTAATAATTCAATCCACACAATAATCATAGCAATTATTCCATCATATCATATATCAATATATATATGAAAATAATAAATATTTTTGAGGAATCCAGTTGGATCCCTCCAACCTGTTTTCCTGCATCCACGGATATTAGCCAACAATAAAAATACCAATCCCGCTTCAAGGCGGGATGTCGCAATATATAGGGTCATCCACTATTATATGCGGCGCATAGGGTCTTATCCGCTCCAATGGCGGGAAATATATCCAGCTACTAATATATATACTACTATATATATATATTTATCATTCAATAGATAATAATTACCAAATTCAATCAAGCAGCCAATAATTTATTTTTAACCATTTAAATAAATTCTAGTAATCCAAATCAGTGAGAAATTCTCACCTTGGTTTTATTTGCAAACCATTCCCACCTCGACTTTTTTTTCACGATTATAGACCTCGTATAAACATTATACAGTTTATTAACATTTGAAATAATCAAACAATTTATTTACCATTTAATAAATTTAATTAACTAATTTAAAAAAAAATTAAACTAGTCTATTTTTTTTTGAAAATTTAATTACCTAAATTACCTTCTACAGAAATCTCCATCATGCTTATAGGAAAAAGGAACGAACCCATCTCGACTGATCCTTCCACCATCACCACCTCCTCTACTGTGCTTCGGCCATCGCCACTCCACCACCATGCCTTGCCTACGCCTCTCCCCCTGCCGCGACCTCGCGTGCCTGCAGTTTGAAGGAGGCTCCAAGCCCAACTGCAACTCTAAACCCATCGTGACTTAACTCTAACATTTGCATGCCGCCTCGACCTGACGCCATCGGGCTGCTCCACCCACGATCGCTTGCCCACGCGATCGCGCCTCCTATCCATGGCTTTGCTTAAACGAACGGCCTTCCCCTTCGTTCTTCGCCCCTCCTCGTTCACGCGCCGCACGGGACCACACACCATCCTCCAGGCTCCACCTCCTAGTCGCACTCCCCACAAAACCCTAATGGTTATTCGATCGAGTCGCGCATCAGGCTCCCCCCCTTCCTTCATCGCCATCGCGATATGCTCACATAATTTTTTTTCTTTTGACTAAAATATATATATATATATATTAATTTAGATTTGCAAAATATCTCTATTTTCCATAACTTAAAATCTCGAACTCCTATCGAGGCGTGCCGCTAGTCGTTCATAATGTTATTCCCTTATTCCGAACGCAATGGAAAAGGTTTCGAGTCTTAATTCGATCGTATGGAGAAGATAGCTTTTTAAATCGACCATTTAAATTAATTTCGATATTAAATTCAAGGCGTTTCTATCCCGTAAGACTAAACAATAACTCCAAACACCACGAAATTTGAACTCCAATAATAATACACCACTATTACGGATCCAATGGAACTGGTTTCGTCAACTTCCGAGACCGTCTCCTGGAAGGCTATTTATATATGTCAATTTAGACGATATATTTTTAAATTTGAACAAATCGCTTTTAAATTTGATTTAAAAGGTTTTATTATCTTCACTATTATTAATATAAATTTTATTTAAATTTGAACTAAATTATCCAATAATCGTTTTATTTGAAATCCCAGTTAAAAATTAACTTTTAAATATTTAAAATCAATCTATAATTCAAATTTAATATTTTATAACCATTTAAATATTCCATATCAAACGTTGAAAAATTCGGGTCATTACATTCCTTCCCCCTTAAAAGAATTTCGTCCCTGAAATTGCTAAGGCGGGAAAATGCTCCAAACCCATTTACTTATCAAAACCCACTTAGTGAAAGCTCGATACTTCACTTTCCAAATCTCTTACCCTCATTCAAAACAAATAGTTTTCCATCCTAAACCAAAATCCCTTATTTCGACTTTAATTTCGAAATCGATTTCCGTTAACAAAAATTTTCCAAAAAGTTTCAAAAATTTTCTAACACCCAAAATTTTCGAAATTTTTTGGCGGATTCTCCTTTGTACGGAGAGCCTTTTGCAATATGACAAGAGAGACAAATATATATACATCGACCCACACGGTCGGAAAACAAAAAATATAACAATATATTTTCATTTTTTATTTTATTTTATTGCATAGGCATACCTTTATTTAGCGTTTTTAAGCATTACTTAGCAAGCAAATTTTACTTTATATGCAACTTCGCAATTCGAATCTAGCCCAATAGTCTCCATGTCCCTGTACTTACTTAATTTAAACACGTAAGTACCAAAACATGAAATTTTAACAACATTACATTTATTAAAATAGCTAAACACATAAATTTCATAAGCAATGCATGCTAAACACATATTATAAGCAATTATAAGGTTCCGATTCTAATTTTATTTGCTTTCGATCGATTTTCATACCATATTATTATATTCGAATGATTTACAACCAAATTATTTGCATTCAATTCATTTTTAAACCAAATAAACTCATATCCATTTCAAATTGGTTTAAAATTCAATTTATTCACTTTCTATTAATACATAAAATTTTATTTGCTTCCGTTTACGCCAAACGACAAATTTTTCCATTCAAATTTGGCGAAATTCATTTAATAAAATTACCATTTCAGTTTATAGCTATTTTAAATTGATTCCAAATCAATTTATTCTTAATTCTGCTCCACTTTAAATTTGTTCACCTTCAAATTTTTCAACAAAAACCTTGTTTGCTAAATTTTTACGTCAACAACATCCAATCCATAAATTTATTTAAGCCTAACTTCCATCCAAAATATTAACTTAAGTAGTTCGTTTATCACCATTTAATTCAATTCAATAACTTAAGCCTATTTCCCTTGCCATCAAATTCCAATTAAATTTTCAATATCATGCTTCAATTCATTCTCGAATTCATTTAAAATAATATTCAAGGCCATATTTAATTTATTTCCACTCACATTGAATTTATTTATAACTCGAGCCATTTTAATTTCAATCCAATTTCATTTTATCACATTCAACACATACTAATCAACTTATATATACAAGTCGAATTTTGTTTATTACTCAAGTTCCATATTAACTTCAGTTTTAGCCCACAATCCATCTTTATTAATCAAGTTATATACCATTCCCAAATTCAATTAACTAATTAATTTATTTAATTAGTTCACTTTCATTTTACAATTCAATATTTGATTTTTATTTCAAAAATCACTTTATTTAATCCACTTGAGTTCATATTCAATTTTATAATTCAAGTTTTGGATTTTATTTCTTTTACTAAAATATCAAACCATTTTTATTTTCGGTTTTCTATTCCACTTTCCAATTTTATAAGTTAAACAACTTATTTTTCACATCCCCTTTAATTTTTATACTCGAGTATATTCGCATTTATTTTTAACCTGAGGTTTACATCACTTTATAGCTTACATATATTTTTTTTATTCAATAAATTACAATTTTTTTTATAAGCTATTCCAATTTATCTTTTCCACAATTTCCTATTTCAATCAAATTTTATTTCATTCAAATTTTTTATAAGTTATAGTTTTTAGTCACTTAATAATCCAAGTTTATATATTCCATTCAATATGGTTTCAAATCAAATCCAATTCAATTTAATTTAATTTCAATTTTAATTTCATTTAACCAATATTTCCGAACCATATTCGAATTATTCACACTTAAATTAATTTCATTTTAAACAATTTTATTTTTCAATTTATTTCATTTAATCAAGTAAGAATTTAATTCCAATTTAAAAGTTTCCCACACTTCCTTACTTATATTCATATAGCAATTATTATCTCTATTCCCGATAAATTTATTTAACTTCCCCTAAGTTAATTTAATTCACACAATTTATTTTAACTCACTTAAGTTTAAAAATTTTTCCAAATCTCAAATTCCATACTTATATTTACTAAAATCACTTCCTTTAATTTATTTTTAGCTTGCTTAAGCTAACTCACCATTCCAATAATTTATTTCATTAATTCCATTCCCCTCACAAGCAATTTAATTTCTGAACTTTAATTCCTTCAACTTAACTTTAAGTTAAATTCCATTTTAATTTTATATCACAATCCCAATCGATATCATTTCCAATCAAATTTTATTTAACTTAGCTCAAGTTAAATTTTATTCATTTTAACTTACTCAAGTTAATATTTATCTCCAAATTCAATTTCCATATTTTCTTTAAAATCATTCACATTTATTAGTTCATAACTTATTTTATGACATTTCCTAAACATTTAAATAAGGATTCCAGAATTTTTAAACACCCGATATTTATTTCAAATCATTTGAAATTATATATATATATATACATACATATATTTATAACTCTGTTTTTAACAAACCATCTTCTCCAACTTTCAAAAATCAACTTGATTTTTATCCAAAACAATTCCTTTCGGAATTTCCAAACACAACAATTGTTTACCCAGACAAATATTTCCATATTAATTACTATGGTAACAACTCATCACTTAAAAACTCAAAAATCAACACCAATGATGTCGCGATCATCATCGGAATTATTTTTAAGCGACTGAAGTGAGTTCAGTGCTATATCTGTTCCAAAATCCATTTTAAAACAACATTCTTTCAATAATATTCTCAAAAATAATATTCTTATTATTATTTTCCCACACCACTTTGAAAAATATTTTAGTTTCAAACTTCTCGGGATTTAAATTTCCAGATTCTGGTTTGAATCCAATTTAGTTATAACCCATTTGTATAATTTTTACTTATACAAATTCCCATTTAGTTATATAACCCATTTTCAATTTTATAATCTTATTTGATTATAATATTATCATCCAAACACTTCAACTATATATAATTATTTTAGAAAATTATTTCCTTTATATCAAAAATATAATTTGGGTAAAATTATATCATTTACCCCATTTAAAACAATATTGTGTCAAATTGCTCTATTCAAGTGTTTAGAAACCCCTATCGATACAGTTTTACGGACTATGCCGACCAGAGTTCATAAGCTAATCAAAAAATCAACCAACACAATATATAACCATTTTTATACACTAACAAATATGCGCTCATATCTATTAATACACTCAAACTCATTCTGGAGTACTACCGACTCTATCTCTAATGAGTAATTCCCACCAGAGCCAAGGTTCTCGCTCAATCTTCAACTCTGATACCAAGTGTAGCGACCCGCAGTTCCGTACCTCTCTGAGTTGACAATAATTCACTCTTGTTCAACCCAAAGTGTACCGAAGAGCGAATAACTAGGGTAAAGAAGAAGAAAGAGATAGAAGAAAAGAAATCAACAATGTGACGCCCCACCTCTATACTCACGCTAGCCAAGGACACTATGGGGTAATGCCGTCAACTAGCACGAAGAATAAGGCTGTTGAGGAGCGACCATCTTTGTAATTGCTTTGTGCGAGTACCAATATGTCAGATAATATAACCTATTCATTTCAAGAGGAAATTCGACATATCAAATACAAACTCAAAGCTACCACACAGTGGCTATGTGGACTTCCAAAACAAATATAGAAATAAACATAACACAAATTAGTCACATATATTCATATCACAAAGGCGGAAACAGATATGAATATAACACAAAGAAGTGTACAACAAAGTAGTTGTCAACAAGATCCACTATATCACAAAAGAATAGATACAAGTGCTAGACAAAAGAATAAGTATACAACAAGGAGTCTCTATCTCAAATGTATACTAACAAAAACTACTATGCTAAAGTAGTTAGCCAAAAGTCAGGTGACGGACCCTGAGAAGAAGAAGTCAAGCAGTAGCACCTGTAACATCTCGGTCTGACCCGAGTAATATTTATGAAGAAAATAATAAACGGATCAGTCTAGCTATGAATATCAGATAAAATGAAATAGGATAAGAGAGAACACAAAAACGTATGATAACAATAATGCCATACTATGACAAGTGTACATCAAATAACAACAAAAATCATACAATATCTCAAATATTCTCAAACACCAAAAGAATGTCATATTCTTTAAATTATTCACCAAACACAAATATTGATAGAGCTTATCAATGCAATCCACGAAAATTGGTGAAACACAAATTCTTGAAATCATCAATTAGAAATCCAGAAATCACAAAGGTGGGAAGGCCTATCACAAACGGGAGCATGAAAACTCACCAACACGTGTATCACAAACAGAATGCTATTCCATGGTCACTAACCATCAATTTTGAGCCGAAGCTCCACAAACGGCCCGAAGACCATGGGTCGCTACCCCACCAAACTGAACCGAAGTTCCACAAACGGGGTTTTTAGTCCCCACACAAACAAATAGACATCACACATCGCTAGTCCAAATCACAAAATGATCACCATTGATCAATAAGAAGTGTCGATTACACTGAGCTAGTAAATAGATGAGTTTAGCTTCATGTCCCATAACCACTAGCTTAACTTAAATATTTACGAACAAATTGTAGATTTGCACTCGAAAATTATCACAAGATTTCAATCGAACAAGTCTAAGAATTAACCGACAAAGTAAACGCAAGCGTTTCATACCACTTGTTTTGCTAAGCTGTTTAATTAGATTTCTCATACGAGTGAGGTAAAGGTTTGTATATACTAATAGATTGGAAAACGGTTTTAAAAACGAGCTTTGTATTTAAAAGTAGTGTTGAAATCATTTTTGTGAAAGGGTTTGAGTATTTACTACTAGTATAGAAACCTTTGTATTTTAAAGAGACAAATCACAAAAATGATTGTAGAAACAATCAATCACCAAAACATCACATATGAACTTGTGAATTAAAACCATAGAAATCGATACCGAATCCATCAAAATGGATATTCCCAAAAATCCCGAAAAAAAGAAGTCATCAAACCCGATAAATGATAACAATAAATCAGATCATCAAGAATCGATTAAAAATCGAAAATCCACACAAAACTGCCTAAAATAGGCAAAAAGCACATCTCCCAGATTCAGTCGACTAAACCAAAAGGTCAGTCGACTGATACAAGGCCAAAAACTCTCGGGTTCCAAGTTCAGTCGACTGAACTATATGGTCAGTCGACTGACACAGGGACAGGAAGCTTTCTGCTCGCAGGTTCAGTCGACTGCCAGTCGATTGATAGATGGACAGAAGCTTTTATGTTTCCAGGTTCAGTCGACTGGCCATATACGTTCAGTCGACTGAACTGTCAATTGCAGTGTTTTTAGCCTAGCCCAAGCGAGGCTAAAATCCAAACGGAAGTGATCGGACGAGCAATGGAGACTAGGGATTTATGCCAAGCGACAACGCAGCCTTATTGGCTCTTCGATACACCCCAACAACATGTTCAAACATCAAAGATAGGATTTTTAAATATTTGACTTCAAAACGCCAAAAATTGGAACATTCCTCAAACCAATTCAATTCAAAAGCAGATGAACAGGGTATAGATGTTAGGAAATACTACCTAACAACTATCCAAGATATAGACATAGATGTGAGTTCAAAAACTCACCTTTTAAACCCAAACAACAAATGAGAAGCTCTAGAACAAGCAAAGATTGATTTCTCTTCAACAACACCTCTATAATCTTCAATCTATTATCAAAGGCGAAGTTTTTCCTAAGTTTGGTTATAGGAATTTCTGAAAATTGAAGAGGGATTGAGATGGAGAAGATGAAGAGAAGACGAAAACCTAAGCTTCTCCTTGATTTCTAGCTTGAAGTTGATCCTTCCTAAGAGAATTAGGGCTTAGGAATTTCTAATTTCCCATTCCTTTCCCCATTTTTACTTGAGCTAGAGTGTTAGGAAATGGAACGAATGAATGAAGAGGAGTTGAGTGTAGTTAGGGTATTAGATGGGTTGGGTGTTAGGTTATTGGACTGAAACCCAAACCCAAAGCCCTAAATGAAAATATCAAAATTTCACTCAACTCCAAACATATCGATGTTTGTACTCAAAAAGGTCGCAGACACCATTTTGGACTCAATGGAAGTGGTCTCGAGTCCTAATTCGACTGTTTGCAAATAAGGACATTTCGGACTATAATCGGACCAACGATGCTATATTTAAATAAAACATTTAAATATACTATCGTAAAATATGCGGGTTGTTACAGACTCCCATCCTTAAAGAAATTGCGTCCTTGCAATACTTAAGAAAAAGAAATAAAAAGTAACAACCATACAAAGACAAAACAACACAAAAAGAAGAAATTTTGAAATGAGAAGTTCACCTTAAGGAGCACGAGAGAGTAAGTCCGGATTGTTTGATGTGATTTTTTGTTTGATGATAACAAACATATATCAATTTATATATGTGTTTGCAGATTGTACTATACACATATAGGAATAAATATTCATATTGAATAATAATACTATTGCACAGAATTTATATAATTCAATCAGTATTTTTTATTCAACATAATATTTTATTTCAATACTTATATAGTACAAAGTTTCCAGCTCTCTCTATATACATACACCGGTTTCATACATTTCACATTCACATTTTTTCTCACTACAACACTCAACACTTAGTTTTTCACTCTGTTTGCACATTTGCATCTATCTGCATTGTCCAGCTCCAGTTCTTGTCCTGTCTCCTGTGTACCTGTATAATTAGCAACTACAGCAGTAATCTGAAAATAAACAAATTTAAATTTGCTAAAATATAAATTTGTTTTTATTAGTGCCTCAGATATATGGGTTATTGTCATCATTTTTGATTGTGTAATATCTGTGCATATCAGTATTCTTATCAGGGACAGGTAATCATGAGTGGCTGCAATACACACGTGTACATTTATACACGTGTGCACTGCCTCGCCAACTCGTGTGCACAGTTGAGCCAAAAGACAAGATGGATTCAACACAAGTGAAACCAAAGTGCAACTGAAGTGAAATCAAGACCAACCAGTTCATGTGCAAACCCAGACTCGAGCATACATGTACAACAGAGAAGGAAACTGCAACAATGCAAACTACAGACCTGAATCCAGACTATATGAAGGCAATGCATAACTAAATCAACTTAACTCAACATAGATGCATATGCACAAGTCAATTGATGAACCAGTGGAATGAACACGTGCAGCCTCTACATGAAGGTCTGAAACAAATGAAACCAGAAGCAGGCCTGGCAACATGATTATCAAAGTGAACCACAACATCACAATCTAGTGCAGTGAAGTACAACACCAGACCAGAAGTACAAAATGGCCAAGCAAGTGCACCATTAAAACAACAATACAGCAATGAACTCGATAAGACATAGCATGTACATGAAGACTAAATGAAACAATGCAACTGTATGCAAAAAGTCTCAAAGCAAATGCAAAGTTAAAGTTTAATGAAGTCAATTCGAGCAGATCAATATCAAAGCATATGGCCGAAGTTAATCACAACATCACAATCAAGTGCAATGAAGACTACAACATACTCAAGTGATTGAAACTGCGAGATGTACCAAATGCAAATGCAGACTCAAGTACACAATGAAGACTACAAGTTCAAGTCTAGTTACAACAAAGATCAAAGCAATTGTGATGGCTGAAGTCATGAAATCGCTACACAAAGTCAAAGCCGAAGTCGTGAGTCGAACAAGTTAGAGCAAGAAAGAAATATACGTGTATATACAAAATTGAAGAAGTCAGAAACCATCTCGAGCATCAAAACAAATCAGAAGATTTGGTCAAGAAATCAAATATGGCAAACAAATCCTGGCAATGCAAAATATACGGAAAAGATTTTATTTCCATATTTGATTAAAGATTTCGAATGCATATATGCACAAAATTCCAAATATCCTACTATAGAAACAAAACAAATTCCAAAACGAAATCAGCAGTTAAAATTTCAAAATTGTGAAAACATATAGGAAATATCCAAAGCCGTGGGTACCAAGCAAAATTCGAATCGCATATACCCAAAATGTCGCAACAAAATCAGGGAAATATTCAACGACGTGGAGGCCAAGCAAGAGATCAAATCAGACGAAAATCAAGTATTTCATATCCAATATAAAGCCACAATCATCATCGACAATTATAGAATCGAGTTCAAGCATTCAACTAGGAGAGCAAAAAGGCATAAATTACATACCAGAGTCAAAGTCGAACTCGATCAAATTGAGGAGACGTGTTCGAATTGAAGAAGGAGTCGACTGCCGAAGCAAGACTAAGAAAAATCAATTGCAATCAACCAACTACCCATCGGCTTCATCGATTTACTCCAAAGCCCTTATTTCAGAAGCTAAAAGGAACGATCAAAGAAGCCATTATCACAAACAAGGAACGGGCCGACATAGTTAAAAAAAATAAAGAGGGAAGTTTGTGGGCTGGTCTTGTTTAATTAATTATACAAGGCTTTGGTATATTTTAAATTAGGGTTTTTGAGTTGTTCTTGTTTTTATTTTTTAAAGTCTGTACTTTTCGAATCAAATCTGGGTAAATCACCACCTAGGATTTAGGTTGTGTCAGATTGTCTAGTTAGGATTAGTTCAGTAAGCATGGTTTGTGAGTTTGCAAAACTCTATAGGAGGGAGCAGGGTTTGCGAGTCTGTTAGAGTGTTTGTAAGCGGGAGACTGTTTAATTCTAATAGAAATCTGGGAATGCAGCAGTAGGCAGGGGTTGCCGAAGCTGGGTAAATTTTGTGTGTGATTTACTTTTCAGCATATTTACTTCTCTGCAGTTTGATTTTGTGTTTAAATTCGAGAAAATTTGCTATAACCCTATTCTCCCCCCCCCTCTAGGGTTAATCTAGATCCTACAAGTGGTATCAGAGCCCGGTATTTTTCTTTAACTCTAGAGTCATGAATCCACCAAATAATGCTTTTTCTGAGGGGCAATCTATTGCAAGGCCACCCATGTTTAATGGGAATGATTATGCTTACTGGAAAGTTAGGATGGGTATTTATCTTAGTTCTGTTGATTATGATGTTTGGGACATTATTGAAACTGGCTATAAAACTCCCACTATAACTGTTGGTGATACTGAGATTCCTAAACCTAAGGATAGGTGGGACGCTAACAATAAGAAATTAAAAACTACAAATGCTAAAGCCATGAATGCTTTGATCTGTGCTCTTGATAAGACTGAATTTAATAGAATTTCTCATTGTAAAACTGCACAGGAAATTTGGCATACCTTGGAGGTGACACATGAAGGAACTTCTCAAGTTAAGGAGTCTCGTCTAGCCCTATTCAGCAATGAATACGAGAACTTTGTGATGGACAAAGGCGAGAGAATAAAGGACATGTTTGGACGCTTTTCAACTTTGGTGTACAATGCTAGAGCGCTTGGGAAGGTATTCACTGAGGTAGAGCTTGTGAGGAAGGTGCTACGAGTCTTACCGATGAGCTTTGAGGCAAAAGTCACGGCAATACAAGAATCGAAAGATATGAGTAAACTAAGCATGGAGTAGTTGATCGGCAACTTGATGACATATGAGCTTGAGCTAAAAGCAAAGGAGGAACGCAACAACTCCGAATCAAAGAAGAAGACGATTGCCTTAACGAGCAAAGAAGAGAGCGATGAAGAAGAAGAAGATCCAATTGAAGAGCTTGCAATGGCTGTCAATAATCTTAGAAAATGGTCAAAATTCAGGCCAAGCAAGAAGAAAACAAGTGGTAATAGGTCAAAAGATTCTGACAATTCCGATAATGAATTGACTTGCTTTAACTGCAAGAAGCCTGGTCACTTCAAACAAAAATGCCCACTTCTCAAAAACAACAAAGGAAATAAAAAGAAGAAGAAGGCCTTTGCAGCAACTTGGGATGATGAAGAAGGAGAGGAAGTTTCGAATAATAGCTCAGAGGAGGCTAACTTGTGTCTTATGGCAAAATCAGATTCAGAAGCAAGCTCAAAGGAATCTAGTGAGGTAGGTGACTATTATTATAAAGAACTTGTTTTAATGTGCAGTCATCTTACTAAAACAATTGATACTCTTGAATCTAAAATTGAAAACTGAAATATGATAGGAGAGAACTTGTCCATGAAAATTCTAGGTTAGAAACTGAACTTGAAAATATTCAAAACCTAGACTGTAAAAAATGTAAAATTTTAGATTCAGAATTATCCAGACTTAAGAATAGCTTTGAGAATCTTGAAAAAGAAAACTTGAGTCTTAAGGAAACCATTGACACTAGGAAAAAGGATTTTATAAATAGATGCACCTCACTTGTGACTGAAAACACAACACTAAAAACCAAAGTCCAAAATCTTGAGAAATCTCTGAATAACTTTTCAAGAGGAGAAAAATCATTCAACATGTTATTGGGAAATCAACTTTTTGCTAACAATAGAAAAGGACTAGGCTTTGGGAAAACACAAGTTGATGATAATGCAAAAGGTAAGAGTGTCCTTACTAGATGTGAAATAATTGGACATTGTGTTGAAAATTGTAGTCATAGGAACAAGAACACAAAATTTATACAAGTTTGGGTTCCTAAGAATTCTACAAACAAATTTCATGTCTATTGGAACAAGAATGAAAGGACAAAACAAGTTTGGGTTCCAAAGGGATTGTTTATTCACAATGCTTCAATCACTAATATCATTGGACCTAAGAGTTTCTCTATGTCATCCTCCTCTCTCTTTATATAGGTTTGTTGGCGGGCTAAGGAGCAACAAGATTGGTTTCTAGATTCAGGTTGTTCTAGACATATGACAGGTGACAAATCGAAGTTCCTTAGCCTAGAGAATTTTAAAGGTGGAAATGTGATCATGGGAGACAATAGAAAGTGTAAGATTATTGGTAAAGGTGAAGTAGGTAACGGTACTTTTTTCTTGACTAATGTTTTATACGTTGAAAATTTGCATCACAATCTCATTTCTATTAGCCAACTATGTGACAAAGGTATGAATGTGGTTTTTGATAGTGATACTTGCAAAATCATTGATAAATCTTCTAATAACATTGATTTTATGGGCAAAAGAAAAGGAAATGTTTACACGCTTTCGTTTGATAATCTAAATCTTTCTAGTTGTTTGGTAGCCAATGACGAAGAGGCATCTTTATGGCATAGAAGACTTGGACATGCTAGCATGGGCCTCTTGAAAAACCTTGAAATAAAAGAATTAGTCAGAGGGTTACCACATCAGAAATTTAAAAATAATAAAGTGTGTAAAGCATGTTCCTTGGGCAAACTTAGTCGATCATCATTTCGCCCTAAAAACATTGTTAGCACATCAAGGGTCCTTGAATTAATTCACATGGACTTATTTGGACCAAATGAAATTGCAAGCTTGAATGGAAAACGTTATTGTTATGTATTGGTTGATGATTATTCTAGATTTACATGGGTTTATTTCTTAGCCAAAAAGTATGAATCTTTTGATTATTTTTCAAAATTTGCAAAACTTGTTCAAAACGAAAAAGGAATTTCAATTAAAACTTTGAGAAGTGATCATGGAGGCGAATTTGAAAGCTTTTGTGAAGAAAATGGTTTAAAACATGAATTTTCTGCTCCACGAACACCTCAACAAAATGGGGTGGTTGAAAGGAAAAATCGTACATTGCAAGAATTGGCTAGATCCATGTTGAGTGAGTATAAACTACCTCTAACCTTTTGGGCAGAGGTAGTGAATACTTCGTGCTATGTAATAAATAGAGTAATGATTAGACCAATACTTGGCAAAACGTCTTATGAATTGTGGCATGAAAGGAAACCTAACATTTCTTATTTTCGTTTATTTGGATGTCCTTGTTTCATTCTTAACACAGGTGGTCAACTTTGAAAATTCGAATCAAAGGCTGATGAGGGAATTTTCATGGGCTATTCAACAAGGAGCAAGGCTTACAGGATATACAACAAACGAACAAAGACAATTGTTGAATCAATCAACGTGAAATTTGATGAATCTGACCTGGAAAGGACGACTGAAAAGGCGGTTGACGATGGGCTAAATCATGAAGGCATTGAAGAAGGGACATCTAGTGAGAAAGCTGAAAGTAGGGCTGTTGGTGCTGATAGATTGAAGTTCAAATCCAATCATCCTCCTGAATTGGTTATAGGTGATCCTACGGAAGGCATATGCACTCGCTCTTCATTTGATAAAAATTTGTGTGCGTTTTGTTGTCACAGTGGTTTTATTTCTGAGATTGAACCTGATTCTGTTGAAATGGCTCTTAATGATGAAAGTTGGGTTTTAGCAATGCAAGATGAACTTAATCAATTTGAGAGAAATAAAGTTTGGAAATTAGTTCCTAGGCCTAATAACTATCCAATTGTTGGAACTAAATGGGTGTTCAAAAATAAACTTGATGAATCAGGAAATGTAATTAGAAACAAAGCTAGGTTGGTCGCAAAAGGATATAACCAAATAGAAGACATAGATTTTGATGAAACATTTGCTCCAGTTGCTAGGTTAGAAGCCATTAGGATTTTGCTAAGTTTTGCATGTTATAAGGGTTTCAAACTTAAAAAAATGGATGTAAAAAGTGCCTTTCTAAATGGTGACTTGAAAGAAGAAGTTTTTGTTGAACAACCCCCCGGTTTTGAAAATCATGATTTTCCAAATCATGTGTATAAACTAGAAAAGCATTATATGGTCTTAAGCAAGCTCCTAGAGCTTGGTATGACTGCCTTTGTACATATCTTTTGGAAAATGGCTTTAAAAAGGGAAGTGCTGACATGACACTATTTCTATTACATAAAGGTAGTGATTTTTTGATTGTTCAGATTTATGTGGATGATATCATTTATGGTGCTACTAATGAACTCTTGTGCGAGAAATTTGAACAAGTCATGCAGGCTAAATTCGAGATGAGCTTGGTTGGAGAATTGAAATATTTTCTTGGATTTCAGATCAAACAAAGCAGTGATGGTATTTTCATTTCACAATCCAAGTATGTGTTGGAACTGTTGAAGAAATTTGGAGTTGAGAACTCCAAACCATTGAGAACTCCTATGAGCCCATCAACAAAGTTGGACAAAGACAAGAAAGGAGTTGCTGTTGATCAGAAGAAATATCGAGGGATAATTGGTTCACTTCTCTATCTTACTGCTTCTAGACCTGATATTATGTTTTCTATGTGTTTGTGTGCACGTTTTCAATCTAATCCTAAAGAATCTCATTTGAAAGCCACTA
Organism: Allium fistulosum; assembly: GCA_030737815.1. Lineage (NCBI taxonomy): Eukaryota > Viridiplantae > Streptophyta > Magnoliopsida > Asparagales > Amaryllidaceae > Allium > Allium fistulosum. The sequence continues at coordinate 806,278,628 of CM060901.1, read as the reverse complement.
AACGAATTTTGAGATATCTTTCACACACACAAAAATTTGGACTATGGTACCCTTCTTGTGAAAATTTTGATTTAGTTGGTTATTCTGATGCTGATTATGCTGGTTCATTGGTTGACAGGAAAAGCACTAGTGGGACATGTTTCATGCTAGGACATTCATTAGTTTCATGGTCAAGTTGAAAACAAAATTGTGTTGCATTATCCACCACTGAAGCAGAATATATTGCTTTAGGAAGTTGTTGTGCTCAAATTTTATGGATGATGCAAACTCTTTCTGATTTTGGCTTAGTTTATAAACAAGTTCCAGTAAAATGTGATAGTAAAAGTGCAATAGACTTGTCAAATAATCCTGTTCATCATTCACGCACAAAACACATTGATGTGAGACACCACTTTCTTATAGATCACATTGCTAAGGAAGACATTTGCATTGAACATGTTTCAACTGAGGTTCAACTTGCTGATATTTTCACAAAACCCCTCCCCGAAGACAGATTTTCCAGATTACGTTTGGATTTGGGGATTATAGAAATTGACTAATCATTTTCCATTTTTTGGTTGAAATATTCTTGGATATTTATTTTCAACATCAATTTCTAGGATTCAAACCAGTTTTGGATATTATTCAAAGATTGATTCGAATATGGTATTCAGTAGTGGAAATATGTTTGTTTTATTTCTTTTCAAAATTAAAAAAATAATAAAACATTTCATAATATAATTAACTTGGTAACTTATTCCATGACCATTTCTATTTCTACCATCTTTCTATCATTCATAATGGTTTTATAAAATGAGAAGAGTGAATTATTTTTTTTTTTTATTTTTTTTTAAAAAAAAATCTCTCATGCATCCATTCTCATTTAAAAGTCCTTATGGTTATGCATGGATGGAGCATGTGAGTGAATTATTTTATCATCATTCCATTCTCATTTAAAAGTCCTTATGGTTATGCATGGATGGAGTATGGTAGCTAAGTATTTTTCTGGTCTCACTTAAAAGTCCGGATGCTTAGACTAATAAGTAACTGCTAATCCCATTTAAAAGTCCTTATGGTTATGCGTAGTTAGTAAGTGCGTATTTTTGTGCTTAAATGTCAAGTTATTTTTAAAATTTCTCTCTTCTCATTATATAAAAACCGAATCATCGATCCATTCTCTACAATGTGGAAATTGTTACCTCGTTATGATATATTATGATTTTTCTTTGTTTTGCATTTGTTTTTTATGTACAAAAAAAATATTTTTTTTTTCTACTACTGTTCCATTAGTTTTGTCATTATTTTGATGATAACAAAAGGGGGAGAAGAACAAGATTTTGATAAGGAAGTAAATATTTTTGGAATACTTCAACAAATTTGTTAAATGTTGTTAGTTAATTTTCTTTAGTTCTTTTATTCTTCTGTAATTTTCTAAATCTTTTAAATAGGGAGTGGTCTCAGTTGTAGGGGGAGCATTCATATAGGGGAGCTAAATATTTCATGCTCAAACACATTTATTAGAATTTCAAAACCTTTAATATATATGTTTGTCATCATCAAAAGGGGAGATTGTTTGATGTGATTTTTTGTTTGATGATAACAAACATATATCAATTTATATATGTGTTTGCAGATTGTACTATACACATATAGGAATAAATATTCATATTGAATAATAATACTATTGCACAGAATTTATATAATTCAATCAGTATTTTTTATTCAACATAATATTTTATTTCAACACTTATACAGTACAAAGTTTCCAGCTCTCTCTATATACATACACCGGTTTCATACATTTCACATTCACATTTTTTCTCACTACAACACTCAACACTTAGTTTTTCACTCTGTCTGCACATTTGCATCTATCTGCATTGTCCAGCTCCAGTTCTTGTCATGTCTCCTGTGTACCTGTATAATTAGCAACTACAGCAGTAATCTGAAAATAAACAAATTTAAATTTGCTAAAATATAAATTTGTTTTTATTAGTGCCTCAGATATATGGGTTATTGTCATCATTTTTGATTGTGTAATATCTGTGCATATCAGTATTCTTATCAGGGACAGGTAATCATGAGTGGCTGCAATACACACGTGTACATTTATACACGTGTGCACTGCCTCGCCTACTCGTGTGCACAGTTGAGCCAAAAGACAAGATGGATTCAACACAAGTGAAACCAAAGTGCAACTGAAGTGAAATCAAGACCAACCAGTTCATGTGCAAACCCAGACTCGAGCATACATGTACAACAGAGAAGGCAACTGCAACAATGCAAACTACAGACCTGAATCCAGACTATATGAAGGCAATGCATAACTAAATCAACTTAACTCAACATAGATGCATATGCACAAGTCAATTGATGAACCAGTGGAATGAACACGTGCAGCCTCTACATGAAGGTCTGAAACAAATGAAACCAGAAGCAGGCCTGGCAACATGATTATCAAAGTGAACCACAACATCACAATCTAGTGCAGTGAAGTACAACAGCAGACCAAAAGTACAAAATGGCCAAGCAAGTGCACCATTAAAAAAACAATACATCAATAAACTCGATTAGACATAGCATGTACATGAAGACTAAATGAAACAATGCAACTGTATGCAAAAAGTCTCAAAGCTAATGCAAAGTTAAAGTTTAATGAAGTCAATTCGAGCAGATCAATATCAAAGCATATGGCCGAAGTCAATCACAACATCACAATCAAGTGCAATGAAGACTACAACGTACTCAAGTGATTCAAACTGCGAGATGTACCAAATGCAAATGCAGACTCAAGTACACAATGAAGACTACAAGTTCAAGTACAGTTACAAAAAAGATCAAAGCAATTGTGATGGCCGAAGTCATGAAATCGCTACACAAAGTCAAAGCCGAAGTCATGAGTCGAACAAGTCAGAGCAAGAAAGAAATATACATGTATATACAAAATTGAAGAAGTCAGAAACCATCTCGAGCATCAAAACAAATCAGAAGATCTGGTCAAGAAACCAAATATGGCAAACAAATCCTGGCAATGCAAAATATACAGAAAAGATTTTATTTCCATATTTGATTAAAGATTTCGAATGCATATATAAACAAAATTCCAAATATCCTGCTATAGAAACAAAAAAAATTCCAGAACGAAATCAGCAGTTAAAATTTTAAAATTGTGAAAACATATAGGAAATATCCAAAGCCGTGGGTACCAAGCAAAATTCGAATCGCATATACCCAAAATGTCGCAACAAAATCAGGGAAATATTCAACGACGTGGAGGCCAAGCAAGAGATCAAATCAGACGAAAATCAAGGATTTCGTATCCTATGTAAAGCCACAATTATCATCGACAATTGTAGAATCGAGTTCAAGCATTCAACTAGGAGAGCAAAAAGGCATAAATTACATACCAGAGTCAAAGTCGAACTCGATCAAATCAAGGAGCCGTGTTCGAATTGAAGAAGGAGTCGACTGCCGAAGCAAGACTGAGAAAAATCAAGTGCAATCAACCAACTACTCATCGGCTTCATCGATTCACTCCAAAGCCCTAATTTTAGAAGCTAAAAGGAACAATCGAAGAAGCCATTATCACAAACAAGGAACGGGCCGACATAGTTAAAAAAAATAAAGTGGGAAGTTTGTGGGCCGGTCTTGTTTAATTAATTATACAAGGCTTTGGTATATTTTAAATTAGGGTTTTTGAGTTGTTCTTGTTTTTATTTTTTAAAGTCTGTACTTTTCGAATCAAATCTGGGTAAATCACCACCTAGGATTTAGGTTGTGTCAAATTGTCTAGTTAGGATTAGTTCAGTAAGCAGGGTTTGCGAGTTTGCAAAACTCTATAGGCGGGAGCAGGGTTTGCGAGTCTGTTAGAGTGTTTGTAAGCGGGAGACTTTTTAATTCTAATAGAAATCTAAGAATGCAGCAGTAGGCAGGGGTTGCCGAAGCTGGGTAAATTTTGTGTGTGATTTAATTTTCAGCATATTTAGTTCTCTGCAGTTTGTTTTTGTGTTTAAATTCGAGAAAATTTGCTATAACCCTCTTCACCCCCCCCTCTAGGGTTAATTTAGATCCTACATGGATGTGTTCGCTCAATGAATTCTCTGGATTCCCAAGAGCAATCCTTAGGATTGTGGACCATTAAACTTTCACAAGAGGAACATCTTTATTTCGAAGGCGTTTAACCTCCATACCAATGATACGAATAGGATGTTGCTCATAAGTCAAATTAGGCGAAACTTCAATTTATTCAATAACACCGGGCTCAAGAATAGAATCGGAAACTCGAAGGCATTTCCGTAATTGAGAGACGTCGAATACGACATGAATAGTAGAAAACTGAGGTAGTAATAAAAGGCGATAAGCCATGGAACCGATGCGTTCGCTGATGGGAAATGGGCCAACATATCGAGGTGCTAATTTTCCCAATCGACTAAAACGTAGAACACCCTTCATAGGTGAAACACAAATAAACACAAAATCTCCCACAGAAAATTCTAATTTCCTTCTTCAATTATCGGCATAGGATTTTTGTCTACTTTGAGCTTCTTTCATCCTTTGACGAATAAGGTCAATCTTTTCTGTGGCATCACGAATAAAATCTGGACCTAAAAACAGCTTCTCACCGGCTTCAAGCGAACACGAAGGAGATCGGCATGGCCTTCCGTATAGTGCCTCGAAAGGTGCCATACCAATACTAGATTGGAAGCTATTATTATAGGAAAACTCAACAAGAGAAATATGATCTTCCCAACTTCCACCAAAATCAAGAACACAAGCATGAAGGAGATCTTCAAGAGTTTGATTCACACGCTCGGTTTGTCCATCGGACTGAGGATGATAAGCGGTGCTAAAATTAAGCTTTGTTCCTAAAGCTTTTTGAAGACCCTTCCAAAATCCACTAGTAAACAATGGATCACGATCGCTAATAATAGAAGTAGGAACTCCATGCATTTAACAATTTCCTTGACAAAGAGTTTAGCCAAAATAGGTACGGTCCGATTGGACCGAACGGGAAGAAAATGGGCGGATTTTGTAAGTCTATCTACTATCACCCATAGGCTATCATGACCCGAACGAGAACGAGGAAGACCGTCAATAAAATCCATGGAAATTTGGTCCCACTTCCATATTGGAATTTCCAAAGGTTGCAATAACCCACCGGGCCTTTGATGTTCCGCCTTTATGAGTTGGCAAGCCATGCAATGCTTAATAAAGTTAGCAATATCAGATTTCATTCCATCCCAATAATCAAGTCGCTTCATATCCGCGTACATTTTACTACTACCGGGATGAATGGTAAATTTATAACGATGAGAATCTTCTAAAATGTCTTTACGAAGATCAATAATATTTGGCACAATAAGTCTACCAAACTTTCGAATACCGCCACGAGCATCAATATCAAAGTCTTTCAAACCTTCAATATCAATTTTATCCCTACAACTTTAGCTAAGAAGAACTTATTCGGGATCATGCTTTTGAGCTTCAAGAATGCGGTCTAAAAGAGAAGGATGGGCCTCAAGGCTACATAAAACAAAAGATGAACATGAATTGGATTTACGATCTCTAATCTCACAAGTGGATAAGGTTGCGAGATCATTCCATTCGGATATCATCATGGAAACAACCGCTTTTTGCTTTTGGCTAAGGGCATCGGCAACACGATTTCCCTTTCAAGGAGTATAAAGAATATCAAGATCATAAGCTGCAAGGAACTCGAGCCAATGTTGTTGACGCAAATTAAGTTACTTTTGAGAAAATAAATACTTCAAAGATTTATGATTGAAGTAGAGAACAACTTTCTCTCCCAAAAGATAATGACGCCAAATTCTAAGGGCGAAAACAATAGCCGCGAGCTCCAAATCATGAGTGGCATATTTAGTCTCGGCAGGATTTAATTGCCTAGAAGCATAAGCGATAACATGTTCCTTTTGCATGAGAACGACTCCCAAACCAACACGACTAGCATCAGTATAAACAATAAAGTCTTGGTTCCCTTCGGGAATCACAAGAATAAGAGCATCGGAAAGGGTTCTTTTAATTTTTGAAAAGCAGCTTCACATTTGTCTGACCAAATTTATTTTACTCCCATCTTTGTCAAACTAGTGAGAGGCACGGAAATTTTAGAAAAGTCCTTTATGAACCGACGGTAATAGCTCGTCAATCCGAGAAAGTTACGAATTTCCGTCACACTCTCCAGTCTCTTCCAATTTTAGATCGCTTCAATCTTTGAAGGATCCACGGAAATTCCGAATTCAGAAATAATATGCCCCAAGAATTTCACACGAGATTTCCAAAAGTGGCATTTAGAAAATTTTGCTTTCAATTGGTTGCTCCTAAGAGTTTCCAACACAATCCGAAGATGATTTTCATGCTCTTCCTCGGTTTTAGAATAAATAAGAATATCATCTATAAAGATGAGAACAAATCGATCGAGGAAGTCTTTGAAAACTCGATTCATAAGGTCAACGAAATAAGCTGGAGCATTCGTCAAACCAAATGGCATAACAAGCCATTCATAAGATCCATAACCAGTACGGAACGATGTCAAAGGAATGCTATCCTTTGCAATTCGGAGCTGATGAAAGCCGGTTGCTAAGTCTAACTATGAAAAGACTTTAGCACCACTAAGCTGATCGAATTGATCATCAATCCGAGGTAAGGGGTATTTATTCTTGATGGTGAGATCATTAAGCTTGCGGTAGTCAACGCAAAGCCTAAGTGTACCATCCAATTTCTTCACAAAAATAGCCGAAGCTCCCTATGGAGAGGAACTTGAACGAATAAACTATTTTCCTTCCAATTCGGATAATTGATTACGCATCTCCTCATTTTCCTTATTGGACATACGATAAGGAGGACGAGTGATAGGTAGAGCTCCAGGGATTAGATTAATTCTGAACTCAATTGCTCGCTTAGGAGGTAATCCTAAAACGGGCTCAAATATGTCGGGAAATTCACAAACAATGTGAATGAAGGAAATGACATCTTCCTCATCATCATTATCGTCATCATGAGAATTTAGAGAATACAAGGACGCTCCCGAATTGGAATCTGAATCTTTAAGAACAAGAGAAATCTACTTAACAGATTGAGGATGTCGAAGATATATAGTCCGCTCAGGACGTAGGATATGGGCTTCATAATGGTTAAGCCAATCCATTCCTAAAATCATTCCAAAACCAAGGTAACGCATAACATGCAAATCGGCACGGAAAGAGTAATCACATAAAATAATCTCGACATCTTTACAAAGTAAATTGAGTGTTGCAGATCCACCAACCGGATTCGCAATTCTCAATGAAGTCATCAAGCCAATAACATTCAAAGACAAAGCATCAACAAGTTCTTTTGATATAAAAGAGTGAGATGCACCCGTATCAAAAAGAACTCAAATAAGGAGATGACGAAATATAATAATGCCATCAAGGATAGAATGAGAAATACCTTGACCACGAGAAGTGTTAGTAGGGGCCTGTACAACATTTAACTTGCCTTCCTTCTTGCTTTGAAGTTTGGGACACAAAGATATAGTTTGACCCGAACTCTTGCAATAGTGGCAAGTAAGAGACTTCGGACACTTGTTTGCATAATGATCCTTAGAACCACAATTGTAACATTCTCCACGACTAGAGGTGGAAGTTTTTGCTACCGAAGTTGCTTGCTTCCCTTTCTTGTTTGGGATTAGGCTTGAATTTAAAAGGCCACTTCTTATTGATGTTTTGTTTGGCCCCCACAACTTCAACAACACTTTCTTTATCGGCCTCTTCGAGTCGAAGAGCGACATCAACAAGCTGATCGAAAGAAACTTCTAATTTCAGAAGTAATGGCTTTTTGAGGTTCTTATTCAACCCATAGACAAATCTTTGATTTTTCTTCAATGGGGTATTAATATACTCGACCCCATATTTAGACAGAGATTCGAAAGATGCGAGGTAATCCATCACAAAAGATTCACCTTGAACAAGGTCAATAAAGCATCGAGCTAGAGATACTTTTTCAGCCTCCGGCACAAACTTCAATTCGAATCTTTCCCAGAATTTCTCCCAAGTAAGATCCGCTTCAACAATTTCAGAAATCAAAAGGTCATACTGTAACGACCCGCCCTTCTAGACTCTCAAAAATCGACACAAATTACACCCCTGTATAATATGTCGACGATCGAGTGCTAGAAAGGACAAATTGTTGAGGAAAAACAAAGAAGAAAGAAGAAAGAAGTAACTAAACAACTTCAGAATCTCACAATCGCAGCGGAACAAAATATAATAAATAATTAACAGATCTTTACACAAAATGAAACCATATCTGTTTTATACAATACATCATCAGGGTATATCACAAGTAAACAACAATTACCAGCCTGGCAGTTATATCATCCTGCCTCACAACTTGCTGGCAATTTCAAACAACCATAGCATTGGAATAAACAAGTACGAATAATATGTCTCGAACTCCAGCTCCTCTCTTGAGCTCCAAAGTATCCAATCCTGAACCTGTAATACTCGGTTTGACCCGAGCATTATAATGAAATAACACCCGAGTCAGTCTGGAATACCAACGTCAGAAAAAAAACATCTAAACTGATTCTTAAAGTTTCAAAAATCCTTTGAAATCAAAAGCATCTCGTAAGACCACGCCACAAATAAACATGTCGGGTTTTTACCTTAAGATAGCCAAAACACTTTTTATCAAATCCGTCTGATATTATAATAGTGTCTATATACAAATACTTATTAAAATAGCTGAAATTGTTACATCTATTAAATTCTAGCTAATAGGTATACAAACAAAACGGTAAAGGCACGTAGGGAGAATGGATTTCCAAATAATGACTAGGCACTGGGGTACCACCTGTCACAGTACCTGGTCTAGATCAGCGTACCGAGGACCACGCCCGATCCCCTACAACACAAGACCAGAACTACCTAAGGGTAATTCCGAGTAAGATCACACCACGGTTGACATGACCAACCGCCACACAGCCGAAATAAAAAGGGACATCTAGATAGGGTTGATCTCACCCTAATTGGCGCTACCCACATAGCCTTGCTGCATAACCCCTGATTTTCAGTCATTCCCGGTTGATGAGGCTTGAGGCTAAGCGTTACCTTTTAGAACATATCCCTTAGAATGCTCATCATCCACCTGACGATGTTCTGAAAGCATTCATCCATACAAGTCCGTCCCGGGTTCGAACGGAACCGAAGCCACTATTCCTACTACATCCATTTTGGAATCACCCTCAGGATTAGTAGCGACTAGCCCTTGCACTTCACTGCTTCATCTTCGATTCCAACTCTTGTTTTCCACACGAAAACGTACAAACCAAATCGAAGTGGTTTTCGAGAAATTAATCCAGATCCCGGTCTCTTCGAAACAATCAGCGCATTGGCCAATATTGATAGTCGGTTATTTAACTATCCATTAACATTCACAAACATCCATCAAACATAAATAATTCCTCAAATTTATGTTTCCTCAAAAAATCTTCGCAAGATATATTTCTATTTTCAACCCTTTGAAAACAGTTTAAACCCACTTCCCTTTACGGAAATAAATTTCCAAAACATTTTCTATTTCCACTCAAACCACCAAGTACAAACACTTATGATTTAAAATAATTTAAATCACTTTATCCAAAATGTATTTTAAGAATATTTAAGGTAAAACCATTTTTATAAAATATAAAAACTAACTTTAAAATAAAAGTTAAGTTGAACTAAATTTAAAATAAGAGTTACAACCTTCTACATAAGTTCCAAATAAACTTTTACCAAACTATCTATAAAATAAACCCATTTTATAAAATATGAATATTAATAATATTCATTCAAACATAATACCAATTACCCCTTTAAAATAATTACTATTATAACTAATTTAGTAAATATTTACTTTTAAAATTTTCACAACTCAAATAATTTCTTAAAACATTCTTTTGAAAACAACAATTTCAAAACTTCTAACTTCTGCTTAAAATCTGCTTTAAAAACGTACTTGGATTTTCGGTGAAATACACTCCCATTTCAGAATAAACCAAAGAATTCTTTTTTATTTTAAATCCCACTGGATTTATCTCAATTCAAATTTACGTTTGAATCCCATAAATTTCTTTCAACACTTTAAAAATAAAACTCCCTTTTATTTTTAAGCACACTTCCCATTTCCTGGAAATCACTCCCAAAATGTATGCTTCAATTATTTAAAATAAGTTTCCAAATCCTTTATAAAAATGTACTTTTGAAAACTATAAAAGTTTATATTAGTTACTTAAATCAAAAATTTCTTTTTGATATCAAGTTATTATATCGAATACTTATAATAAAATTTCCTTTAGAAAACATAATACCAATTTTCCTTAAAAATAATTAAATACCATAATTACTAAATAAATACTTAGTTTTCACTTAAAAATGATTAAAGATAATGATTTTTCTAAAATATTCTAAACACATTTTAAACTGCCAATTTATATTTCGAAAGCTCTTCTTTGAAACATACTAAATTTCCAGGAAAGGTACACTTTCCATCCTTAAAAAAATAATCTCACTATTATTTTTAATCCATTTCACTTCTTATATAAATTCCCATTGGGAATCTATTCTTCAAATTTATTTCCCAATAAATCCCATTCCATTTATAAACCCAGTTTATAAATTTCCATATCTCATTTCCTCTTTAATCATAGATTCCCAAAACACTTCAATTTCCAATCAAATTCTGAAATTTAATTTCCTTAAATTCATTACTCCAATATTCCTTTTTAATTCCCTTTTTGATTTCCAATTTATTTTATTGATATTTAAAATATCAAATTTTATTTATCCAACATAACACAGCATAACAAAAATTCCCAAATCAATCTATCACAGAATATAAATGAAATATATCACCGATTATAAATAAATTTCTATTTGTGAGGAATCCAGTTGGATCCCTCCAACCTGTTTCCCTGCATCCACAGATGTTAGCACAACAGCAAATATCAATCCAAACTGATATTAATATTCAAATTCAACCAATCACACAATTATTTAAATATTAACTATTTAAATTAATTGGCATCCAGATGTGAGTGAGAATTACTCACCTTGAGTTTAAGCGCCGAGCGTTCCAATTTCAAATTAAATCGAGCGCCTTCGATTTAATCTAAAATTTTCACGAGCTCCAAACACCCTCAGATCTGCATTGCAGTGTAGATCTCGTCGCTGCGATTCCAACGTTTCTTGTTTCGTCGGAACCTGATAACGTAAGACCAAGATATTCAGTTTTAAAGGTTGTAAATATAATTTACAAAAAAATTTCTTTTTTTATTATTTACCAACAAATCTGGCCGTTCATTCAAAAGAAAACAGGCCGTAGCCTTCATCCTCTCCAACGCGTCCAGGGTTCGAACAAACCCATCAGCCGCCAAAGAGCCCCAATTTCCGCGACCCAATTGGTCACCTAGAAGACGATCCATCGCCGCCGCTTCGTAGCCCACCTCCACGCGGCCCCATGGAAAAAAAATTCATGGCGCTCGACGCCCCTTAGGCTCCAGAATTCGAGCTTGAACGATTGATGAACGCGGTGGAAAATGAGATGATCCACAATTCTGTTCTCGATCACGACCATCCACATCGTAGATCTCGTAACCCTCTACGATCTTCTAGTTGAAGGAATCTACTAAAACTCGATGGATCGCTCGAAATTTTGAGATGAAGGATGAAGCTTCTCGGCCATTGAATAATTAGAGTGGCGGCTGAGGAAGTAAACGAGGGTTTCGGCCAGAATAAACGTATATATATACGTATGTACATATTAATTTAATATTAAACTCAATTTTAACGAGCATATACAGACGAACTCCAAATCGCACGTGCCGCCTGGCGTTTATAAGGTTTTACCCACATTTCGAACACAATGGAATGTGTTTTGGAGCCCAATTCAATCATATGTGGAAGATAGCTTTTTGAATCGATTTAAAATATTAAATTATCGATTTTAATTTCAATGCGTTTCTCACCCGTATGAACAAACGGTAACTCCAAACGCTATGAAATTTGAAATCCGATAATAACTAACTATTACGGATCCAATGGAACTGGTTTCGTTGAATTTAGAGACTATGCCCCGGAAGGCAGCAATATTCACATTATTATAAATCGTCGAAATCTTCAAAATTTCCAAAATCGTCGAAATCTTCAAAATTTCAGTTTTAAAATTTTACTAACTTTATTATAAATCAAACAGAACTTATATTCACATTAGAAATCATTCTGATTCATTTCGAATCAAAATCTGATTATTTGCAACAATATTATATTAAATCCCATTATTATTTTTTTAATATGGGTTCAAACTTTTCTATTAAACTATAATCAAAATAAATACAAGAGCCAAATGCAAGCCCAAAGCAAAGCTAAACCTACTACAAAATAAACAAGACAGGCCCAAACTAAAACTTGGTCTAAAGCCCACCAATAAACAAACAAAAGCCAGAAAGTTCGAGACTGTTCTCAAAGCCAAATAAAGCAATACGACACTTCTACTACTTCATTTACTTCATTACTGTTCTCGAAAGAAAAATCTAAAAAGAACAAAAATGGCGGCCAACAAGGAAGAAACAATGATCGAAATTCTTCCTTTGAACCGAGAAAATGAACAGCAACACCAGCTCGAAAGACAGCAACTAACAGGAGATCTTCGATCCATCCAGAAACGTCGAGGCAGGTATTAGATCTGACACAATCTACTATGTAAATCTTTTATCTTCAGACCATAACTGCTTTTGTGACCAGGACGAGAATACGAGAACTCAAAGCACCCTAAATCACTCACTATTGCTCGAAAACCTCATCTTTTGCTTCCAGATCTGAGCTTCTATGAACACAATGGAAGCAAAGCTAGAAGCCAACACTTCCTCAAGTAGACACTTTAACAAGATAAGTCTCTAGAAACCAAAAATGAAACTTCTTTTATCCTCTTGTGAATTAATTTCCTTTAAATCTACTTCCAGATCTGTAGTGATTGCAAAACTAGGGATATCGAGAATAAAATCATTAATCGGAGGATGTCAGCACGCCAAGGATGTTAGATCCCTCCAAAATTGGCAAGACAAGTATAAACTCTGAAAGAGTTCTTCTATATAAAACTCATAACTCAAGCTGAAAAAATCTTTTATGTCCAGGACGAGAATACAATCACTTAGAGCAACCTGCAGATCTGCATTCTTATAAACTAATTCAATAATTATTGTTAATTGTAATTATAATGTAATTTAAAATAGAGGAGGTGAGAAAACACTGTAAGTAATACATGTTCGCGAAACCTGGAGCCAAGAGAAATAGAAACAGGAAGATGGCAGAAGAACAATACTTATGATGAAGTAGATGAATCCCCAATTCAGCGTTGGGAGGTATATCCTCATTTCAATGCTATAGCTTCATTAATGCCAGTGATGTTCTTAAAATGTTTTGATTTTGTCATTCTGATATTCATTGTTTGGAAAATTTTGATACAAATCTGCGACCTTTCAATAAATCGATTCTGAAAAATCCTATCGTTCGTTTCTTTCCAAATATGCCAAACACAAACGGAAAGTGAAAGTTGGAACAAATCTGAATTGAGACTTTTAGAGCAAGATATAGAAACAATTTTCTGTAAATTGTCTTTTAAAGAGAAAGAGAATAGACTTTTCGACGATTGTAAAAAAATTTTACAACTCCAGAGCCAAACATTTTTTGTAAAATTACATTGAAAAAATAGGTGGTCAATATTTTCAATGTGATTATTACAAAATACACAATTGTGGTCCACGACTATCTGCTTCTGAAGTAATCATTCTTTTGTCAAAAGATAGTCATTAATGGCTTTAAAAAGGCATACCGCCATTTTAGGAACGTGAATTTTGTTCCAGACCAAAGACGCCCAGTACTTAATATCAAATCTGGATCGAACCGAGTTCCAAACTTTTTTAAACTGGTACAAACCATCCTTAGAACACTTCCAAGACCAGAAATCCCTCTCCCCATTCTTGTGAATCATGACACCTTCAATATCTGCATGAATTTAAAATAAAAAACTATATGAATCCCACTTCCACTCACCATTTCTTAAAATCTTGCTGAGAGACAAATTTTCAGTACCGGTTCTGAAAGCTGTGTCTCTACCAATGCGTTCCATAATAGTACTTCCATTTAACCATGGATCATACCATAAAAAGTAGTTTTACCGTCTGCAATGTTAAGGGAAAGGCACTTCAAAGCTTCAAGTCTATTCTTCAAAATGAATTTCCACATTCCCAAGTCGTCCGATCGCTGGTTAATTTCCCAAAAACTTTTAAGACCAATATATTTACAATGCATAAGATCCGCACAAATACCTTCTGAAATGATTACTTTCCATATCAATTTAATATATAGCGCTCTATTCATCTCTTCTAAATTTCTCAATCCCATTCCTCCTTCTTCTTTTTGCCTACACAAAACCTCCCAAGGAATCTTACTGCTACGACTTTTCCAAAGAAAGTTTAAAATCAAGTGTTTAATTTTTTGAACTGTAGCAACTCGGAGACAAAAGCATTGCATCCAGAATTGTATTATGGGGTAAATGGTAGATTTAATAAGTTCAAGCCTCCCAGCTAAGCTCAACATTTTTGTTTCCCATCTACCAATCCTAACTTTGATCTTCTCTATTGAAAGAGAACAATCCTTATCTCTCAGATTAGCACTAGACAAAGGAATACCCAAATACCTTATTGGGGGATCCGATTGTTGAATATTGAGAATCGTAATAATATCAGTACAATAATCCACCCCTTTCCCATAAAAAATGTTACATTTCTCAAAACATAACTCCAAGCCATTAACCCTCTTCATGGTCTTAAAAACATCACTAATAGAAATTGCAGTTTGAGCATTAGCTTTAGTAAAAACAATGATGTCGTTAGCGTAAATAAGGTGAGTCAGTTTATTATCAAAGTCTGTAACTGGGGAAATAAGACCAACCCTGACTTTTTCATCCATCAGTAGCGTAAAGTATTCCATAACCAAGGTAAAAAGAATAGGGGATAGCGGGTCTCCTTGTCTAAGCCCATTAGAACTCTTGAAGAAACCATGCGCTTCTCCATTAGCAATGATAGAAAACACAAGAGTGTTAATTATGTTTTTAATAATTTTCACCCATTTGTCTGGGAAACCCAAGCTTATTAACATATGTATGACAAAAGATCGATTAATCGAATCATATGCTTTCTTTAAATCAACTTTAATACACATAGATTTGTTATCCTTTCTTCCGAGACCCCTAATAATTTCGTGAGCAAACAAAATTCCATCCCCTATTGATCTACCTTTGATAAATGCCGTCTGATTTGGGGACACCAACTTATCCAAAAAAGGACCCAGTCTGTTACACAGGATTTTAGAGAAAACCTTATATAAAGTATTACAACAGGCAATGGGTCTGAAATCTAGAATACAAGAGGAATGGTCTTTCTTAGGAATTAAGTGAATAAATGTATGATTCCACTCGTTGATTATTAAACCCTTTTGAAAAATATCGTTCAAAGCTTTAAAAATTAAATCTTTTGTAAGATTCCAATGAGTCTTAAAAAACAACGAGTTAAAACTGTCTGGACCTGGAGAAACAGTATCTTTAATATCCCACAATGCATATTTAATTTCATCCAAAGATATACCCTCATTCAAAAAATTAGCCCCATATTCAGAAATAACCATTTTACAAATAACTTCAGGACAATGATCACATAAGGGAAGGTTAAAGATTCGTTTAAAGAAGTCAATAGCCGATTCAACAAACTTATCTTCAGAAACCACCTTGCCATCGACAATTATATTGGTCCAACGCTTTCTACTTCTTCTGTTAGACATTTTAGCGTAGAAAAAAGAAGAGGCCTCGTCACCCATCATCAGCCATTCGCATTTAGCCTTTTGTTTGGCAACCATAAATTCTTTCTTAAGTGCTAAATCCAAATTTATCTTGGCAATTTGAAATTCCAAAGCTAAATTGTGATCATGAGATTTTTCAAGAAGTTTCTGAAGTCTTGAACAATTCTCTCTCTGAACATTCACCTCTTGTTTGATATTACGTGATTTAGCACTCCAAACCTTAAGCTCTCTCTTAATATTTTTGAGAATACTGATAATTTGATACAAAAGTCTATCTGTGTGGTTAGTAACCCAGAGTTTCTCGATCAGAGGAAATTATTGATCGCATAAAGACCAATGATTCATATATCTGAAAGGTCTGTTCATATCCCTAGGCTTAGTATAAAGCGAAACAAGGACGGCATTGTGATCACTCACAGTAGGAGGCAAATATTCAACCGATAAGTCTGTGAATAGATTAATCCAATCTAGGTTTGCAAAAACCCTGTCAATTTTAGAGAATATGTTTCGACTGTGACCAGACCACCAAGAAAATTCATAACCTTTAATATTAATCTCATTAAGACCAGTATAATTAGACATTTCATCTAATTCAAACAAATTACCAAAAGTTACTGGGTTACCTCCCTTTCTTTCTGAGGGACTACAAATGCAATTGAAGTCCCCAAGAACCAGCCAAGGTCTATATATATTGATAGCATCCTCCTGTAAATTCTTCCATAATCTTTTCTTGAATTCAACAAAATTATGAGCGTAGACGAAGGTTAGATTACATTTGAATTTCAAGGAATTAATCAGTTCAATGGTAATGTGTTGATCACTCATACTAATATAATTGAAATCCCAAGAATTTCCATCAATGAGGACCATTATCCTGCATTTAAAATAACAAGAGACGTTACTTATTATTTTCCATCTGTCATCCAACGCTCTTTCCAGCTTCATTATATCTGAAAACAACAACTTATTTTCCAGAACATCGAAACAACTTATATTATACTTATCAATGAGTTTCCTCACTTCTCCCATTCTGTTGGGGTTATGAAACCCTCTGACATTCCCGTAAGCTATTGACATTATGTAACCTTGTTATTGCGGGTCCTTAATGACCTACTGCTAGAAGACTCCCCTTTGTCTTCCGTAGGAATGCCTAGCATCTGAACCCACTTGGGATTCTTACGAACAAGTTTATCCTTCTAAATGTTCTCAAACTCTATATCTTGAGGCTTCGGTAGAAGTTGCTCCTCCAATACCTCCTGAACTGAGTGTGCATTATCATAAGTATTCTATTCCTCTACCACTTCAGTCGTTCCTATATCCTGATCCAGGTTATCTTGCACCTGTGAGTAAATACAAGATTCAGTACCTCTCCTAAAATTAACATTATTAATTATACAATCATCAATAAATATATCGTTAGAAAATAAAGAGTTTGGAAAAGAAGGATGATCCGATGATGACGATGGGCGTTTAAGAATAATTATGTGAGACGATGGTGACTTCGGAGGAGATGATCTCGGATCTCTGGCTCCCGGGGTAGTTGGAGATGCAGGAATGAATTGCTCACTGGTTCCTTGATCAGGAGGACCTTCCGACCTGGCCAAAGGGACAGTGAAGCAATCTTCACTGACTCCTATTTCGGTAAGAGTAACAGGTTCTAACTCCGTAGCTTCTGAAATTGCCCCCTCACCGCGCTATTCTGAGGATGCAGCTTTTCCAAAATCTGATCCCGGGGTAAAGCTTCTGTTTGCAATAGTTCTGGAATTAATTTTCCCCTAACTTCTGTCTCCAGCTCATTAGAAACTATCTGAAACCTATCCTGAGATCCATCAGTAGGAGGACAGCCAACAATTAGGTTTTGATTTTCTTGATGCACTTGTGATTGTGAGATTTCGGCCATATCATCACCACAAGGGACCTCCGTCCCAAAATTCCTGATTACTCCATTATCATCGTGTATTATTTCAGAATTAAAGGTAACAGAGGGACATCCATCATTCAACTGCTTTTCGAGATTATTAGAAATCTCAATTCCTCCTACCTCCCTTACAGTATCTGAATGTCCAACAAGACCAAGATCCGAATGGCTTTTCTTATTAGAGTTGGCTACTTGGGTCACTTTAGGAACCCAAGACTTAGTCATTGGACATTCAGCAGTTACGTGTCCGAAACACACACACTTGCCACATATGGGAGGAGGGTTCTCATATTCCACTTCCTAAATGAAACTCCTCCCATTATCGTCCATGCCTTCAATGGTGTTAGGCATACCATAAGTAGCATTACCCTCAACCAGAACTCTGGCGAAGACTCATCTAGATTTATTTTTCGTGGCCTCATCCATCTTTATGGGAACTCCTATGGTACTAGTTAATGCGCTTATAGCCTTATTGCCCCATAATTTAAAACTTAAACCAGGTGTTAACGCTAAAAATTGTACGCTAACACCCGGTGTGTATAGTGAAGTTGTGAAAGCACCACCCGTGATACGGGAACAAGATATAAGCAGTAAAATAGCTGAAAATGGTAAAAGACAACAGATTTATAGTGGTTCGGCCTGTAATTGAGCCTACGTCCACTTTATACTCTTTTATTGCTGATTCTGATTACAAAATGATACAATGCTCTTCGAAATACAATATCTTTCGATTCCTAAACATTTTAGACTATTAGCTCAAACTTCGATGTTGAAGATCTCCTCGAATTCATGTTGAATGCGGTAGATTTCTCTCAAAGCTTGTTGTAATGTATTGAGTGATTAGAGTTCTTCAAATATTGGATGAGTTGAGAATTCGGCAGAGTAACGACGCTTCAGAAAATGAATGGCCAAAAAGTCCCCTACTTGTTGCAGTTTGGGAGGTATTTATAGGAATTGAATTCTGGACAGAAGTTCTGCCAAGTCTTAGGTCGCGTACGACCTAAGTTAGGTCGTAGGTCGCGAGCGACCTAAGCTAAGTCGCAGTCCATTAACGACTTAAGAAGTAGGCTGATGAAGTTGCACTTGGATTCATCTGAAGTGGTAAGTCGTAAGCGGGTTAAGGAGGGTACTAGGTCGTTGGCGACCTAGTGGGCCGGTAGGTCGCAAGTGACTTATAGGAAAGCGGCATAGGGAATTAGGCTGGTTTGTATAAACTGGGCAATGGAGTTAGGTCGTGCGCGACCTAAGGTAGGTCGTGAGCGACCTAAGGTAGGTCGTAAGTTGTACTGCCTTCTGAACCAGTTAGGTTGCTAGGTCGTGAGGCCTCTTAGGTCATAGAGAAGTTAGGTCGTGATACTTCATAAGTTGCTAGCACTCTTAGGTCATTGGACAAGTTAGGTCGTAGATACCTTTAGATCGTGAAGTCCTTTAGGTTGCAGCTTCCTTTAGGTCGCAACTTCCCTTAGGTCGCAGCTTCCCTTAGGTCGCAGCTTCCCTTAGGTCGCAGCTTCCCTTAGGTCGCAGCTTCCTTTAAGTCGCAACTTCCCTTAGGTCGCAACTTCCCTTAGGTCGCCGAAATAAAGGAGTTAACATTTGCCCCTTGAAGTACACGCCTATGCCATAGGTCGTGTGCTTCGACTTAACCTTGTTAGGTCGCGATCGACCTAAAACTTGTGTTAACTTGCATGCCTGTTCGCCTCCCTTTCTCATCCTCATATAAATTAGTTAGGTCGCTCCTTCCTCCCCGTCTTACTGCTCTGAAATTCCATTGCCCTTGACGAATTTTTCAATTTTTCGAAGGCGAATTCAACCCAGCCAAACATCGATTCCTTCCTATCAATACATTATGTAAGTGGATCAATCTTTACTCCTCCATAATCGCCGCTCGATCGTGAATCCACGTTTTCCGACCTAAGTTTAATTTCATGCGCCATGCTTCATTTTTTGAATGGTGGTTTCGATCGATTTTTTATTGTTGTTTGATATGTTGTGGTGATTCATGATCGCATGGAAATTTTCACAATGGATCGGTGGGATTCGCAATCGATTTGCTGGTCGATTTGGTGGCATGTGGAGATGGAACGAAGAGGATGACGAATTCTTTTGTAATGGCGGTATTGGGTTAACGGATTCAGTAAGGTGTTGCGTGGAGAGGAAGTCAGCGACCTACTGATTTGGACGACCTAAAAGCTAAGTCGTGCTGGGATTCTTGGCGACCTAAGCCTTGCGATCTAAGAACATCTACGACTTAAACGAAACCGAACAACCCTTTTTTGCGACCTAAAGAGCTTCCGACCTATGATGAGTCGTGTGCGACCTAGGACTTGAACCACACCTGTACTGCCTTAAAGATGTTTCGACCTATGTTAGGTCACTGAACGACCTAGGACTTGAACCAAACCTGCACTGCCTTGAACATCTTGATTCGCACAGTATGACCTAAAAAAGCCTCGACCTATGATAGGTCGCTGAACGACTTAGGACTTGGAGAAATTTGACCAGAAGTTGACTGAACTTTCAAATTTGAACTGTGTTGTATTTTTTTTCTTCAGATTGTCTTGACTTTAATGCTAATAACCTGTTTAAATACAACATTTGCAGAGAAAACGGGACAAATATACTGCCATTGACTGCCCACATCGCATGACAGATTAGTTGACAAAGAACAATTAACTTACATGAATTTTGTGAATGAAATGTTGTGAAACGATAAATTCAAATGAAGTATTAAAGCAAAGCTGAAATAATCAACCTACGCTGATTTGTTTGCATCAACACAACATTGTATTTGAACTTAAAATAACAAGTCTCGAAACCTTATAATCGACAAATGTCAACTATTTCAATTTCTGTTATACTTGCTTGTTATTGTTTTAGTTTTGCACAACACTTCACACTTTTTAGGAAACGTGCACCTTGATGTTTGAACATCCAGTTGATTGTGTAGAATGGCATCTCAACAAGAAGATTCAGGACCATCCGGAGAAGCTTTCCCAATTGCCAACCCATTGATCGACCCTCTAGAAAGAACTCCGACTAGCTTGAGCCACAAAATCTTCAGACAACTGTGCATCCAGTTCGGTATTGCCGAAGTAGATGCTTTATTTCCTAGAGCAAACGACACTGCTGACAGGCCACCTCTTGGTTTTGTCGTAGTGAATCGTCAGATATGCCTGAGCGGAGCCATTCCGCCTTTTAATGATTTCCTTCGACAACTTCTTCTTCGATTAACTATCTCCCCCTTTCAGCTGCACCCTAATGGCCATGCTATTTTAATGAGATTGTGTGTATTGTTCAGGAAGACACTCAATCGTTTTCCGAGCTTCGAAGAGATTTGTTACTTGTGCACTTTTGCTAGAAACAAAGATCACCCTTCTATCACACTTGTGAGAAGTGCTCGGAATCGTAAACTGATTCTGGATTTGCCTGAAAGTGCCCATGGATTCTTAAGTCAATTCTTCTTTGTCCGCTGTCCTCCGGGATTTTATGCCGTCTGGAGAGTCGGAAGTAAGATTGCCTTTCTCCGGTCTCTCCATTTTCTAAACTTCTCGGAATTCGAATTATCAAATGCTTAACTTCGTTCTTTACTTTTTGCAGCACTTCCTCCTCCACTTTGAGATCCCAGCCTTAAGTCGACCTTAGATACTTTGAGTGTTGTGGATTCTGAAGAGAGGAGTGCCAAATTTTTGCTGAAAGATGAGTTTCTGCACCAGTTCGGACTTTTGCACTCTTCTAGATCGACTCAGATTCGTGAAATCTCTAGTTCTGATATAGAAACATTAGCTACCTCGGGCTCTCGAGCAGAGACATCAAATGCCCTAGCTTTTGCAGAAGAAGTTGCATCGGAAGGACCTATTGTAGAGGCTGCTCTGATAAAATGCTCCGCATCTACTTACATTGTGGGGTCGTCAGGCAAATTGACACTTTCCTCGGTCATCGAAGAAGATGAAGCTTCTCAACATTTCGGAAAGGCGGTCAATGTGGGAATTGAAGGGAAAGGTCCCGCCGAACATATTGGCGATGATATCTTCGAAGGGTTGAGTGATTTGATGGTAACCTCCCAGGAGTTATTTAAGGATGACCTTCCAAAGGCTATTTCCCCTGTTGTCGAGCCGACTTCTTCTTTACGAGTTTCGACACCTTCTACACCAGTTGTTGCCGTTCCCACATTAAAGCATGGTTTGTTGTTTGCCGCGCGTAGTTTGCACGCCGCACACACTTAGGAGTTTTCGGCACTTATATGCACCTAAATTCCTTTTCTTTGAAGATATTAAGACTTGTCTCTTTTTCTTTTTCAAATTCTTCGATGGGGCGGAGCGGATCGTATTACGACAAATTCCAGCGTCATGGAGGCCGCGATTCTTATGACTTTAGACGCTATCTTCCTTCCCATCAGGAGACCGATGAAGAAAGGGCCTCTAGAAAAGCTCGTGAGAGACGGGATTATGAAGAGCGCTGCAAAAGAGAAGATGAACATCACTATGGGAGTATGGATGAGCGATACGACTCTTCCCGCAGAATTGACGATTCTCAAAAAAGGAAATCTTACAACGACAAGGGGAAGTGTCACATTGTTGATGGTTCTAGCAAGCGGAACAAATTTAGCGAAAAGGACACGTCTGCAATTTCAGAAAAAACCGACGCTCCCATCTCTCCTAATATTCCATCCGGCTCTCCTGCTTTAAAGAAATCTGATATCCAGGCGATCATCAGCAGACCTCAGTATCAGGTCAAAGATGCCCCTCCTATTCTTCAAAGCCGATTTCCGAATTGGTGCTTAAAAGGGGTGCGTTTTGACCTTGATTTGGTTCCGATCGATAAATCAGATATGCTGCGTAGCCTTGATGCCGTCAAACTTAACATTGAAAGGGTTTCCGGATGGCAAAAGCTTATCGATGAGCTGCGAAGAGTCAACCGTGCAAATCTTGAAGCCATGCTAACCATGGAGAATGATAAATCCGAGTGGGATAAAATTTGCAAGTAACACCAAGCTGAAATGAAGAGCATCTCCGATGGTTATGAGAAGCTTGAGGCTGAAGTTGAAAAACTAAAGAACGATCTTGCCACTTCCTCCACCTCTTACTCGCAAAAAGAGGAGATGCTTCAAAAGCAAGTCCGAGATGCTCATGCTGCTCAGCGAGATGCTGAAGCCAAACTTGAAGCAGAGCAGCGTACTACTGGAAAATATCGTGAAGATATCGTTCAATTTCAGGAGAAAATTAGCTCTCGAGATTTGGAAATCATTAAACTGCAAGCTCAGTTACTGAAAACTGAAAAAGAGCGCGATGAAGCTATCGCTGGGAAATTTGCTGTAGAAGAGTCTCATGTGGCTACTAAAGCCAACATCAGCTCTACTCTTTTTGACTTTTATTTGCACAGCGTTCTGGGTCATGGGAGCCTCTCTTTTCTGGGCCCTGAATATGAGATTACTTTGGCAGAAGTGTGGGAAGCCGCAGTTGATATGCTTGGCAGTGCCGGTTATGATGAGGCAGAACTTGAGGCACGTTATCTTGACGATGAAGCTCGTGTCGCTCTTGCTAGAGGAAAGGAGCAACTTGCCAAAGCACGAGCTGAGTCGACGGGAGATGAACACCCGAAAGAGGAAGCTCCTTCAACTGCCCCTGTTCATACTTCAACTTTGGCTGCTGTCAACATTATAGATTCCGGTGCCCATTCTTCGCTTCCTGCTAAAGTTGACACTGAAATTGTGACTACTCCTACCGAGGAAGAGGCTTTGGAAGATATTGGGGCTGAGAAATTCAAGATTAATTTTACAAAACCGACTTCTCCAGGTAACTTTGGCGTCGACTCGGATCCAGTGAATCACTTATTCGATTTAACCGAGTTTGATGAACTAATAACTTCTCTTTTCTCGGAGATTACCGATTTTAACTTCTTTTCTTCTGTAGTGGATGTTCCGAAAGCTGCACCAACTTCTCCTTCTCCAACTGTTGTTCCTCCTCCTTCCCAAGTTACTCCTCTTTCTGCTTCTCAACCAGGATCACAAGAAGAGAAAATAGAAGCCCTCAAAGACTTGGATGATCCGGTTGTTTCGCAAGAGCAAAAGATTGGAGGGCTTGAAGAAGGCGAAAAGACTCTGGAGAAAACTCATGATGACGATACAAAACTTTCTGAGTTTCTTAGTCCGGAAAGCGAGTCTTCTTCTAAGAGGAAAGGGAAGCGCGCAATGAAGAAGAAGAAAAAGAGCGCTTCGGCTGATGAGAAGAATGTTGAAGAAGATCCAGCTGCTCCTCCTTCTCCTCCGTCCCCGACTCATCCACAGCGGCTTTCAAAACTGGTTATCAGGCCGGGAAAGAGTTCCAAGGGTGGTCGGAAGAAGGAATGATACGCTAGGCTCTATGCTTCTTGTTTTGCTTTTTTGGATGTATTGACCGGAGATTGTGCGGGTACCGGTCCCCGCTTCTTTTTGAGATCTGCACATGTAAAGAATTTTCACAGTTTTGAATAAAATAACTCTGTTACTTGTATAAATTCTTGTGTATGTAAGAATGCATCTATTTCTCATTTTAGTGTAGAATACGCGATTCTTTTTACTTATACAAACTTTTTGTCTGTGTTTGAGAACGCATTTATTCCACATCTTTTCCGTGTGATATTGTAATTTGCTTGTGGTATGTCGCTTGGATACTACTTTTATTGTTGTAGTTTTATTGTATTATATTGCCCCTATACCACAAGTGCATTGCAATATCTTTCTGCTTTGGCGAGACTTGTATTCTTATTTTTGGAGAATAATTATTCCGTCTTTGAGGAAACAATTATTCTACTTAAATAGAGCGTGTCTCATTTTTGGAGAAGTTTTTACACTTCAACCTTCGGAGATGGTTGCTTCATATTTTTGAGAAGTGAATTCTCCTACGCGGTAGAGCGGGCCTCTAAAGAGGATTTTACTTAGCACTTCAATTTCTGGGGAAGAATTTTTCAAGATGAACAGGTAAATCTTCCTTGAGAATTGAAGTGTGCCTCTAAGGAGGGCTTTTTGGACTTCGAAGAGTAGCATTATGCTTTGTGAAGTAGCGTTGTGCCTCCGAAGAGGTCTTTACTTGGTTGCCTGGAAGTTACTTTCTCACAGTTAAATGGATCCACAGGGCGGACACAAGTTATTTAATTGGATGTTCGTTTGCACAAATGATCGCAATTGGTCAACAAAGGCCTTGCCTCAGTGGTTCCACCAACCTTTTTGTTGAGAAGATCGTTTCCATTTATTGGCGTGCCTCCGAAAGAGGTCTTTTTTGGCATTTCAGCTCTGGTGAAGTGGGCCTCCAAAGAGGGATTTTTGCACTTCAACTCCGGTGAAATGTGCCCCCGAAGAGGTCTTCTTTAGCATTTCAGCTCTGGTGAAGTGGGCCTCCGAAGAGAGATTTTTGCACTTCAACTCCGGTGAAATGTGCCCCCGAAGAGGTCTTTTTTAGCATTTCAGCTCTGGTGAAGTGGGCCTCCGAAGAGAGATTTTTGCACTTCAACTCCGGTGAAATGTGCCCCCAAAGAGGTCTTCTTTAGCATTTCAGCTCTGGTGAAGTGGGCCTCCGAAGAGAGATTTTTGCACTTCAACTCCGGTGAAATGTGCCCCCGAAGAGGTCTTTTTTAGCATTTCAGCTCTGGTGAAGTGGGCCTCCGAAGAGAGATTTTTGCACTTGAACTCCGGTGAAATGTGCCCCCGAAGAGGTCTTCTTTAGCATTTCAGCTCTGGTGAAGTGGGCCTCCGAAGAGAGATTTTTGCACTTCAACTCCGGTGAAATGTGCCCCCGAAGAGGTCATTTTTAGGCTCCGAAGAGTAGCAATTGTTGCTTGTGCTCTTTCATCATCTGCTCCTTAGCGATTCCTTGTTATTACTTCAAGTACATGCCCCATTCTTTTTGCAAGTTGCTTGCTTTCTGCTAGGGAAATGTACTTTATTGATGCGTGATTTATGGGAATCGCTGAGTCTTGTGACGTGCTGAATAAGTTAGCTTTGCTTTGATAGCCTGCAATATTAAATCGACATTTTAGCAATCTATTTAAGATATTTGCATATCGAAATGAAACAGGAATTATATAGCAGTAGAACACAAGACTTAAATTTTTTAATTATTAATCCGCACTGATTTCTCAACGGTTTTCAATACAAGAGTTATACATCCATCATCATTTACAAATTTAAGCAATGTTGTTAAGTAAAAATTGGATGCAAGTGATTGTTGTTTCGGAATCTCGAGATTGAATCTCCATTTCTGCTGGAATCATTGTTTCTGATCCATATGCCAATCAGAATGGAGCGTGGTCAGATACT
Source organism: Allium fistulosum (assembly GCA_030737815.1). Classification (NCBI taxonomy): domain Eukaryota; kingdom Viridiplantae; phylum Streptophyta; class Magnoliopsida; order Asparagales; family Amaryllidaceae; genus Allium; species Allium fistulosum. The sequence continues at coordinate 806,252,551 of CM060901.1, read as the reverse complement.
GTGTGGGGACCCCCTGTGACAACATTATTAACAAGCCTCCTTGATTCCTGCTCTGTGATTTCGTTGACTGAGCCATATTGATGATTGGGAAGTTGTTGCTCCTGAGTGGATGAGGATGGGTCATTCCGGTTTTTCTTGACATACTGTTGAAGTTTGTTCTCTTTCAATAGCTTTTCAATCAGATCCTTCAAGTGGCGGCACTCGTTAGTGTCATGGCCAGGCTGGTTGTGGAACTTACAGAATCTTTCACTCTGAGTGGCATTTTTCCCAATTCTCAACTTATGAGGTTTAGGATATTCGACAGTGTCCTTAGTTGCAAAGAAAATATTCTCTAGAGTATCTGTCAAGGGAGTGAGATTCAGAGATTCAAAGTGGCGAGTTTTCTTCGCATTTCCCTGCTTTTTCTCGTCATCATTTTCCCTCTTCTGTCCTCCAAATTCTCTTCTTTTAGAAGCAACACTGTTATTCTGGATTTCGGCCACAACTACTTTCGCTGATGCAGAAAGGCTTTCTAGGCGCATGAATTCGTCGGCCTTTTTATAGAACTTTTCGAGCGAATTTGGTTCCTTCATCTTTAACCATTTTCCAAATTCGCTTGACTTGTCAATAGCCCGCATTAAGTAGGTTAAAATCATTCGCGGTTCTGCGTTATCAACTTCGGCTAGGGCTAAATTAAAGCGATTCAGGAAGGATTTGATGGGCTCTCCAGGGTTCTGTTCAAGACTTGAGAGAGACAATATATCCTTTGCTCTTGAAATGTACAATCTGAATTGTTCCTTGAATTTCCGAGTTAGATCGGAAAATTGATCAACAGATCGTACTGGAAGTTTGGTAAACCAAAGTAGCGCCACACCTTCCAAGTATACCGGGAAATATCGGCATTTAATTTCATTAGTTGCTCTGGCGCCAGTCATGTGCCAATCATACTTATACAAGAATTGATTCGGATCACTTGTTCCTCGATAAGCAGGAATGGTAGGAGGAACGAATTTTTTGGGAAACTCAGCCTTTAGAATCCTCTCAGTAAATGGAGTTTTACTCGGAGAAAATCCCCAATCATTCTCATCTTCATTTCTCTGCATGATTTCTTTCATTATTTGCCGAATCATGCCGGAGAGATATTCCTCATTGTTTAACGACTTTGCGGAGTAGACTTCGGCCATTTTCTCGGAGGTTTGCCCGGGTAAATGTTCGCGGAGAACTGGTGATGGCCTGGATCCTTCAGCCTGGAGGGGTGCCCCCTCAAGAGCACCTGATCCCCCTTGAGGAATATTTCTCCCTTCGGAGTTATGAACAGCATCAGCATAGTTTTCTTCATTGTTTACTGGTCTTTGATTAGCCTCGAGCAGAGCATTCAATTTCTCCATCATTAGAGTATTCTGAGTCTCAAATTGCGGGTACAACCCGGATATAGCAGCATCTAATTCTTCTCGCGTCACTCCGACACTTGGAGCTGCTTGACTTGGAGAGGGAGAAGTGGCTGTATTATCACGAGCATCTTCAGATCTAATAGACTTGCATTTTCTTCCAGGAACCATTATGTCTGACAGACTTCTGGTCTTGAAGGAAACTTTTTCAACAAACTTTCGTGAAGCTATGGCGAATACAGTCCTGAGTTGGAGTTCTCAGTGAAAGCAACAAAATGTTAACGCTAAAAATTGTACGCTAACACCCGGTGTGTATAGTGAAGGTGTGAAAGCACCACCCGTGATACGGGAACAAGATATAAGCAGTAAAATAGCTGAAAATGGTAAAAGACAACAGATTTATAGTGGTTCGGCCCGTAATTGAGCCTACGTCCACTTTATACTCTTTTATTGCTGATTCTGATTACAAAATGATACAATGCTCTTCGAAATACAATATCTTTCGATTCCTAAACATTTTAGACTATTAGCTCAAACTTTGATGTTGAAGATCTCCTCGAATTCATGTTGAATGTGGTAGATTTCTCCCAAAGCTTGTTGTAATGTCTTGAGTGATTAGAGTTCTTCAAATATTGGATGAGTTGAGAATTCGGCAGAGTAACGACGCTTCAGAAAATGAATGGCCAAAAAGTCCCCTACTTGTTGGAGTTTGGGAGGTATTTATGCCTAATATGATTTATATAAATAATTGGTCAATAACGATATTTATGCCTAATATTTATGCCTAATATGGTTTATATAAATAATTGGTCAATGATTAGGCTTACTAATGGGCTTTTCTATATAATGGATGTATAAAAAGAGTGTTTAAGGCTTGAGGTTGGAGAAACTAGTGCCTTCCTTCCTTTGCTCTGGCCTAATTTAAATACATGGTTAATGTTTCTTAAGGTTGGGCCAAGTGTGAGGCCTCAACGTATATTGTACCATGGAGTTAATTCAAACATCATGTTTTAATTATTATAAAGTATAATTTGAAATTAAGAGTTAAATTCAAATTTTAAAACTTTTGTAATGGTTGCAAAATAATTAATTATGGATCGTTTAAATTTATATATTTGTAATTATTACAATTATGTGTATATATAGGTTATAATTTATGTAATTGTACATTTAAAACAAGACAAGAAGTCCAAATTAAAATGTCAGTTCATCCCAAACTAAAATTTCAATTCTTCACAAAACTGAAATATGCTTGTAACTTAGTCATCATCTTTGAATTTTCTATTTGGTATCATAACATGATTATTATAGAGTTTGTACGTATGTATATGAATGCTATGCTTAACTCAAAGCACTTGTATTAGGATACCATTTTTGTGAATAAATACATTTATAAAAAAAAAGAATACTTACGATCAAGATGATGGGGTTGAATACCAAAATCTTGGCATGTGGTGCAGGTTAATGAACCTCACATCACTGTTTACACATTTTGATATTTCTATTTTTCCAGGTCCTAAAACTACTGCCACATTCGCTGACCCCATGTAGAGCCTTAATTGCTCTGTATAGATTACAATTCCTCTATTAATTTCTCCATTTTTACTTTTTATATCAAGGTTTTTAATTAATCCACTGAAGAATTTGCATTACTGTTGAAAGTTTACGAGCACCAGACCCACTACATGGGAAACAAGGCTCCATGATCTCTCTTTTTGCCTGATTCATCAAGATAAAGTATCATTCTTTCTCTTTGAGATGTATTATATAAACCTTTAAGATATGGAAATGAGAGAAAATGATAGAAAGAAAGATGATAATTACTTTGTAGCGACCCGTAGTTCCGTACCCCTTTGAGTTGACAATAATTCACTCTTGTTCAACCCAAAGTGCACGGAAGAACGAATAACTAGGGTAAAAAAGAAAAAAGAGATAGAAGAAATAGAAATCAACAACAACAAAATCTCACAATCATAGCGGAACAAAATATAATATATAATAACAGATTTTATATACAAGATCTGTACTGTTAATATACATACCATTATCAGAGTACAACAATCATTCATCAATCTGGACAGTTTAATACTTGTCCTTACACAGCGGAAATAATAATCAAGTATGGAAGTACACCCTTGTCATCCAGCTCATCTTTTGAGCTCCATAGCATTCTAACCTGAATCTGTAATACTCGGTCTGACTCGAGCATTATAATAAAACAACACTCGAGTTAGTCTGGAAAACCAACGTGAGAAAAACACACTCAATTTGAATTATTATTATTTTCAAAATCCTTTGAAAAACTAAGGTATCTCGTAAGACCACGTCACACATAAACATGCCGGGTTTTAACCTTACGATAACCAAAACATTTTATATCAACTCCTCTGATATTATAATAGTGTCTAAACCAAGTAAATAGAAAATAGCTGAAATGCTTGCATCTCACGTTTCAACATAGTTGGGCACAATAAAAACCGTACGACGCTTATTTGAGAATGGATTCCATACAATGACTGGGCAACTGGGGGACCCCCCATCACAGTACACCTCTAGAAAAATGTACCGAGGAGGACCTCGCCGGGATCCCCTGCAACACAAGACCGGTCTACCCCTAACCTGGATAGTGCCGAATAAGGTATCACCCCGGGTGTTCCCTCCCTTATCTTATCGAGCGCTCTTTTTTTTGCATGCACAACCATATCCATAATTTATATATATATATATCCGAGGGTATCTAGAAAGATGATAACATACGCTAATTGGGTGCGACCAACTTAGCCTTGCTGCATCTCCCCTGTTTTAGTCATTCCCGGTTGATGAGGCTTGAGGCTAACATTTACCTTTCAAGATCAATTTCACTTAGAATGCTCATCGTCCTCCAGTGACAATGTTTTGATAGCATCCATCCATACAAGTTGTCCTGGGTTTGGACAAACCGAACCACCATCTTCACTACCTTCACGATATCCATTCGTAACGTTCAAACTAGATCTAAGTGGTTTTCGGATAATTAAATCTGATCCCGGTCTCACCGAAACGTTCAACGCATTTGGCCAATATTGATAGTCGGTTATTTAACTATCAAATTACATCCATAGGCAACCATCAGCATTAAAAAAGTTTTCCAAAATATCCATTTTCAAAATTTCTTTATAAGGTATTACCCCCAGTATTCCATCTTTTCCAAATCCTTATATTTCAAGGGAATATTCCAACCATACTGATACTTAGAATATTTTCCTCCAACTCCAATTTTATGTTCAACACTTAGGAAGTATTTATTTATTTCCTATTTCTTATTTTGTCAAAAATCATTTACAATCTACTTGTAAATTTCTTACTCGTTTATAACGAATTCCGTAGGTTCCGGAATTCCTTAATTAATTCCCTTAATATTTCCAAAGTTAAATATATTTGCTTATAATTCCAACTTCCCTTCTACTTCTTTTGTGAATTCTATTTCACCTTTCGAAGTTCACCTATCTTATACTTTTTGAAATTTCCTTAAGTTCCCATATCATCACTATAAGCTCTTCTTCTAAATCATACCCGTTAAATAACTTCATTTCTAATCTCGAGAGGATTTATAATTTAATTTAAATCATTATATATATATATAATAAGAATAATGGTTTATTTTTAAAATAAGTTTAAGTAAATCCAAAATATCAAAATCTTTTTAAATAGCACTGATAACTCATATCCAATCACTTTTTAAATAACTAATTAATTCACAAAGCTGATAGATAAATTTAGAATTTATTTCAATAAATATTAAATATTATAATAACTAACCTTTTGGAATGTTGTAAATCTAAATAATAGTTCGAGTTATACAGTATAGTAATTAAAAATCCTTTATTAAACAATTATTCAAATTTTCTCGCCAAAATTCTATTTTTAGAATTGAAATCAAATATTGCAAATTCAGTTTATAAATCCATTTCGATTCGTGTCACATCGTCTATATCTCAATTCTATCCCTATTCTCACATTCAAAATAAATCACACTATTTCCTTTCCAAGAACGATTCCCATAACTCGATACAAATTCACACTATAAATTTATACTCCAACTTATCCACTGATATCATTTTCCCTTATTTATAAACCTCGTTTATAAATTTATAAACTCCTTTGAGTTTCACTTATTTATAAAATAAATTCTACTTATAAAATCCCATTTTATAAATCTTCCCTTAATAAATTCCAATATTATTTCAAACCCATTTTAATTATCGATTTTCAACTTCTTTCCATAATTTCATAATATCATTTCCGAACCCTTTTTATATAATTTATTTAGATCTCCATTTAAACCAATTTACGAATAGTTAAGTATAACCCAAGTTAAAATTTTTATATTTTTTCATTCCATTTAATTTCCTTTAAAATAATCCAATTTTCAATGTAAATATTTTATATTCAAAATCTCCATTTTAATTCCTTCAAATTAAATATTTATGGTATTAAAAATACCGAATTTAAGGCCCGTGCTATTATAGCATTTAATAATTCAATCCACACAATAATCATAGCAATTATTCCATCATATCATATATCAATATATATATGAAAATAAAAAATAGTTTTGAGGAATCCAGTTGGATCCCTCCAACCTGTTTTCCTGCATCCACGGATATTAGCCAACAATAAAAATACCAATCCCGCTTCAAGGCGGGATGTCGCAATATATAGGGTCATCCACTATTATATGCGGCGCATAGGGTCTTATCCGCTCCAATGGCGGGAAATATATCCAGCTACTAATATATATACTACTATATATATATTTATCATTCAATAGATAATAATTACCAAATTCAATCAAGCAGCCAATAATTTATTTTTAACCATTTAAATAAATTCTAGTAATCCAAATCAGTGAGAAATTCTCACCTTGGTTTTATTTGCAAACCATTCCCACCTCGACTTTTTTTTCACGATTATAGACCTCGTATAAACATTATACAGTTTATTAACATTTGAAATAATCAAACAATTTATTTACCATTTAATAAATTTAATTAACTAATTTTAAAAAAAATTAAACTAGTCTATTTTTTTTGAAAATTTAATTACCTAAATTACCTTCTACAGAAATCTCCATCATGCTTATAGGAAAAAGGAACGAACCCATCTCGACTGATCCTTCCACCATCACCACCTCCTCTACTGTGCTTCGGCCATCGCCACTCCACCACCATGCCTTGCCTACGCCTCTCCCCCTGCCGCGACCTCGCGTGCCTGCAGTTTGAAGGAGGCTCCAAGCCCAACTGCAACTCTAAACCCATCGTGACTTAACTCTAACATTTGCATGCCGCCTCGACCTGACGCCATCGGGCTGCTCCACCCACGATCGCTTGCCCACGCGATCGCGCCTCCTATCCCTGGCTTTGCTTAAACGAACGGCCTTCCCCTTCGTTCTTCGCCCCTCCTCGTTCACGCGCCGCACGGGACCACACACCATCCTCCAGGCTCCACCTCCTAGTCGCACTCCCCACAAAACCCTAATGGTTATTCGATCGAGTCGCGCATCAGGCTTCCCCCCTTCCTTCATCGCCATCGCGATATGCTCACATAAATTTTTTTCTTTTGACTAAAATATATATATATATATATATTAATTTAGATTTGCAAAATATCTCTATTTTCCATAACTTAAAATCTCGAACTCCTATCGAGGCGTGCCGCTAGGCGTTCATAATGTTATTCCCTTATTCCGAACGCAATGGAAAAGGTTTCGAGTCTTAATTCGATCGTATGGAGAAGATAGCTTTTTAAATCGACCATTTAAATTAATTTCGATATTAAATTCAACGCGTTTCTATCCCGTAAGACTAAACGATAACTCCAAACACCACGAAATTTGAACTCCAATAATAATACACCACTATTACGGATCCAATGGAACTGGTTTCGTCAACTTCCGAGACCGTCTCCTGGAAGGCTATTTATATATGTCAATTTAGACAATATATTTTTAAATTTGAACAAATCGCTTTTAAATTTGATTTAAAAGGTTTTATTATCTTCACTATTATTAATATAAATTTTATTTAAATTTGAACTAAATTATCCAATAATCGTTTTATTTGAAATCCCAGTTAAAAATTAACTTTTAAATATTTAAAATCAATCTATAATTCAAATTTAATATTTTATAACCATTTAAATATTCCATATCAAACGTTGAAAAATTCGGGTCATTACATTCCTTCCCCCTTAAAAGAATTTCGTCCCTGAAATTGCTAAGGCGGGAAAATGCTCCAAACCCATTTACTTATCAAAACCCACTTAGTGAAAGCTCGATACTTCACTTTCCAAATCTCTTACCCTCATTCAAAACAAATAGTTTTCCATCCTAAACCAAAATCCCTTATTTCGACTTTAATTTCGAAATCGATTTCCGTTAACAAAAATTTTCCAAAAAATTTCAAAATTTTTCTAACACCCAAAATTTTCGAAAATTTTTGGCGGATTCTCCTTTGTACGGAGAGCCTTTTGCAATATGACAAGAGAGACAAATATGTATACATCGACCCACACGGTCGGAAAACAAAAAATATAACAATATATTTTCATTTTTTATTTTATTTTATTGCATAGGCATACCTTTATTTAGCTTTTTAAGCATTACTTAGCAAGCAAATTTTACTTTATATGCAACTTCGCAATTCGAATCTAGCCCAATAATCTCCATGTCCATGTACTTACTTAATTTAAACACGTAAGTACCAAAACATGAAATTTTAACAACATTACATTTATTAAAATAGCTAAACACATAAATTTCATAAGCAATGCATGCTAAACACATATTATAAGCAATTATAAGGTTCCGATTCTAATTTTATTTGCTTTCGATCGATTTTCATACCATATTATTATATTCGAATGATTTACAACCAAATTATTTGCATTCAATTCATTTTTAAACCAAATAAACTCATATCCATTTCAAATTGGTTTAAAATTCAATTTATTCACTTTCTATTAATACATAAAATTTTATTTGCTTCCGTTTACGCCAAACGACAAATTTTTCCATTCAAATTTGGCGAAATTCATTTAATAAAATTACCATTTCAGTTTATAGCTATTTTAAATTGATTCCAAATCAATTTATTCTTAATTCTGCTCCACTTTAAATTTGTTCACCTTCAAATTTTTCAACAAAAACCTTGTTTGCTAAATTTTTACGTCAACAACATCCAATCCATAAATTTATTTAAGCCTAACTTCCATCCAAAATATTAACTTAAGTAGTTCGTTTATCACCATTTAATTCAATTCAATAACTTAAGCCTATTTCCCTTGCCATTAAATTCCAATTAAATTTTCAATATCATGCTTCAATTCATTCTCGAATTCATTTAAAATAATATTCAAGGCCATATTTAATTTATTTCCACTCACATTGAATTTATTTATAACTCGAGCCATTTTAATTTCAATCCAATTTCATTTTATCACATTCAACACATACTAATCAACTTATATATACAAGTCGAATTTTGTTTATTACTCAAGTTCCATATTAACTTCAGTTTTAGCCCACAATCCATCTTATTTAATCAAGTTATATACCACTCCCAAATTCAATTAACTAATTAATTTATTTAATTAGTTCACTTTCATTTTACAATTCAATATTTGATTTTTATTTCAAAAATCACTTTATTTAATCCACTTGAGTTCATGTTCAATTTTATAATTCAAGTTTTGGATTTTATTTCTTTTACTAAAATATCAAACCATTTTTATTTTCGGTTTTCTATTCCACTTTCCAATTTTATAAGTTAAACAACTTATTTTTCACATCCCCTTTAATTTTTATACTCGAGTATATTCACATTTATTTTTAACCTGAGGTTTACATCACTTTATAGCTTACATATATTTTTTTTATTCAATAAATTACAATTTTTTTTATAAGCTATTCCAATTTATCTTTTCCACAATTTCCTATTTCAATCAAATTTTATTTAATTCAAATTTTTTATAAGTTATAGTTTTTAGTCACTTAATAATCCAAGTTTATATATTCCATTCAATATGGTTTTAAATCAAATCCAATTCAATTTAATTTAATTTCAATTTTAATTTCATTTAACCAATATTTCCGAACCATATTCGAATTATTCACACTTAAATTAATTTCATTTTAAACAATTTTATTTTTCAATTTATTTCATTTAATCAAGTAAGAATTTAATTCCAATTTAAAAGTTTCCCACACTTCCTTACTTATATTCATATAGCAATTATTATCTCTATTCCCGATAAATTTATTTAACTTCCCCTAAGTTAATTTAATTCACACAATTTATTTTAACTCACTTAAGTTTAAATTTTTTTCCAAAGCTCAAATTCCATACTTATATTTACTAAAATCACTTCCTTTAATTTATTTTTAGCTTGCTTAAGCTAACTCACCATTCCAATAATTTATTTCATTAATTCCATTCCCCTCACAAGCAATTTAATTTCTGAACTTTAATTCCTTCAACTTAACTTTAAGTTAAATTCCATTTTAATTTTATATCACAATCCCAATCGATATCATTTCCAATCAAATTTTATTTAACTTAGCTCAAGTTAAATTTTATTCATTTTAACTTACTCAAGTTAATATTTATCTCCAAATTCAATTTCCATATTTTCTTTAAAATCATTCACATTTATTAGTTCATAACTTATTTTATGACATTTCCTAAACATTTAAATAAGGATTCCAGAATTTTTAAACACCCGATATTTATTTCAAATCATTTGAAATTATATATATATATATATATACATACATATATTTATAACTCTGTTTTTAACAAACCATCTTCTCCAACTTTCAAAAATCAACTTGATTTTTATCCAAAACAATTCCTTTCGGAATTTCCAAACACAACAATTGTTTACCCAGACAAATATTTCCATATTAATTACTATGGTAACAACTCATCACTTAAAAACTCAAAAATCAACACCAATGATGTCGCGATCATCATCGGAATTATTTTTAAGCGACTGAAGTGAGTTCAGTGTTATATTTGTTCCAAAATCCATTTTAAAACAACATTCTTTCAATAATATTCTCAAAAATAATATTCTTATTATTATTTTCCCACACCACTTTGAAAAATATTTTAGTTTCAAACTTCTCGGGATTTAAATTTCCAGATTCTGGTTTGAATCCAATTTAGTTATAACCCATTTGTATAATTTTTACTTATACAAATTCCCATTTAGTTATATAACCCATTTTCAATTTTATAATCTTATTTGATTATAATATTATCATCCAAACACTTCAACTATATATAATTATTTTAGAAAATTATTTCCTTTATATCAAAAATATAATTTGGGTAAAATTATATCATTTACCCCATTTAAAACAATATTGTGTCAAATTGCTCTATTCAAGTGTTTAGAAACCCCTATCGATACAGTTTTACGGACTATGCCGACCAGAGTTCATATGCTAATCAAAAAATCAACCAACACAATATATAACCATTTTTATTCACTAACAAATATGCGCTCATATCTATTAATACACTCAAACTCATTCTGGAGTACTACCGACTCTATCTCTAATGAGTAATTCCCACCAGAGCCAAGGTTCTCGCTCAATCTTCAACTCTGATACCAAGTGTAGCGACCCGCAGTTCCGTACCTCTCTGAGTTGACAATAATTCACTCTTGTTCAACCCAAAGTGTACCGAAGAGCGAATAACTAGGGTAAAGAAGAAGAAAGAGATAGAAGAAAAGAAATCGACAATGTGACGCCCCACCTCTATACTCACGCTAGCCAAGGACACTATGGGGTAATGCCGTCAACTAGCACGAAGAATAAGGCTGTTGAGGAGCGACCATCTGTGTAATTGCTTTGTGCGAGTACCAATATGTCAGATAATATAACCTATTCATTTCAAGAGGAAATCCGACATATCAAATACAAACTCAAAGCTACCACACAGTGGCTATGTGGACTTCCAAAACAAATATAGAAATAAACATAACACAAATTAGTCACATATATTCATATCACAAAGGCAGAAACAGATATGAATATAACACAAAGAAGTGTACAACAAAGTAGTTGTCAACAAGATCCACTATATCACAAAAGAATAGATACAAGTGCTAGACAAAAGAATAAGTATACAACAAGGAGTCTCTATCTCAAATGTATACTAACAAAAACTACTATGCTAAAGTAGTTAGCCAAAAGTCAGGTGACGGACCCTGAGAAGAAGAAGTCAAGTAGTAGCACCTGTAACATCTCGGTCTGACCCGAGTAATATTTATGAAGAAAATAATAAACGGATCAGTCTAGCTATGAATATCAGATAAAATGAAATAGGATAAGAGAGAACACAAAAACGTATGATAACAATAATGCCATACTATGACAAGTGTACATCAAATAACAACAAAAATCATACAATATCTCAAATATTCTCAAACACCAAAAGAATGTCATATTCTTTAAATTATTCACCAAACACAAATATTGATAGAGCTTATCAATGCAATCCACGAAAATTGGTGAAACACAAATTCTTGAAATCATCAATTAGAAATCCAGAAATCACAAAGGTGGGAAGGCCTATCACAAACGGGAGCATGAAAACTCACCAACACGTGTATCACAAACAGAATGCTATTCCATGGTCACTAACCATCAATTTTGAGCCGAAGCTCCACAAACGGCCCGAAGACCATGGGTCGCTACCCCACCAAACTGAACCGAAGTTCCACAAACGGGGTTTTTAGTCCCCACACAAACAAATAGACATCACACATCGCTAGTCCAAATCACAAAATGATCACCATTGATCAATAAGAAGTGTCGATTACACTGAGCTAGTAAATAGATGAGTTTAGCTTCATGTCCCATAACCACTAGCTTAACTTAAATAATTACGAACAAATTGTAGATTTGCACTCGAAAATTATCACAAGATTTCAATCGAACAAGTCTAAGAATTAACCGACAAAGTAAACGCAAGCGTTTCATACCACTTGTTTTGCTAAGCTGTTTAATTAGATTTCTCATACGAGTGAGGTAAAGGTTTGTATATACTAATAGATTGGAAAACGGTTTTAAAAACGAGATTTGTATTTAAAAGTAGTGTTGAAATCATTTTTGTGAAAGGGTTTGAGTATTTACTACTAGTATAGAAACCTTTGTATTTTAAAGAGACAAATCACAAAAATGATTGTAGAAACAATCAATCACCAAAACATCACATATGAAATTGTGAATTAAAACCATAGAAATCGATACCGAATCCATCAAAATGGATATTCCCAAAAATCCCGAAAAAAAGAAGTCATCAAACCCGATAAATGATAACAATAAATCAGATCATCAAGAATCGATTAAAAATCGAAAATCCACACAAAACTGCCTAAAATAGGCAAAAAGCACATCTCCCAGATTCAGTCGACTAAACCAAAAGGTCAGTCGACTGATACAAGGCCAAAAACTCTCGGGTTCCAAGTTCAGTCGACTGAACTATATGGTCAGTCGACTGACACAGGGACAGGAAGCTTTCTGCTCGCAGGTTCAGTCGACTGCCAGTCGATTGATAGATGGACAGAAGCTTTTATGTTTCCAGGTTCAGTCGACTGGCCATATACGTTCAGTCGACTGAACTGTCAATTGCAGTGTTTTCAACCTAGCCCAAGCGAGGCTAAAATCCAAACGGAAGTGATCGGACGAGCAATGGAGACTAGGGATTTATGCCAAGCGACAACGCAGCCTTATTGGCTATTCGATACACCCCAACAACATGTTCAAACATCAAAGATAGGATTTTTAAATATTTGACTTCAAAACTCCAAAAATTGGAACATTCCTCAAACCAATTCAATTCAAAAGCAGATGAACAGGGTATAGATGTTAGGAAATACTACCTAACAACTATCCAAGATATAGACATAGATGTGAGTTCAAAAACTCACCTTTTAAACCCAAACAACAAATGAGAAGCTCTAGAACAAGCAAAGATTGATTTCTCTTCAACAACACCTCTATAATCTTCAATCTATTATCAAAGGCGAAGTTTTTCCTAAGTTTGGTTATAGGAATTTCTGAAAATTGAAGAGGGATTGAGATGGAGAAGATGAAGAGAAGATGAAAACCTACGCTTCTCCTTGATTTCTAGCTTGAAGTTGATCCTTCCTAAGAGAATTAGGGCTTAGGAATTTCTAATTTCCCATTCCTTTCCCCATTTTTACTTGAGCTAGAGTGTTAGGAAATGGAACGAATGAATGAAGAGGAGTTGAGTGTAGTTAGGGTATTAGATGGGTTGGGTGTTAGGTTATTGGACTGAAACCCAAACCCAAAGCCCTAAATGAAAATATCAAAATTTCACTCAACTCCAAACATATCGATGTTTGTACTCAAAAAGGTCGCAGACACCATTTGGGACTCAATGAAAGTGGTCTCGAGTCCTAATTCGACTGTTTGCAAATAAGGACATTTCGGACTATAATCCGACCAACGATGCTATATTTAAATAAAACATTTAAATATACTATCGTAAAATATGCGGGTTGTTACAGACTCCCATCCTTAAAGAAATTGCGTCCTTGCAATACTTAAGAAAAAGAAATAAAAAGTAACAACCATACAAAGACAAAACAACACAAAAAGAAGAAATTTTGAAATGAGAAGTTCACCTTAAGGAGCACGAGAGAGTAAGTCCGGATTGTTTGATGTGATTTTTTGTTTGATGATAACAAACATATATCAATTTATATATGTGTTTGCAGATTGTACTATACACATATAGGAATAAATATTCATATTGAATAATAATACTATTGCATAGAATTTATATAATTCAATCAGTATTTTTTATTCAACATAATATTTTATTTCAATACTTATATAGTACAAAGTTTCCAGCTCTCTCTATATACATACACCGGTTTCATACATTTCACATTCACATTTTTTCTCACTACAACACTCAACACTTAGTTTTTCACTCTGTCTGCACATTTGCATCTATCTGCATTGTCCAGCTCCAGTTCTTGTCCTGTCTCTTGTGTACCTGTATAATTAGCAACTACAGCAGTAATCTGAAAATAAACAAATTTAAATTTGCTAAAATATAAATTTGTTTTTATTAGTGCCTCAGATATATGGGTTATTGTCATCATTTTTGATTGTGTAATATCTGTGCATATCAGTATTCTTATCAGGGACACGTAATCATGAGTGGCTGCAATACACACGTGTACATTTATACACGTGTGCACTGCCTCGCCAACTCGTGTGCACAGTTGAGCGAAAAGACAAGATGGATTCAACACAAGTGAAACCAAAGTGCAACTGAAGTGAAATCAAGACCAACCAGTTCATGTGCAAACCCAGACTCGAGCATACATGTACAACAGAGAAGGAAACTGCAACAATGCAAACTACAGACCTGAATCCAGACTATATGAAGGCAATGCATAACTAAATCAACTTAACTCAACATAGATGCATATGCACAAGTCAATTGATGAACCAGTGGAATGAACACGTGCAGCCTCTACATGAAGGTCTGAAACAAATGAAACCAGAAGCAGGCCTGGCAACATGATTATCAAAGTGAACCACAACATCACAATCTAGTGCAGTGAAGTACAACAGCAGACCAAAAGTACAAAATGGCCAAGCAAGTGCACCATTAAAACAACAATACAACAATGAACTCGATAAGACATAGCATGTACATGAAGACTAAATGAAACAATGCAACTGTATGCAAAAAGTCTCAAAGCAAATGCAAAGTTAAAGTTTAATGAAGTCAATTCGAGCAGATCAATATCAAAGCATATGGCCGAAGTTAATCACAACATCACAATCAAGTGCAATGAAGACTACAACATACTCAAGTGATTGAAACTGCGAGATGTACCAAATGCAAATGCAGACTCAAGTACAAAATGAAGACTACAAGTTCAAGTCTAGTTACAACAAAGATCAAAGCAATTGTGATGGCCGAAGTCATGAAATCGCTACACAAAGTCAAAGCCGAAGTCGTGAGTCGAACAAGTCAGAGCAAGAAAGAAATATACGTGTATATACAAAATTGAAGAAGTCAGAAACCATCTCGAGCATCAAAACAAATCAGAAGATTTGGTCAAGAAATCAAATATGGCAAACAAATCCTGGCAATTCAAAATATACGGAAAAGATTTTATTTCCATATTTGATTAAAGATTTCGAATGCATATATGGACAAAATTCCAAATATCCTACTATAGAAACAAAACAAATTCCAAAACGAAATCAGCAGTTAAAATTTCAAAATTGTGAAAACATATAGGAAATATCCAAAGCCGTGGGTACCAAGCAAAATTCGAATCGCATATACCCAAAATGTCGCAACAAAATCAGGGAAATATTCAACGACGTGGAGGCCAAGCAAGAGATCAAATCAGACGAAAATCAAGTATTTCATATCCTATATAAAGCCACAATCATCATCGACAATTGTGGAATCGAGTTCAAGCATTCAACTAGGAGAGCAAAAAGGCATAAATTACATACCAGAGTCAAAGTCGAACTCGATCAAATTGAGGAGACGTGTTCGAATTGAAGAAGGAGTCGACTGCCGAAGCAAGACTAAGAAAAATCAATTGCAATCAACCAACTACCCATCGGCTTCATCGATTTACTCCAAAGCCCTTATTTCAGAAGCTAAAAGGAACGATCAAAGAAGCCATTATCACAAACAAGGAACGGGCCGACATAGTTAAAAAAAATAAAGAGGGAAGTTTGTGGGCCGGTCTTGTTTAATTAATTATACAGGGCTTTGGTATATTTTAAATTAGGGTTTTTGAGTTGTTCTTGTTTTTATTTTTTAAAGTCTGTACTTTTCGAATCAAATCTGGGTAAATCACCACCTAGGATTTAGGTTGTGTCAGATTGTCTAGTTAGGATTAGTTCAGTAAGCATGGTTTGCGAGTTTGCAAAACTCTATAGGAGGGAGCAGGGTTTGCGAGTCTGTTAGAGTGTTTGTAAGCGGGAGACTGTTTAATTCTAATAGAAATCTGGGAATGCAGCAGTAGGCAGGGGTTGCCGAAGCTGGGTAAATTTTGTGTGTGATTTACTTTTCAGCATATTTACTTCTCTGCAGTTTGATTTTGTGTTTAAATTCGAGAAAATTTGCTATAACCCTATTCTCCCCCCTCTAGGGTTAATCTAGATCCTACAAGTGGTATCAGAACCCGGTATTTTTCTTTAACTCTAGAGTCATGAATCCACCAAATAATGCTTTTTCTGAGGGGCAATCTATTGCTAGGCCACCCATGTTTAATGGGAATGATTATGCTTACTGGAAAGTTAGGATGGGTATTTATATTAGTTCTGTTGATTATGATGTTTGGGACATTATTGAAACTAGCTATAAAACTCCCACTATAACTGTTGGTGATACTGAGATTCCTAAACCTAAGGATAGGTGGGACGCTAACAATAAGAAATTAAAAACTACAAATGCTAAAGCCATGAATGCTTTGATCTGTGCTCTTGATAAGACTGAATTTAATAGAATTTCTCATTGTAAAACTGCACAGGAAATTTGGCATACCTTGGAGGTGACACATGAAGGAACTTCTCAAGTTAAGGAGTCTTGTCTAGCCCTATTCAGCAATGAATACGAGAACTTTGTGATGGACAAAGGCGAGAGAATAAAGGACATGTTTGGACGCTTTTCAACTTTGGTGTACAATGCTAGAGCGCTTGGGAAGGTATTCACTGAGGTAGAGCTTGTGAGGAAGGTGCTACGAGTCTTACCGATGAGCTTTGAGGCAAAAGTCACGGCAATACAAGAATCGAAAGATATGAGTAAACTAAGCATGGAGTAGTTGATCGGCAACTTGATGACATATGAGCTTGAGCAAAAAGCAAAGGAGGAACGCAACAACTCCGAATCAAAGAAGAAGACGATTGCCTTAAAGAGCAAAGAAGAGAGCGATGAAGAAGAAGAAGATCCAATTGAAGAGCTTGCAATGGCTGTCAATAATCTTAGAAAATGGTCAAAATTCAGGCCAAGCAAGAAGAAAACAAGTGGTAATAGGTCAAAAGATTCTGACAATTCCGATAATGAATTGACTTGCTTTAACTGCAAGAAGCCTGGTCACTTCAAACAAAAATGCCCACTTCTCAAAAACAACAAAGGAAAGAAAAAGAAGAAGAAGGCCTTTGCAGCAACTTGGGATGATGAAGAAGGAGAGGAAGTTTCGAATAATAGCTTAGAGGAGGCTAACTTGTGTCTTATGGCAAAATCAGATTCAGAAGCAAGCTCAAAGGAATCTAGTGAGGTAGGTGACTATTATTATAAAGAACTTGTTTTAATGTGCAGTCATCTTACTAAAACAATTGATACTCTTGAATCTAAAATTGAAAAACTGAAATATGATAGGAGAGAACTTGTCCATGAAAATTCTAGGTTAGAAATTGAACTTGAAAATATTCAAAACCTAGACTGTAAAAAATGTAAAATTTTAGATTCAGAATTATCCAGACTTAAGAATAGCTTTGAGAATCTTGAAAAAGAAAACTTGAGTCTTAAGGAAACCATTGACACTAGGAAAAAGGATTTTATAAATAGATGCACCTCACTTGTGACTGAAAACACAACACTAAAAACCAAAGTCCAAAATCTTGAGAAATCTCTGAACAACTTTTCAAGAGGAGAAAAATCATTCAACATGTTATTGGGAAATCAACTTTTTGCTAACAATAGAAAAGGACTAGGCTTTGGGAAAACACAAGTTGATTATAATGCAAAAGGTAAGAGTGTCCTTACTAGATGTGAAATAATTGGACATTGTGTTGAAAATTGTAGTCATAGGAACAAGAACACAAAATTTATACAAGTTTGGGTTCCTAAGAATTCTACAAACAAATTTCATGTCTATTGGAACAAGAATGAAAGGACAAAACAAGTTTGGGTTCCAAAGGGATTGTTTATTCACAATGCTTCAATCACTAATATCATTGGACCTAAGAGTTTCTCTAGGTCATCCTCTTCTCTCTTTATATAGGTTTGTTGGCGGGCTAAGGAGCAACAAGATTGGTTTCTAGATTCAGGTTGTTCTAGACATATGACAGGTGACAAATCGAAGTTCCTTAGCCTAGAGAATTTTAAAGGTGGAAATGTGATCATGGGAGACAATAGCAAGTGTAAGATTATTGGTAAAGGTGAAGTAGGTAACGGTACTTTTTTCTTGACTAATGTTTTATACGTTGAAAATTTGCATCACAATCTCATTTCTATTAGCCAACTATGTGACAAAGGTATGAATGTGGTTTTTGATAGTGATACTTGCAAAATCATTGATAAATCTTCTAATAACATTGATTTTATGGGCAAAAGAAAAGGAAATGTTTACACGCTTTCGTTTGATAATCTAAATCTTTCTAGTTGTTTGGTAGCCAATGACGAAGAGCCATCTTTATGGCATAGAAGACTTGGACATGCTAGCATGGGCCTCTTGAAAAACCTTGAAATAAAAGAATTAGTCAGAGGGTTACCACATCAGAAATTTAAAAATAATAAAGTGTGTAAAGCATGTTCCTTGGGCAAACTTAGTCGATCATCATTTCGCCCTAAAAACATTGTTAGCACATCAAGGGTCCTTGAATTAATTCACATGGACTTATTTGGACCAAATGAAATTGCAAGCTTGAATGGAAAACGTTATTGTTATGTATTGGTTGATGATTATTCTAGATTTACATGGGTTTATTTCTTAGCCAAAAAGTCTGAATCTTTTGATTATTTTTCAAAATTTGCAAAACTTGTTCAAAACGAAAAAGGAATTTCAATTAAAACTTTGAGAAGTGATCATGGAGGCGAATTTGAAAGCTTTTGTGAAGAAAATGGTTTAAAACATGAATTTTCTGCTCCACGAACACCTCAACAAAATGGGGTGGTTGAAAGGAAAAATCGTACATTGCAAGAATTGGCTAGATCCATGTTGAGTGAGTATAAACTACCTCTAACCTTTTGGGCAGAGGTAGTGAATACTTCGTGCTATGTAATAAATAGAGTAATGATTAGACCAATACTTGGCAAAACGTCTTATGAATTGTGGCATGAAAGGAAACCTAACATTTCTTATTTTCGTTTATTTGGATGTCCTTGTTTCATTCTTAACACAGGTGGTCAACTTTGAAAATTCGAATCAAAGGCTGATGAGGGAATTTTCATGGGCTATTCAACAAGGAGCAAGGCTTACAGGATATACAACAAACGAACAAAGACAATTGTTGAATCAATCAATGTGAAATTCGATGAATCTGACCTGGAAAGGACGACTGAAAAGGCGGTTGACGATGGGGTAGATCATGAAGGCATTGAAGAAGGGACATCTAGTGAGAAAGCTGAAAGTAGGGCTGTTGGTGCTGATAGATTGAAGTTCAAATCCAATCATCCTCCTGAATTGGTTATAGGTGATCCTACGGAAGGCATATGCACTCGCTCTTCATTTGATAAAAATTTGTGTGCGTTTTGTTGTCACAGTGGTTTTATTTCTGAGATTGAACCTGATTCTGTTGAAATAGCTCTTAATGATGAAAGTTGGGTTTTAGCAATGCAAGATGAACTTAATCAATTTGAGAGAAATAAAGTTTGGAAATTAGTTCCTAGGCCTAATAACTATCCAATTGTTGGAACTAAATGGGTGTTCAAAAATAAACTTGATGAATCAGGAAATGTAATTAGAAACAAAGCTAGGTTGGTCGCAAAAGGATATAACCAAATAGAAGACATAGATTTTGATGAAACATTTGCTCCAGTTGCTAGGTTAGAAGCCATTAGGATTTTGCTAAGTTTTGCATGTTATAAGGGTTTCAAACTTAAAAAAATGGATGTAAAAAGTGCCTTTCTAAATGGTGACTTGAAAGAAGAAGTTTTTGTTGAACAACCCCCCGGTTTTGAAAATCATGATTTTCCAAATCATGTGTATAAACTAGAAAAGCATTATATGGTCTTAAGCAAGCTCCTAGAGCTTGGTATGACTGCCTTTGTACATATCTTTTGGAAAATGGCTTTAAAAAGGGAAGTGCTGACATGACACTATTTCTATTACATAAAGGAAGTGATTTTTTGATTGTTCAGATTTATGTGGATGATATCATTTATGGTGCTACTAATGAACTCTTGTGCGAGAAATTTGAACAAGTCATGCAGGCTAAATTCGAGATGAGCTTGGTTGAGAATTGAAATATTTTCTTGGATTTCAGATCAAACAAAGCAGTGATGGTATTTTCATTTCACAATCCAAGTATGTGTTGGAACTGTTGAAGAAATTTGGAGTTGAGAACTCCAAACCATTGAGAACTCCTATGAGCCCAACAACAAAGTTGGACAAAGACAAGAAAGGAGTTGCTGTTGATCAGAAGAAATATCGAGGGATAATTGGTTCACTTCTCTATCTTACTGCTTCTAGACCTGATATTATGTTTTCTATGTGTTTGTGTGCACGTTTTCAATCTAATCCTAAAGAATCTCATTTGAAAGCCACTAAACGAATTTTGAGATATCTTTCACACACACAAAAATTTGGACTATGGTACCCTTCTTGTGAAAATTTTGATTTAGTTGGTTATTCTGATGCTGATTATGCTGGTTCATTGGTTGACAGGAAAAGCACTAGTGGGACATGTTTCATGCTAGGACATTCATTAGTTTCATGGTCCAGTTGAAAACAAAATTGTGTTGCATTATCCACCACTGAAGCAGAATATATTGCTTTAGGAAGTTGTTGTGCTCAAATTTTATGGATGATGCAAACTCTTTCTGATTTTGGCTTAGTTTATAAACAAGTTCCAGTAAAATGTGATAGTAAAAGTGCAATAGACTTGTCAAATAATCCTGTTCATCATTCACGCACAAAACACATTGATGTGAGACACCACTTTCTTATAGATCACATTGCTAAGGAAGACATTTGCATTGAACATGTTTCAACTGAGGTTCAACTTGCTGATATTTTCACAAAACCCCTCCCCGAAGACAGATTTTCCAGATTACGTTTGGATTTGGGGATTATAGAAATTGACTAATCATTTTCCATTTTTTGGTTGAAATATTCTTGGATATTTATTTTCAACATCAATTTCTAGGATTCAAACCAGTTTTGGATATTATTCAAAGATTGATTCGAATATGGTATTCAGTAGTGGAAATATGTTTGTTTTATTTCTTTTCAAAATTAAAAAAATAATAAAACATTTCATAATATAATTAACTTGGTAACTTATTCCATGACCATTTCTATTTCTACCATCTTTCTATCATTCATAATGGTTTTATAAAATGAGAAGAGTGAATTATTATTTTTTTTTAATTTTTTTTAAAAAAAAATCTCTCATGCATCCATTCTCATTTAAAAGTCCTTATGGTTATGCATGGATGGAGCATGTGAGTGAATTATTTTATCATCATTCCATTCTCATTTAAAAGTCCTTATGGTTATGCATGGATGGAGTATGGTAGCTAAGTATTTTTCTGGTCTCACTTAAAAGTCCGGATGCTTAGACTAATAAGTAACTGCTAATCCCATTTAAAAGTCCTTATGGTTATGCGTGGTTAGTAAGTGCGTATTTTTGTGCTTAAATGTCAAGTTATTTTTAAAATTTCTCTCTTCTCATTATATAAAAACCGAATCATCGATCCATTCTCTACAATGTGGAAATTGTTACCTCGTTATGATATATTATGATTTTTCTTTGTTTTGCATTTGTTTTTTATGCACAAAAAAAAATATTTTTTTTCTACTACTGTTCCATTAGTTTTGTCATTATTTTGATGATAACAAAAGGGGGAGAAGAACAAGATTTTGATAAGGAAGTAAATATTTTTGGAATACTTCAACAAATTTGTTAAATGTTGTTAGTTAATTTTCTTTAGTTCTTTTATTCTTCTGTAATTTTCTAAATCTTTTAAATAGGGAGTGGTCTCAGTTGTAGGGGGAGCATTCATATAGGGGAGCTAAATATTTCATGCTCAAACACATTTATTAGAATTTCAAAACCTTTAATATATATATATGTTTGTCATCGTCAAAAGGGGAGATTGTTTGATGTGATTTTTTGTTTGATGATAACAAACATATATCAATTTATATATGTGTTTGCAGATTGTACTATACACATATAGGAATAAATATTCATATTGAATAATAATACTATTGCACAGAATTTATATAATTCAATCAGTATAATAACACTTAGTTTTTCACTCTGTCTGCACATTTGCATCTATCTGCATTGTCCAGCTCCAGTTCTTGTCCTGTCTCCTGTGTACCTGTATAATTAGCAACTACAGCAGTAATCTGAAAATAAACAAATTTAAATTTGCTAAAATATAAATTTGTTTTTATTAGTGCCTCAGATATATGGGTTATTGTCATCATTTTTGATTGTGTAATATCTGTGCATATCAGTATTCTTATCAGGGACAGGTAATCATGAGTGGCTGCAATACACACGTGTACATTTATACACGTGTGCACTGCCTCGCCTACTCGTGTGCACAGTTGAGCCAAAAGACAAGATGGATTCAACACAAGTGAAACCAAAGTGCAACTGAAGTGAAATCAAGACCAACCAGTTCATGTGCAAACCCAGACTCGAGCATACATGTACAACAAAGAAGGCAACTGCAACAATGCAAACTACAGACCTGAATCCAGACTATATGAAGGCAATGCATAACTAAATCAACTTAACTCAACATAGATGCATATGCACAAGTCAATTGATGAACCAGTGGAATGAACACGTGCAGCCTCTACATGAAGGTCTGAAACAAATGAAACCAGAAGCAGGCCTGGCAACATGATTATCAAAGTGAACCACAACATCACAATCTAGTGCAGTGAAGTACAACAGCAGACCAGAAGTATAAAATGGCCAAGCAAGTGCACCATTAAAAAAACAATACAGCAATAAACTCGATTAGACATAGCATGTACATGAAGACTAAATGAAACAATGCAACTGTATGCAAAAAGTCTCAAAGCTAATGCAAAGTTAAAGTTTAATGAAGTCAATTCGAGCAGATCAATATCAAAGCATATGGCCGAAGTCAATCACAACATCACAATCAAGTGCAATGAAGACTACAACGTACTCAAGTGATTGAAACTGCGAGATGTACCAAATGCAAATGCAGACTCAAGTACACAATGAAGACTACAAGTTCAAGTACAGTTACAAAAAAGATCAAAGGAATTGTGATGGCCGAAGTCATGAAATCGCTACACAAAGTCAAAGCCGAAGTCATGAGTCGAACAAGTCAGAGCAAGAAAGAAATATACATGTATATACAAAATTGAAGAAGTCAGAAACCATCTCGAGCATCAAAACAAATCAGAAGATCTGGTCAAGAAACCAAATATGGCAAACAAATCCTGGCAATGCAAAATATACAGAAAAGATTTTATTTTCATATTTGATTAAAGATTTCGAATGCATATATAAACAAAATTCCAAATATCCTGCTATAGAAACAAAACAAATTCCAGAACGAAATCAGCAGTTAAAATTTCAAAATTGTGAAAACATATAGGAAATATCCAAAGCCGTGGGTACCAAGCAAAATTCGAATCGCATATACCCAAAATGTCGCAACAAAATCAGGGAAATATTCAACGACGTAGAGGCCAAGCAAGAGATCAAATCAGACGAAAATCAAGGATTTCGTATCCTATGTAAAGCCACAATTATCATCGACAATTGTAGAATCGAGTTCAAGCATTCAGCTAGGAGAGCAAAAAGGCATAAATTACATACCAGAGTCAAAGTCGAACTCGATCAAATCAAGGAGCCGTGTTCGAATTGAAGAAGGAGTCGACTGCCGAAGCAAGACTGAGAAAAATCAAGTGCAATCAACCAACTACTCATCGACTTCATCGATTCACTCCAAAGCCCTAATTTTAGAAGCTAAAAGGAACAATCGAAGAAGCCATTATCACAAACAAGGAACGGGCCGACATAGTTAAAAAAAATAAAGTGGGAAGTTTGTGGGCCGGTCTTGTTTAATTAATTACACAAGGCTTTGGTATATTTTAAATTAGGGTTTTTGAGTTGTTCTTGTTTTTATTTTTTAAAGTCTGTACTTTTCGAATCAAATCTGGGTAAATCACCACCTAGGATTTAGGTTGTGTCAAATTGTCTAGTTAGGATTAGTTCAGTAAGCAGGGTTTGCGAGTTTGCAAAACTCTATAGGCGGGAGCAGGGTTTGTGAGTCTGTTAGAGTGTTTGTAAGCGGGAGACTTTTTAATTCTAATAGAAATCTGAGAATGCAGCAGTAGGCAGGGGTTGCCGAAGCTGGGTAAATTTTGTGTGTGATTTAATTTTCAGCATATTTAGTTCTCGGCAGTTTGTTTTTGTGTTTAAATTCGAGAAAATTTGCTATAACCCTATTCACCCCCCCCTCTAGGGTTAATTTAGATCCTACATGGATGTGTTCGCTCAATGAATTCTCTGGATTCCCAAGAGCAATCCTTAGGATTTGTGGACCATTAAACTTTCACAAGAGGAACATCTTTATTTCGAAGGCGTTTAACCTCCATACCAATGATACGAATAGGATGTTGCTCATAAGTCAAATTAGGCGAAACTTCAATTTATTCAATAACACCGGGCTCAAGAATAGAATCGGAATCTCGAAGGCATTTTCGTAATTGAGAGACGTCGAATACGACATGAATAGTAGAAAACTGAGGTAGTAATAAAAGGCGATAAGCCATGGAACCGATGCGTTCGCTGATGGGAAATGGGCCAACATATCGAGGTGCTAATTTTCCCAATCGACTAAAACGCAGAACACCCTTCATAGGTGAAACACAAATAAACACAAAATCTCCCACAGAAAATTCTAATTTCTTCTTCAATTATCGGCATAGGATTTTTGTCTACTTTGAGCTTCTTTCATCCTTTGACGAATAAGGTCAATCTTTTCTGTGGCATCACGAATAAAATCTGGACCTAAAAACAGCTTCTCACCGGCTTCAAGCGAACACGAAGGAGATCGGCATGGCCTTCCGTATAGTGCCTCGAAAGGTGCCATACCAATACTAGATTGGAAGCTATTATTATAGGAAAACTCAACAAGAGAAATATGATCTTCCCAACTTCCACCAAAATCAAGAACACAAGCATGAAGGAGATCTTCAAGAGTTTGATTCACACGCTCGGTTTGTCCATCGGACTGAGGATGATAAGCGGTGCTAAAATTAAGCTTTGTTCCTAAAGCTTTTTGAAGACCCTTCCAAAATCCACTAGTAAACAATGGATCACGATCGCTAATAATAGAAGTAGGAACTCCATGCATTTAACAATTTCCTTGACAAAGAGTTTAGCCAAAATAGGTACGGTCCGATTGGACCGAACGGGAAGAAAATGGGCGGATTTTGTAAGTCTATCTACTATCACCCATAGGCTATCATGACCCGAACGAGAACGAGGAAGACCGTCAATAAAATCCATGGAAATTTGGTCCCACTTCCATATTGGAATTTCCAAAGGTTGCAATAACCCACCGGGCCTTTGATGTTCCGCCTTTATGAGTTGGCAAGCCATGCAATGCTTAATAAAGTTAGCAATATCAGATTTCATTCCATCCCAATAATCAAGTCGCTTCATATCCGCGTACATTTTACTACTACCGGGATGAATGGTAAATTTATAACGATGAGAATCTTCTAAAATGTCTTTACGAAGATCAATAATATTTGGCACAATAAGTCTACCAAACTTTCGAATACCGCCACGAGCATCAATATCAAAGTCTTTCAAACCTTCAATATCAATTTTATCCCTACAACTTTAGCTAAGAAGAACTTATTCGGGATCATGCTTTTGAGCTTCAAGAATGCGGTCTAAAAGAGAAGGATGGGCCTCAAGGCTACATAAAACAAAAGATGAACATGAATTGGATTTACGATCTCTAATCTCACAAGTGGATAAGTTTGCGAGATCATTCCATTCGGATATCATCATGGAAACAACCGCTTTTTGCTTTTGGCTAAGGGCATCGGCAACACGATTTCCCTTTCAAGGAGTATAAAGAATATCAAGATCATAAGCTGCAAGGAACTCGAGCCAATGTTGTTGACGCAAATTAAGTTCCTTTTGAGAAAATAAATACTTCAAAGATTTATGATTGAAGTAGAGAACAACTTTCTCTCCCAAAAGATAATGACGCCAAATTCTAAGGGCGAAAACAATACCCGCGAGCTCCAAATCATGAGTGGCATATTTAGTCTCGGCAGGCTTTAATTGCCTAGAAGCATAAGCGATAACATGTTCCTTTTGCATGAGAACGACTCCCAAACCAACACGACTAGCATCAGTATAAACAATAAAGTCTTGGTTCCCTTCGGGAATCACAAGAATAAGAGCATCGGAAAGGGTTCTTTTAATTTTTGAAAAGCAGCTTCACATTTGTCTGACCAAATTTATTTTACTCCCATCTTTGTCAAACTAGTGAGAGGCACGGAAATTTTAGAAAAGTGCTTTATGAACCGACGGTAATAGCCCGTCAATCCGAGAAAGTTACGAATTTCCGTCACACTCTCCAGTCTCTTCCAATTTTAGATCGCTTCAATCTTTGAAGGATCCACGGAAATTCCGAATTCAGAAATAATATGCCCCAAGAATTTCACACGAGATTTCCAAAAGTGGCATTTAGAAAATTTTGCTTTCAATTGGTTGCTCCTAAGAGTTTCCAACACAATCCGAAGATGATTTTCATGCTCTTCCTCGGTTTTAGAATAAATAAGAATATCATCTATAAAGATGAGAACAAATCGATCGAGGAAGTCTTTGAAAACTCGATTCATAAGGTCAACGAAATAAGCTGGAGCATTCGTCAAACCAAATGGCATAACAAGCCATTCATAAGATCCATAACCAGTACGGAACGATGTCAAAGGAATGCTATCCTTTGCAATTCGGAGCTGATGAAAGCCGGTTGCTAAGTCTAACTATGAAAAGACTTTAGCACCACTAAGCTGATCGAATTGATCATCAATCCGAGGTAAGGGGTATTTATTCTTGATGGTGAGATCATTAAGCTTGCGGTAGTCAACGCAAAGCCTAAGTGAACCATCCGATTTCTTCACAAAAATAGCCGAAGCTCCCTATGGAGAGGAACTTGAACGAATAAACTATTTTCCTTCCAATTCGGATAATTGATTACGCATCTCCTCATTTTCCTTATTGGACATACGATAAGGAGGACGAGTGATAGGTAGAGCTCCAGGGATTAGATTAATTCTGAACTCAATTGCTCGCTTAGGAGGTAATCCTAAAACGGGCTCAAATATGTCGGGAAATTCACAAACAATGTGAATGAAGGAAATGACATCTTCCTCATCATCATTATCGTCATCATGAGAATTTAGAGAATACAAGGACGCTCCCGAATTGGAATCTGAATCTTTAAGAACAAGAGAAATCTACTTAACAGATTGAGGATGTCGAAGATTTATAGTCCGCTCAGGACGTAGGATATGGGCTTCATAATGGTTAAGCCAATCCATTCCTAAAATCATTCCAAAACCAAGGTAACGCATAACATGCAAATCGGCACGGAAAGAGTAATCACATAAAATAATCTCGACATCTTTACAAAGTAAATTGAGTGTTGCAGATCCACCAACCGGATTCGCAATTCTCAATGAAGTCATCAAGCCAATAACATTCAAAGACAAAGCATCAACAAGTTCTTTTGATATAAAAGAGTGAGATGCACCCGTATCAAAAAGAACTCAAATAAGGAGATGACGAAATATAATAATGCCATCAAGGATAGAATGAGAAATACCTTGACCACGAGAAGTGTTAGTAGGGGCCTGTACAACATTTAACTTGCCTTCCTTCTTGCTTTGAAGTTTGGGACACAAAGATATAGTTTGACCCGAACTCTTGCAATAGTGGCAAGTAAGAGACTTCGGACACTTTTTGCATAATGGTCCTTAGAACCACAATTGTAACATTCTCCACGACTAGAGGTGGAAGTTTTTGCTACCGAAGTTGCTTGCTTCCCTTTCTTGTTTGGGATTAGGCTTGAATTTAAAAGGACACTTCTTATTGATGTTTTGTTTGGCCCCCACAACTTCAACAACACTTTCTTTATCGGCCTCTTCGAGTCGAAGAGCGACATCAACAAGCTGATCAAAAGAAACTTCTAATTTCAGAAGTAATGGCTTTTTGAGGTTCTTATTCAACCCATAGACAAATCTTTGATTTTTCTTCAATGGGGTATTAATATACTCGACCCCATATTTAGACAGAGATTCGAAAGATGCGAGGTAATCCATCACAGAAGATTCACCTTGAACAAGGTCAATAAAGCATCGAGCTAGAGATACTTTTTCAGCCTCCGGCACAAACTTCAATTCGAATCTTTCCCAGAATTGCTCCCAAGTAAGATCCGCTTCAACAATTTCAGAAATCAAAAGGTCATACTGTCACGACCCGCCCATCTAGACTCTCGAAAATCGACACAAATTACACCCCTGTATAATATGTCGACGATCGAGTGCTAGAAAGGACAAATTGTTGAGGAAAAACAAAGAAGAAAGAAGAAAGAAGTAACTAAACAACATCAGAATCTCACAATCGCAGCGGAACAAAATATAATAAATAATTAACAGATCTTTACACAAAATGAAACCATATCTGTTTTATACAATACATCATCAGGGTATATCACAAGTAAACAACAATTACCAGCCTGGCAGTTATATCATCCTGCCTCACAACTTGCTGGCAATTTCAAACAACCATAGCATTGGTATAAACAAGTACGAATAATACGTCTCGAACTCCAGCTCCTCTCTTGAGCTCCAAAGTATCCAATCCTGAACCTGTAATACTCGGTTTGACCCGAGCATTATAATGAAATAACACCCGAGTCAGTCTGGAATACCAACGTCAGAAAAAAAACATCTAAACTGATTCTTAAAGTTTCAAAAATCCTTTGAAATCAAAAGCATCTCGTAAGACCACGCCACAAATAAACATGTAGGGTTTTTACCTTAAGATAGCCAAAACACTTTTTATCAAATCCGTCTGATATTATAATAGTATCTATATACAAATACTTATTAAAATAGCTGAAATTGTTACATCTATTAAATTCTAGCTAATAGGTATACAAACAAAACGGTAAAGGCACGTAGGGAGAATGGATTTCCAAATAATGACTAGGCACTGGGGTACCACCTGTCACAGTACCTGGTCTAGATCAGCGTACCGAGGACCACGCCCGATCCCCTACAACACAAGACCAGAACTACCTAAGGGTAATTCCGAGTAAGATCACACCACGGTTGACATGACCAACCGCCACACAGCCGAAATAAAAAGGGACATCTAGATAGGGTTGATCTCACCCTAATGGGCGCTACCCACATAGCCTTGCTGCATAACCCCTGATTTTCAGTCATTCCCGGTTGATGAGGCTTGAGGCTAAGCGTTACCTTTTAGAACATATCCCTTAGAATGCTCATCATCCACTTGACGATGTTCTGAAAGCATTCATCCATACAAGCCCGTCCCGGGTTCGAACGGAACCGAAGCCACTATTCCTACTACATCCATTTTGGAATCACCCTCAGGATTAGTAGCGACTAGCCCTTGCACTTCACTGCTTCATCTTCGATTCCAACTCTTGTTTTCCACATGAAAACGTACAAACCAAATCGAAGTGGTTTTCGAGAAATTAATCCAGATCCCGGTCTCTTCGAAACAATCAGCGCATTGGCCAATATTGATAGTCGGTTATTTAACTATCCATTAACATTCACAAACATCCATCAAACATAAATAATTCCTCAAATTTATGTTTCCTCAAAAAATCTTCGCAAGATATATTTCTATTTTCAACCCTTTGAAAACAGTTTAAACCCACTTCCCTTTACGGAAATAAATTTCCGAAACATTTTCTATTTCCACTCAAACCACCAAGTACAAACACTTATGATTTAAAATAATTTAAATCACTTTATCCAAAATGTATTTTAAGAATATTTAAGGTAAAACCATTTTTATAAAATATAAAAACTAACTTTAAAATAAAAGTTAAGTTGAACTAAATTTAAAATAAGAGTTACAACCTTCTACATAAGTTCCAAATAAACTTTTACCAAACTATCTATAAAATAAACCCATTTTATAAAATATGAATATTAATAATATTCATTCAAACATAATACCAATTACCCCTTTAAAATAATTACTATTATAACTAATTTAGTAAATATTTACTTTTAAAATTTTCACAACTCAAATAATTTCTTAAAACATTCTTTTGAAAACAACAATTTCAAAACTTCTAACTTCTGCTTAAAATCTGCTTTAAAAACGTACTTGGATTTTCGGTGAAATACACTCCCATTTCAGAATAAACCAAAGAATTCTTTTTTATTTTAAATCCCACTGGATTTATCTCAATTCAAATTTACGTTTGAATCCCATAAATTTCTTTCAACACTTTAAAAATAAAACTCCCTTTTATTTTTAAGCACACTTCCCATTTCCTGGAAATCACTCCCAAAATGTATGCTTCAATTATTTAAAATAAGTTTCCAAATCCTTTATAAAAATGTACTTTTGAAAACTATAAAAGTTTATATTAGTTACTTAAATCAAAAATTTCTTTTTGATATCAAGTTATTATATCGAATACTTATAATAAAATTTCCTTTAGAAAACATAATACCAATTTTCCTTAAAAATAATTAAATACCATAATTACTAAATAAATACTTAGTTTTCACTTAAAAATGATTAAAGATAATGATTTTTCTAAAATATTCTAAACACATTTTAAACTGCCAATTTATATTTCGAAAGCTCTTCTTTGAAACATACTAAATTTCCAGGAAAGGTACACTTTCCATCCTTAAAAAAATAATCTCACTATTATTTTTAATCCATTTCACTTCTTATATAAATTCCCATTGGGAATCTATTCTTCAAATTTATTTCCCAATAAATCCCATTCCATTTATAAACCCAGTTTACAAATTTCCATATCTCATTTCCTCTTTAATCACAGATTCCCAAAACACTTCAATTTCCAATCAAATTCTGAAATTTAATTTCCTTAAATTCATTACTCCAATATTCCTTTTTAATTCCCTTTTTGATTTCCAATTTATTTTATTGATATTTAAAATATCAAATTTTATTTATCCAACATAACACAGCATAACAAAAATTCCTAAATCAATCTATCACAGAATATAAATGAAATATATCACCGATTATAAATAAATTTCTATTTGTGAGGAATCCAGTTGGATCCCTCCAACCTGTTTCCCTGCATCCACAAATGTTAGCACAACAGCAAATATCAATCCAAACTGATATTAATATTCAAATTCAACCAATCACACAATTATTTAAATATTAACTATTTAAATTAATTGGCATCCAGATGTGAGTGAGAATTACTCACCTTGAGTTTAAGCGCCGAGCGTTCCAATTTCAAATTAAATCGAGCGCCATCGATTTAATCTAAAATTTTCACGAGCTCCAAACACCCTCAGATCTGCATTGCAGTGTAGATCTCGTCGCTGCAATTCCAACGTTTCTTGTTTCGTCGGAACCTGATAACGTATGACCAAGATATTCAGTTTTAAAGGTTGTAAATATAATTTACAAAAAAATTTCTTTTTTTATTATTTACCAACAAATCTGGCCGTTCATTCAAAAGAAAACAGGCCGTAGCCTTCATCCTCTCCAACGCGTCCAGGGTTCGAACAAACCCATCAGCCGCCAAAGAGCCCCAATTTCCGCGACCCAATTGGTCACCTAGAAGACGATCCATCGCCGCCGCTTCGTAGCCCACCTCCACGCGGCCCCATGGAAAAAAAAATCATGGCGCTCGACGCCCCTTAGGCTCCAGAATTCGAGCTTGAACGATTGATGAACGCGGTGGAAAATGAGATGATCCACAATTCTGTTCTCGATCACGACCATCCACATCGTAGATCTCGTAACCCTCTACGATCTTCTAGTTGAAGGAATCTACTAAAACTCGATGGATCGCTCGAAATTTTGAGATGAAGGATGAAGCTTCTCGGCCATTGAATAATTAGAGTGGCGGCTGAGGAAGTAAACGAGGGTTTCGGCCAGAATAAACGTATATATATACGTATGTACATATTAATTTAATATTAAACTCAATTTTAACGAGCATATACAGACGAACTCCAAATCGCACGTGCCGCCTGGCGTTTATAAGGTTTTACCCACATTTCGAACACAATGGAATGTGTTTTGGAGCCCAATTCAATCATATGTGGAAGATAGCTTTTTGAATCGATTTAAAATATTAAATTATCGATTTTAATTTCAACGCGTTTCTCACCCGTATGAACAAACGGTAACTCCAAACGCTACGAAATTTGAAATCCGATAATAACTAACTATTACGGATCCAATGGAACTGGTTTCGTCGAATTTAGAGACTATGCCCCGGAAGGCAGCAATATTCACATTATTATAAATCGTCGAAATCTTCAAAATTTCCAAAATCGTCGAAATCTTCAAAATTTCAGTTTTAAAATTTTACTAACTTTATTATAAATCAAACAGAACTTATATTCACATTAGAAATCATTCTGATTCATTTCGAATCAAAATCTGATTATTTGCAACAATATTATATTAAATCCCATTATTATTATTTTAATATGGGTTCAAACTTTTCTATTAAACTATAATCAAAATAAATACAAGAGCCAAATGCAAGCCCAAAGCAAAGCTAAACCTACTACAAAATAAACAAGACAGGCCCAAACTAAAACTTGGTCTAAAGCCCACCAATCAACAAACAAAAGCCAGAAAGTTCGAGACTGTTCTCAAAGCCAAATAAAGCAATACGACACTTCTACTACTTCATTTACTTCATTACTGTTCTCGAAAGAAAAATCTAAAAAGAACAAAAATGGCGGCCAGCAAGGAAGAAACAATGATCGAAATTCTTCCTTTGAACCGAGAAAATGAACAGCAACACCAGCTCGAAAGACAGCAACTAACAGGAGATCTTCGATCCATCCAGAAACGTCGAGGCAGGTATTAGATCTGACACAATCTACTATGTAAATCTTTTATCTTCAGACCATAACTTCTTTTGTGACCAGGACGAGAATACGAGAACTCCAAGCACCCTAAATCACTCACTATTGCTCGAAAACCTCATCTTTTGCTTCCAGATCTGAGCTTCTATGAACACAATGGAAGCAAAGCTAGAAGCCAACACTTCCTCAAGTAGACACTTTAACAAGATAAGTCTCTAGAAACCAAAAATGAAACTTCTTTTATCCTCTTGTGAATTAATTTCCTTTAAATCTACTTCCAGATCTGTAGTGATTGCAAAACTAGGGATATCGAGAATAAAATCATGAATCGGAGGATGTCAGCACGCCAAGGATGTTAGATCCCTCCAAAATTGGCAAGACAAGTATAAACTCTGAAAGAGTTCTTCTATATAAAACTCATAACTCAAGCTGAAAAAATCTTTTATGTCCAGGACGAGAATACAATCACTTAGAGCAACCTGCAGATCTGCATTCTTATAAACTAATTCAATAATTATTGTTAATTGTAATTATAATGTAATTTAAAAGAGAGGAGGTGAGAAAACACTGTAAGTAATACATGTTCGCGAAACCTGGAGCCAAGAGAAATAGAAACAGGAAGATGGCAGAAGAACAATACTTATGATGAAGTAGATGAATCCCCAATTCAGCGTTGGGAGGTATATCCTCATTTCAATGCTATAGCTTCATTAATGCCAGTGATGTTCTTAAAATGTTTTGATTTTGTCATTCTGATATTCATTGTTTGGAAAATTTTGATACAAATCTGCGACCTTTCAATAAATCGATTCTGAAAAATCCTATCGTTCGTTTCTTTCCAAATATGCCAAACACAAACGGAAAGTGAAAGTTGGAACAAATCTGAATTGAGACTTTTAGAGCAAGATATAGAAACAATTTTCTGTAAATTGTCTTTTAAAGAGAAAGAGAATAGACTTTTCGACGATTGTAAAAAAATTTTAAAACTCCAGAGCCAAACATTTTTTGTAAAATTACATTGAAAAAATAGATGGTCAATATTTTCAATGTGATTATTACAAAATACACAATTGTGGTCCACGACTATCTGCTTCTGAAGTAATCATTCTTTTGTCAAAAGATAGTCATTAATGGCTTTAAAAAGGCATACCGCCATTTTAGGAACGTGAATTTTGTTCCAGACCAAAGACGCCCAGTACTTAATATCAAAACTGGATCGAACCGAGTTCCAAACTTTTTTAAACTGGTACAAACCATCCTTAGAACACTTCCAAGACCAGAAATCCCTCTCCCCATTCTTGTGAATCATGACACCTTCAATATCTGCATGAATTTAAAATAAAAAACTATATGAATCCCACTTCCACTCACCATTTCTTAAAATCTTGCTGAGAGACAAATTTTCAGTACCGGTTCTAAAAGTTGTGTCTCTACCAATGCGTTCCATAATAGTACTTCCATTTAACCATGGATCATACCATAAAAAAGTAGTTTTACCATCTGCAATGTTAAGGGAAAGGCACTTCAAAGCTTCAAGTCTATTCTTCAAAATGAATTTCCACACTCCCAAGTCGTCCGATCGCTGGTTAATTTCCCAAAAACTTTTAAGACCAATATATTTACAATGCATAAGATCCGCCCAAATACCTTCTGAAATGATTACTTTCCATATCAATTTAATATATAGCGCTCTATTCATCTCTTCTAAATTTCTCAATCCCATTCCTCCTTCTTCTTTTTGCCTACACAAAACCTCCCAAGGAATCTTACTGCTACGACTTTTCCAAAGAAAGTTTAAAATCAAGTGTTTAATTTTTTGAACTGTAGCAACTCGGAGACAAAAGCATTGCATCCAGAATTGTATTATGGGGTAAATGGTAGATTTAATAAGTTCAAGCCTCCCAGCTAAGCTCAACATTTTTGTTTCCCATCTACCAATCCTAACTTTGATCTTCTCTATTGAAAGAGAACAATCCTTATCTCTCAGATTAGCACTAGACAAAGGAATACCCAAATACCTTATTGGGGGATCCGATTGTTGAATATTGAGAATCGTAATAATATCAGTACAATAATCCACCCCTTTCCCATAAAAAATGTTACATTTCTCAAAACATAACTCCAAGCCATTAACCCTCTTCATGGTCTTAAAAACATCACTAATAGCAATTGCAGTTTGAGCATTAGCTTTAGTAAAAACAATGATGTCATTAGCGTAAATAAGGTGAGTCAGTTTATTATCAAAGTCTGTAACTGGGGAAATAAGACCAACCCTGACTTTTTCATCCATCAGTAGCGTAAAGTATTCCATAACCAAGGTAAAAAGAATAGGGGATAGCGGGTCTCCTTGTCTAAGCCCATTAGAACTCTTGAAGAAACCATGCGCTTCTCCATTAGCAATGATAGAAAACACAAGAGTGTTAATTATGTTTTCAATAATTTTCACTCATTTGTCTGGGAAACCCAAGCTTATTAACATATGTATGACAAAAGATCGATTAATCGAATCATATGCTTTCTTTAAATCAACTTTAATACACATAGATTTGTTATCCTTTCTTCCGAGACCCCTAATAATTTCGTGAGCAAACAAAATTCCATCCCCTATTGATCTACCTTTGATAAATGCCGTCTGATTTGGGGACACCAACTTATCCAAAAAAGGACCCAGTCTGTTACACAGGATTTTAGAGAAAACCTTATATAAAGTATTACAACAGGCAATGGGTCTGAAATCTAGAATACAAGAGGAATGGTCTTTCTTAGGAATTAAGTGAATAAATGTATGATTCCACTCGTTGATTATTAAACCCTTTTGAAAAATATCGTTCAAAGCTTTAAAAATTAAATCTTTTGTAAGATTCCAGTGAGTCTTAAAAAACAACGAGTTAAAACTGTCTGGACCTGGAGAAACAGTATCTTTAATATCCCACAATGCATATTTAATTTCATCCAAAGATATACCCTCATTCAAAAAATTAGCCCCATATTCAGAAATAACCATTTTACAAATAACTTCAGGACAATGATCACATAAGGGAAGGTTAAAGATTCGTTTAAAGAAGTCAATAGCCGATTCAACAAACTTATCTTCAGAAACCACCTTGCCATCGACAATTATATTGGTCCAACGCTTTCTACTTCTTCTGTTAGACATTTTAGCGTAGAAAAAAGAAGAGGCCTCGTCACCCATCATCAGCCATTCGCATTTAGCCTTTTGTTTGGCAACCAGAAATTCTTTCTTAAGTGCTAAATCCAAATTTATCTTGGCAATTTGAAATTCCAAAGCTAAATTGTGATCATGAGATTTTTCAAGAAGTTTCTGAAGTCTTGAACAATTCTCTCTCTGAACATTCACCTCTTGTTTGATATTACGTGATTTAGCACTCCAAACCTTAAGCTCTCTCTTAATATTTTTGAGAATACTGATAATTTGATACAAAGGTCTATCTGTGTGGTTAGTAACCCAGAGTTTCTCGATCAGAGGAAATTATTGATCGCATAAAGACCAATGATTCATATATCTGAAAGGTCTGTTCTTATCCCTAGGCTTAGTATAAAGCGAAACAAGGACGGCATTGTGATCACTCACAGTAGGAGGCAAATATTCAACTGATAAGTCTGTGAATAGATTAATCCAATCTAGGTTTGCAAAAACCCTGTCAATTTTAGAGAATATGTTTCGACTGTGACCAGACCACCAAGAAAATTCATAACCTTTAATATTAATCTCATTAAGACCAGTATAATTAGACATTTCATCTAATTCAAACAAATTACCAAAAGTTACTGGGTTACCTCCCTTTCTTTCTGAGGGACTACAAATGCAATTGAAGTCCCCAAGAACCAGCCAAGGTCTATATATATTGATAGCATCCTCCTGTAAATTCTTCCATAATCTTTTCTTGAATTCAACAAAATTATGAGCGTAGACGAAGGTTAGATTACATTTGAATTTCAAGGAATTAATCAGTTCAATGGTAACGTGTTGATCACTCATACTAATATAATTGAAATCCCAAGAATTTCCATCAATGAGGACCATTATCCTGCATTTAAAATAACAAGAGACGTTACTTATTATTTTCCATCTGTCATCCAACGCTCTTTCCAGCTTCATTATATCTGAAAACAACAACTTATTTTCCAGAACACCGAAACAACTTATATTATACTTATCAATGAGTTTCCTCACTTCTCCCATTCTGTTGGGGTTATGAAACCCTCTGACATTCCCGTAAGCTACTGACATTATGTAACCTTGTTATTGCGGGTCCTTAATGACCTACTGCTAGAAGACTCCCCTTTGTCTTCCGTAGGAATGCCTAGCATCTGAACCCACTTGGGATTCTTACGAACAAGTTTATCCTTCTAAATGTTCTCAAACTCTATATCTTGAGGCTTCGGTAGAAGTTGCTCCTCCAATACCTCCTGAACTGAGTGTGCATTATCATAAGTATTCTATTCCTCTACCACTTCAGTCGTTCCTATATCCTGATCCAGGTTATCTTGCACCTGTGAGTAAATACAAGATTCAGTACCTCTCCTAAAATTAACATTATTAATTATACAATCATCAATAAATATATCGTTAGAAAATAAAGAGTTTGGAAAAGAAGGATGATCCGATGATGACGATGGGCGTTTAAGAATAATTATGTGAGACGATGGTGACTTCGGAGGAGATGATCTCGGATCTCTGGCTCCCGGGGTAGTTGGAGATGAAGGAATGAATGGCTCACTGGTTCCTTGATCAGGAGGACCTTCCGACCTGGCCAAAGGGACAGTGAAGCAATCTTCACTGACTCCTATTTCGGTAAGAGTAACAGGTTCTGACTCTGTAGCTTCTGAAATTGCCCCCTCACCGCGCTATTCTGAGGATGCAGCTTTTCCAAAATCTGATCCCGGGGTAAAGCTTCTGTTTGCATTAGTTCTGGAATTAATTTTCCCCTAACTTCTGTCTCCAGCTCATTAGAAACTATCTGAAACCTATCCTGAGATCCATCAGTAGGAGGACAGTCAACAATTAGGTTTTGATTTTCTTGATGCACTTGTGATTGTGAGATTTCGGCCATATCATCACCACAAGGGACCTCCGTCCCAAAATTCCTGATTACTCCATTATCATCGTGTATTATTTCAGAATTAAAGGTAACAGAGGGACATCCATCATTCAACTGCTTTTCGAGATTATTAGAAATCTCAATTCCTCCTACCTCCCTTACAGTATCCGAATGTCCAACAAGACCAAGATCCGAATGGCTTTTCTTATCAGAGTTGGCTACTTGGGTCACTTTAGGAACCCAAGACTTAGTCATTGGACATTCAGCAGTTACGTGTCCGAAACACACACACTTGCCACATATGGGAGGAGGGTTCTCATATTCCACTTCCTAAATGAAACTCCTCCCATTATCGTCCATGCCTTCAATGGTGTTAGGCATACCATAAGTAGCATTACCCTCAACCAGAACTCTGGCGAAGACTCATCTAGATTTATTTTTCATGGCCTCATCCATCTTTATGGGAACTCCTATGGTACTAGTTAATGCGCTTATAGCCTTATTGCCCCATAATTTAAAACTTAAACCAGGTGTTAACGCTAAAAATTGTACGCTAACACCCGGTGTGTATAGTGAAGTTGTGAAAGCACCACCCGTGATACGGGAACAAGATATAAGCAGTAAAATAGCTGAAAATGGTAAAAGACAACAGATTTATAGTGGTTCGGCCCGTAATTGAGCCTACGTCCACTTTATACTCTTTTATTGCTGATTCTGATTACAAAATGATACAATGCTCTTCGAAATACAATATCTTTCGATTCCTAAACATTTTAGACTATTAGCTCAAACTTCGATGTTGAAGATCTCCTCGAATTCATGTTGAATGCGGTAGATTTCTCTCAAAGCTTGTTGTAATGTCTTGAGTGATTAGAGTTCTTCAAATATTGGATGAGTTGAGAATTCGGCAGAGTAACGACGCTTCAGAAAATGAATGGCCAAAAAGTCCCCTACTTGTTGCAGTTTGGGAGGTATTTATAGGAATTGAATTCTGGACAGAAGTTCTGCCAAGTCTTAGGTCGCGTACGACCTAAGTTAGGTCGTAGGTCGCGAGCGACCTAAGCTAAGTCGCAGTCCATTAACGACTTAAGAAGCAGGCTGATGAAGTTGCACTTGGATTCATCTTAAGTGGTAAGTCGTAAGCGGGTTAAGGAGGGTACTAGGTCGTTGGCGACCTAGTGGGCTGGTAGGTCGCAAGTGACTTATAGGAAAGCGGCATAGGGAATTAGGCTGGTTTGTATAAACTGGGCAACGGAGTTAGGTCGTGAGCGACCTAAGGTAGGTCGTGAGCGACCTAAGGTAGGTCGTAAGTTGTACTGCCTTCTGAACCAGTTAGGTTGCTAGGTCGTGAGGCCTCTTAGGTCATAGAGAAGTTAGGTCGTGATACTTCATAAGTTGCTAGCACTCTTAGGTCATTGGACAAGTTAGGTCGTAGATACCTTTAGATCGTGAAGTCCTTTAGGTCGCAGCTTCCTTTAGGTCGCAACTTCCCTTAGGTCGCAGCTTCCCTTAGGTCGCAGCTTCCCTTAGGTCGCAGCTTCCCTTAGGTCGCAGCTTCCCTTAGGTCGCAGCTTCCTTTAGGTCGCAACTTCCCTTAGGTCGCAACTTCCCTTAGGTCGCCGAAATAAAGGAGTTAACATTTGCCCCTTGAAGTACACGCCTATGCCATAGGTCGTGTGCTTCGACTTAACCTTGTTAGGTCGCGATCGACCTAAAACTTGTGTTAACTTGCATGCCTGTTCGCCTCCCTTTCTCATCCTCATATAAATTAGTTAGGTCGCTCCTTCCTCCCCGTCTTACTGCTCTGAAATTCCATTGCCCTTGACGAATTTTTCAATTTTTCGAAGGCGAATTCAACCCAGCCAAACATCGATTCCTTCCTATCAATATATTATGTAAGTGGATCAATCTTTACTCCTCCATAATCGCCGCTCGATCGTGAATCCACGTTTTCCGACCTAAGTTTAATATCATGCGCCATGCTTCATTTTTT
Source organism: Allium fistulosum (assembly GCA_030737815.1). Taxonomy (NCBI): domain Eukaryota; kingdom Viridiplantae; phylum Streptophyta; class Magnoliopsida; order Asparagales; family Amaryllidaceae; genus Allium; species Allium fistulosum. The sequence continues at coordinate 806,211,995 of CM060901.1, read as the reverse complement.
GAATGGTGGTTTCGATCGATTTTTTATTGTTGTTTGATATGTTGTGGTGATTCATGATCGCATGGAAATTTTCACAATGGATCAGTGGGATTCGCAATCGATTTGCTGGTCGATTTGGTGGCATGTGGAGATGGAACGAAGGGGATGACGAATTCTTTTGTAATGGCGGTATTGGGTTATCGGATTCAGTAAGGTGTTGCGTGGAGAGGAAGTCAGCGACCTACTGATTTGGACGACCAAAAAGCTAAGTCGTGCTGGGATTCTTGGCGACCTAAGCCTTGCGATCTAAGAACATCTACGACTTAAACGAAACCGAACAACCCTTTTTTGCGACCTAAAGAGCTTCCGACCTATGATGAGTCGTGTGCGACCTAGGACTTGAACCACACCTGTACTGCCTTAAAGATGTTTCGACCTATGTTAGGTCGCTGAACGACCTAGGACTTGAACCGAACCTGCACTGCCTTGAACGTCTTGATTCGCACAGTACGACCTAAAAAAGCCTCGACCTATGATAGGTCGCTGAACGACTTAGGACTTGGAGAAATTTGACCAGAAGTTGACTGAACTTTCAAATTTGAACTGTGTTGTATTTTTTTTCTTCAGATTGTCTTGACTTTAATGCTAATAACCTGTTTAAATACAACATTTGCAGAGAAAACGGGACAAATATACTGCCATTGACTGCCCACATCGCATGACAGATTAGTTGACAAAGAACAATTAACTTACATGAATTTTGTGAATGAAATATTGTGAAACGATAAATTCAAATGAAGTATTAAAGCAAAGCTGAAATAATCAACCTACGCTGATTTGTTTGCATCAACACAACATTGTATTTGAACTTAAAATAACAAGTCTCGAAACCTTATAATCGACAAATGTCAACTATTTCAATTTCTGTTATACTTGCTTGTTATTGTTTTAGTTTTGCACAACACTTCACACTTTTTAGGAAACGTGCACCTTGATGTTTGAACATCCAGTTGATTGTGTAGAATGGCATCTCAACAAGAAGATTCAGGACCATCCGGAGAAGCTTTCCCAATTGCCAACCCATTGATCGACCCTCTAGAAAGAACTCCGACTAGCTTGAGCCACAAAATCTTCAGACAACTGTGCATCCAGTTCGGTATTGCCGAAGCAGATGCTTTATTTCCTAGAGCAAACGACACTGCTGACAGGCCACCTCTTGGTTTTGTCGTAGTGAATCGTCAGATATGCCTGAGCGGAGCCATTCCGCCTTTTAATGATTTCCTTCGACAACTTCTTCTTCGATTAACTATCTCCCCCTTTCAGCTGCACCCTAATGGCCATGCTATTTTAATGAGATTGTGTGTATTGTTCAGGAGGACACTCAATCGTTTTCCGAGCTTCGAAGAGATTTGTTACTTGTGCACTTTTGCTAGAAACAAAGATCACCCTTCTATCACACTTGTGAGAAGTGCTCGGAATCGTAAACTGATTCTGGATTTGCCTGAAAGTGCCCATGGATTCTTAAGTCAATTCTTCTTTGTCCGCTGTCCTCCGGGATTTTATGCCGTCTGGAGAGTCGGAAGTAAGATTGCCTTTCTCCGGTCTCTCCATTTTCTGAACTTCTCGGAATTCGAATTATCAAATGCTTAACTTCGTTCTTTACTTTTTGCAGCACTTCCTCCTCCACTTCGAGATCCCAGCCTTAAGTCGACCTTAGATACTTTGAGTGTTGTGGATTCTGAAGAGAGGAGTGCCAAATTTTTGCTGAAAGATGAGTTTCTGCACCAGTTCGGACTTTTGCACTCTTCTAGATCGACTCAGATTCGTGAAATCTCTAGTTCTGATACAGAAACATTAGCTACCTCAGGCTCTCGAGCAGAGACATCAAATGCCCTAGCTTTTGCAGAAGAAGTTGCATCGGAAGGACCTATTGTAGAGGCTGCTCTGATAAAATGCTCCGCATCTACTGACATTGTGGGGTCGTCAGGCAAATTGACACTTTCCCCGGTCATCGAAGAAGATGAAGCTTCTCAACATTTCGGAAAGGCGGTCAATGTGGGAATTGAAGGGAAAGGTCCCGCCGAACATATTGGCGATGATATCTTCGAAGGGTTAAGTGATTTGATGGTAACCTCCCAGGAGTTATTTAAGGATGACCTTCCAAAGGCTATTTCCCCTGTTGTCGAGCCGACTTCTTCTTTACGAGTTTCGACACCTTCTACACCAGTTGTTGCCGTTCCCACATTAAAGCATGGTTTGTTGTTTGCCGCGCGTAGTTTGCACGCCGCACACACTTAGGATTTTTCGGCACTTATATGCACCTAAATTCCTTTTCTTCGAAGATATTAAGACTTGTCTCTTTTTCTTTTTCAAATTCTTCGATGGGGCGGAGCGGATCGTATTACGACAAATTCCAGCGTCATGGAGGCCGCGATTCTTATGACTTTAGACGCTATCTTCCTTCCCATCAGGAGACCGATGAAGAAAGGGCCTCTAGAAAAGCTCGTGAGAGACGGGATTATGAAGAGCGCTGCAAAAGAAAAGATGAACATCACTATGGGAGTATGGATGAGCGATACGACTCTTCCCGCAGAATTGACGATTCTCAAAAAAGGAAATCTTACAACGACAAGGGGAAGTGTCACATTGTTGATGGTTCTAGCAAGCGGACCAAATTTAGCGAAAAGGACACGTCTGCAATTTCAGAAAAAACCGACGCTCCCATCTCTCCTAATATTCCATCCGGCTCTCCTGCTTTAAAGAAATCTGATATCCAGGCGATCATCAGCAGACCTCAGTATCAGGTCAAAGATGCCCCTCCTATTCTTCAAAGCCGATTTCCGAATTGGTGCTTAAAAGGGGTGCGTTTTGACCTTGATTTGGTTCCGATCGATAAATCAGATATGCTGCGTAGCCTTGATGCCGTCAAACTTAACATTGAAAGGGTTTCCGGATGGCAAAAGCTTATCGATAAGCTGCGAAGAGTCAACCGTGCAAATCTTGAAGCCATGCTAACCATGGAGAATGATAAATCCGAGTGGGATAAAATTTGCAAGTAACACCAAGCTGAAATGAAGAGCATCTCCGATGGTTATGAGAAGCTTGAGGCTGAAGTTGAAAAACTAAAGAACGATCTTGCCACTTCCTCCACCTCTTACTCGCAAAAAGAGGAGATGCTTCAAAAGCAAGTCCGAGACGCTCATGCTGCTCAGAGAGATGCTGAAGCCAAACTTGAAGCAGAGCAGCGTACTACTGGAAAATATCGTGAAGATATCGTTCAATTTCAGGAGAAAATTAGCTCTCGAGATTTGGAAATCATTAAACTGCAAGCTCAGTTACTGAAAACTGAAAAAGAGCGCGATGAAGCTATCGCTGGGAAAGTTGCTGTAGAAGAGTCTCATGTGGCTACTAAAGCCAACATCAGCTCTACTCTTTTTGACTTTTATTTGCACAGCGTTCTGGGTCATGGGAGCCTCTCTTTTCTGGGCCCTGAATATGAGATTACTTTGGCAGAAGTGTGGGAAGCCGCAGTTGATATGCTTGGCGGTGCCGGTTATGATGAGGCAGAACTTGAGGCACGTTATCTTGACGATGAAGCTCGTGTCGCTCTTGCTAGAGAAAAGGAGCAACTTGCCAAAGCGCGAGCTGAGTCGACGGGAGATGAACACCCGAAAGAGGAAGCTCCTTCAACTGCCCCTGTTCATACTTCAACTTTGGCTGCTGTCAACATTATAGATTCCGGTGCCCATTCTTCGCTTCCTGCTAAAGTTGACACTGAAATTGTGACTACTCCTACCGAGGAAGAGGCTTTGGAAGATATTGGGGCTGAGAAATTCAAGATTAATTTTACAAAACCGACTTCTCCAGGTAACTTTGGCGTCGACTCGGATCCAGTGAATCACTTATTCGATTTAACCGAGTTTGATGAACTAATAACTTCTCTTTTCTCGGAGATTACCGATTTTAACTTCTTTTCTTCTGTAGTGGATGTTCCGAAAGCTGCACCAACTTCTCCTTCTCCAGCTGCTGTTCCTCCTCCTTCCCAAGTTACTCCTCTTTCTGCTTCTCAACCAGGATCACAAGAAGAGAAAATATAAGCCCTCAAAGACTTGGATGATCCGGTTGTTTCGCAAGAGCAAAAGATTGGAGGGCTTGAAGAAGGCGAAAAGACTCTGGAGAAAACTCATGATGACGATACAAAACTTTCTGAGTTTCTTAGTCCGAAAAGCGAGTCTTCTTCTAAGAGGAAAGGGAAGCGCGCAATGAAGAAGAAGAAAAAGAGCGCTTCGGCTGATGAGAAGAATGTTGAAGAAGATCCAGCTGCTCCTCCTTCTCCTCCGTCCCCGACTCATCCACAGCGGCTTTCAAAACTGGCTATCAGGCCGGGAAAGAGTTCCAAGGGTGGTCGGAAGAAGGAATGATATGCTAGGCTCTATGCTTCTTGTTTTGCTTTTTTGGATGTATTGACCGGAGATTGTGTGGGTACCGGTCCCCGCTTCTTTTTGAGATCTGCACATGTAAAGAATTTTCACAGTATTGAATAAAATAACTCTGTTACTTGTATAAATTCTTGTGTATGTAAGAATGCATCTATTTCTCATTTTAGTGTAGAATACGCGATTCTTTTTACTTATACAAACTTTTTGTCTGTGTTTGAGAACGCATTTATTCCACATCTTTTCCGTGTGATATTGTAATTTGCTTGTGGTATGTCGCTTGGATACTACTTTTATTGTTGTAGTTTTATTGTATTATATTGCCCCTATACCACAAGTGCATTGCAATATCTTTCTGCTTTGGCGAGACTTGTATTCTTATTTTTGGAGAATAATTATTCCGTCTTTGAGGAAACAATTATTCTACTTAAATAGAGCGTGTCTCATTTTTGGAGAAGTTTTTACACTTCAACCTTCGGAGATGGTTGCTTCATATTTTTGAGAAGTGAATTCTCCTACGCGGTAGAGCGGGCCTCTAAAGAGGATTTTACTTAGCACTTCAATTTCTGGGGAAGAATTTTTCAAGATGAACAGGTAAATCTTCCTTGAGAATTGAAGTGTGCCTCTGAGGAGGGCTTTTTGGACTTCGAAGAGTAGCATTATGCTTTGTGAAGTAGCGTTGTGCCTCCGAAGAGGTCTTTACTTGGTTTCCTGGAAGTTACTTTCTCACAGTTAAATGGATCCACAGGGCGGACACAAGTTATTTAATTGGATGTTCGTTTGCACAAATGATCGCAATTGGTCAACAAAGGCCTTGCCTCAGTGGTTCCACCAACCTTTTTGTTGAGAAGATCGTTTCCATTTATTGGCGTGCCTCCGAAGAGGTCTTTTTTGGCATTTCAGCTCTGGTGAAGTGGGCCTCCGAAGAGGGATTTTTGCACTTCAACTCCGGTGAAATGTGCCCCCGAAGAGGTCTTCTTTAGCATTTCAGCTCTGGTGAAGTGGGCCTCCGAAGAGAGATTTTTGCACTTCAACTCCGGTGAAATGTGCCCCCGAAGAGGTCTTTTTTAGCATTTCAGCTCTGGTGAAGTGGGCCTCCGAAGAGAGATTTTTGCACTTCAACTCCGGTGAAATGTGCCCCCGAAGAGGTCTTCTTTAGCATTTCAGCTCTGGTGAAGTGGGCCTCCGAAGAGAGATTTTTGCACTTCAACTCCGGTGAAATGTGCCCCCGAAGAGGTCTTTTTTAGCATTTCAGCTCTGGTGAAGTGGGCCTCCGAAGAGAGATTTTTGCACTTGAACTCCGGTGAAATGTGCCCCCGAAGAGGTCTTCTTTAGCATTTCAGCTCAGGTGAAGTGGGCCTCCGAAGAGAGATTTTTGCACTTCAACTCCGGTGAAATGTGCCCCCGAAGAGGTCATTTTTAGGCTCCGAAGAGTAGCAATTGTTGCTTGTGCTCTTTCATCATCTGCTCCTTAGCGATTCCTTGTTATTACTTCAAGTACATGCCCCATTCTTTTTGCAAGTTGCTTGCTTTCTACTAGGGAAATGTACTTTATTGATGCGTGATTTATGGGAATCGCTGAGTCTTGTGACGTGCTGAATAAGTTAGCTTTGCTTTGATAGCCTGCAATATTAAATCGACATTTTAGCAATCTATTTAAGATATTTGCATATCGAAATGAAACAGGCATTATATAGCAGTAGAACACAAGACTTAAATTTTTTAATTATTAATCCGCACTGATTTCTCAACGGTTTTCAATACAAGAGTTATACATCCATCATCATTTACAAATTTAAGCAATGTTGTTAAGTAAAAATTGGATGCAAGTGATTGTTGTTTCGGAATCTCGAGATTGAATCTCCATTTCTGCTGGAATCATTGTTTCTGATCCATATGCCAATCAGAATGGAGCGTGGTCAGATACTGTGTGGGGACCCCCTGTGACAACATTATTAACAAGCCTCCTTGATTCCTGCTCTGTGATTTCGTTGACTGAGCCATATTGATGATTGGGAAGTTGTTGCTCCTGAGTGGATGAGGATGGGTCATTCCGGTTTTTCTTGACATACTGTTGAAGTTTGTTCTCTTTCAATAGCTTTTCAATCAGATCCTTCAAGTGGCGGCACTCGTTAGTGTCATGGCCAGGCTGGTTGTGGAACTTACAGAATCTTTCACTCTGAGTGGCATTTTTCCCAATTCTCAACTTATGAGGTTTAGGATATTCGACAGTGTCCTTAGTTGCAAAGAAAATATTCTCTAGAGTATCTGTCAAGGGAGTGAGATTCAGAGATTCAAAGTGGCGAGTTTTCTTCGCATTTCCCTGCTTTTTCTCGTCATCATTTTCCCTCTTCTGTCCTCCAAATTCTCTTCTTTTAGAAGCAACACTGTTATTCTGGATTTCGGCCACAACTACTTTCGCTGATGCAGAAAGGCTTTCTAGGCGCATGAATTCGTCGGCCTTTTTATAGAACTTTTCGAGCGAGTTTGGTTCCTTCATCTTTAACCATTTTCCAAATTCGCTTGACTTGTCAATAGCCCGCATTAAGTAGGTTAAAATCATTCGCGGTTCTGCGTTATCAACTTCGGCTAGGGCTAAATTAAAGCGATTCAAGAAGGATTTGATGGGCTCTCCAGGGTTCTGTTCAAGACTTGAGAGAGACATTATATCCTTTGCTCTTGAAATGTACAATCTGAATTGTTTCTTGAATTTCCGAGTTAGATCGGAAAATTGATCAACAGATCGTACTGGAAGTTTGGTAAACCAAAGTAGCGCCACACCTTCCAAGTATACCGGGAAATATCGGCATTTAATTTCATTAGTTGCTCTGGCGCCAGTCATGTGCCAATCATACTTATACAAGAATTGATTCGGATCACTTGTTCCTCGATAAGCAGGAATGGTAGGAGGAACGAATTTTTTGGGAAACTCAGCCTTTAGAATCCTCTCAGTAAATGGAGTTTTACTCGGAGAAAATCCCCAATCATTCTCATCTTCGTTTCTCTGCATGATTTCTTTCATTATTTGCCGAATCATGCCGGAGAGATATTCCTCATTGTTTAACGACTTTGCGGAGTAGACTTCGGCCATTTTCTCGGAGGTTTGCCCGGGTAAATGTTCGCGGAGAACTGGTGATGGCCTGGATCCTTCAGCCTGGAGGGGTGCCCCCTCAAGAGCACCTGATCCCCCTTGAGGAATATTTCTCCCTTCGGAGTTATGAACAGCATCAGCATAGTTTTCTTCATTGTTTACTGGTCTTTGATTAGCCCCGAGCAGAGCATTCAATTTCTCCATCATTAGAGTATTCTGAGTCTCAAATTGCTGGTACAACCCGGATATAGCAGCATCTAATTCTTCTCGCGTCACTCCGACACTTGGAGCTGCTTGACTTGGAGAGGGAGAAGTGGCTGTATTATCACGAGCATCTTCAGATCTAATAGACTTGCATTTTCTTCCAGGAACCATTATGTCTGACAGACTTCTGGTCTTGAAGGAAACTTTTTCAACAAACTTTCGTGAAGCTATGGCGAATACAGTCCTGAGTTGGAGTTCTCAGTGAAAGCAACAAAATGTTAACGCTAAAAATTGTACGCTAACACCCGGTGTGTATAGTGAAGGTGTGAAAGCACCACCCGTGATACGGGAACAAGATATAAGCAGTAAAATAGCTGAAAATGGTAAAAGACAACAGATTTATAGTGGTTCGGCCCGTAATTGAGCCTACGTCCACTTTATACTCTTTTATTGCTGATTCTGATTACAAAATGATACAATGCTCTTCGAAATACAATATCTTTCGATTCCTAAACATTTTAGACTATTTGCTCAAACTTTGATGTTGAAGATCTCCTCGAATTCATGTTGAATGCGGTAGATTTCTCTCAAAGCTTGTTGTAATGTCTTGAGTGATTAGAGTTCTTCAAATATTGGATGAGTTGAGAATTCGGCAGAGTAACGATGCTTCAGAAAATGAATGGCCAAAAAGTCCCCTACTTGTTGGAGTTTGGGAGGTATTTATAGGAATTGAATTCTGGACAGAAGTTCTGCCAAGTCTTAGGTCGCGTACGACCTAAGTTAGGTCGTAGGTCACGAGCGACCTAAGCTAAGTCGCAGTCCATTAACGACTTAAGAAGCAGGATGATGAAGTTGCACTTGGATTCATCTGAAGTGGTAAGTCGTAAGCGGGTTAAGGAGGGTATTGGGTCGTTGGCGACCTAGTGGGTTGGTAGGTCGCAAGCGACTTATAGGAAAGCGGAATAGGGAATTAGGTTGGTTTGTATAAACTGGGCAACGGAGTTAGGTCGTGAGCGACCTAAGGTAGGTCGTAAGTTGTACTGCCTTCTGAACCAGTTAGGTTGCTAGGTCGTGAGGCCTCTTAGGTCGTAGAGAAGTTAGGTCGTGATACTTCATAAGTTGCTAGCACTCTTAGGTCGTTGGACAAGTTAGGTCATAGATACCTTTAGATCGTGAAGTCCTTTAGGTCGCAGCTTCCCTTAGGTCGCAGCTTCCCTTAGGTCGTAGCTTCCCTTAGGTCGCAGCTTCCCTTAGGTCGCACCTTCCCTTAGGTCGCAGCTTCCCTTAGGTCGCAACTTCCCTTAGGTCGCCGAAATAAAGGAGTTAACACCAGGAAGTCTGACCCACATAGGCAAAGATGTTAGAAGATCTCTATCAGTTCTCATGTCTGGGGACAGTTGCTTCATAATGATCAAGTTCCGGTCCATGAACCAAGGACCTGATTTCAGAATCTTATTACAATCCTCCTCAGAGCCAAATCTCACTACAAAGAATCCATTATTCCTTGAGTGAACTGAAAACGACTTCTTAGTAGCCCAAACCCTGTTGGCATATCCCTCAAAAGTTCTAAGCCATGGTTTATACCCAACCACATACAATAATATACAGAAATCCCAACCTCCCTCCGCTACTTTGATAGCTTCAGAAGAAAGGGAACCGATCCTTTTACCATCCGCTACTTTAGGCTCAATAAACTCCAGATCTAGGTTTCCTAAATCTCCTACCGCTCCTACTTTCACTACCTCACTATACGAAATTTTTTTAGCGTTCTCTAAAACAGTGAATATTATTTTCGGGATACTTCCTGGCAGCAATACTTTCTGCTTTGAAATTTTCGAATGTTTTGTAGCTGTCCACCCAGCATGATCCATTTGCACCCTCCTCCTCGTGTTCCGATCTTGAATAGCCCCAGATCTACTCGATCTTTGCCCTCCCAAATTGAGCCTTTGATCAGGACCCAAAGACATTGGAGCCTTACCCCTTTTCCTTCTCACCTCCTCCCAGCCTTCATCATCCCGCGGTCCCATGATTCCAGGTTTGAGGAGATAGAAGTGAAGACAGAATACAAAAAAAACAGAGATATTAAATTCCATTATTAAATTAATATAAAATTCCAAATTTAGCTTATCGACTTTTGATTCCATCCAAAAGCCCAACAACATTATTTAAATTCAAATAGACTTAAAATAAACCTTAGAAACCATTTTCATACCCATTTACATCTAGATTCACAAATTATCCAAATTCCAAATATTTAATCATTATTATTCAAACCCAATTGAACTGCCATATTTGGAATTTTAACTAATTATATTGATTTTAACCAAAATCTTCTGATTTCAAAATCAAACTAAAATTCACATTCAACATTTAAAACGAATTAAATGTTCAAAATCTAACGACCAAAATTCTGGGTCGTTACATTCCTCCCTCCTTATAAAAATTTCGTCCCCGAAATTTGCTAAGGTAGGAAAATGCTACTAACTCATTTACTTACCCAGACTTGCTTAGTTAAAACTTACATTCACTTCACCAAAACTCTTAGCTAAATTCCAAAACCATTAGCTTTTATTCCTACTCAAAACTTTGATTTCTAACATTGTTAACTCCTTTATTTCGGCGACCTAAAACTCCGACCTAACATATTCAACGACCTAAGGGAAGTTGCGACCTAAGGGAAGTTGCGACCTAAGGGAAGCTGCGACCTAAGGGAAGATGCGACCTAAAGGACTTCACGATCTAAAGGTATCTACGACCTAACTTGTCCAACGACCTAAGAGTGCTAGCAACTTGTGAAGTATCATGACCTAACTTCTCTACGACCTAAGAGGCCTCACGACCTAGCAACCTAACTGGTTCAGAAGGCAGTACAACTTACGACCTACCTTAGGTCGCTCACGACCTAACTCCGTTGCCCAGTTTATACAAACCAACCTAATTCCCTATGCCGCTTTCCTATAAGTCGCTTGCGACCTACCAGCCCACTAGGTCGCCAATGACCTAGTACCCTCCTTAACCCGTTCATGACCTACAACTTGCCACCTTATTCAGAGAAGACCGAAAGCAACTACATCAAGCTACACTTCCTAAGTTGCGAATGACCCACGACCTGTCTTAGGTCGCTCGCGACCTACGACCTAAGTTAGGTCGTACGCGACCTAAGACTTGGGGGTTAAAATTCTGTCCAGACTTCTCCTATAAATAGCCCCCTAACTCCAACGACAAGAGGACTTTTGGCCGATCATTTTCTGAAGCGTCGTTACTCTGCCGAATTCTCAATTCATCCAACATTTGAAGAACTCCAATCACTCGAGACATTACAACAAGCTTTGAGAGAAATCTACCGCATTCAACACGAATTCGAGGAGATCTTCGACATCGAAGCTTGGGTTAATAGTCGGAAGTGTTTAGGAATTGAAATATATTGTATTTCACAAGTGTATTGTATCATTTTATAACCAGATTCAGTAATAAAGAGATTCAAAGTGGACGTAGGCTCGATCTCAAGCCGAACCACTATAAACTACTGTCTTTTACTGCTTTTTTGCTATTTTACTGCTTAATTCCTGTTCCCGTCACACGGGTGGTGCTTTCACAACTCTGTTATACACACCGGGTGTTAGCGTTCAATTTTTAGCGTTAACAAACATCGTTTCAAAATCAACTTCTAATTAATCAAAATTTCAAAACTTTCAAAAAATTTCTAATTCCCAAAATTTTCGAAAATTTTTGACAGCGTCTCCTTTGTACAGAGAGCCTTTTACAATATCACAATAGATATAAATATGTATACATCGACCCACACGGTCGGAAACAAAATATTTCACTATATATATATATATATATATCAATTTCCCAATTATATTGCGTAGGCGTACCTTATTTAAGCAATTTAAAGCAAGTGGCTAATCTATTATGCATTTACGCGTCCTAACTCAATCGATTGCCTCTCGCATTTGTACTTACTCAAACAAACACATGAGTTTCAAGAATATAAGATTTTTAACAACATTCCATTCATAAATCTTAGCCAAACACACCAATTTCATAGCCCAACAACCAATTTCATAATCCTACAAGTACCATCTTTATAAGCAATCATAAATTTTCAACGCCATTAATCTTCCTAACAAATCCAAACTTCATTTTTATTCCACTTGAATGATTTGTATTCAAGTTTACTATATACAATTCATATTTAATACGACCATTTCAACTTTGTACCAATTAATCTCATATTCACATCAAATGGGTTTATAAGCCTTATTTACATAAATTCACTTCTATTCAATTCCAAATTGATTAATTTGCATCACATTCCTAATTCACTTTCATTTCTATGCAAATCAACTTAATTAAATTCCAACCCATTCCAAATTGAATTACAATCAAATTAATTAACTTCTATCAACTCATAGAATTTTAATTACTTCGTTTACGTCAAACGACGATTTATTCCATGCAATTTGATTATATTCATGTGAATAAATAATCATTTAAGTTTTACAACCAATTTAAATTGATGCCAGCTCAATTTATATTTAATTCAATTCCATTCTTAAATTTATTCACAATCATTCACTTGAATTTATTTACAATTCAAACCATCACAATTATAATTCCATTCCATTATTCATTCACAGTTTCAACTTTTTATTTCCAAACTTAAATTCCATTAACATGTTCAATTAACTAATTTATTCCAAATTAGTACCCTCCCATCTTACAATTTCTTAAGTTATCCCATCTCCATAATATCTCCATTTCTTCTTACATCAATTTTAAATTTTTATTCACTTTCTCAATTCATTTCTGAATTTATTAATAACATGACCATTTCAATTATTCCATACCAGAACTAGGTTTTATTATACCTTTCAAATTTTTACCAGCCATCAAAATTTAATCCGTTCCAATATAAATTTATTTAATTTAGCTTACACTAATTTGATCCTCAAACCATTCTTTCGGATTTAGTCGAGGGAGCATTTACTACATTCAATATCCTTTCAAATAAATTAAATTTCCTTTCAGTTTTAATCCTTTACCGATTTAGTTCACATCCAACTAAATTCTTATTTAGCCAACTTAAATTCATTCCATTCCCTTACTAACTTAAATAGGAATTTAATTCCATTCAATATTATATATAACACAACTGAATTTTTTGATTTCAGTTCAATTCAACCCAAATTCAACTAAATTTTTACTTCTCAGTATATAAGCCTCAACACTTATTTATTAACCTAAGCCCATCCACATTTCATTTTGGTTTTACATTTCGTTTAGGATTAAATTTTGAATTTTCCATAAAATACCAACCATCTTACTTTGGTTTCCCAATTCATTTCTCTATTTATAAGTTCACCAACTTCTTCACTTAAAAGCTTATATTGCTTATTTGAGTCATTTTCACCTTATAATCACAATTCTAGATTATATACATATATATATATATCACCTAATAGCTTAAGGATATAAATTTTCACTTCACAATTATAATCCACAATTATAATCATTTTATATTTCAATTTTATCCAAATTAGTTCAATTCCAAATTCAATTCTATTTAACCCACCCTGAGTTAACTGCGTATACATTTTACTTTCATTCACTCAAGTTAAATTTTAATTCCAGGACTAAAATTGTCCTTTCTTATTTGGATCAACTTCATTTATAATTTTAGTAGTTGATTTCATCTTAACCTTTCACATTTTATATTTAACTTATCCGCAGTTAAATCCGAATATATCTCACTCAGTTTCATTTACTCAAGTGAAATCTTAATTCCATGATTAAGAGTTCATTTTCCCTTTCTCATTTAAATCAACTTCACTTCAAAAATTCCAAAGTTGATTCACCTTAACTTTTCACATTATTTAAATAGAATTTCCAAAATTCAATTGCCCGGTTTTATTTCAAAACCAATTTGAAATAATAATCAACAAATACCCACTTGGTATATCAAATCAAATCCCCTGATCCCAAAATACTTTGTTTTACCAAAACAAATTTCCCCCTTGAAATTTCTAAAACAACTTGTATACCCGACAAGTCCAACAAATATCATAACCAATCACCATGGTAGCAATCCATCACTTTAGAAACTCGAAAATCAATTCTGATGATGTGGCCATCATCATCAGGATTATTTTCCAGCGACTGAAGTGAGTTCAGTGCTTCCTATTTTCCAGCGACTGAAGTGAGTTCAGTGCTTCCTTACTTCCACAAATTCATTTCAAAAAAAATTTCCATTCAAAGACATTTCCCCAAAATAATACTCCATTATTTCCTTCAAACCCTTTGGAAAACATTTCAACCATTCCTAAGATTTTAAATTCAGAAACCTTTTTGGTTTGCATTCATTAAAACCCTTTCCAAAATTTTCTGGATTTAAATTCCGGTTTAGATCAAATCTTAGTTATATTTCTTTGGATAAGTCCCACTTATAGAATTTATTTGGTTATAAACCATTTCAAATTTATATTCTTATTTGATTATAATATTAACAACCAAACATCCAAATATATATAATAATTTCAGAAAATTATTTCTTTCATATCAAAATATCATTTTGGGTAAAATTATTTTATTTACCCACTTTTTAAAAACAATACTATGTCGCTTTATCTTGTTTAAGAGTTTAGAAACCCCTATCGATACGGTTGTACTTCCTGTGCTGACCAGAATTCATAAACACTTAACCGATAAGTCAACACAGTATAAAAATAGTTTTCATATTCACTAACAAATACGCTCTCATATCTATTATTACTCTCAAACTCATTTCTAGAGTACTTATGACTCTATTTCTAATGAGTATTTTTTCCCACCAAAGCCTAGGTTGTCGCCAACCTATGCTCTGATACCAACTGTCATGACCCGCCCTTCTAGACTCTCGAAAATCGACACAAATTACACCCCTGTATAATATGTCGACGATCGAGTGCCGGAAAGGATAGATTGTTGAAGAAAAAGAAAGAAGATAGAAGAAAGAAGGAACTAAACAACATCAGAATCTCACAATCACAGCGGAACGAAATATAATAAATAATTAACAGATCTTTACACAGAATGAAACCATATCTGTTTTATATAATACATCATCAGGGTATATCACAAGTAAACAACAATTACCAGCCTGGCAGTTATATCATCCTACCTCACAACTTGCTGGCAATTTCAAACAACCATAGCAGCGGAATAAACAAGTGCGAATAATACGTCTCGAACTCTAGCTCCTCTCCCAAGCTCCAAAGTATCCAATCCTGATGTTTGCACAAAAAATGGACAAACACCTCAAAGTTGCATGATTTAGTAGATCTTATGTTGTTCTTAGTGATTTGGGTGATTTATGCAAATATATGAAAAGCAGGGGCTAAACTGTAAAAAGACACGCAAATTTATAGTGGTTCAGCCAGAATGTGCCTACGTCCACTTTATATGTTATTTCTCTTTTCTTGTTTTGATTACGAGTACAAAGCTTTTATACAAGTAAAAGAAAGTTGTTTGAAAGTTCTCTCCGTGCTTGAGCTCTCAAACTTGTCCCCCATTGTTGTACCCCTGCCCCTCTATTTATAGAGTGAGGCTGGGGGTAGGGGTCTTGGAGGTATATAGCAGCTGGCGGGCCTGGGCTGACGTAATCTGGCCTGGTGGATCTGGTCTGGTTTCCTTTGGTCCGGTGGTGAGATGAGTGGTCCGGTGGTGAGATGTGTTGCTTCGTTCGGAGGAGACTTCATTCGGTGGATAGGTTTGTACCGGTGGGGAGTTGGTCCGGCATATGCTGGTTCGCTAGAGGTTGGTCTGGTCGTAGGTTGATCCGGTGGGAGGAGTGGAAGGAGTTGGTTTGGTTGATGGCTGGTCCGGTGAGGCCTGAGGGAGGCTGGTTGGTTGGTTGGTTCGGTAGAGGCGGTTGGTCCGGTAGGTGAGGTTGGACCGGTAGGTTGGTTCGGCAAGCATGGGAGGTAGAGTTGATTCGGCAGTTCTGTGGTTGTGAGTCTGGTTCGGCAGTGGTAGGGATGCCGAATGAAGCTTAGGCAAGCCTGGGCGAACCTGGTGCTTCTTGGTCTTGAGATTGCCTGGGTGAGAATACGCCCAACATTTGCCCCCCAAAGTAGGGCATATGCCGGTATATGCCGTGCTTTGTTTTGAAATTAATGACGTTAGCTTGGATGCTCCTATTCGGCCCAAATGCCCAACGAACCGGTCCGGTCGTCTGTGTTTGCCTATAAGTATGGGCTTCAAGCTCCTATTATCCACACCTATTAGAAAGAGCCGGACCAAGCCTACGCCTGCCGAATGAGGTGAGCCCTCCTTCTGCCGAATGGGTTTTTAGGGAGTGGGATAGCCGAATGAACCTTGTGGCCCGGATTACCGAACGGTATATGGGGAGCTCGAATGCCGAATGAGCTTTTGCCTTGAACTGCCGGATGACTTTTTATGACTCGTGATACCGAACGAGACCCAGAGTTTGAATGCCTAATCGAACCTTGAGCCTTTTATGTTTTGAACTACAAAATGAAATTCTAGATTGTACGCACTTGCTTGTTTATATCTCTACATCCTTTTCAAAGATGTATTCTTTTGTGTTGCAGATAATGTCTCATAGAGTTGAAACCCGATCAGAAAAGAAGAAATCCCAGGACAGAGAAGATCCTTCCATAGTGCCCCCAGCTCAATTAGAACCGGGACGTCATGGGCCCACCCCGAGGTCACTAGTAGATGGGTACGGCCCTCAGGATTAATGTGGTTACTGCCCAGTTTACAAAGGAGGAGAAGGTGGCAGTGAAGGAGGGCATGCGGTTACTTGCAGCTGAGGAGGCAGGTGTGCAAGTAGAGAATAATGACCAAGATGATCGAGGAGCAGATGCTGGTAAGTCTTCCTTTCTAGTCTTTCCGTTAACTTGGTTTCTTATCACTAATGAATTTTTTCTCTGGCCGGACAGGTGGGCAACAGGACAAGGATAAGACTCCGACGCAGCCGGCTCCTTGATTGGACCTGGATATCTTTTTGTGGACTTGACATTGTTGTATATGTTAGTCTCAAAACAGTAACGTAACTCTTAGGTTGTAATTATGCTACTTGTAATAAACAACACTATTCTTGACGTGTAATTCTTTAACTTAAGCTGATTCTGTCACCTTTTGAATGTTTTTGCTATTTTGACATGTTGTATGAGAAATATAGCTATGCATATGCTTGTAATTCAGTTGTGTTTGATGTCATGTTCTTGCTTAAAACATAATTTCATGCCTTGCAATGCTAGTGTGATGTATGAATAAATTATAGCCATGTATTTGTACACAAAAGGAGAAAATACCGCCTTTCATGTTCTAATTGTAGATGGCAGTTTTGAATGTCTTGTGTGACTGAGTATGGAATGCGGCCTGGTGTCCCGTTGTGGGTTCCGACTCCCATTAGCGAATGCCTCCTATTCTGTGTCCTGTACTTTAGGGATTGTTATAGAGGATAGGAGAAAAGTTTTTCAAATAAAATTGAAACATGAGAAATAGTAAAACTTCCAATCACGGAAGGCCTTCGATGTGCTTAAGTTCGTGGCAAACGGGCTTTGTAGTCACTTTCCCTAGCTGTGGGTCTTGGGGACATTTGTCACTTATCTTACGCCTCCGCGGGGAGTTAATTCTTTTTTACCACAGCCGCACTTAAGACACATCGGAGCCGAGATCGCGCACAGTAACTACCCGGGCCATTATGGCCCGTAATCGTGGGTATTATTCGATTTACTGTGGCCGGCTAGCGTGGGTGCCGATCGTCAACCGTGAACTGCCCCTGGCTGGCCACACCTTATGTTGGGGCTTATAGTCGATTCACAGTTGCCGGCGAGCCTAACGCCGTAATGAGCTGCCTCGGCTATAGTCGGCCTTCTCGATGGCTTATAATCGGCTCATTACAGTTGGCTTTGAGGGCCGTCGCGAGCAATGAGTTAACCCGCAGCAGAGGGATGCCGGAGCAAAAGTGTCTCATTGGCGAGGGCATAGATTCGCATAGTACCTGTTAGGTCTTGTCCAGGTGAAGTTGCGCTGTGGAGTGCCTTGAGTGGAAATGCTGTATGCACAGGATTTTGTTCAACAGAAAAGGATAAAGTTAACAAGCAGCCAAGATATAAAGGAACAAGTTAACAAAGAGACAAGGTTTTTGTTTGTTTTTTTTTAAAGTGGTTTGGCACGAAAATGCCTACGTCCACTGATTCTCTTTGTTAATTCACTTCATATGGGCAGTACAAGTTAAGAAAATTATCGACGGAGGTGTTGGATGTTCCATGCCCTCTGGAACACCTCTCCGTCCACTGTTGACAAAATATAAGCTCCGTTGTGGAGATCTTTATGAATTACATATGGTTCATCCCAGATTGGGTCTAGTGCTCCGGGGCGAGGGAAGATTCTCTTGAGGACAAGATCCCCTTCTTGCAAGGTACAATGCTTGACTTTTGGAGTTGTATTGTGCCCCCACTTTCTGTTTGTAGGCTGCTGCTTTAAGGATTGCATCATTTCTTCTCTCCTCAACTAGATCCAAAGACATGTGGAGGAGTTCTTCATTCGCTTCCGGGTTATAGTGGATCCTACGGTGGGAAGGCACAATGGTTTCAATTGGGAGCATAGCCTCCGATCCGTATGCCAAAGAGAAAGGAGTGTGCCCCATTGATGTTCTGAAAGATGTGCGGTAGGCCCATAGTGCCGTAGGGAGTTCATCCACCCAAGCGCCCTTTGACTTTTCGAGCTTCTTTTTGATCAGAGTTTTCAGAATTTTGTTGACTGCTTCGACTTGTCCGTTTGCCTGGGGATATGCTACGGATGAGAAGCTTTTATGAATTCCATGCTCTCGGCACCAGTTGGCGACTTCCTCGCTGTCAAATTGAAGTCCATTGTCTGATATGATTTTGAATGGCACTCCGTACCTGCATAGAACATTTTTTATCAAGAAATTAATAACTTTTGCAGAAGATACTTTATTCAGGGGTTCGGCTTCCACCCATTTGGTGAAATAGTCGACTGCCACTATAGCATATTTGGCCCCGCCTCGGCCCATTGGTAGTTTGCCGATTAAGTCAATTCCCCATACTGCAAAGGGCCATGGGCTGGTCATTTGAGTAATCTCAGTTGTTGGTAGTCGTGGAATCTTAGCAAACTTCTGGCATCTGTCACATTTTCTGACGAAATCTAAGGCGTCCTTGCTTAAGGTGGGCCAGAAATATCCATATCGGAGTATCTTTTTTGCCAAAGTCTGCCCTCCGGTGTGATCTCCGCAGCTCCCTTGATGAATGTTGGATAAGATTTCCTTGGCATCCCTTCCAACGACACACCTTAATAGGGGGTTAGAGAATCCGCGCCGATAGAGGGTGTCCTCCTGTATTGTGTAGCGGGAAGCTTTCCTCAAGATTTTCTTGACTTTGTTACGCCCGTTGTGTAGTGTGCCACATTGTAAGTAGTCTTGGATAGGAGTCATCCACGTTGCTTCTTCGGTTGCAGCTATTAGATTCATTTGCTCAAAACTTGGGGCTAGTTGCTTTGAGATGGTTACTGCCCCGAAGATGGTGATGTCTCTCACACTTTCTTGCTTTGCCAATTCGTCGGCCTCTCGGTTCTCTTCCCGAGGGTTGTGTTTGACTAAGTAGTGGTCCAATCGGCTGAGAAGTAACTTGTTCTTCTTTAGATATGCTATGAGTCGTTCTTCTCGAGCTTGGAATTCTCCTAGTATTTGATTAACAATAAGTTGAGAATCGCTGTGAAGACACAAAGAATTGGCCCAGATTTCTATGGCAATTTCTAGTCCAGCTATCACTGCTTCATATTCTGCATCGTTGTTGGTGGCAGCGAACTCCAACCTTATAGCATAGTGCAGTTTGTTTCCCCTGGGAGTGATTATTACCACACCTGCCCCCGAGCCTTGTTCGTTTGATGCACCATCCACAAAGAGATTCCACTTGATATCTTCTGTTATTTCCAATTGCTCCTGATCTTCGTTAGTAGTGAACTCTGCAATGAAATCAGCCATGGCCTGTCCCTTGATGGCGGTGCGAGGGTGATAGGTGATATCATACTGACTCAGTTCAATGCACCATTTAAGTAATCGCCCAGAAGTGTCGGGACGATGGAGTACCTGCCTCAGCGGTTGATCGGTCAGAACTTTGATGGAATGGGACTGGAAGTAGTGATGCAATTTCCGTGCTGTGATTATTAAACAATATGCTAACTTCTCAAGTTTAGGATATCTGACTTCTGCCCCAGTAAACCTTTTGCTGACGAAGTAAACTGGTCGTTGCGTGCGGTTGTCTTCCCTTACCAAGGCAGCGCTTAGAGCGTGAGATGACACAGCAAGGTATAGATATAATTCTTCGCCTTCGCTTGGAGTTGAGAGTATCGGTGGTTTCTGGAGGTGTTCGATTAGGTTAAGGAAAGCGGTTAAGCATTCGTCCGTCCATTCGAACTTTCCTTTATCTTTTCTTTAGAGCTTCGAAAAAGGGGACGCACTTGTCCGTTGCCTTGGAGATGAATCGGCTTAGGGCGGCCACTTTTCCATTTAGGCTTTGCATTTCCTTTCGGGTGGAAGGTATCTTGATATCCCTTAGCGCTCGGACTTGTTCAGGGTTTGCTTCAATCCCTCGGGCATGGACGATGAACCCTAAGAATTTTCCCGATGATACTCCAAAGGAGCACTTTAGTGGATTCAACTTCATTCCATACTGTCGAAGTACCTGGAACATTTCGCCTAGGTGGCTTACGTGATCTTTGGCTTTCCGTGATTTCACCAGCATGTCGTCCACATATACTTCCATAGTTTGTCCTATTAGCCCCGCAAACATCTTGTTGACGAGGCGCTGGTAGGTGGCTCCTGCATTTTTAAGTCCGAAAGGCATTACCTTATAGCAGTACAAACCCCGGTCGGTGATGAAACTAGTGTGGTCTTGGTCGGGAGCATGCATAGGAATTTGGTTATATCCTGAGTATGCGTCCATAAAAGATAGGAGCTCGTGCCCGGCTGTGCTGTCTACAAGTTGGTCGATTCTGGGAAGTGGGAAGCAATCCTTTGGGCAGGCGTCGTTTAGGTTGGAGAAGTCGATGCAGGTCCGCCACTTCCCATTAGCCTTCTTTATCAGTACCGGGTTGGCGATCCATTCCGGGTAAACAGCTTCTCGTATGAAGTCATTGGCGAGTAGATTCTTTACTTCTTCATCGAGGGCTGCTGATCGCTCTGCCCCCATACTTCTCTTTTTTTTGTTTTACAGGCGCCTTGGTAGGATTAATGTTTAATACGTGGCATGCTATGTCGGGGGAGATTCCGGTCATGTCAGCGTGTGACCAAGCGAATACATCCAAGTTGTGGCGGAGAAAATCGATGAGTTGTTCCTTCAATTCGGCTTTTAGTTGGGACCCAATTTTCAATAGTCTACTTGAGTCGTGCTTGTCTACAGATATAAACTCCATAGCCTCTGCAAGCTCGGCGGTGGCCTCCTCCTCTTTGTCCCTAGGGTCTAATTCATTGAAAGGGTCGCTGGTATATCGAAGAGGAGGGGCTTTCTTTAGTTGCTATGCTTCCAAACTTTTTGTGCAGAGGGCAATCTCTACACCCTTCCCTTTATCCTTCCTGTGGTTGTTGCGAAGTTCAGTCACATAGCAGTCTCGAGCAACATCCTGGTCGCCTTCTACTTCCCCTACTCCATTGTCCGTTGGAAATTTCATCTTTAGACACCATGGGGCTAGGACAATTTGGAAATCAGACAAAGCTGGCCTTCCTAAGAAGGCATTGTAGGCCGAACGGTTTTCTATTAGCACAAATGTCTGTTTCCGTACAACTGGAGCGGGGATGGCTTCCAATCTCAACAAAGAGGTCCAGTTGTCCGAGAGGCATCTTCGCATCTCCAGTGAAACCGTGTAGTGGTTTATCGCAGGGAGATACATCCTTCATTGATAGCTTCATTTTGTCGAATGCGTGTTTGAACAGGATGTTTACTGAGCTTCCAGTATCTACCAGGATTCGGTAAACTTCGGCGGGACCGAGTCGGGCAGAGATAACCATGGGATCTATGTGATGGTACTGTCTTCCTTCTAGGTCACGCTTACCGAATGTGATGTCATCACTCTCTTTCCGCTTCGGGTGGCGTTCTTCCATAACCGAATTGACATAGTCTTTATTGTCTCTAAGCGACTTTCCGTACCTTTCCATCTCCTTCCAGCTTCTGTCTGCGATGTGTGGCCCTCCTGAGATGGTATGGACCACTATCTTTTCTTGACTAGAGCTGCTAGCGTTGCGGTTTCCTCTGTCGGCCCCTGGTGAGGGTAGCCTTGGGTTTTCATTGGCAGGAGCTGGGGTCCTGTCCTGACCCTTTACATAACGTTCCAGCTTCTTTCTTCTGATGTGTTCTTCAATCAGATCTCGGAGATGATGGCATTCGTTGGTATCATGCCCATGAGATTCGTGGAAGCGGTAGAACTTTCCAAACTTCTGCGCGTTATCTGATTCCTTCTTGTATGGTGGGCGTTTGTATCTAACTTCGCCTTGGGTGGCAAGGAAGATATTTTCGACGGTCTCGTTCAAAGGAGTGTAAGTGTCGAATCTTGGTCCTGGCCGATATAGGCGCTTTTCTCCCTTCTTGCCCCCAGCATTGTCTCTGGAATCATTTCTTCGAGCGTCCCTTGCCACAGCAGGGGCGTTGCCATGGGTTGTCTTATTTTGCTGTCCTGACTGGCCCTCAACGGCAGCATCCTCAAGCCTCATGTATTTCCCGGCTTCATGGAAGAAATCGGGTAAAGTAGCTGGTTTTTCTTTTGTCAACCTTCTAGCAAATTTAGTGTCCGGATGCACACCACTGCAGAGGGCCATTAGGATAAGCTTCTCATCGGCATCTTGGACTGCGGCTGCTGCGGCGTTGAATCTGGTTAGGTATTGCTGCAGCTTTTCTCCAGGTTTCTGTTTGACGCTGGATAAGGAATAAGCGTCCTTAGGTTGCTCCACATGAATGCGGAACTGACTGATAAATTTTTCTTTCAACATTTCCCACGAGCTGATGGATCCTTGGGGTAGATGACAGAACCAGGAGGTAGCAAGATCTGCTAAGAAGAGCGGAAAGCATTTGCACAGTACTCCCTCTGTCGCTCCACTCATGAACATATGCTGCGTGTACCTCTGTAAGTGTACAACAGGATCGGAGGTTCCTTTGTAGGGTTCCATTGTTGGCATCTTCCATTCTCGGAGGGTGATAGCAATTTCGATATTGCAGGCGAAAGGGCTGGTTACCCTAGCGCCTATCCCTCGATCTCTTTGCTCTCGTTGGACACACTCTCTGAATAAGCGTGCCATCCTTTCATCAGAACTTGGAGCAGATAGAAATGAGTTTGGTTCTGTTCTGTGGGATTGATTCCGTCCAGATGACCTGTAGGGATGGTATCGTCTATCATTCCTCATATTTTCCAGTGGCTGCCTTTGATCTTCTGGGAGCATGCTTGGGTCAGCTACAGTTGGCCCTTGCCTTGATCTCCCCCTGTTGGGTTCTGATCTAAGCACTTCCTCGGGTCCAACTTCGGGCTGGACTCTAGCTCGGCCCCGTTCACTGGCGTTTCTGTGGTTAGGCAGCATGACAAGCTCAGCTACAGTTGACCTTCGCCCGGTACCTTCCCCGTTGGGTTCGGTACCAAACGTTTCCTCAGGCCTAACTTCGGGCTGTGCTCGGTCTCGGCTCCTACCACGGCTACTTCTGCCGTTAGCTCCTTCGAAGAAGGAAGATCTTTGTTGTCTCTGAGATCCTCCAGACTGGGACTCGCCCTATGATTCAGTGTTGCGGTTGGATTCTTCAGCATCCCTTAAGTGTGACATGAGATGGTCCACCAAGGCTTCCTGCTGGGACGTGAAGCGGTTAGTTACTTCAACCACAACTCTGTCCAAATCTGCCCTAGTAATTGCTGCAGGCTGTTCTGTGGCAGGAGTAGTTGGGTTAGCCTGTTCTTCATTTGTTACTGTTGCTGGAGGAGGACGATTTACTTGATTCGTGACAGCTGGATCTGGAAGACTACTGGATGCGATGTTTTTTCCTTTGTTAACATCTTTTCTCTGTTTGGGAGGCATGTTTTCCAAGTGGCGGACGATGCTGTTAGGAAAACTTGTTAAGCGGATGAAGCTGAAGCTTCGAGCTTCTAGCTCTTAGTGAAAGCACCAAAAATGTTTGCACAAAAAATGGACAAACACCTCAAAGTTGCATGATTTAGTAGATCTTATGTTGTTCTTAGTGATTTGGGTGATTTATGCAAATATATGAAAAGCAGGGGCTAAACTGTAAAAAGACATGCAAATTTATAGTGGTTCAGCCAGAATGTGCCTACGTCCACTTTATATGTTATTTCTCTTTTCTTGTTTTGATTACGAGTACAAAGCTTTTATACAAGTAAAAGAAAGTTGTTTGAAAGTTCTCTCCGTGCTTGAGCTCTCAAACTTGTCCCCCATTATTGTACCCCTGCCCCTCTATTTATAGAGTGAGGCTGGGGGTAGGGGTCTTGGAGGTATATAGCAGCTGGCGGGCCTGGGCTGACGTAATCTGGCCTGGTGGATCTGGTCCGGTTTCCTTTGGTTCGGTGGTGAGATGAGTGGTCCGGTGGTGAGATGTGTTGCTTCGTTCGGTGGAGACTTCATTCGGTGGATAGGTTTGGACCGGTGGGGAGTTGGTCCGGCATATGCTGGTTCGCTGGAGGTTGGTCTGGTCGTAAGTTGATCCGGTGGGAGGAGTGGAAGGAGTTGGTCCGGTTGATGGCTGGTCCGGTGAGGCCTGAGGGAGGCTGGTTGGTTGGTTGTTCGGTAGAGGTGGTTGGTCCGGTAGGTGAGGTTGGACCGGTAGGTTGGTTCGGCAAGCATGGGAGGTAGAGTTGATTCGGCAGTTCTGTGGTTGTGAGTCTGGTTCGGCAGTGGTAGGGATGCCGAATGAAGCTTAGGCAAGCCTGGGCGAACCTGGTGCTTCTTGGTCTTGAGATTGCCTGGGTGAGAATACGCCCAACACCTGAACCTGTAATACTCGGTCTGACCCGAGCATTATAATGAAATAACACCCGAGTCAGTCTGGAATACCAGCGTCAGAAAAACACATCCAAACTGATTATTAAAGTTTCAAAAATCCTTTGAAATCAAAAGCATCTCGTAAGACCATGCCACAAATAAACATGTCGGGTTTTTACCTTACGATAGCCAAAACACTTTTTATCAAATCCGTATGATATTATAATAGTGTCTATATACAAATACTTATTAAAATAGCTGAAATTGTTACATCTATTAAATTCCAGCTAATAGGTATACAAACAAAACCGTAAAGGCACGTAGGGAGAATGGATTTCCAACTAATGACTAGGCACTGGGGTATCACCTGTCACAGTACCTGGTCTAGATCGGCATACCGAGGACCACGCCCGATCCCCTGCAACACAAGATCGGAACTACCTAAGGGTAATTCCGAGTAAGATCACCCCACGGTTGGCGCGACCAACTGCCACACAACCGAATTAAAAAGGGACATCTAGACAGGGATGATCTCACCCTAATGGGTGCTACCCACATAGCCTTGCTGCATAACCCCTGATTTTCAGTCATTCCCGGTTGATGAGGCTTGAGGCTAAGCGTTACCTTTTAGAACATATCCCTTAGAATGCTCATCGTCCACCTGACGATGTTCTGAAAGCATTCATCCATACAAGTCTGTCCCGGGTTCGAACAGAACCGA
This sequence comes from Allium fistulosum, assembly GCA_030737815.1. Taxonomy (NCBI): domain Eukaryota; kingdom Viridiplantae; phylum Streptophyta; class Magnoliopsida; order Asparagales; family Amaryllidaceae; genus Allium; species Allium fistulosum. Next base: position 806,186,568 of record CM060901.1, on the reverse strand, counting down.
AGGCACTATTCCTACTACATCCATTTTGGAATCACCCTCAGGATTAGTAGCGACTATCCCTTGCACTTCACTGCTTCATCTTCGATTCCAACTCTTGTTTTCCACACGAAAACGTACAAACCGAATCGAAGTGGTTTTCGAGAAATTAATCCCGATCTCGGTCTCTTCGAAACAATTAGCGCATTGGCCAATATTGATAGTCAGTTATTTAACTATCCATTAACATTCACAAACATCCATCAAACATAAACAATTCCTCAAATTTATGTTTCCTCAAAATATCTTCGCAAGATATATTTCTATTTTCAACCCTTTGAAAACAGTTTAAACCCACTTCCCTTTACGGAATAAATTTCCCAAACATTTTCTATTTCCACTGAAACCACCAAGTACAAACACTTAAGATTTAAAGTAATTTAAATCACTTTATCCAAAATGTATTTTAAGAATATTTAAGGTAAAACCATTTTTATAAAATATAAAAACTAACTTTAAAATAAAAGTTAAGTCGAACTAAATTTAAAATAAGAGTCACAACCTTCTACATAAGTTCCAAATAAACTTTTACCAAACTATCTATAAAATAAATCCATTTTATAAAATATGAACATTAATAATATTCTTTCAAACATAATACCAATTACCCCTTTAAAATAATTACTATTATAACTAATTTAGTAAATATTTACTTTTAAAATTTGCACAACTCAAATAATTTCTTAAAACATTCTATTAAAAACAACAATTTCAAAACTTCTAACTTCTGCTTAAAATCTGTTTTAAAAACGTACTTGGCTTTTCGAGGAAATACACTCCCATTTCAGAATAAACCAAAGAATTCTTTTTTTTTAAATCCCACTGGATTTATCTCAATTCAAATTTACGTTTGAATCCCGTAAATTTCTTTCAACACTTTAAAAATAAAATTCGCTTTTATTTTTAAGAACACTTCCCATTTCCTGGAAAACACTCCCAAAATGTATGCTTCAATTATTTAAAATAAGTTTCCAAATCCTTTATAAAAATGTACTTTTGAAAACTATAAAAGTTTATATTGGTTACTTAAATCAAAAATTTATTTTTGATGTCAAGTTATTATATCGAATACTTATAATAAAATTTCCTTTAGAAAACATAATACCAATTTGCCTTAAAAATAATTAAATACCATAATTACTAAATAAATACTTATTTTTCACTTAAAAATGATTAAAGATAATGATTTTTCTAAAATATTCTAAACACATTTTAAACTGCCAATTTATATTTTGAAAGCTCTTCTTTGAAACATACTAAATTGCCAGGAAAGATACACTTTCCATCCTTAAAAAAAAATCTCACTATTATTTTTAATCCATTTCACTTCTTATAGAAATTCCCATTGGGAATCTATACTTCAAATTTATTTCCCAATAAATCCCATTCCATTTATAAACCCAGTTTATAAATTTCCATATCTCATTTCCTCTTTAATCACAGATTCCCAAAACATTTCAATTTCCAATCAAATTATGAAATTTAATTTCCTTAAATTCATTACTCCAATATTCCTTTTCAATTCCCTTTTTGATTTCCAATTTATTTTATTGATATTTAAAATATCAAATTTTATTTATCCAACATAACACAGCATAACAAAAATTCCCAAATCAATCTATCACAGAATATAAATGAAATATATCACCGATTATAAATAAATTTCTATTTTGGAGGAATCCAGTTGGATCCCTCCAACCTGTTTCCCTGCATCCACAGATGTTAGCACAACAGAAAATATCAATCCAAACTGATATTAATATTCATATTCAACCAATCACACAATTATTTAAATATTAACTATTTAAATTAATTGGCATCCAAATGTGAGTGAGATTTACTCACCTTGAGTTTAAACGCCGAGCATTCCAATTTCAAATTAAATCGAGCGCCTTCGATGTAATCTAAAATTTTCACGAGCTCCAAACGCCTTCAGATCTCCATTGCAGTGTAGATCTCGTCGCTGCGATTCCAACGCTTCTTGTTTCGTCAGAATCCGATAACGTATGACCAAGGTATTCAGTTTTAAAGGTTGTAAATATAATTTACAAAACAATTTCTTTTTTTATTATTTACCAACAAATCTGGCTGTTCGTTCAAAAGAAAACAGGCCGTAGCCTTCATCCTCTCCAACGCGTCCAGGGTTCGAGCAAACCCATCAGCCCCCAAAGAGCCCCAATTTCCAAATTTAGCTTATCGACTTTTGATTCCATCCAAAAGCCCAACAACATTATTTAAATTCAAATAGACTTAAAATAAACCTTAGAAACCATTTTCATACCCATTTACATCCAGGTTCACAAATTATCCCAATTCGAAATATTTAATCATTATTATTCAAACCCAATTGAACTGCCATATTTGGAATTTTAACTAATTATATTGATTTTAACCAAAATCTTCTGATTTCAAAATCAAACTAAAATTCACATTCAACATTTAAAAAAATTAAATGTTCAAAATCTAACGACCAAAATTCCGGGTCGTTACACATACCAATCTAATGCTCTTTCTTGGAGCATGGTAGAAGCCACTTGGACTCGATGTAGATCAATAAGATTCATGTTGGAAAAGATGCGATCGCATGTTCTAAGCCAAGCTTGGACTTCTATAACGCTCTCGGAACCCTTGAAAGGCCTTCCACCCAAGTTGGTGTAATCACTGCACAAGCGTGTAAACCCAGATTTAGGATGAGTAGGCTCTGGAATGGGTCCGATCGCTTGATCATTTTTCACAAGATCTAAAAGTTGTTGAGCAGACATAAATACTCCGTCTTGAGGAGTAGCACTGGATTGACCGGCGCTGGGACGGCCTGGTCTAACCATTTCTCTTCTTTAAGAAAGAAAAAAGAGGAAAAAGGTTATTCACAGAATGAATATCAAAACAAACTTGATTGATAAAACAAGGCATCATAAAAGAAATAGGATAAAACGGGTCCTAAGACTCGGATAAATCCTAAGGCACGATTCCTAAGAGAGACTTAGGACAATTATCCTTGCTAGATTATTCTACATGGTTCCGTAATTTGGCTCTGATACCAAGCTCTGACGCCTCACCTCTATACTCACGCTAGCCAAGGACACTACGGGGTAATGCCGTCAACTAGCACAAAGAATAAGGCTATTGAGGAGCGACCATCTGTGTAATTGCTTTGTGCGAGTACCGATATGTCAGATAATATAACTTATTCATTTCAAGAGGAAATCCGACATATCAAATACAAAATCAAAGCTACCACATAGTGGCTATGTGGACTTCAGAAACAAATATAGAAATAAACATAAACCAAATTAGTCACATATATTCATATCACAAAGGCGGAAACAGATATGAATATAACACAAAGAGTGTACAACAAAGTAGTGGTCAACAAGATCCATTACATCACAAAAGAACTACAAGTGCTAGACAAAAGAATAAATATACAACAAGGAGTCTCAATCTCAAATGTATACTAACAAAAACTACTATGATAAAGTAGTTAGCCAAAAGTCAGTTGATAGACCCTGAGAAGAAGAAGTCAAGCAGGAGCACCTGTAACATCTCGGTCCGACCCGAGTATTATTTATGAAGAAAATAATAAACGGATCAGTCTAGCTATGAATATCAGATAAAATGAGATTGGATAAGAGATATCACAAAAACGTATGATAACAATAATGCCATACTATGACAAGTATACATTAGATAACAACAAAAATCATACAATATCTCAAATATTCTCAAACACCAAAAGAATGTCATATTCTTTAAATTATTCACCAAACACAAATATTGATAGAGCTTATCAATGCAATCCACGAAAATTGGTGAAACACAAATTCTTGAAATCATCAATTAGAAATCCAGAAATCACAAAGGGGGAAGGTCTATCACAGACGGGAGCATGAAAACTCACCAACACGTGTATCACAAACAGAACGTTATTCCTTGGTCGCTAACCATCAATTTTGAGCCGAAGCTCCACAAACGGCCCGAAGACCATGGGTCGCTACCCCATCAAACTGAACCGAAGTTCCACAAACGGGTTTTTTAGTCCCCACACAAACAAATAGACATCACACATCGCTAGTCTAAATCACAAAATGATCACCATTGATCAATAAGAAGTGTGGATTACACTGAGCTAGTAAATAGATGAGTTTAGCTTCATGTCCCATAACCACTAGCTTAACTTAAATATTTACGAACAAATTGTAGATTTCCAATCGAAAATTGTCACAAGATTTCAATCGAACAAGTCTAAGAATTAACCGACAAAGTAAATGCAAGCATTTCAAACCACTTGTTTTGCTAAGCCGTTTAATTAGATTTCTCATACGAGTGAGGTAAAGGTTTGTATATACTAATAGATTGGAAAATGGTTTTAAAAACGAGCTTTGTATTTAAAAGTAGTGTTGAAATCGTTTTTGTGAAAGGGTTTGAGTATTTACTACTACTATAGAAACCTTTGTATTTTAAAGATCACAAAAATGATTGTAGAAACAATCAATATCCAAAAATTCACATACGAAATTATGAATTAAAACCATAGAAATCGATACCGAATCCATCAAAATGGATATTCCTAAAAATACCAAAAAAAAGAAGTCATCAAAGTCAATAAATGATAATAACAAATCGGATCATCAAGAATCGATTAAAAATCGGAAATCCACACAAAACTGCCTAAAATAGGCAAAGAGCACATCTCCTAGATTCAGTCGACTGAACCAGAAGGTCAGTCGACTGATACAAGGCCAGAAACTCTCGGGTTCTTGGTTCAGTCGACTGAACTATATAGTCAGTCGACTGACACAGGGATAGGAAGTTTTCTGCTCCTAGGTTCAGTCGACTGCTAGTCGACTGATAGATGGACAGAAGCTTTTATGTTTCCAGGTTCAGTCGACTGGCAATATACGTTCAGTCGACAGAACTGTCAATTGCAGTGTTTTCAGCCTAGCCCAAGCGGGGCTAAAATCAAAACGGAAGTGATCAGACGAGCAACGGAGACTAGGGATTTATGCCAAGCGACAACCCAGCCTTGTAGGCTCTTCGATACACCCCAACAACATGTTCAAACATCAAAGATAGGATTTTTAAAGGTTTGACTTCAAAACGCCAAAATTGGAATATTCATCAAACCAATTCAATTCAAAAGCAAATGAATAAGGAATATATGTTAGGAAATACTACCTAACAACTATCAAAGATATAGACATAGATGTGAGTTCAAAAACTCACCTTTTAAACCCAAACAACAAATGAGAAGCTCTAGAACAAGCAAAGATTGATTTCTCTTCAACAACACCTCTATAATCTTCAATCTATTATCAAAGGTGAAGTTTTTCCTAAGTTAGGTTATAGGAATTTCTGAAAATTAAAGAGGGATTGAGATGGAGAAGATGAAGAGAAGATGAAAACCTAAGCTTCTCCTTGATTTCTAGCTTGAAGTTGATCCTTCCTAAGAGAATTAGGGCTTAGGAATTTCTAATTTCCCAATCCTTTCCCCATTTTTACTTGAGCTAGAGTGTTAGGAAATGGAATGAATGAATGAAGAGGAGTTGAGTGGAGTTAGGGTATTAGATGGGTTGGGTGTTAGGTTATTAGGCTGAAACCCAAACCCAAAGCCCTAAATGAAAATATCAAAATTTCACTCAACTCTAACCATATCGATGTTTATACTTAAAAAGGTCGCAAACACCATTTTGGACTCAATGGAAGTGGTCTCGAGTCCTAATTTGACTGTTTGCAAAAAGTGACATTTCGGACTTTAATCCGATTAACGATGCTATATTTAAATAAAACATTTAAATATACTATCGTAAAATATGCGGGTTGTTACAAACAACATCAAAATCTCACAATCGTAGCGGAACAAAATATAATATATAATAACAGATTTTAAATACAAGATTTGTATTGCTAATATACATACCATTATTAGAGTACAACAATCATTCATCAATCTGGACGGTTTAATACTTGTCCTTACACAGCGGAAATAATAATCAAGTACGGAAGTACGCTCTTGTCATCCAGCTCATCTCCTGAGCTCCATAGCAATCTAACATGAATCTGTAATACTCGGTCTGACTCGAACATTAAAATAAAACAACACCCGAGTCAGTCTGGAAAACCAGCATGAGAAAAACACACTCCATTTGAATTATTATTATTTTCAAAATCCTTTGAAAAAAGGTATCTCGTAAGACCACATCACACATAAATATGCCGGGTTTTTACCCTACAATAACCAAAACATTTTATACCAACTCCTCTGATATTATAATAGTGTCTAAACCAAGTAAATAGAAAATAGCTGAAATGCTTGCATCTCACGTTTCAGCATAGTTGGGCACAATCAAAACCGTATGGCTCTTATTTGAGAATGGATTCCATATAATGACTGGGCCACTAGGGTACCGCCCATCACAGTACACCTCTAGAAAAATGTACAGAGGACTTCGTCGGGATCCCCAACTACACAAGACCGGCCTGCCCCTAACCTGGATAGTACCGAATATGTTATCACCCCGGGTGTTCCCACCCTTACCTTATCGAGCGCTCTTTTTTTTAAATGCACAACCATATCCATAATATATATATATATATATATATATATATATATATATCTGAGGGTATCTAGAAAGTTGATAACATACCCTAATTGGGTGCGACCCACTTAGCCTTGCTGCATCTCCCATGTTTTAGTCATTCCCGGTTGATGAAGCATGAGGCTAACGTTTACCTTTCAAGATCAATTTCACTTAGAATGCTCATCGTCCTCCAGTGACGATGTTCTGATAGCATCCATCCATACAAGTTGTCCTGGGTTTGGACAAACCGAACCACCGTCTTCAATGCCTTCACGATATCCATTCATAAAGTTCAAACCAGATCGAAGTGGTTTTCAGATAATTAAATCCGATCCCGGTCTCTTCGAAACAATCAGTGCATTTGGCCAATATTGATAGTCGGTTATTTAACTATCAAATAACATCCATAAGCAATCATCAGCATCAAATAAGTTTTCCAAAATATTCATTTCCAAAATTTCTTTATAAGGTATTACCCTAGTATTCCATCTTTTGAAAAACAATTCCAAATCCTTATATTTTCAACGGAATATTTCCAACCATTCCAATACTTAGAATATTTTCCTCCGACTCCAATTTTATGTTCAACAATTAGGAAGTATTCTATTTATTTCCTATTGCCTCAAAAATCATTTACAATCTACTTGTAAATTTCTTACTCGTTTATAACGAATTCCATAGGTTTCAGAATTCCTTAATTAATTCCCTTAATATTTCCAAAGTTAAATATATTTGCTTATAATTCCAACTTCCCTTCTACTTCTTTTGTGAATTCTATTTCACCTTTCGACGTTCACCTATCTTATACTTTTTGAAATTTCCCTAATTTCCCATATCATCACTATAAGCTCTTCTTCTAAATCATACCCGTTAAATAACTTCATTTCTAACTCGACGGGGATTTATAATTTAATTTAAATCATTATATATATAATAAGAATAATGGTTTATTTTTAAAATATGTTTAAGTAAATCTAAAATATCAAAATCATTTTAAATAGCACTGATAACTCATATCTAATTACTTTTTAAATGACTAATTAATTCCCAAAGCGGATAAATAAATTTAGAATTTATTTCAATAAATATAAAATATTATAATAACTAACCTTTCGGAATATTGTAAATCTAAATAATAGTTTGAGTTATATAGTATAGTAATTAAAAATCCCTTTTTAAACCACTATTCAAATTTTCTCGCCAAAAATCTATTTTCAGAATAAAAATTCGATATTGCCAATTCAGTTTATAAATCCCTCTCGATTCGTGTCACATCGTCTATATCACAGTTCTATCCCCATTCTCACATTCAAGATAAATCACACTATTTCCTTTCCAAAAATGATTCCCATAACTCGATACAAATTCACACTATAAATTTATACTCCAACTTATCGACTGATATCATTTTCCCTTATTTATAAACCTTGTTTATAAATTTATAAACTCATTTGAGTTTCACTTATTTATAAAACAAATTCTACTTATAAAATCCTATTTTATGAATCTTCCCTTAATAAATTCCAATATTATTTCAAACCCATTTTAATTATCAATTTTCAACTTCTTTCCATAATTTCAGAATATCATTTCTGAACCCTTTTATATAATTTATTTAAAATCTCTATTTAAACCAATTTACGAATAGTTAAGTATAACCCAAGTTACAAATTTTATATTTTTTTTCATTCCACTTAATTTCTTTTAAAATAATCCAATTTTCGATGTAAATATTTTATATTCAAAATCTCCATTTTAATTCCTTTAAATTAATTATTTATGGTATTTAAAAATACCGAATTTAAGGCCCGTGCTATTATATCATTTAATAATTCAATCCACACAACAATCATAGCAATTACTCCATCATATCATATATCAATATATATATATATATGAAAAACATAAATATTTTTGAGGAATCCAGTTGTGACACCCCACCTCTATACTCACACCAGCCAAGGACACTACGGGGTAATGTCGTCGACTAGTGTGAAGAATAAGGCTGTTGAGGAGCGACCATCTGTGTAATTGCTTTGTGCGAGTACCGATATGTCAAATAGTATTACACGCATTTCATTTCAAGAGGAAATCTGACACATCAATAAAAAACTCAAAGCTACTACACAGTGGCTATGTGATCTTCGGAAACAAATATAAAATAAGCATAACACAAATCAGTCACAGATATGAATATATCACATAAAAGTGTACATCAAAGTAGCGGTCATACAAGATCCACTACATCACAATAGAATAGGTACAAGTGCTAGACAAAGAATATGAATACATCAAGGAGTCTCTATCTCGGATGTATATAAGCAAAAACTACTAAGCTAAAGTATTTTGTAAGTCTATCTACAATCACCCGTAAACTGTCATGACCCGAACGAAAACGGGGAAGACCGTCAATAAAGTCCATGGAAATTTGATCCCACTTCCAAAAGGGAATGTCTAAAGGTTGCAATAATCCATCAGGCCTTTGATGCTCGGCCTTAACAAGTTGGCAAGTCATGCAACGCTTAATGAAGTTAGCAATATCTAATTTCATTCCATCCCAATAATAAAATCGCTTCATGTCTGCGTACATTTTACTACTACTGGGATGAATGGTAAATTTGGAACGATGAGAATCTTCTAAAATGTCTTTACGAAGATCACTAATATTTGGCAAAATAAGTCTACCAAATTTTCGAATGCCTCCACGAGAATCGATTTCAAAATCTTTCAGACCATCAATATTAATTTTATCCCTACAACTTTGGCTAAGAAAAACCAATTCGGGATCATGCTTTTGATCTTCAAGAATGCGGTCTAAAAGAGAAGGACGAGCCACAAGGCTACATAAAACAAGAGATGAACATAAATTGGATACACAATCTCGAATCTCACATGTGGACAAAGTCTCGAGATCATTCCATTCGGATATCATCACGGAAACAACCGCTTGTTGCTTTCGGCTAAGGGCATTGGCAACACGATTTCCCTTTCTAGGAGTATAAAGAATATCAAGATCATAAGATGCAAGGAACTAGAGCCAACGTTGTTGACGCAAATTAAGTTCCTTTTGAGAAAATAAATACTTCAAAGATTTATGATCGGTGTAGAGAACAAATTTCTCTCCCAAAAGATAATGAAGCCAAATTCTAAGGGCGAAAACAATAGCCGCAAGCTCTAAATCATGAGTTGCATATCTAGTCTCGGCAGGCACTAATTGCCTAAAAGCATAAGCGATAACACGTTCCCGTTGCATGAGAACGGCTCCCAAACAAACACGACTAGCATCGGTATAAACAATAAAGTCTTGGTTCCCTTCGGGAATCACAATAATAGGAGCATCGAAAAGGAGTTCTTTTAATTTCTAAAAAGCAACTTCACATTTGTCTGACCAAATGTACTTAACTCCCTTCTTTGTCAAACAAGTAAGAGGCACGAAAATTTTGGAAACGTCTTTTATGAACTGACGGTAATAGCCCGCCAATTCAAGGAAACTACGGATTTCCGTCACACTCTCCGGTCTCTTCAAATTTTGAATCGCTTCTATCTTTGAAGGATCCATGGAAATTCCGGATTCAGAAATAATATGTCCTAAAAATTTCACACGAGATTGCCAAAAGTGGCACTTAGAAAATTTTGCTTTCAATTGATTGCTCCAAAGGGTTTCCAACACAATTCGAAGATGTTTTTCATGCTCTTCCTCAGTTTTAGAATAAACAAGAATATCATCAATAAAGATGAGAACAAATCGATCGAGGAAGTCTTTGAAAACTCGATTCATATGGTCAACGATATAAGCTGGAGCATTCGTTAAACCAAATGGCATAACAAGCCATTCATAAGATCCATAACGAGTATAGAACGATGTCAAAGGAATGATATCCTCCGCAATACGAAGTAGATGAAAACCGGTTGCTAAGTCTAACTGTGAAAAGACTCTAGACCACTAAGTTGATCAAATAGATCATCAATCCGAGGTAAAGGATATTTATTCTTGATGGTGAGATCATTAAGCTTGCGGTAGTCACCCCAAAGCCTAAGTGTACCATCAGATTTCTTCACAAAGATAGCTGAAGCTCCCTAAGGAGAGGAACTTGAATGAATAAACTGTTTTGCTTCCAATTCGGATAAATGTTTACGCATCTCCTCATTTTCCTTATTGGACATAAGATAAGGGGGACAAGTGATAGGTAGAGCTCCAGGGATTAGATTAATTCTGAACTCAATTGCTCGCTTAGGTGGTAATCCTAAAATGGGCTCAAAGATGTTGGGAAATTCACACACAACGTGAATGAGGGAAATGACCTCTTCCGCATCATCATTATCGTCATCATGTGGATTTAGAGAATATAAGGATGCTACCAGATCGGAATCTGAATTTTTAAGAACAATAGAAATCTGCTTAACAGATTGAGGATGTCGAAGATAAATAGTCCTCTCGGGACATAGGATGTGGGCTTCATAACGATTAAGCTAATCCATTCCCAAAATCATTCTGAAACCTAAATAGCGCATAACATGCAAATCGGCTCGGAAAGCATAATCACATAAAATAATCTTGACATCTTTACAAAGTAAACTAAGTGTTGCTGATCCACCAACCGGATTCACAATTCTCAATGATGTCATCAAGCCCATAACATTTAAAGACAAAGTATCAACAAGTTCGTTTGATATAAAAGAGTGAGATGCACCCGTATCAAAAAGAACTCGAATAGGAAGATCACGAAATATAATAATGCCATCAAGGATAGAATGAGAAATATCTTGACCAAGAGAAGTGTTACTAGAAGCTTGCACAAAATTTAGCTTTCCCTCTTTCTTGTTTGGAAGTTTGGGGCATGAAGATAAAAGATGACCCGAACTTTTGCAATAATGACAAAAAAGAGGTTTCGGGCACCTATTTGCATAATGGTCCTTAGAACCACAATTGTAGCATTGCCCACGACTAGAGGTAGGCGTCATTGCTATCGAAGTTACTTGCTTCCCTTTTTTGTTGGGATTAGGGCCTTTGAACTTAATAGGCCTCCTCTTGTTGTTGTTGAAGTTCTATTTGGCACCCATAACTTCAGCATCACTTTCTTGATCGGCTTCTTCAAGTCGAAGAGCGATATCAACAAGCTGATCAAAAGAAACTTCTAGTTTCAGGAGTAAAGGCTTTTTGAGGTTCTTATTCAACCCATAAAAAAACCTCTGATTTTTCTTCAATGGGGTACTAATATACTCGACCACATATTTAGAGAGAGATTCAAAAGATGCGACGTAATCCATCACAGAAGATTCACCTTGAACAAGGTCAATAAAGCGTCTGACCAAAGTTACTTTTTCAGCTTCCGGCATAAACTTTAACTCGAACCTTTCCCGGAATTGCACCCAAGTAAGATCCGCTTCAATAATTTCCAAAATCAAAAGCTCATACCAATCTAATGCTCTCTCCTGGAGAATGCTAGAAGCCACTTGGACACGATATAGATCCATAAGATTCATGTGAGAAAAGATGCGGTCGCATGTTCTAAGCCAAGCTTGGACTTCTATAACGCTTTCGGAACCCTTGAATGGACATCCACCCAAATTGGTATAATCACTGCACAAGCTTGGAAACCTAGATTTAGGATGAGTAGGCTCTAGAATAGGTCCGATAACTTGGGCATTCTTTACAAGATCCAAAAGCTTTTGGGCAGACAAGAATACGCCATCCTGTGGAGTAGCACTGGATTGACCGTCGCTGGGACGGCCAGGTCTAACCATTTCTCTTCTTTAAGAAAGAAAGAAAGAAGAGGAAAAAGGTTATTCTCATAATGAATATCAAACAACTTGATTGATAAAACAAGGCATCATAAAAGAAAATAGGAAAGAACGGGTCCAATGACATGAATTAAATCCTAAGGCACGACTCCTAAGAAAGACTTAGGACAATGATCCTTGCTAGATTATTCTACATTGTTCCGAAGTTTGGCTCTGATACCACGCTGTGACGCCCCACCTCTATACTCACACTAGTCAAGGACACTACGGGGTAATGCCATCGACTAGTGTGAAGAATAAAGCTATTGAGGAGCGACCATCTGTGTAATTGCTTTGTGCGAGTACCGATATGTCAGATAGTATTACACGCATTTCATTTCAAGAGGAAATCTGACACATCAATAACAAACTCAAAGCTACTACACAGTGGCTATGTGATCTTCGGAAACAAATATAAAATAAGCATAACACAAATCAGTCACAGATATTCATATCACTAAGGCGGAAATAGATATGAATATATCACATAAAAGTGTACATCAAACTAGCGGTCATACAAGATCCACTACATCACAATAGAATAAGTACAAGTGCTAGACAAAAGAATATGAATACATCAAGGAGTCTCTATCTCGGATGTATATAAGCAAAAACTACTAAGCTAAAGTAGTTAGCCAAAAGTCAAATGCCAGTCTCTGCTAAGAAGTCAAGTGGAAGCACCTGTAACACCTCGGTCTGACCCGAGTATTATTTAAGAAGAAAAATAATAAAAGGATTAGTCTAGCTATAAATATCATATAAGATGAGATAAGATAAAAGATATGATAACAAGAATGTCATACTGTGTCAAGTATGTATTTGATAACAACAAAATCATACAATATCTCAAACTCACTCAAATCACCAAAAAGAATATCATATTCTTTAACTTATTCACCAAACCACAAATATTGATAGAACTTGCCAATACAATTCACAAAAATTGGTGAAACCCAAATTCAAGAAACCAATTATTAGAAATCCACAAAACATAAAGGGGGAGGCCTATCACAAACGGGGGCATGAAAACTCACCAACACGTGTAACACAAACGGGTCACTATCCCATGGTCGCTAACCATAGAGCCGGTGCAACGACGTAGTACAATAATGGTACACCCGAGGAACCTGAAACTCGAATAATTCGGAACAACGACGCAGTACAATAACGATATGCCCGATGAACCTGAAACTCCAATAATTCGGAACAACGACGCAGTACAATAACGGTACGCCCGATGAACCGAACTCCATAAATCCCATAGGTCGCTAGCCTATAAAAAATTAGATGAAGATCAATAGAACGGGGTACAGTCCCCCCACGTGGACAAAAAGACATCGCATATCGCTAGTCTCAATCATAAAATGAGCACCATTGGTCAATAAGAAGTGTAAATTACACTAAGCTAGTAAATAAATGAGTTTAGCATCATGTTCCATAACCACTGGCTTAACATAAATATTTACGAACAGATTGTAGATTTCCACTCGAAAATTGTCATGAGATTTCAATTGAACAAGTCCAAGAATTAACCGACGAAGTAAACACAAGCGTTTCATACCACTTGTTTTGCTAAGTCGTTTAATTAGATTTCTCATACGAATGAGGTAAACGTTTGTATATACTAATAGATTGGAAAATGGTTTTAAAGACGAACTTTGTATTAAAAGTAACGTTGAAATCGATTTTGTGAAAGATTTTGAGTATTTACTACTAGTATAGAAACCTTTGTATTTAAAAGTGACAAATCATAGAAATGATTGTAAAAACAATCTATCACCAAAAATCCACATTCGACAACGTGAATTCAAACCATAAAAATTGATATCAAATCCAATCAAATGGATATTCCCAAAAATCCATAAATGAAGTCATCAAAGTCGATATTAATAGACAACAACTAACCGGATCAACAAAATTCGATAAAATTTGGAAATCCACTCAAAAACAGCCAAAATAGGAAAAATTGAACAGTTCATGACATCTGAAATTACCAACTAGGCATCTGAACCACTAACCAGACATCTGGTTGGATTTCCAGACGTCTAGATTTTGCCTCACCTTTTTTTTCTTTTTCCATGGACCAATTCCAGACGTCTTGATTTTTCAACCAGATGTCTGGATTTTCAATCCAGTCATCTGAAATTTCCTGCTAAGCAAAAATCAGCCTAGCCCAAAAAGGGCAAAAATCCAAACCGAAATGCGATCGAACGAGCGATGGATGCTAGGGATTTATGCCAATCGACAACCCAGCCCTATAGGCTCTTCGATACACCACCAAAAACATGTCAAAACATCCAAGATAGGATTTTTAAAGATTTTGACTTCAAAACACCAAAATTTGGAAAATTAACCAAATCAATTCAAATCAAAAGCAAATGAACATGAAATAGATGTTAGGAATTCATAGCTAATAACAATGAAAGCTATAAACATAAATGTGAGTTCAAGAACTCACCTTTAAACCCAAAACAACGAATGAGAAGCTTTAAAACAAGGCAAGATCAATTCCTCTTCAATATACCTCTAGAATCTTCAATCTATTATCAAAGGTGAAGTTTTTCCTAAGTTAGGTTATAGGAATTTCTGAAAATTGAAGAGAGATTGAGATGGAGAAGATGAATATGATGCTTACCTAAGCTTCTCTTTAATTTTAGAGCAAGAACTTGAATTTCATAAGAAAACTAAGGCTTAGGAATTTATTTTCCCATCTTTTCCCCCATTGTTTCCTTTAGCTTGAGTGTTAGGAAATGTTATGAATGAATGGAGAGGAGTGGAGTGGGTGTTATTAGGTAGAGGAGTTGGGGTTACCTTGTTAGGTTAGTGGGCTAAAACCCAAATCCAAAGCACCAAATGAAAATATCAAAATTCTAATCAACTCCAAACATATCGACGTTTATACTCAAAAAAGTCGCAAACGCCATTTTGTACTTAATGGAAATGGTCTCGAGTCTAGATTCGACTGTTTACAAAAAGTCACATTTCAAACTTCAAATTCAACTAACGATGCTATATTTAAATTCAACATTTAAATATATAATCGTAAAATATGCGGGTTGTTACACCAATTGGATCCCTCCAACCTGTTTTCCTGCATCCATAGATATTAGTTAACAATAAAAATACCAATCCCGCTTCAAGGCGGGATATCGCGGTATATAGGGTCATCCGCTATTATGCGGGGCGCATAGGGTCTCATCCGCTCCAACGGCTATCAAGCTACTGATATATATATACTACTATATACATATTTATCATTCAATAGTTAATAATTACCAAACTCAATCAAGCAACCAATAATTTATTTTTAACTTTTTAAAATAAATTCTAGTAATCCAAATGAGTGAGAAATTCTCACCTTGGTTTTATTTGCAGACCATTCCCAGCTCGGCTTTTTTTTCACGATTATAGACCTCGTATAAACATTATACAGTTTATTAACATTTGAAATAATCAAAAAAATTATTTACCATTTAGTAAATTTAATTAACTAATTTTAAAAATAATAGTTAAACTAGCCTTTTTTTTGAAAATTCAATTACCAAAATTACCTTCTACATAAATCTCCATCATGCTTACAGGATAAAGGAACGAACCCATCTCAACTGATCCTTCCACCATCACCACCTCCTCAACTGTGCTTCGGCCGTTGCCACTCCACCACCATGCCTCGCCTATGCCTCTCCCCCTCCCGCCACCTCGCGTGCCTGCAATTTGAAGGTGGCTCCAAGCCCAACTGCAACTCTAAACCCATCGCGACTTCACCCTAACATCTACACACCGCCTCGACCTGACGTCATCGGCCTGCTCCACCCACACTCGCTGCCCATGCGAACGTGCCTCCTATCCCTAGCTCTGCTTAAACGAACGGCCTTCCCCATCGTTCTCGGCCCCTCCTCGTTCACGCGTCGCACTCGACCACACACCATCCTCCCAGGCTCCACCTCCTAATCGCACTCCCCCTAAAACCCAAACGGTCATTCGATCGAGTCGTGCCTCAGGCTTCCCCCCTTCCTCCATCGCCATTGCGATTTGCTCGTATAATTTTTTTTACTAACATATATATATATATATATATATATATAAATTTAGACTTGCAAATTATCTCCATTTTCCATAACTTAAAATCTCGAACTTCTATCGAGGAGTGCCGCTAGGCATTCATAATGTTATACCCCTATTCGAACGCAATAGAAAAGGTTTCGAGTCCTAATTCGATCGTATAGAGAAGATAAATTTTTAAATCGACTATTTAAATTAATTTCTATATTAAATTCAGCGCATTTCTATCCCGTACGACTAAACGATAACTCCAAACATCATGAAATTTGAAATCCGATAATAATACACTATTACGGATCCAATGGATCTGGTTTCGCCAAATTCCGAGACCATGTCCTGGAAGGCTATTTATATATGTCAATTTCGACGATATATTTTTAAATTTAGACAAATTACTTTTAAATTCGAGTTAAAAGGTTTTATTATCTTCACTATTACTAATATAAATTTTACAAGCCTTTTAATTATTTTTATCGAGCTTAAAATCCAAGATAAAATAATTTAACCAATATTCAATTTTTAAATTAAATAACAAAATTATCCAATAATCATTTTATTTGAAATCCTATTTAAAAATTAACTTTCAAATATTTAAAATCAATCTATAATTCAAATTCAATATTTTATAACCATTTAAATATTTCATATCAAACGTCAAAAAATCCGGGTCGTTACATACTTACACCACTATCAATCTAAGTCTTATAGAACACGAGAATTCCTACGCCAACGGCTAGACTAACGGCACCAACAGAGATTGCTGCTATCTGTAATTTAAATCTTCAGTATGTCCTTGCTACAGACATCACAATACTGACAAGTAATACCAAGCGACTACAGCACCTTAGCAAACCAAGAATAAGATATTTTTTCACTATAATCATCAATCAAACAAATATTTGCATGTTAAAAAATATTATTGATGACCCCATAATCAATCTAACTCTACGTAGTTTATCTTGTTGACTTTGCTAGTCAATTGGATAAAATTTATAGATGGGTTCACTTTGCTAAGAATATTAGTCCAGTAAGGAGCCTTAGATGGTAAGCTCTTTATATTTGAAGAATACGACGCATTACATAAAATAATATGTTACCTAAGCTGTTATTTTTTTCAATGTTTTGTAAGCACTATCTGTTTATGAGAACTCATTCCATATCCAACTGTAGAAAAAAAATACAAGGAGAAAATAGGCTAATGCTTAATATACCATTTCAATAACAAAATAAAATATGTAAAAATAGACTAAACACATCGAAAATCACATCTAATTATTTTCAAAATGGACCAAAATAATATATCCAAGGATTCACTTGGTATCAACAACAAACAGTTTAAATTGAACTATCCAAATGATATACATAATAACATATAGATCACATATTGATTTTGTTAATTAATTATAATTCAACTAAGTGTATAGCTCTTTAGTATATTAGCTGGAATGGAAAATTCGAGACACAAATGAAAGGAAGTTAACATTCTTCAAATGATTTCGAAAATTGATTTTTTTAGTGAATTCAATCCAAGCATCAAACTAAGTTTGCCCAGCTTCCATCATCATAC
Organism: Allium fistulosum; assembly: GCA_030737815.1. Classification (NCBI taxonomy): domain Eukaryota; kingdom Viridiplantae; phylum Streptophyta; class Magnoliopsida; order Asparagales; family Amaryllidaceae; genus Allium; species Allium fistulosum. The sequence goes on along the minus strand of CM060901.1, from coordinate 806,168,544 downwards.
TACACTATATTCCATAATTAGAAGCAAACTATGTTTAATTTAATGTAGCAAATTACCAAACCTCTTTGTATTAAACCCTAAAAATTACCCACTTTATTATTAAGATAGATTCAAACTAGTTCAAGTAACAAACTCAAACAACTAAACAAATTTTGACCTCAATTCAAGCAAAAACCTCAAATAACAAGAATCTAATCCAACTCAAACTAGAAACATAATAGAAAATTGATTTTTGAATTACCTGTTAATTGCTAGAAGCGTGAGGTTGCGGATGGCATCGTTGTTCGGTGGTAGAGTTGAATTTCACGATCTACAATTTTCAGCAGTATGTAAGGTTTTATGAATCATATGAGGCTCCGCCATTTATACCCTTCTTTTTTTGGGTCCCAATCAACTACTTTTACAGCTTTGGGTATAGGCTGCCCTGGCTTTCTGTGCGGTGGCGAACTTATGGCTTGAGATTGAAGAGGCAGAACGTGAAGTGGAGGACGGCATGTGCGGTGATGTGAAGATGGTTTTTATTTAGAAAATGAGATAGATTTCATCTAATAAGATTAAAGTAAAATGTACAAGGAATGAAAATGGCTCTATCGACTGGCGGGTTTTGAAATAATTAGCAGGACTTAAATTAGTAGGTGTTATAAATAGAATTTTTAATATTTTATTGGTCTTTGCTTTGATCGACAATAAAACTGAAGCAAATGATAGGCCTATTGCTTCGGTTATTAACATTGCGGAAGCAAATAAGTGACCTATTTCTTTGTAAGGTTATATTGCTTTGGTTGTTAAGGTAATGATATTATTTGCTTCGGTTGTTAACACAACCGAAGCAAATAAGGCAAGGCAACAAGCATATTTTATAATAGTGAAAGGACCCGCTTCTCTAGCGCATGGTGTAGTTCCCGCCCCCTCCTCCTGCTTTTGATTTCTCCAACTTGGGTAGAGATTTCCAAAATTTAAAAGAAAGAATTGTATGGGGAATGCATTATTTTGTTGTGACTTGGGAATGGCTGAAAAATTGCAATAGGATATTTGCTATGATGAGCGTAGACGATGCGATGAAGAGGTTGTTTGCTTCATGGCATTTATAGGAGGCTTTTTGATGTTAAGTTCATATTGAAGTTTAAGTGGTGAGTGGAACTAGAGAAGTTTATTAACTTGGAACAAGGAGACCTAAGCATTAAGGGGTATTTTAATAAATTCAACTAGCTAGTGAAATATGGCCAACATCTCATTAATAAATCAATGAAGGAGGCAAGAAATTTACTAAAGGATGAACAAGTCTTTGAGAGATACAGCATAGAGTCGTATACTCGCATGAGCAACTTTTTAGAGCTTAGTAGAGGTGTTATTGCCGAATTTAGTTGCTAAAGAAGACCTAAAGAAGGTAGAAGGAAAGCTGATTCAACATAATAAAGGAAATGGTAAAGCAGGCAGACAAGATCCAGGCAAACAGATAAACTTGGGGTAAAATGTGGAAAGTGCCACAGAAGGATGTGTATATGGCAGTGGACTATAGTTTGAATATTTCGAAGGTCAAATGTTTCAAGTGTAACTAGCCTAGAAATATAAAGAGATAATTTCTAACCTTGGTTAAGATTACTACCCAACTAATACAAGCTTATGTACTTTATGTTCTTCCGAATATAAGCGTAGCACAGGCTTTAAACAAGGGAAAGAATGTCATCATGGAAGGTGTATTTACGCTTTGGAATTTGTCCATTCACACTTTACTTGACACCAAAGCATCTCACTCACTTATTTCAAGTAGTTAGTAGATAAATTGCACTTAGAGACTAGTATAGTGACACACCTATTATAATATCGAATCCTATTAGTGGATCATTCCATTTTTCCCTGATTTATATGTGTTTGAAGGTATATATTTTGCGTGTTGAATTTGTTTGCGATGCATTTTTACTAGAATATCTGGTTTTGGTTTAATTCCACGTTCGGACCGAATGTCTATGTATGAAGTGGTGTTGAATTGAGATAAAAGGGCTATTCTCTAGCGCACTTGTGGTTGTCGCAACCTTGATGTTTATTATGAGCAAAAAATGTCCTGCTATGCTAAGTTATATTTATATTTCCTAGATCGAGTACAAGATAAATTATATTCTATTATAGTAGTTCAGGATTTTCCAAATATTTTTGATAAAGTTTCTTCTCTTCCTCCAGATAGGGAAAATGAATTTTGGTTTTATTTGGATGCTAGATCTATTGCCTTACTACTTAGGCGTGTGGCTTAGAGAAATACATTAGCTCGATAAAATAGGTTATTGGAGGAGAATTTTATTTAAAGCAGTGATTTAGAATGGGAAACACTTACTGTCTTTTCTATTAAACCAGATGGTTCTTTATGGTTTTGCATTGATTACCGTGAACCGAATTAGCTAAAAAATAAAATTTGTTTTCCATTGTCATGTATTGATGACTTATTTGATTAGTTAGTTGGAGCAAAGGTATTTTCTCAACTTGACTTACCTATCGGATTCCATTAGTTACATGTAGGTAAGGGTAAAATTCAGAAAATCGCTTTTCGTACACTTGATGGACTTTATGAGTAGTTGGTTATGCCTTTGGCCTGACCGATACCCTAGCAAATGTTTTCAATCTTATGAGCCTAGACTTCATGGATTGCTCAATATGCTAATGGTAGTATTTGTAACTGATATGTTCGTTTATTTGAAAACAAAGTAGAGTACAAGTTGCATTTAAGAGAAGTTCTTAATATTATCCATGGGCATAAAATGAAAGAAAATTTTCTAAATGTCACTTTTGGCACAAGGAATTTGCTTTCTCAGTCGTGTTATTTCTGAGTATAGATTGTTGGTCGATCCAACTCAAATTGCGGAGGTTCAAGATTTGCCTGTATAAAAAATGCCATAGAGGTATGAAGTTTCCTTGGTTTGGTAACCTATTATTAAATATGAAGTTCGTTGGTTTTGTGGGCTATTATAGAAAGTTCATTAAAGTTTCATAGTGAATATTTCTTCGCGATTGACATGCCTTATTAAGAAAATTTTCGTTTTTCCATGGAAGATGGAGTAGAGCAGCTTTTGTTAAGATAAAGGTGGTATTGACTACCACACATGTTTTAGTACTTCCTAATGGTTCAAAGTGGTTTCTCTATATACTAAATTTTGCTATACCGGGCATGGTGCTATTTTGATGCAGGGGTTACAATTGTTTGTTATGTATTAGACAGTTAAAGTACATGAGTAAAATTATCCAACACATGATCTTAAGTACGTAGATACTATTTTTGCACTTAAATCTTGCAGATACTGTATTTTATGGTAATGGTTGAGTTGTTTAAAGATCACAAATCGCAAAAGTTTTTGTTCTCCCCAAAAGATTTGAATTGGAGGCAACAAGGGTGGACACAGTTCTTAGCATCATTTAATTTTGATATTTCTTATGTACTCCTAGATAAGGTAATATTATAGAAGATGCCTTAAATAGGAGGCATGAAATGCTTGGTTTTATGTTCTTGGAGTGGAAGCACTTAGATTTCATTTTTGCATTTGATATCCAACCTTAGTCAGATTTAGCAATAGGATATAACAAATTTAGATGTTCATCCTTCACTTTTAACCTAACTGGTTAGAGTCAGTAGAACGTGTAATACCCAGTGATTTTTACAGTAATTAATTAATATGAACATTAATTAATAAATAGTACACATTGAAAAATAGAGCTTTAGCAAACTCCATAACTTGCTACGAAACTTGCACCATTGTGTTTGTGGTGATTTTCTGATCAATTTTCGTACATAATTTTTTTGATCGGAGTTGAAACAGAAAAGTTATTAACGTTTAAAGTTTTAGCATCAAAAAGAATTATATAAGTAAATATGGTAGTAAATCAATTAAGACAATTAGATGTTAATAAATGTTAAAAATTGTACTAAAACCTCATAGGATTTATAAAATGGGAAAAAATTGAAGAGATCAATTACCGGGGGAAAATAAATGAACGCAATCAGTTAGAAGTAGTAACGTAATCAACAAAATCAACTCACGTTAAAAATGCAAAAATGCACAATGCACAATGTAAGTCGACCATGACCTCCCCTAGGTCGGCCATAAGCCTAGGAGGATCAACCCGAAGATTTTTGTGAGGGGCAGTAAATTAAGTTCGTATGGCCTAGATTTAATCTGGTTCCATCTGACGGTTAGCTACTGATTTGAACCTCTATAAACTAGGACCTAAGGCTTCACTTCCAACTCATAATTTTCTAATGGGTGTTGAAGCTTTGCCATTTTATTTTCTCCTATAAAATTCTAAATACACATAAATAGATTTTATTTGAATATATACACTTTGGAGAAGAATGAAGATGATAGAGAATAGGAAATAGGTTCAAATCAAGTCATTATATATATTGGAGGTAAACTATAGATCTGGTTTTAATTAATAAATTAATCTAAATCTCTTCTCTCTAATGAAAATTCTAGTAGAACTTTATGTAAATGTTATTTGTGCATCCGGATAGCAGGTTACAATGGAAAATATAGGTAACAGGGTTTAGATTTGGATTAGATCTAGGGATATGTGAGCGCTAATATAAGGTAAGTGGGAAAATTACATGTTTTATAATAAAACTAGATTTATTTCGTTGTAACTTATTTTGAATTGTGCCTATTTCTAGTCATTTTTAATTCTAATTACAAATACGTAATGATTAGAATTATAATATAAGTGCGTAATGATTTAAATTGATATTTATGTTAGATATTAATCTTAATGAATGCATATTGATTAGAAACTTGTTTGTATTCGACGTTATGAAGAAAATTTGAAATAACAGTCTATTTTAATCTTTTCGGTTTTTATGATATTTTAATGTAATGGATCATGAAATGTTGCAAGTAGATTTATGCATATTATGAAGTTTAAAATAAAGAAAAATGTTGACGTTTGGAATAACAAAGAATGCATATATGAAATAAAAAGGAAAAGATGTACAAAAGAAGGAAAATTTTCTTGTTTTGTACTATCTATTTCAACAGAATTATAAAGGAAATTCATTGTAATTACAAACACAACACAAACATGTGACGCCCCACCAAAAGGCCCACATTAACAAAGAGAATTACTGGGTAATTCTATATGCTAATGCGGAGAATAGGCTGGTTAGGATCGACTATCTATAATCTTGTACTAAACATCTACTGAACACGTCGATAAATGCTCTATGTTTTTTCTTCTATCTCTCATGGATCGACATATCCAAACTCTAGATAGGAAAAAGCATGCTAATTCACACAAAAAGATAAGCTACAAGGAAAAATCCCTAAATCCTCAAACATCATACCAAATACTGTGGATCCCCTCAATAGGACTCGCAATCCTAAAAGAAATCATAAGATAAGAACATCAAAAATCATCAACAAACTCCTTCGATACGGATGGGTGTCAAGCACCCGTATTAAAGAGGACTCGAACAAAACAATCACGATTAGGATTACTCCTAAGATAAGATGTCATCAATTCTATTTTTCGAATACTACAAAATAAAATATTCCTAAACATATCCCAAACTTCAATCTCAAAGGACACGATAAGGTAAAGGACACGATGATTAAGGGATTTGTAATATTTGTACTATACTTGGATATATCATAATATATGCTTCTGTTCTATGTTTATCCTATTTTGTTCTGAATTCAGCTCTGATAATAAGCTGTGACGCACAACCCTGAGACCCACATTAACAAAGAGAATTACGTGGTAATTTTGTCTGCTAATGCGGAGAATAGGACTGGTTAGGAGCGACCATCTATAATCTTGTCTTAAACATCTACTTAATACGTCGATAAATTCTCTATGTTTTTTTCCTATCTCTCATGGATCGACATATCCAATGAATGATGAATACAAAACTATATGTGGCTAATGGATCCATTAGAACAAAATACAATAACAGAATGTATAACACATCACAGAATAGTAAACATCATATATATAAATACATATACATTGATACATCCCTATATTATACAAACTGATACAAAAAAGTGGTACAGAGACCACCCTATATACATCTAATCAAATACATGTCAGAGTCAAGCGGGAAGAAAAATAATTACACAAAAGTGCTAGGCTGATATCCAAGCAAATGCATCAAAGCTAAGTCCCATAACTGATAGCTAACCTGAAACAACTCGAGCTTACTCGAGTATAAAATACACGGGTCATTCTAGCTAAAGCAATCAGTTGATAAGGATAGACGATAATATAAAGCATAAGAGACAAGGTGATAATTCTTCTCGAATAAGAAGAGGCAATAGAAAGAACACATACTCATGACTTAAGTGAACTAATGTCACTTAAGTATACAAAGGCTTCAAAAGAGGTAAACTCAACCATAATACTCAAATAATATAAACAATTTCCTCATATCATCGGCGACATCTCAAAATATCTATATGGTTTCAATGAACCATGTCTTCTAAAAAAGAGAAGTCTCAAATTCCAAACTCAAGAAATTCTATAAATGGAAAACACAATTATAAACTTATAATGGAGTGATCTCAAAACTCAAAATACGCCAAATGGCAAACTCATCAAATACATAATATATCTCCAAGAAGGAGATTATAATCCTCATATAAAAAAACCGAAGACGGCAAACTCAAATCTTAAATATGGAAGAATCTCCAATCTTAATTATACCTCATCTCATCGGTATAAATGTATATAAATCTCAAACTCATCTCGCCAAAATGGCAAAATCCAGAATATCCGTTAAAATCATGAAATCATCCAAACTCATAACTCAAGGAACTCAATAAGAGTTCAAAACATCATAAATGAAATCGCCATATATATAACATCCCATATAGCACTAGGCTATCGATGTAATAAAACATCTTAAGATGGTGAAATCATAATAAAACAGAAAACTCGAAAAACTCAAAAAACTCAGAGAACCTGGATTGGCCAGATCCCCGATTGCATGCCGAAGCAATGCTGCATGTGCTAAACTCTTGTCCAGTGCTATTTATAATTTAGGTACCTAACTCGTGGACCCCAGTGTCATACTCCTGGTGACCGAAGTCACATAACTCGTGGTGACCGAAATCACATAACTCGTGGTCACCGAAGTCACATAACTTAGATGACCTGAAGGTCTATAGCACTGGCATACTCGTGGATGTGTCACAAACATTCAGAAAGGAACCTAAAAAGTGTTAACATGCGTCCCATACCACATGTTCACACTAAACGATTTACTAACCGATAGTTAACTCCACATCATAAAAATAAAATCTCAAATTTCAGAAATCTCAGAATAATCGTATAACTGGCCTCATCCCATTGGCAAGTATCAAAAGTCATCATAACTTGTCTCATCTCATCGAAAAGTAAAAACATCGCGATGGTTTCTCATAAACCATAAATCTCAAAGTAGAAATCAAACTCAAGACTTGCCTCGTCTGATCAACAAGTATAAAAACATTGTGATATGTGACGACCGCCCATGATCCCTGCACCGAACCTAGAGATAGTGCACTGTAAAGTGTGCCAGGCAACAATGGACGATTTTCAGGGTAAATTAAAACAGCAGAATCTATCGTATTACTCACAACGCATGGACAAAATACAATATAATATATACATAGTGAAGTTTCACAGAATAGAATCTCATCAATAAAACTTCATAATAGTTGAATACAAACATCTGAATAGTCAATACATCAAGCCTCACTACATAACACTCAGAGAATATACAAACAGCGGAACACCCAGTACATATAGTAAGAAGATAATATGCAAGCCTCCAGCTCGTCTTCGATATCACCACCGTGGAAAGCAAGAATAGCACCTGTCACCTGCTACCTAGTCTGCCCAGCCCAAAATGGACGAACAGCCCAAGACAATAAGAGTTAAAACATAAAGCCTTGAGTCAGACAACAGTCTTAGTGAGCGGTAATTAACTAACAACATACCAAAAGAGCATAAAGGAAAAGGAATAGGAATACAACCCCTCCCACTCCACCTCTTTCTACAGTGATGGCCCCCAGACACACACTAAGCAGAAGCAAACATAGCAGAGCATACAATTTAAAGTAAAGCAATTATCACTCGAGTCAAGGGCGATGTTTTTAAAGTACAAACCCCCAAGGCCTAAACCAAGATCAGATAAGCACCCAGAAAATACCGCTCTTGAGACCGAATGACGATACAACCAAACATCCATGACTCTGGCTATCATTGTTATCATTGCCTCGATATCATCGTTAATTTAATGACCGGCTCTTTATTTCATCCGTCCGTAAAGGGCTAATGGAAACCCCGGTTCTAGACATAACTCCGCACGTCATCGTGACCCGTGCCTAGGACTATCGAATCTGCCCAGAGTACTTGACTACCAATCAGTAGCCTTCAGGGACTATCGAATCTGCCCAACGTACCCTTGCTTTGAGCATGCTAGAACCTTCAACAACGATGATATCTCAGCCTTCTAGTCATACTCCTCGACGACTATTTCCATACTAGCTCAAGCGCCTCTCGAGCAAATCATTACTTCAAACTCGAACTATATCACCGAGTTATCACTCTGCTTGGAATGATCCCGCCTGGATTAGACCAAGGCTATCTCATATCATACTTCGCCTCATCATCATCATAGCAAAGCTTCATCTCAACATCATCATCCAATCTATCCTTATGAGTTTCACCATCCACTACATATGCCACAAGCAGCTTTTCCAATTCAAGAGCCTTTCCCTTAGCTTTTGAATCATCTTTGACCATCTTGTCTAAATCAAATCATCAATCATCTAATTCATAACAATCAATCAAGTCAAACATTAATCCAAGTAAACAAGCATTCAAATATGATCTAAATAGACAATTATAACAATAATGGCAATTTCGTAATTAAAGAGTCAAAAGTCTAACAAGCATGAACTCATGAGCAATATCTCTATAATCTTGATGAATGAACTTGCATAGGTTAACATTTAGTAAAATGGATGCCAAATCGTTATGAACAATGGATCTATATGGATCTATACTTAGGATTGGGAAAATGCATGGAAATCACTATTCTAATACAAAATCAAGCCAACGATCCGATATACTCCTTTAGATCCGTGTGAGAGATAATCACCACTCACCAAATCACCTAAACACCTCAAAAGCAACACACTTCAGATCTGGACAACGAAGGGTCTAACTCGATCTATCACAAATCCGCTTCAAACGATGAAATCTCTCTTCGATGGATGAAGATCTTCAATCTAAGCTCTTGGATCTTCGATTTGATCTTCGATTTGGATGGAAGGAAGTACTAAATCAAAGTGGAGAAAAGAAGTGAAGAAGTGTAGAAGTCGAGCTCTCAAAGTGGCAGCACTTCGTCGCTTCAAAATCCGGATCCCAAAAATGAAGCCAAACCCTCCTATTTATAGGCTGAAATCCCTTTAGGTCGCTTGCTCGGAGTTAGGTCGTTCACGACCTAAAAACCCTACGACCTTAAACCCTCCGACCTAACAGCCCCCAAGCCTCTACGACCTAAGACAATGCGCTTCCGCGACCTAAAAATGCCACGACCTAAGACAATGCGCATTTACGACCTAACAGATCCAACGACTTACGACTTAACAGATCCAACGACCTACGCGCATCCCGACCTAACGAAACTCCACGACTTACGACCTAACGCATACGCTTCTACGACCTACGACTTAACCCAGATCTGCGCATATACGCGACTTACGACCTAACGCATGCGCTTCTACGACCTACGCTTAACACATACGCGACCTAACACACATAGAAACCCACGACCTAACTAACTTAGGTCGTCTACGACCTAACTCAACACAGCTCCTTAGGTCGTCTACGACCTAACTACTAGGTCGCTAACTCCTATAGGTCGCTAACTCTTATAGGTTGCTAACTCCTATAGGTCGCTAACTTTCTTAGGTCGGCAACTTCCTATAGGTCGCTAACTCCTATAGGTCGCTAACTTTCTTAGGTCGGCAACTTCCTTTAGGTCGCTAACTCTCTTAGGTCGCTCACTATCTTAGGTTGCCAACTTTCTATAGGTCGCTCCAACCGACCTAACCTATCCCACGACCTAAGCCACCACACGACCTATCCTCTATACGACCTAACCCCAAATCCTTAGGTCGCCAATTACCTTAGGTCGCTCCTCTTCACTAAGCAGCCTACCCCTTAACTCGCCAACTTCCTTAGGTCGCTCCAAACCCTCATACGACCTAAGACTTAGACTATGGACGACTTATCAACAATGCGACCAAATGTCAACTGTTTTACGATGTTTCGATCCGTAAAAATACGGGTCGTTACATTCTCTCCCCCTTAGGAATTTCGCCCCTGAAATTCCAAACAAACAGAGCAATCATAGACTATTCTGCATGCCTACCATCCATAGCAATCAACAAACCATTCATCCAATTCTAGCTTAGCATGCATAATTCTAAAACTAGAACAAGTTACAATGTCGTTAGATGACACGACACCTTAGGGCCATACCTTGAAGAGTTCAGGATGAGCTGCTTTCATCCTCTATTCCACCTCCCACGTACAGTCGTTATCATCATCACTCCATTGTATCTTGAGCAACTTAACTACCTTCCTCCTAAGCTGTTTCGTGTCGGTTTCCACAACACGAAGCGGCTTACGAGGTCTCCTATCGACTGGATCAACTTCGAAATCATCATAGCTATCAGCAGAAACCATTGTATTCGAGTCGTGCACATACTTCCGTAGATATGATACATGAAAAACATTGTGCACACCTGACATCTTCTCCGGTAACTCCAATCTGTAGGCGAGCTTTCCAATTCGCTCAATGATCGGGAATGGTCCAACAAATCTCGGAGTCAATTTTCCTTTCTTCCCGAATCGAATAACATTCTTCAGAGGAGAAATCTTCACAAAAACCATATCACCTACGTCGAATTCCAAATCCTTAAGACGCTTATCGGCATAACTTTTCTGTCGATCTTGGGCTGCCTTCATTCGTTGCCGAATGATCTCTATACAATCCGAAGTCTGTCGAATCATCTCTGGCCCAAGCATCAGCTTTTCTCCTGTTTCTAACCAACATGTCGGAGAGTTACACGGTCTTCCATACAGTGCCTCATACGGTGCCATACCAATGCTTGACTGGTAACTATTGTTATATGAAAATTCCACCAAATGAAGGTGATCTTCCCATGATCCTCCGAAATCCAAAACACAAGCTCTAAGAAGATCTTCCAAAACTCGGTTGACTCTCTCGGTCTGACCATCTGTTTGATGGTGATAAGCTGTACTCAAACACAACTCGGTTCCCAAAACTTCCTGAAAGCTCTTCCAAAATCCACTAGTGAACAATGGGTCTCGATCGCTTACTATACTCTTCGGAATACCGTGGAATCGAACTATCCACTTAACATATAACTCAGCCAACTTTGATGCAGTCCTAGTCGATCGAACAGGAATGAATCTTGCACTCTTAGTCAGACGATCTATGATGACCTAAATCCCTTTATTTCCCGTTCTTGTTCTTGGTAGTCCATCAATAAAATCCATCGATATTTGTTCCCACTTCCATGTAGGAACTTCTAATGGCTGAAGCAATCCACTTGGCTTCTTCTGTTCGGCTTTTACCAACTGGAAGTTCATGCACTTGGAAATAAAATTTCCAACATCCTTCTTCATACCTTCCCAGTAATAGGTTCTCTTCATATCCCGATACATCTTATTTCCACCTGGATGAATTGTTAGCTTTGAGTGATGACTTTCCTTTAGAACTTCACTTCTCAATTCATCTATATCGGGAACAACTAGTCGTCCTTGCTTCCGAAGCCAACCCTCTCGATCGACCTCGAATCCTTTATCCTTTTTTGGGTCCAATCCAGATTCCAAATCATGGATAATCTTGACAAGCTTATCGTCTCGCTTTTGGCTCTCGCCAATCCTTTCCACAAGAGTAGGTCTTATCGATAAGTTTGCCAACATCTCAGGTTCCAATTCACATCTAGGCCTGAAGTCAAATCCAGCTAAATACTCGAGACTCTTCCATTCTGAAAACATGGCTCCCAATCCTGCATTTCTTCGACTTAACGCATCTGCTACTGCGTTACCCTTTCCCGGAGTATAAGCTATACCAAAATCATATGACGCCAAAAACTCTAGCCATCGTTGCTGCCGAAGATTCAAATCCTTTTGGGAGAAAAGATACTTCAACGACTTATGATCTGTAAACAACTCGAATCGAACTCCCAATAGATAATGTCTCCACATCTTCAGAGCAAAAACAATCGCCGCTAATTCCAAATCATGAGTCGGGTAATTCCTTTCATGCGGCTTCAGTTGTCGACTTGCATACGCAACAACTTTATCCTTCTGCATCAGTACCGCTCCAAGTCCAGTACCACATGCGTCGGTGTAAACCACCATCTCATCATTCCCACTTGGAATAGTCAAAACAGGAGCACTTGTCAATCTCTCTTTCAGGATTCTGAAAGCTTGCTCACACTTATCATCCCATCTGAACACTTGGTTCTTCTTCGTCAATCCTGTTAATGGTGAAGCTACCTTGGAGAAGTCTTTGATAAACCGTCGATAATATCCTGCTAATCCCAGAAAACATCTCACATCAGATGCATTCTTAGGTCTAACCCAATCCTGGATTGCTTCCACCTTAGCGGGATCAACTGCTATTCCATTTCCAGAGATGATATGGCCTAAGAACTTCACTTCACTCTTCCAGAAGTGACACTTCGAAAACTTAGCCTTCAGCTGATGTTTCCATAAGATTTCCAAGACAATACGCAAGTGCGTCTTGTGCTCTTCTTCAGTTCTAGAATAAATCAGAATATCATCCACGAACACTAGTACGAACTTGCTCAACTGATCTCTGAACACTCTATTCATAAGATCCACAAAATATTCTGGCGCATTAGTCAATCCAAACGGCATTACCAGCCACTCAAAGAAACCGGATGGTGTCCTAAAAGCAGTCTTCGGCACACTATCCTTAGCCACTCTTAACTGGTGAAATCCCGTTGCCAAATACATCTGAGAAAACATCTTAGCTTCGTGAAGCTGATCAAACAGGTCATCTATTCTCGGCAATGGATACTTGTTCTTCTTAGTCACCTTATTCAGCTCACGATAATCTACACACAATCTCAACGATCCATCTGCCTTGGTTGCAAACACAACTGGTGCACCCCATTCGGTCACACTTCGCCAAATGAATCCTTTCTGCAAAAGATCATCAACCTGCACCTTCAACTCCTGCTATTCCCTGGGCGCCATCCCCTAAGAGGCATCACAACAGGTCTGGCTCCTTCAACTAGATCTATACGAAACTCGATCTCTCTATGCGGCGGTAACCCTTTGACCTCGTCAAAGACATCCTCAAATCCATTAGCGATTGGAAACGATGAAAGTCCATCCCATGGAACAACCAGCGAATACATGAAGCTCATGAAGACGCCTTCTTCATGCTTACATCGTATCACAATCTTTCGCCCCTCCACATTCTCGACTGCCACCTCCAACCTATCACAATCAACCTTTGCCGCATACTTCTTAAGCCAGTCCATACCCAAAATAATTCTGAACCCCGCAAAGTTCAGAACAAAACAATCACAAACAAAAGAGCAACCATGACTCGATAAAATCAGACCATGGCATAACATACACAAACAAGACGAACCCCCAACTGGATTAGTCACAACCAATGGCCTATCAACAATATCCGGTTCTAAACCCAACCGGCCTACAAGTTCACTACAAACAAAAGAATGCGACGCCCCAGTATCAAATAACACTCTAACTGGAACACCACAAATGGAGAGAGTACCCTGAACCACTACACTCTTTCCCTTCTCTTCAGCGGTAGGAGCTTTTGAAGATGATGGAACAGCTCCCAAAGCATAAGCTTGCACAATCTGCTTGTCCTTCCGCGGTTCTGGACAATTCCTCTTAACATGTCCCAGCTTGTCACAGTTGTGGCACTTTACTGGCACCTTCGGATTCTTGCAATCCCTGGAGAAATGGCCCTTCTGCTGACAATTGAAGCAGGTCACTTCGCCCTTCGGCTTCTTCTGGCCATCCTTACCCTTTTGTTGCTACTGCTTCCTCTTCTTGTTTCCACCCTGCTGTGGTCTAGACTCCTCCTTGGTAACAGCAACAACAGATCCCTCTTTAGGAAACAGATTCTCATGCCTGAGAGCCTTCTCTACAAGCTTCTCAAATATATCGTCCAAATGATCCACCAACTGTCTCCCAAGATAACTATCCAAGCCTGTCATAAACTTCTCATTCTTCTGATACGAAGATTCAATATACGACCGGGCATACTTGGACAAAGCTTCAAACTCAGAAACATACTCAAGAACTGATCTTCCACCTTGCTTGAGCTCCACAAACTTCTTAAACAAAACAGACTTCTGAGCTGTAGAAATGAACTTAGCTTCAAATCTAGTTTGGAATTGCTCCCAAGTAATCTCTTCCTCCGGAGTATCAATGGTGACAGAGTTCCACCAATCAGAAGCTCTCCCTTGAAGCTGTCTTGATGCTAACTTCCTCTTAGTCGCATCCTCAATTCCCAAATCACTAAAAATCCTTCTACAAGCATCTATCCACCTCTGGACTTCAATGGTTGATTCTGTTCCCAAGAAAACCTTTCCTCCAAGAGCAATGTAGTCCTTACACAGCTTAGCAAAATCCACCAGTCTTGGAGTTTGAACTTGAACTCCAACATCCACCGATGGCCCCGGAGCTGGCATCCTTCTCATGATCGAAGTCATCATAGCTCGAACATAGCAGCATAATCAACAGCCCCCTCAGTAGCACGGCCTTCCCTAGCAGCTGGTCTCCCTCTTCGACTCATCCTTAATATCTACAAAAAGGAATGATTAATACACCTCGAGAAACAACTGCATAAGGAATCTAAATCATTCTAAACTACTATATTGATTTCCATGATTGATTGTGATCTCAGATATAGATCTATTGTGTTATGGATGCTTGTTTTAAATATGATAATATTGATTATCTGTTTGAGTATGATAATATGGATTATCTGTTTATGATGATGATGTTATATCTATTTTTATATTGTGATTTATCTATCTGTGAGTATATAGATAATTGAATTAAATTGTTTTAACTTTAAAACAACTTGGCCTTAAAAGACACGGTTTGGATTTCGATGAGACCGGGATCGGGTTTCCAGATTTGGATATCCGAAAACCACATCGATCCAAATTAACGATAGGTCGTCAATCTCAAGTGAAGATGAAGATTCAGAATGCAAGGGTTATTGTCGTTAACTCTAAGGGTGATTCCAATATGAGTGTAACGAGATAATGCCTTCGGTTTCGTTCGAACCCGGAACGAACTTGTATGGATTGAATGCTTTCAGCACATCGTCAGGTGGACGATGAGCATTCTAAGAGATGTGTTCTCTAAAGGTAATCGTAGCCTCAAGCCTCATCAACCGGAAATGGCTAAAACAGGGGAGGTGCAGCAAGGCTTCGTGGGTAGCACCCACTTGAGAGCAAGATATACCCCTGTCTAGAGTCCCTTTTTATTCGGCTGTGTGGGCGGTTGAATAGCTACAACCGTCGGGGTTGTCTTGTTTGGAACTGTCCAGTAAGGGATGGTTCCGGCCTTGTGTTGCAGGGGACTTAGGGTGGGTCCTCGGTACGGTGATCTAGGCCACGTACTGTGACGGGCGGTACCCCAGTAGCCCTGCCATTGTATGGAATCCAAAATCCAATAAGTGCCATCGGATTTGATTGTATACCTATGTATGCTGGAATTTAATGAATGTAACAATTTCGGCTATTTTCTATTTACTTGAAAACCCTAGACCTATTATAATATCACTAAATAGTTTTAAATAAAAACAAGTTTTATAAAATAAAATGTTTTAACAACTTCTAAATGTTTAAAGTAGATTTAAATTGTAATTTAAATCTTGCTAAGTTAAATGTTGTATTTATTTGAATCTAATATTTGAAATGAAATGTGATCATAAATAAGAAAAATGTTTATCTTTAAATAAATGTAGACTTAAAGATTTGTAATTATTAAGTTAATTAAAATGAATGATTAACTAATTTGATTAATTAATGATGGAATTAATTAATTTAGTAATTAAAGGTTAAATTAGTTACTTAAGGGTTAAGATAATTAATTGGTAATAAATGGAAAATTAAGAATCATTAATTAAATAAGAGTTGAATTTTTATCTATGAATACTAATTAATAAAGTAAGTAAGAATTAATTAAGTTATATTGAATACTTAATTAATTAATTAAGGATTTATTTATGAGTTAGTAAAGATGAAATTTAATTGTAATTAATAATAAATCTTAATTTAATTAATTTAGAAAAGTAATTTAAGAAGTGTAAATAGTTAATGAATGTTATTAACTAGGATGATTAAATAAAGGAATAAATATGATTAATCTGGATAATTAATTAAGTTTATTAATTTAAGATAATAAATTGTGAATTAGCTAAATATAAATTACTTATGGAAATAAATGAGAAATTTATTTCTCATTAAAATTAATTAAGTTAAATGTGAATTGTTTAAGTAATTAATTTAAATAAACCTTTGAGGATGGGATGAGTATAATTACTTAAGGAAGTAATTTATTGGGAATGATTTAAAAATGGAAGTAATTTGAGTATAATTACTTTGTATAAATTAACCAAGGGATTAATTAGAGAATAATTAATTATGGAGTAATTAAATTATTTGATGAAGTAATTAAGGGTAGTTAATTACTATATGGAGTTAATCAAGGTGATTAACAAATTTGGTTTAATTTAAGATAAATTACTAAATGAAATAAATGTAATTAGAGATCATTAATTATTGTAATTAATGATGTAAGTTAAAATGGATTTATTTGGAAATAATTAATAAATGAAGGAATTCACTTATGAAATTAATTAAAGAAGTAATGTAATTGATTTTAGTAAATTAAAAGTTTACTTTCTATAATTGGTATAAGGTAATAAATTTGTGAAAATAAATAAAGGATAATTACACAAATGTAATTAAAGATAATTAATCTAGGAAGGTTAATTAAGATGGAAAGTAGAGAATGATTAATTAATTGACTTGTAATAAATTAATGGATGTGTAAGCAAGATTAATTTTTGATGAAGTAATTAATTTAATTTACTTTAAATTAATTAGAGATTTTTAATTAATTTAATTCATTTTAAATTAATTATAAATGAGGTGATTATTAATCTTTGTTTATATATGATGGATGATATTGATTTCCATGATTGATTGTGATCTCAGATATAGATCTATTGTGTTATGGATGCTTGTTTTAAATATGATAATATTGATTATCTGTTTGAGTATGATAATATGGATTATCTGTTTATGATGATGATGTTATATCTATTTTTATATTGTGATTTATCTATCTGTGAGTATATAGATAATTGAATTAAATTGTTTTAACTTTAAAACAACTTGGCCTTAAAAGACACGGTTTGGATTTCGATGAGACCGGGATCGGGTTTCCAGATTTGGATATCCGAAAACCACATCGATCCAA
The DNA here is from genome assembly GCA_030737815.1 of Allium fistulosum. Lineage (NCBI taxonomy): Eukaryota > Viridiplantae > Streptophyta > Magnoliopsida > Asparagales > Amaryllidaceae > Allium > Allium fistulosum. The sequence continues at coordinate 806,150,967 of CM060901.1, read as the reverse complement.
ATTAACGATAGGTCGTCAATCTCAAGTGAAGATGAAGATTCAGAATGCAAGGGTTATTGTCGTTAACTCTGAGGGTGATTCCAATATGAGTGTAACGAGATAATGCCTTCGGTTTCGTTCGAACCCGGAACGAACTTGTATGGATTGAATGCTTTCAGCACATCGTCAGGTGGACGATGAGCATTCTAAGAGATGTGTTCTCTAAAGGTAATCGTAGCCTCAAGCCTCATCAACCGGAAATGGCTAAAACAGGGGAGGTGCAGCAAGGCTTCGTGGGTAGCACCCACTTGAGAGCAAGATATACCCCTGTCTAGAGTCCCTTTTTATTCGGCTGTGTGGGCGGTTGAATAGCTACAACCGCCGGGGTTGTCTTGTTTGGAACTGTCCAGTAAGGGATGGTTCCGGCCTTGTGTTGCAGGGGACTTAGGGTGGGTCCTCGGTACGGTGATCTAGGCCACGTACTGTGACGGGCGGTACCCCAGTAGCCCTGCCATTGTATGGAATCCAAAATCCAATAAGTGCCATCGGATTTGATTGTATACCTATGTATGCTGGAATTTAATGAATGTAACAATTTCGGCTATTTTCTATTTACTTGAAAACCCTAGACCTATTATAATATCACTGAATTTCCTATCAAAGTTTTGGTTAGCGTAAGGTAAAAAACATTTCCATGTTTATGTGTGGGATGTCTTACGTGATACCCTTTGTTTTCAAAAGTTTTTAAAAAGTTAAGCAACTTTAACCGTTTACTCATACCAGACCCATGTCTGACCCGGAGTTTATTTCTATTTTTCCTAAACTCTCGGGTACCCAAATTTTTACGGGTAGCCAAGGGATTCAGGTTAGCTTTGACGAATTGTGGAGGAGCAATGGAGCAGGAGGCTTCAGCGTATAGATATATATTGGTTTCGCTGTGTTAGTATTTATCTGTATTTCCGCTGTGTTATATCTCTGTGATGTTTTGAGTTGTATCGAGTTGTATTAACTAGACAGGTATTTATAACTGTCTAGTATGTGTTGTATTATCTGTGTAACTCTGATGTATATGATACTATGTAATCTATTTTGTGATATATTATATTTCATTCGTTCCGCTGTTGAGATTCTGATGTTGTTGTTCTTTCTTCTCTATCTTTTCTATTTCTCACCTCTTTCTTTTCTTAAAAACGATACGACTTCCTGGGCGTAGGGAGTCGGGTCGTGACAAGAGTAATGAATTTAAATTTAAAATCTAAGTAAGAAGTTTTGAGAATTTTTTAACCATTGGAAAATTCTGGTTATAATAATAAAAATATTGAATTTTGGAACTCTAAGAATTTTTGATTGAAAGATTTTACATATATTTTAGTTCCTTGTGTTCATCTTACTCTCGTGTTATTTTCTAACGACATGCATTTATGCGGTCGTTTGAATATGGTGGCCTTTGAAGAAACCACCTTTTGGTTGATCTATCTTGCCTCTTTTATGACTAACTTATAACTGTGTGGTTCCTTCCATATTGTAATATGGAAAATCATACCGATAATCATTTTGTTGGTTAGAGTTTTGGTTGGAGTTGGGCTAAATACTGACTCCACTCAAGGAGCTTATGAGAAGTCAATCTCATTTGATTAATCCTTTGTGTAGCATATTGTTGTGTTCTCATTCGAAGGTGAGACGCCTTCGAAATCTTGTGTTTTGCTCGGGAAAAATTCAGTGGTTCGCTAATTCCAATATTAGCACTTTGGAGACCATAGAATTAGTCGAGCAAGCTTTATCTTGGTTTTCTACAATTCTATTCTGAGAGTGAGGAGTTTTGATCTCAAGATTATCTATCCTTCTTTTACTTGATGAAATGAAATGTGTTGAATACAAACTCTTCTCTAGAAATTGCGAGGACGCAATTTTTGTAAAGGGGGAGTCTGTAACAACCCTGGTTTTGGAAATTACCTATAAATAATAAATTATAACGGTAGTTATGATTTAATACTGTAAATTAAAATAAAATTGGAGATTTTAAGTTGTTTATTTGGAATAAATAATAAATTTTGGGAATACAAATGAGAAAGTAAAGTTTGAAAGCTTTAATTATTTGTTGAGTTAACAATGAATGGGAAAGGGTTTTTATTTAGAGAAAATGTAACGCCCCACCTCTATACCCACGCTAACCAAGAACACTACGATGTAGTGCTGTCAATTAGCACGGAGAATAAGGCTGTTGAGGAGCGACCATCCGTGTAACTTCTTTGTGCGAGCACCGATATGTCAGATAGAATAGAATGCATATCTTTTAAAGAGGAAATCCGACATACCGATACAAACACAAAGCTATCACACGGTGGCTATATATATAATCTTCGGAAACAAATATAGAGATAAACATAACACAAATCAGTCACAAACAATTCATATCACAAAGGCGGAAATAGATATGAATATAACACACATGAAAGTGTACATCAGAGTAGTGGTCAAATAAGATCCACAATAACACGAAAGAATAGATACAAGAGCAAGACAATAGAATACGTATACATCAAGGAGTCTCATCTCAAATGCATACAACAAAAACTACTAAACTAGAGTAGTTAGCCAAAAGTCAGAAGATGGCTCCAGATAAGAAGTCATGAAGAAGCACCTGTAAAATCTCAGTCTGACCCGAGTATTATTTAAGAAGAAAATAATAAACGGATCAGTCTAGCTATAAATATCAGATAAAGTGATATAGAACAAGAGATATGGCATAAACATAGAAGATATCCATAAAAGCATACTACTACAAGTATGAAAATGATAATCAACAAGAGATTAATCAATATCACAAGAATCTTCTCAAAGATTAAAAGAATGTCATATTCTTAATTTAATTCACCAAGCCACAATAAAATGACATACTCATCAATGTCAATGGTAAAAGCTGGTGAAACATAAAATCCAGAAATCTCAAGAAAAGAGGATGACCAATCCCATAAACTGAACATCGAAGCACCTAAAAAGATATGCCCCATGTAAAGTCTAGCATCGATACACCTAGAAAAATGCACCCCATGCAAAGTCGAACATCGACGCACCTAGAAAGATACGACCCATGCTCTAGCATTGACGCACCTAGAAAGATACGCCCCATGCATAAATAAACATCGACGCAACTAGAAAGATACGCCCCATGTAATGTCTAACATCGATGCACCTCGAAAGATACACCCCATGAAAAGTCGAACATCGACGCACCTAGAAAGATACGACCCATGCATAGATGAACATCGACGCACCTAAATAGATACGCCCCATGCCCCGACTTATTGAGCCGATTGCTCCACGAAGTAAATAAACATCGACGCACCTAAATAGGTACGACCCATGCGATAAATAAACATCGACGCACCTAAATAGTACGACCCATGTGAGAAGTAAACATCGACGCACCTAAATAGATATGTCCCATGCGAGAAGTAAACATCGACGCACCTAAATAGGTACGACCCATGAGAGAAGTAAACATCGACGCACCTAAATAGATACGACCCATGCGAGAAGTAAACATCGACGCACCTAAATAAGTACGACCCATGAGAGAAGTAAACATCGACGCACCTAAATAGGTACGACCCATGAGCCTAAACCATAAAATGATCGTCATCGATCATAAAGAGTTTCAATATGTGTGAATCGAAATCACACCAATGAGGCATAGACTAACCTTGAAGATAAAGAGATATGTGTGAATCGAAATCACACAAATGGTGTCTAGTCTAACCTCGCAAACAAAGAGACATCGCACAAACGCTAGTCTAAATGACAAGAATGATCATCATGATCATAAGGAAGTGTCGATTACACTAAGCTAGTAAATATAAGAGTTTAGCTTCATGTCCCATAACCACTTGCTTAACTCAAATATTTACGAACAGATTGTAGATCTGCACTAGGAAATTGTCACAAGAGTTTCAATCGAACAAGTCCATCAATTAACCGACGAAGTAAACGCAAGCGTTTCATACCACTTGTTTTGCTAAGCCGTTTAATTATATTTTCTCATACGAATGAGGTAAAGGTTTGTATATACTAATAAATTGGAAAAACAGTTTTATAAACGAGTTTGATATTGAAAATCGAGTTGAAATCGTTTTAATGAAAGAGTTTTGATATTTAATACTAGTATAGGAAACCTTTATATTTTGAAGTGACAAATCATAGAAGTGATTGTAGAAACAATCAATCATAAAAATTCACGTTCGAAGACGTGAGTAAAGTTCGAAGAAATCAATTCCCAAAACCATCAAAGTAAGAAGTTCTGTTGAACGCTTTTCAGATAAGATTGCCTACGCAGAGTAATACGGGGTTCGACCTAAGGAAAAGTAGGTCATACGACCTAAGGGTAAGGTCGGAGGCGACCTACGACTCAGTGGTTTGTGGTCGAGCAACCTAACTGGAGTTAAGGGTAGCGAACGACTTAAGGATAGCCGACTTAACAACTTGCGACATAGTGGGACTTAGGTCGGAGACGACCTACGAGGTAAACTAGGCCGACATAGTAGACGAGCGACCTAACAGGGTGATAGCAGAAGAAGTGTTGGGTCGGCGACGACCTACGACTTAAGGTCAAGCGACCTAGTGAAATAGCAGGGGAAATATTAGGTCGGAGACGACCTACGAGATATACTGGCCGACCTAACTCGAGCGACTTAAAGACTTAGCAGGGTCGAGCGACTTACGAGCTACGACCTAAGGTGACAAGGGGCGTTAGGTCGGAGACGACCTAACACTTGACTCGCGAACGACTTATGGAAAAGAAGCTTAGGTCGGAGACGACCTACGAGATAAGCCAGTGCGAGCGACCTAACATTTGCCTGGGGGATTATAGGTCGGCAACGACCTAAGACTTAACAAAAGTCGAGCGACTTAGTGGTTTGCCTAGGAATTTTAGGTCGGCAACGACCTATAACCTAAAGCTGTTTCGACCTACGACTTATTTCCCTACGACCTAAGCCAGGACGACCTAAGCACGCAAGCGACCTAAGTCTTAACTCGTGAACGACCTAAGAAAGTGGAGACTTTTCAGCACGCGAGCTAGCAGCCTGGACGACCTAAGGAGTTAACTCGTGGACGACCTAGCGATGGCCAGAAACGACTTAAGGCTAGAAACTCACCAAAACGCCAAAATTTGTAGTTTTTCGCCAATCCAATCCAAACCAAATGCAAACAAACATGCTAAAGTGATGAGGGATCATCCCCAACAGTCCAATGACAATTATAGGCAAGATGTGAGATCAAAAATCTCACCTTTTCACGGAATTTGATGAAGACGAAGCTCGGGGGCAAAGCAAAGATCAACCACAAGCTTGAATCAATGTCTTCACTTTGAATTTGGAGTTAGATGTTGAATTTGCTAAAGAACTTGAGCTTGGAATTTTAATTTCCTATTCCCTCCACCATTTTTGCTAAAGCTTCAAAGTTTATGCAAGCAGATGAAGTGATGAAGAGAAGGAAAGGGTTGGGCTGAGTTAGAAGAGGTGCAGCCCAAACCAAAAGCCAACACAAAAAGTGACGAAAATTTCACTATCTCCAAACATATCGAAGTTTACACTCAAAAAGATCGCAAACGTCATTTTGGACTCAATGGAGGTGGTCTCGAGTCCTAATTTGACCTTATGCAAAAAGTAGCTTTTCGGACTAACATCCGACTAACGATAAAATATTTAAATAAAATATTTAAATATAAAATCGATAAATATGCGGGTTATTACATAAAATGCAATAATTTTATTAATGATTGCCAATTACTTCTTTTAATAATTTTTAAATGAAGTATTAAATTTTTTGTAAAGGGTGTTTATTTAAATAAAAAGATGGAAATTGGTTTAAAATTGTGTTTTAATTATGAAATTAAGTTAAAATGGTTAGTTATATTTTTCTAAGCAAGAAAATAATTTTTGTCGAATTTTAGAAGTTAAAAAGTGGACTTTTGCATTTAATTGTGAAAACAGTGTATTTTTGTAAATTAAATGTTTTTAATAATAAAAATGTTTTAAAAATATAAATTTATCTTTTTATATGGTGGAAAATGTTTTATTTTATATGTATGTAAGTTTACATATTTTCTTGTGTGAAAATGTGAAGAAAACTGACATAGTTTCGTAGTATAGTGTAAATATGTACACATTTTGATTGAAGTGTTGATTTTATGACTTAGGCTAGTTAATTATTTTCTTATTTTGGGTCCATTGGCCCATTAGATAGCCTAAGCCTAAAGAGGAAGTGAGAAAAACAAGTTACAGTACATACAAACTCATTCCTCTCCTTCTTCCACTTTACAGAAAAAAGAAAGAAAAATCACCTCTTTGCAAACTCCAAGCTTTCAAAAATCAATTTCTTCAATTCAAACTGAAATTTTATCAAACCAAGGTGTAATTAAAAAGGTAATCAACTCCAAAATATTTCATCAAAATCTTTGTTTGAGAAAAGGGTTTTCTAATTTACTGTTTATTTCCCTATGCATGTACCGTTTCTTAGTTTGTACAGGTTATTTGAAGCTGGAATCTCCTCAAAGTTTGCCTCTTTCTATATAAATTCAAATTTTTACCTTCTCTACAATAAGGTGAGTTTGTTAACTCACAATTCTAGTTAAAAAAGCGCTGCAATCTCTGGATGAATCGTAGTTACATTAAACAAATTTTGAGAAGTTTTATTTATAGTGTACATTTTGTTTTAGTTGCTTCTTCTAATGATTATATCTTCTTAAATCTTTGCTAAATTGTTGTTGGAGTTGTTCCGGATTGTAGTTTAGATGTAGTAGTAGAGATTTGCAAATTTCCATAGCGTTTTTTCATCGTTTGCTTTCTGAAAATCAAGCTGGAAAATCTGAACGAGGCTGCAAAACTTAGCCTGAAAAGTGCGTGACCTTGGTCGACTTGCCTGTTGACCTAGTGGTCGACTGCCTAGCTACCTAGGTCGACCGTACGGTCGACCGATGGACTGGGGAGGTCGACCTAGGGAGGCACTTAAGCCCCTTGCCTTTTCTTCCTTATGTATTGCTTCTTGCCTTGTTTTCTACTTTGTTTCTTTGCATTTTTGTGTTTGAATGAGATGAAGTGCTATCATACCTATCAATAGGCTAGCTAAATTTGGAGAATTTGAAATTCAAATTTGTATTGATTTTGAATTGAATTCGAATTGAATTCGAATTGAATTTAAGTTATCGGTTTTGAAGTATTTTCTTTGTTTTTCATTGTTTTCATGCATGGTTTTCTCCAAACGATTTCGAGTTAATTTTGAAAATAAATGGGCATTCTAGATAATTATGATATAATATTTTTTTATTTTTTTGAGTTTTAATATCTATTTATTCCTATAATAAAGGAATTTCAAATATTGGTTTCAATAATCGTCTTCGAAAAATAGTTTTAAAAGCTAGTTTTCTCTAATAAGTTATTTTAAATATAAATTCTACATAAATTCTATTTTTTACCTTCTCTACAGTAAGTTGAGTTTGTTAGCTCACAAATCTAGTTAAAACTGTGCTGCAATCTCTGGATGAATCGTAGTTACAGTAAACAAATTTTGAGAAGTTTTATTTATAGTGTACATTTTGTTTTAGTTGCTTCTTCTAATGATTATATCTTCTTAAATCATTGCTGAATTGTCGTTGGATTTGTTCTGGATTGTAGTTTAGATGTAGTAGTAGAGATTTGCAAAATTCGATAGCTTTTTATCATCGTTTGCTATCTGAAAATCAAGTTGGAAAATCTGAACGAGGCTGCAAAACTTAGCCTAAAAAGTGCGTGACCTAGGTCGACCTGCCTGTCGACCAAGCGGTCGACTGCCTAGCTACCTAGTTCGACCGTACGGTCAACCTAGGGACTGGGGAGGTCGACCAGAAGGTCGATCATCAAGTCGACCCAGGGAGGCACTTAAGCCCCTTACCTTTTCTTCCTTATGTATTGCTTCTTGCCTTGTTTTCTACATTGTTTCTTTGCATTTGTTGATTGAATTTGGAGATGTGTTTGAATGAGATGAAGTGCTATGATGCCTATCAATAGGCTAGCTAAATTAAGAGAAGTTGAAATTCAAATTTCTATTGATTTTGAATTGAATTCGACTTGAATTCAAATTGAATTTGAGTTATCGGTTTTGAGGTATTTTCTTTGTTTTTCATTGTTTTCGAGCACGGTTTTCTCCAAACGATTTCAAATTAATTTTGAAATTAAATTGGCATTTTAAGTAATTATTATATAATTTTTTTATTATTTATTTTAAGTTATAAAACCTATTTATTCCTATAATAAAGGAATTTCAAATATTGGTTTCAATAATCGTTTTTTGGGAAATAGTTTTAAAAGCTAGTTTTCTCTAATAAGTTATTTTAAATATAAAATACACATTTTTGCACTATTCGAACATATGAGAAAGAAAATTAAACAATTCAGTACACATGATATGGGACACGTGAGTTTGCTTTCTCGATTAATTCCGGACTTGTATGATCGAAGTTATAAAAGATTATTGATTTTGAGTTGTTTTGCCATTTTATGGCATATTTTGAGTTTTATAATTCTAATTTATGGGAATTATCTAAGATGGCCAATATTTGGCGAGTTTTATGGTTTGAGATCTCACATTCTTGGAGGATGGTCGATGAGGACCATCACTGTAACGACCCGTATTTTTACGGATCGAAACATCGTAAAACAGTTGACATTTGGTCGCATTGTTGATAAGTCGTCCATAGTCTAAGTCTTAGGTCGTATGCGGCTTTGGAGCGACCTAAGGAAGTTGGCGAGTTAAGGGGTAGGCGGCTTAGTGAAGAGGAGCGACCTAAGGATTTAGGGTTAGGTCGTATAGAGGATAGGTCATGTGGTGGCTTAGGTCGTGGGATAGGTTAGGTCTGTTGGAGCGACCTATAGAAAGTTGGCGACCTAAGATAGTGAGCGACCTAAGAGAGTTAGCGACCTATAGGAAGTTGCCGACCTAAGAAAGTTAGCGACCTATAGGAGTTAGCGACCTATAGGAAGTTGCCGACCTAAGAAAGTTAGCGACCTATAGGAGTTAGCGACCTAGTAGTTAGGTCGTAGACGACCTAAGGAGCTGTGTTGAGTTAGGACGTAGACGACCTAAGTTAGTTAGGTCGTGGGTTTCTATGTGTGTTAGGTCGCGTATGTGTTAAGTCGTAGGTCGTAGAAGCGCATGCGTTAGGTCGTAGGTCGCGTATATGCGCAGATCTGGGTTAAGTCATAGGTTGTAGAAGCGTATGCGTTAGGTCGTAAGTCTTGGAGTTTCGTTAGGTCGCGGATGCGCGTAGGTCGTTGGATCTGTTAAGTCGTAAGTCGTTGGATCTGTTAGGTCATAGATGCGCATTGTCTTAGGTCTTTGCATTTTTAGGTCGCGGAAGCGCATTGTCTTAAGTCGTAGAGGCTTAGGGGCTATTAGGTCGGAGGGTTTTAGGTCGTAGGGTTTTTAGGTCGTGGACGACCTAACTCCGAGCAAGCGACCTAAAGGGATTTCAGCTTATAAATAGGAGGGTTTGGCTTCATTTTTGGGATCCGGATTTTGAAGCGACGAAGTGCTACCACTTTGAGAGCTCGACTTCTACACTTCTTCACTTCTTTTCTCCACTTTGATTTAGTACTTCCTTCCATCCAAATCGAAGATCAAATCGAAGATCCAAGAGCTTAGATTGAAGATCTTCATCCATCGAAGAGAGATTTCATCGTTTGAAGCGGATTTGTGATAGATCGAGTTAGACCCTTCGCTGTCCAGATCTGAAGTGTGTTGCTTTTGAGGTGTTTAGGTGATTTGGTGAGTGATGATTATCTCTCACACGGATCCAAAGGAGTATATCGGATCGTTGGCTTGATTTTGTGTTAGAATAGTGATTTCCATGCATTTTCCCAATCCTAAGTATAGATCCATATAGATCCATTGTTCATAACGATTTGGCATCCATTTTACTACATGTTAACCTATGCAAGTTCATTCATCAAGATTATAGAGATATTGCTCATGTGTTCATGCTTGTTAGACTTTTGACTCTTTAATTACAAAATTGCCATTATTGTTATAACTGTCTATTTAGATCATATTTGAATGCTTGTTTACTTGGATTAATGTTTGACTTGATTAATTGCTATGAATTAGATGATTGATGATTTGATTTAGACAAGATGGTTAAAGATGATTCAAAAGCTAAGGGAAAGGCTCTTGAATTGGAAAAGCTGCTTGTGGCATATGTAGTGGATGGTGAAACTCATATGGATAGATTGGATGATGATGTTGAGATGAAGCTTTGCTATGATGATGATGAGGCGAAGTATGATATGAGATAGCCTTGGTCTAATCCAGACTGGATCATTCCAAGCAGAGTGATAACTCGGTGATATGGTTCGAGTTTGAAGATAATGATTTGCTCGAGAGGCGCTTGAGCTAGTATGGAAATAGTCGTCGAGGAGGATGACTAGAAGGCTGAGATATCATGGTTGTTGAAGGTTCTAGCATGCTCAAAGCAAGGGTACGTTGGGCAGATTCGATAGTCCTTGAAGGCTACTGATTGGTAGTCATGTACTCTGTGCAGATTCGATAGTCCTAGGCACGGGTCACGATGACGTGAGGAGTTATGTCTAGAACCGCGGTTTTCCATTAGCCCTTGACGGACGGATGAAATAAAGAGCCGGTCATTCAATTAACGATGATATCGAGGCAATGATAACAGTGATAGCCAGAGTCATGGATGTTTGGTTGTATCGTCATTCGGTCTCAAGAGCGGTATTTTCTGGGTGCTTATCTGATCTTTGTTTAGGCCTTGGGGGTTTGTACTTTAAAAACATCGCCCTTGACTCGAGTGATAATTTCTTTACTTTAAATTGTATGCTCTGCTATGTTTGCTTCTGCTTAGTGTGTGTCTGGGGGCTATCACTGTAGAAAGAGGTGGAGTGGGAGGGGTTGTATTCCTATTCCTTTTCCTTTATGCTCTTTTGGTATGTTGTTAGTTAATTACCGCTCACTAAGACTGTTGTCTGACTCAAGGCTTTATGTTTTAACTCTTATTGCCTTGGGCTGTTCGTCCATTTTGGGACGGGCAGACTAGGTAGCAGGTGACAGGTGCTGTTCTTGCTTTCCACGGTGCTGATATCGAAGACAAGCTGGAGGCTTGCATATTATCTTCTTACTATATGTACTGGGTGTTCCGCTGTTTGTATATTCTCTGAGTGTTATGTAGTGAGGCTTGATGTATTGACTATTCAGATGTTTGTATTCAACTATTTTGAAGTTTTATTGATGACATTCTATTATGTGAAGCTTCACTATGTATATATTCTATTGTATTTTGTCCATGCGCTGTGAGTAATACGATAGATTCTGCTGTTTTAATTAACCCTGACAATCGTCCATGGTTGCCTGGCACACTTTACAGTGCACTATCTCTAGGTTCGGTGCAGGGGTCATGGGCGGTCGTCACATTTGGTATTAGAGCATTGGTTAATCGATTTTACCCAACGCTCGCTGACGTAACTACGTATGAGAGACGTAATAAATCTACTTTAAACTTAGCAAGTGAATATAACTACGTATGATCACATTTCATTTCAAATATTAGATTCAAATAAATACAACATTTAACTTAGCAAGATTTAAATTACAATTTAAATCTACTTTAAACATTTAGAAGTTGTTAAAACATTTTATTTTATAAAACTTGTTTTTATTTAAAACTATGGAGTCAAAAGCAAATTTGAATCCATAGCTTACACTTTGGTTTTAACTAGGTTTAAAACCCTGTCTTAACAATTTGAAAACTTTAAACTGCCAGGTTTATAATCTGGCACACAAACAACTAACCGAGCCTCCCCCTATTTGACTTCGAGTCGAACATCAGAAAAACTCGGGCCAACCCTCAATTTACTCGAGAATGAACAATGCCAAAAAACAACAGCGACAGTTCAACTTAGAACCAACTCCAACCTCACTACTTCGAGTCCCCCCTCCCTTGCATGACTTCGAGTAAACACTCGAATTTCTCGAACAACGCCTGGGAACTGTCGTCCCAATTCCAAAACTTCCACCAGAACAAAAGTGCACGGTGCACGTGCACCGAGACTTCGATCAACTCCGGCCTCCCACCAGAACTCCATCTCATCGGCAACCTCCCACTCTCCATCACACGATCATCAGAACATCCCTACCTGTCTCGAATCAAATTCGAGCTTCCCAGTTAAAACTGGAACCCATTTCCATGGCCAAATCTACCTCAATGTAGCATCTCCGATCACCAGACGAAGAGAAACTTCGGCCACATCATCTTCGTCCATCCACGAACCCACCTCCAAAACCCTATTGAACTCGATCACCCTGAGAAGTGACGGTGATCGCATTTCCTTGGCCGACCAAAATTAGGTTTAAATACTACATTCCCTTCTCATTGTCGCCTCAACGCTCGTGAACCACTTCAGGCATTTTTCCTGAACACTCAGTACCGCTATCCACCTCCAGAAGAAAACCAAGGACTCCTCACCCTCTAGATCGACAGAAAATGCCTCTAAGACCATTTCCAGTCATCACAAAGTAACCCCTCAAATATTACATTAAAAATTATAAATTTGTTATTAATAATCCTATCTTCCATAGGCGATTTCAGATATATGATTGTATCAACTAGTTAAAATGTTTGGTTTTTAACTTTTTTTTTCGAGTTGCTCTGTATTTCTATTTTCCAGACTATGTTTTCTAATTAAAATTCTTGCAACTTATTTTTTTTAAAGCTTAGTAAGTTAAAACAACTAACTTGGTTTTAAATACCTAAGTCTAAAGAAGATTAGAGTTAGAAGAATCTGAAGTTTGTTCTAAGTTTAATTCTCTAGACTAAAAACAGAGATGATCACATGGGTAAATCTAGACATACTCACAAGTTACAGTATCTTGAGCAAAGATCAGAGAAGTTTAAAACATCAGATATGCACACATACATAAGTTCTCAAGGCATTACACATACACATACATATAAACAAACATAATCACAGGAATTCATAGATTACTTAAGTTTTGTTTTAAAAAGTTTACTCACCTAGTTTTTTTTTTGAAACAGAAGGTTTGATCTTTGTTTTGAAAACAGCAGCTTGAACTTCCATTTATTTTTGTTTTGATTTCCAGAAAACTTTGAAATGGCTGGAACATGAACATGAACTGATCTGGAAATCTTGTTAGCTTGGATCTTTACATTGCTTACTTGATTAAGTGAAAAATTGATAAAACTGTTGTTTTGGTTGTAACACTTTTTTTCTAGTTTAAAACTTTGAACTGGGATTTGCAAAGCTTTAGTATGCGAAATAAAGTGAGGTAGTTTGATAAATAAACAAGTGAAAAGAATTGTTTATTGACCAGTACAACAAATCAGAGATTTTTATCTCTTTAGGCTGAAGGTATTTTCGAACAGCTTTGTTATGGAGGCTGAATTGATCTTTTGAACAATTCGAATTGACCTTTTGCTGCTTAGAGATAGAGGCATTAAATGCCTAAGTACTATATGTCTCAACCTCACTTATTTTAGTACATAGATAATTTTAGTTTTACCTTGTTTATTCTTTTGCCTGCATATGTTCATTTCCATAATGTAAAAATATTTACTTTGTTTACCTATGCTATTGTACTTATGTATATAGATGTTTTATTTATAACTTACCCAGTCACATTTGTATTCATTGATATGATTTTACTTGTTGACTAAATGCTAAGCATACTTATCCTATTTCTATTCGTATATATAGAGATGAGTTTCTTGCCTGCCAATGTACTTTGTTGTAGAGTATAAATAATTTACTTTGCCTTTTACTTAAGTTTTATCTTATTGCCTTGCACTAGAATGATTCCTCTCTAGCCTGCAAATATTTTTTTTTACTAGCCTTATCTATCTTGTACCTAAGTGATTTTTAAGCCTGCAAGTATATTTGCTAAAGATTATAAAGTATTTTACTCAAGTTTTTACTTTGTAATTGTTATGATTATTGTTATGGTTAGCTTGCATAATTATTTCTATCTCTAACATAAGTGTGTTTATATTTTATTTTAAAAACTCAACTATCACATAATTAATTACCTATTATTATTTTATTAAGCTATACTCTAAAAGAACACAAACCTTTTATTTAATTTAAATCCAAGCTAAAACCATTTAAACAAATTTTAACTTTTAATCTTGAGTATATTCTAAAGCCAACTGATTATTTATTAAATATTGAATTTAATCAAATTTTCCAAATTACTAAAAGATTAGAGTTTGAAAGCATATCCTTATCTATTAAAACTTAAACAGACTTTAACTATTTACCATATATACAAATATATATATAAATAAATAGAAAACAATTTATTAGCCTTTAAAAGATAATTTATCGGTTAAATATTCATTTAAAAGAAAATATTAATACAATTCATATCCCATTATCAATTATATATCATATCAATTTAACATTTAATATAGATTATTAAATTGATATTGCTCAAAATTCCGGGATGTCACATTCCTCCCCTCTTAAAAGAATTTCGTCCCCGAAATTTAAAACAAAGGTAATTTAATAATCTCATTAAAGATTTAATTTTAAAAATACAAGCATATATCATCAATATATACTAACAACCATAGCAATCAACCATCCAATCAAACAAATCTAGCTATCCAGACAAAATACTGGATAGAATTTTCTCGAGTTTCCCCGAGTATAAATACCGGGTTACTCGCTCTACAGAATCCAAACAAAACTATCTACTAGGCTACACACATCTAGATCTACAAAACAAAATAGGATATCATACTATAGACCAGTCTGACTCAACATCCAAAACTCCTGAACTACTGGTTCTACAACCAAAGATGACTCATACACGTACTCCCTCAGAGATACGTGAAAACAACGAATTCCAGTTATCCGAACTGACAATTCACACCTGACAACCAAACACTTATCCAAAATCAAATCTCTGATTCTTATCCACAAAATCTTCGGACGATCCTGGGTCCTACATCCTTACTGATCAGCTTATCTTTCGCTGATGCCCTCTCGAAACAACCTGAACCAAAACCATCCACTAAATGATCTTTCCAAGATCAACCACAACTCAGAACTCCACTCTACTCCAAAATCAAAGACGGATCTCACTACCCTTATCCGGAAGAGATAAAACACAGATGAAAATGCTGATGACAAACATAAGCAAAGACTAGGAAAACACCTTCCAAAAATACGGTTCAACAGATCCAAAAATAAACTCAGAAGTTCCTCCAAAACCTGAGCTGCTTCACTAAGATCTTCCTCCAAAAACCCATCCCACTACTAAGCTGAACCATCGGTACCACTCATGGAATCCAGTCGATACCAAACTCAATCTCCAGATGCTAACAAAACTCTGACTTCCTGAAGACATCTAGAAAAAATCTCGAAAAACCCAAGAGAACACTCAGATTATCGCAAGTCACTTTTGCGATCAACCCAATCTAATATCCAAAGAAAAACTGTTCCCTCTTTACCAATCAGAACAGCTTACACTTATCTAGCCCACCCATCGAAGAAACGGAATCACTCTGCTGCTTCTGAACTGCACTGCTGACACCAATGCTAAGGAATTCCAAATCCCAAAGCTCTTCGAGAAACTCGAACCTCAAACCAAACAGAAACACCCTGTTGCACTCAGCCACATCACCGAAGCAGACACACTTCTTTAAAACTTGTTCCAAAGAAACATCTTCGGAAACATCCATAGTCACTGCGTCTCATCACACAGCTACTACTCCCTGAGATATCAAGATATTATCTCTAGCTTCTGTCCAACCGACAGATCCAAACTCTAGCTCAAAGATGGACTCCGAACCTTTACAGGTTATCTTCAGAGATCGATGAAATCCTTACATCAACAAAGATCACTCGAGGCGGTATTAGATCTATAGTCTCGACAGATACACTCCCAACCATTGGTAGTCGTGTTACACACACCACTACCCTGTCTACCTTTATAACTTATATTGGAAAACCCGAACAGGTAACCCAACAATAGGTAGAACACATAAATATATATATATATAAATTACATGTACGCTCTCTCAAGATAGACACCACTCCAGAGCCTAGGTATTCACTCAACCTAACGCTCTGATACCACTGTCACGACCCGACTCCCTACGCCCAGGAAGTCGTATCGTTTTTAAGAAAAGAAAGAGGTGAGAAATAGAAAAGATAGAGAAGAAAGAACAACAACATCAGAATCTCAACAGCGGAACGAATGAAATATAATATATCACAAAATAGATTACATAGTATCATATACATCAGAGTTACACAGATAATACAACACATACTAGACAGTTATAAATACCTGTCTAGTTAATACAACTCGATACAACTCAAAACATCACATAGATATAACACAGCGGAAATACAGATAAATACTAACACAGCGAAACCAATATATATCTATACGCTGAAGCCTCCTGCTCCATTGCTCCTCCACAATTCGTCAAAGCTAACCTGAATCCCTTGGCTACCCGTAAAAATTTGGGTACCCGAGAGTTTAGGAAAAATAGAAATAAACTCCGGGTCAGACATGGGTCTGGTATGAGTAAACGGTTAAAGTTGCTTAACTTTTTAAAAACTTTTGAAAACAAAGGGTATCACGTAAGACATCCCACACATAAACATGGAAATGTTTTTACCTTACGCTAACCAAAACTTTGATAGGAAATTCAGTGATATTATAATAGGTCTAGGGTTTTCAAGTAAATAGAAAATAGCCGAAATTGTTACATTCATTAAATTCCAGCATACATAGGTATACAATCAAATCCGATGGCACTTATTGGATTTTGGATTCCATACAATGGCAGGGCTACTGGGGTACCGCCCGTCACAGTACGTGGCCTAGATCACCGTACCGAGGACCCACCCTAAGTCCCCTGCAACACAAGGCCGGAACCATCCCTTACTGGACAGTTCCAAACAAGACAACCCCGGCGGTTGTAGCTATTCAACCGCCCACACAGCCGAATAAAAAGGGACTCTAGACAGGGGTATATCTTGCTCTCAAGTGGGTGCTACCCACGAAGCCTTGCTGCACCTCCCCTGTTTTAGCCATTTCCGGTTGATGAGGCTTGAGGCTACGATTACCTTTAGAGAACACATCTCTTAGAATTCTCATCGTCCACCTGACGATGTGCTGAAAGCATTCAATCCATACAAGTTCGTTCCGGGTTCGAACGAAACCGAAGGCATTATCTCGTTACACTCATATTGGAATCACCCTCAGAGTTAACGACAATAACCCTTGCATTCTGAATCTTCATCTTCACTTGAGATTGACGACCTATCGTTAATTTGGATCGATGTGGTTTTCGGATATCCAAATCTGGAAACCCGATCCCGGTCTCATCGAAATCCAAACCGTGTCTTTTAAGGCCAAGTTGTTTTAAAGTTAAAACAATTTAATTCAATTATCTATATACTCACAGATAGATAAATCACAATATAAAAATAGATATAACATCATCATCATAAACAGATAATCCATATTATCATACTCAAACAGATAATCAATATTATCATATTTAAAACAAGCATCCATAACACAATAGATCTATATCTGAGATCACAATCAATCATGGAAATCAATATCATCCATCATATATAAACAAAGATTAATAATCACCTCATTTATAATTAATTTAAAATGAATTAAATTAATTACAAATCTCTAATTAATTTAAAGTAAATTAAATTAATTACTTCATCAAAAATTAATCTTGCTTACACATCCATTAATTTATTACAAGTCAATTAATTAATCATTCTCTACTTTCCATCTTAATTAACCTTCCTAGATTAATTATCTTTAATTACATTTGTGTAATTATCCTTTATTTATTTTCACAAATTTATTACCTTATACCCATTATAGAAAGTAAACTTTTAATTTACTAAAATCAATTACATTACTTCTTTAATTAATTTCATAAGTGAATTCCTTCATTTATTAATTATTTCCAAATAAATCCATTTTAACTTACATCATTAATTACAATAATTAATGATCTCTAATTACATTTATTTCATTTAGTAATTTATCTTAAATTAAACCAAATTTGTTAATCACCTTGATTAACTCCATATAGTAATTAACTACCCTTAATTACTTCATCAAATAATTTAATTACTCCATAATTAATTATTCTCTAATTAATCCCTTGGTTAATTTATACAAAGTAATTATACTCAAATTACTTCCATTTTTAAATCATTCCCAATAAATTACTTCCTTAAGTAATTATACTCATCCCATCCTCAAAGGTTTATTTAAATTAATTACTTAAACAATTCACATTTAACTTAATTAATTTTAATGAGAAATAAATTTCTCATTTATTTCCATATGTAATTTATATTTAGCTAATTCACAATTTATTATCTTAAATTAATAAACTTAATTAATTATCCAGATTAATCATATTTATTCCTTTATTTAATCATCCTAGTTAATAACATTCATTAATTATTTACACTTCTTAAATTACTTTTCTAAATTAATTAAATTAAGATTTATTATTAATTACAATTAAATTTCATCTTTACTAACTCATAAATAAATCCTTAATTAATTAATTAAGTATTCAATATAACTTAATTAATTCTTACTTACTTTATTAATTAGTATTCATAGATAAAAATTCAACTCTTATTTAATTAATGATTCTTAATTTTCCATTTATTACCAATTAATTATCTTAACCCTTAAGTAACTAATTTAACCTTTAATTACTAAATTAATTAATTCCATCATTAATTAATCAAATTAGTTAATCATTCATTTTAATTAACTTAATAATTACAAATCTTTAAGTCTACATTTATTTAAAGATAAACATTTTTCTTATTTATGATCACATTTCATTTCAAATATTAGATTCAAATAAATACAACATTTAACTTAGCAAGATTTAAATTACAATTTAAATCTACTTTAAACATTTAGAAGTTGTTAAAACATTTTATTTTATAAAACTTGTTTTTATTTAAAACTATGGAGTCAAAAGCAAATTTGAATCCATAGCTTACACTTTGGTTTTAACTAGGTTTAAAACCCTGTCTTAACAATTTGAAAACTTTAAACTGCCAGGTTTATAATCTGGCACACAAACAACTAACCGAGCCTTCCCCTATTTGACTTTGAGTCGAACATCAGAAAAACTCGGCCAACCCTCAATTTACTCGAAAATGAACAACGCCAAAAAACAACAGCGACAGTTCAACTTAGAACCAACTCCAACCTCACTACTTCGAGTCCCCCCCCTTGCATGACTTCGAGTAAACACTCGAATTTCTCGAACAACGCCTGGGAACTGTCGTCCCAATTCCAAAACTTCCACCAGAACAAAAGTGCACGGTGCACGTGCACCGAGACTTCGATCAACTCCGGCCTCCCACCAGAACTCCATCTCATCGGCAACCTCCCACTCTCCATCACACGATCATCAGAACATCCCTACCTGTCTCGAATCAAATTCGAGCTTCCCAGTTAAAACTGGAACCCATTTCCATGGCCAAATCTACCTCAATGTAGCATCTCCGATCACCAGACGAAGAGAAACTTCGGCCACATCATCTTCGTCCATCCACGAACCCACCTCCAAAACCCTATTGAACTCGATCACCCTGAGAAGTGACGGTGATCGCATTTCCTTGGCCGACCAAAATTAGGTTTAAATACTACATTCCCTTCTCATTGTCGCCTCAACGCTCGTGAACCACTTCAGGCATTTTTCCTGAACACTCAGTACCGCTATCCACCTCCAGAAGAAAACCAAGGACTCCTCACCCTCTAGATCGACAGAAAATGCCTCTAAGACCATTTCCAGTCATCACAAAGTAACCCCTCAAATATTACATTAAAAATTATAAATTTGTTATTAATAATCCTATCTTCCATAGGCGATTTCAGATATATGATTGTATCAACTAGTTAAAATGTTTGGTTTTTAACTTTTTTTTTCGAGTTGCTCTGTATTTCTATTTTCCAGACTATGTTTTCTAATTAAAATTCTTGCAACTTATTTTTTTTAAAGCTTAGTAAGTTAAAACAACTAACTTGGTTTTAAATACCTAAGTCTAAAGAAGATTAGAGTTAGAAGAATCTGAAGTTTGTTCTAAGTTTAATTCTCTGGACTAAAAACAGAGATGATCACAGGGGTAAATCTAGACATACTCACAAGTTACAGTATCTTGAGCAAAGATCAGAGAAGTTTAAAACATCAGATATGCACACATACATAAGTTCTCAAGGCATTACACATACACATACATATAAACAAACATAATCACAGGAATTCATAGATTACTTAAGTTTTGTTTTAAAAAGTTTACTCACCTAGCTTTTTTTTTTGAAACAGAAGGTTTGATCTTTGTTTTGAAAACAGCAGCTTGAACTTGCATTTATTTTTGTTTTGATTTCCAGAAAACTTTGAAATGGCTGGAACATGAACATGAACTGATATGGAAATCTTGTTAGCTTGGATCTTTACATTGCTTACTTGATTAAGTGAAAAATTGATAAAACTGTTGTTTTGGTTGTAACACTTTTTTTCTAGTTTAAAACTTTGAACTGGGATTCGCAAAGCTTTAGTATGCGAAATAAAGTGAGGTAGTTTGATAAATAAACAAGTGAAAGAATTGTTTATTGACCAGTACAACAAATCAGAGATTTTTATCTCTTTAGGCTAAAGGTATTTTCGAACAGCTTTGTTATGGAGGCTGAATTGATCTTTTGAACAATTCGAATTGACCTTTTGCTGCTTAGAGATAGAGGCATTAAATGCCTAAGTACTATATGTCTCAACCTCACTTATTTTAGTACATAGATAATTTTAGTTTTACCTTGTTTATTCTTTTGCCTGCATATGTTCATTTCCATAATGTACAAATATTTACTTTGTTTACCTATGCTATTGTACTTATGTATATAGATGTTTTATTTCTAACTTACCCAGTCACATTTGTATTCATTGATATGATTTTACTTGTTGACTAAATGCTAAGCATACTTATCCTATTTCTATTCGTATATATAGAGATGAGTTTCTTGCCTGCCAATGTACTTTGTTGTAGAGTATAAATAATTTACTTTGCCTTTTACTTAAGTTTTATCTTATTGCCTTGCACTAGAATGATTCCTCTCTAGCCTGCAAATATTTTTTTTACACTAGCCTTATCTATCTTGTACCTAAGTGATTTTTAAGCCTGCAAGTATATTTGCTAAAGATTATAAAGTATTTTACTCAAGTTTTTACTTTGTAATTGTTATGATTATTGTTATGGTTAGCTTGCATAATTATTTCTATCTCTAACATAAGTGTGTTTATATTTTATTTTAAAAACTCAACTATCACATAATTAATTACCTATTATTATTTTATTAAGCTATACTCTAAAAGAACACAAACCTTTTATTTAATTTAAATCCAAGCTAAAACCATTTAAACAAATTTTAACTTTTAATCTTGAGTATATTCTAAAGCCAACTGATTATTTATTAAATATTGAATTTAATCAAATTTTCCAAATTACTAAAAGATTAGAGTTTGAAAGCATATCCTTATCTATTAAAACTTAAACAGACTTTAACTATTTACCATATATACAAATATATATATAAATAAATAGAAAACAATTTATTAGCCTTTAAAAGATAATTTATCGGTTAAATATTCATTTAAAAGAAAATATTAATACAATTCATATCCCATTATCAATTATATATCAAATCAATTTAACATTTAATATAGATTATTAAATTGATATTGCTCAAAATTCCGGGATGTCACAACTCTTCATTAGAGTAAATAAAGTTTAAGCTGTTTATTCTCTAATTCTTCCATATGTATTCTCTAGTTTGCAACATATATATTTTTCAATTTGCTTTCTCAAATTTTCTAAGTGTTAGAAATTTTCAGAAAAATCAACGGAGTCTCCTTTGTACGGAGATCCATGTACAATACTACAAAAATGGTTTATGTGATATACATCAACCATTGGGTCGGAAACATAATATATATCATAATTCAACTCTTAAAATTAATCTGAAAACATACCTTTCTTTTTAGCATATTAAAGAGAGTTTGCACAAACTTATATATAACCTTTTTGCTCAATATATTGTCCAACTATCCTCTTTTCACCTGTACTTAACTCAAATAGATGATATTAGTTCATGTTCATAAATAAGAAGTGCTACATTTAATTATTAAAGGGAAATAGATCAATCTCATTTCAGACCTGCTGTAAAGAAGACATGTTTTTACCTAGAAAACAACCAAATCTGAAAATTATTATAACATGAAAGTTGTTCTACTCAGTCTAAGCTTTGCAGCAATATAAAGATCATCAAAATTGGATTTACAGTTTGAAAGTTATGTTAATTTTACTTTCAACTTAATCTTAGTGAATTTTGTAATAGGGCAGAACTGCCTACCCATTTTCAAACCCATTTTAGACTCGGTAGAAAGCAAAATATTTTAAAGTTGTAAAAAGAAATTTTATAGCTTACTGAAAGCTCTTTCATTTTAAAAAATAATAAGCTCATTTGGAGTTATAAATCTCAAGTTATCGCTGTTTTAGTACAGCACTTTTCTAAATGAAATTTCAGCTTTTAAAGTTGATTTAAAATTTGTAATTCTCCCAAACCATTTTAATTTCAAACTACATTTTCAAACAAGATTTTTGCTAAATCATTTATTAAATGATTTTCATTTTACCTGGAAAGCTAAGACATACAAAATTATGATCAACCTTATGTAATCATCATAAAACATTTTATTAAGTTGAAATATTTTCATTACTTTCCAAAATCTACTTTAAAACACAATTAACTATGAAAACTCATTATGGAGTAGATAACTAATTTCTTCCATTATCAAGAGATGATTATGGATTATCCACCAAAATAAACTTTTGGGATATATATAAAAATTTAAAATTACGCTCACAATTTAAAATGAATATACTACATGAATTGTTCATTTATCAAAACAATCCAAATTCACATTTCCACTTGTCACAAAAATTAAATTTCCATCTAATTATCAACATAAACTAATTAAAGTTGATAATTAATTCAAACTTGTTTTCAAAACAATTTTTCAATTTAAAACCCTCAAGTTTAAATACCATTTAAGTTTAAAACAAAAACTAGTTCACAAATTTATACTAAATGTTCTAAACCAATCTTTATTTTCTCTTAAGATAGAGTTTTATATCTATCATCTACTACTACTCAAACAACTAAGTGCCAAAATTTTTTTATAGTCATCATTAATAACTTGTACTAAAATATTCAAGTAATATTTTAATTTTCCAAACCAAAGTATTCTTTTACCTTAAATACATCTTTTTATTAATCAAAGCATCAAATGATATTTTCTTCTAATTAAGACATCCCCTTAATTAGAATTATTTACTTTTACTTACCCAAATTACCATATTCAATTTCATAAATTTCAAATAATTTAAGGGTGTTGCGTCGCCATTGATTTATAGTGAATGACCTCATCGATTGGCTGCAGAATTGATCGAATGATCAAAACTGCCTCGCCACTCATCCAACACTCACTATGGTTCAATGGTCTCATTAAACATTTAGAATAAAAATTAATACTCCACCATATTAACTATTTTCAAACTTTACATATTAAAACTCAATTTACCATGTCTAACTCTCTCATCAAAGCATTTAGGAAATCCCTATCAATAACATTGGCCAAACGCATCGACCAGAATTCTTAAAGCACTAGACGGACAACCCAACACAAAAAAAAATCATTTTCTTTAAAAACAAATACCTCATATATAATACTCAAAATATTTTTTACGTTTCCCAAAAACAAAGATCCAATTTCTCTTAGAAACATATCTTGAATTTTTTTTTTAAAATTTTGAAAACACAGTTTATTATCTATTCTCAAAATCAAGGAACACAAATAGAGGTCATCGAGATATAAGATTAAGGATAAGATACCTACTCGAATGAGAAGAAGTAACATTAATAACAAATCATTACTTCAGATCAAGTAATACCACAAAGTATATCAACAATTGAGTGTCCAAAGAAGATATCTCAAAAGGGGTAAGAATGGCAATATCAAATAAATTCAATGAATCACCTCATTTGAATATCAAAACGGACTCATAGAAATCAACAGAGTCACAATGATTGGAATTCAAGATATATCATCAACATCTCGAAATTCAAGAGTGAATACAGAGACTTTGGAATCATCATTGACATTCCAAAGAACAAGAAAAAACAAATCAGCCAAAATTAGGATACCTAAATATAGGATCTTTCGAATCACAGAATGCGGCTTGAAAATACTCAAGCTACTCCATCTCAAATCCTTCCAAACTCTAGATAGGAAAAAGCATGCTAATTCGCATGAAAAGATAGGCTACAAGGAAAAATCCCAAAATCCTCAAACATCATACCAAATATTGCGGATCCCCTCAGTAGGACTCACAATCCTCAAAGAAATCAAAAGATAAGAAGATCAAAGATCATCAACGAACTTCTTCGATACGGATGGGTGTCAAGCAACCGTACTGAAGAGGACTCGAATAAAACAATCAGGATTAGGATTACTCCTAAGGTAGGATGTCATCAATTCTATTTTTGGAATACTACGGAATAAAATATTCCTAGACATATCCCAAACTTCAATCTCAAAGGACACGATAAGATAATGGACACAATGATTAAGGGATTTGTAATATTTGTACTGTACTTGGATATATCGTAATATATGCTTCTGTTCTATATTTATCCTATTTTGTTCTTAATTAAGCTTTGATACCAAGCTGTGATGCCCCACCCCGAGACCAACATTAACAAAGAGAATTACTGGATAATTCTGTCTGCTAATTCGGAGAATAGGGCTGGTTAGGAGCAACCATCTATAATCTTGTCTTAAACATCTACTAAATACGTCAATAAATGCTCTATGTTTTTTCCTATCTCTCATGGATCGACATATCCAATAAATGCTTAATACAAAACTATATGTGGCTAATGAATCTATCAAAACAAAATACAATAACTGAATGTTTAACACATCACAGAAATGTAACCATCATATAAATAAATACATATACACTAATACATCCCAGTATGATACAAACTGATACACAAAAGTGGTACAGAGACCACACTATATACATCTAATCAAATACATATCAGAGTCAAGCGGAAAGAAAAATAACTACAAAAAAGTGCTAGGATGATATCCAAGCAGATGCATCAAAGCTAAGTCCCGTAACTGATAGCTAACCTGAAACAACTCGGTCTGACCTGGGTATAAAATACACGGGTCAGTCTAGCTAAAGCAATCAGTTGATAAAGGATAGACAATAATATGAAGCATACGATATAAGGTGATAATTCTTCTTGAATAAGAAGAGGCAATAGAAAGAACACATACTCATGACTTAAGTGAACTAATGTGACTTAAGTATACAAAGACCTCAAAAGAGGTAAACTCAACCATAATACTCAAATAATACAAACAATTGCCTCATATCATCAGCGACATCTCAAAATATCTATATGGTTTCAATGAACTATGTCTCCTAAAAAAGAGAAGTCTCAAATTCAAAACTCAAGAAATGCCATAAATGGAAAAAACAATTATAAACTCATAATGGAGTGATCTCAAAACTCCAAATACGCCAAATAGCATACTCATCAATAAGTAATATATCTCCAAGAAGGAGATTATAAATCTTATATAAAAAAGCCGAAGATGGCAAACTCAAATCTTAAATAAGGAAGAATCTCCAAACTCAATTATACCTCATCTCATCGGTATAAGTGTATATAAATCTCAAACTCAACTCGCCAAAATGGAAAAACCGAAAATATCCGATAAAATCATGAAATCATCCAATCTCATAAGTCAAGGAACTCGATAAGAGTTCAAAACATCATAAATGAAATCACCATATATATAACATCCCAAATAGCACTAGGCTATCGATATAATAAAACAATTTAAGATGTTAAAATCATAATAAAACGGAAAACTCGGAAAACTCAGAAAACTCAGAAAACCCGGATTGGTCAGGTCCTCGATTGCATACCGAAGCTATGATGCATGTGCTAAACTCTTATCCAGTGCTATTTATAATTTAGGTACTTATCTCATGGACCTGAGGGTCATACTCGTGGTGACCAAATTCACATAACTCGTGGTGACTGAAGTCACATAAGTCAGATGACCCGAAGTTCTATAGCACTGGCATACTCGTGGATGTGTTATAAACTCTTAGAAAGGAACCCGAAAAGTGTTAATGTGTCTTCCATACCACACGTTCGCACTAAATGGTTTACTAACTGATAGTTAATTGATAAAATTAAAATAAAATCTCAATTCTCGAAAATCTCAGAATAATCATGTATCTTGCCTCATCTCATTGGCAAGTATCAAAAGACATCATAATTTATTTCATCTCATCGACAAGTAAAAACATTGTGATGGTTTCTCATAAACCATAAATCTCAAAGTACAAACCCAAGACTTGCCTCGTCCATCGGCAAGTATAAAAACATCATGATGGTCCTCATCGACTATACTCCTAGAATGGGATATCTCAAACCTTAAAACTCACCAAATATTGGTCATCTCAGAAAATTCCCATAAATAGGAATTATAAAACTCAAAATACGCCATAAAATTGCAAAACAACTCAAAATCAATAACCTTTAATAGCTTCGATCATACAAGTTTGGAATTAACCGAGAAAGCAAACTCATGTGTCCCATACCACGTGTTTTACTGAATCGTTTAATTCTCTTTCTCATATGATCGAATAGTGCAAAAATGTGTATTTTATATTTAAAATAACTTATTAGAGAAAACTAGCTTTAAAAACTATTTTCTGAAGACGATTATTGAAACCAATATTTGAAATTCCTTTATTATAAGAATAAATAGATATTATAACTCAAAAAAATAAAAAAAATATTATATAATAATTATTGAAATTGCCCATTTATTTTCAAAATTAATTCGAAATCGTTTGGAGAGAACCATGCTCGAAAACAATGAAAAAAAAAAGAAAATACCTCAAAACCGATAACCTAAATTCAATTCAAATTCAATTCAAATTCAATTCAAAATCAATACAAATTTGAATTTCAAAGAGGTGATTTTTCTTTTTTTTCTGTAAAGAGGAAGAAGGAGAGGAATGAGTTTGTACGTACTGTAACTTGTTTTTCTCACTTCCTCTTTAGGCTTAGGCTGGCTAATGGGCCAATGGACCCAAAAGAAGAAAATAATTAACTAGCCTAAGTCATAAAATCAACACTTCAATCAAAATGTGTACATATTTACACTATACTATGAAACAATGTCAGTTTTCTTCACATTTTTACACAAGAAAATATGTAATCTTACATACATATAAAATAAAACATTTTCCACCATATAAAAAGATAAATTTATATTTTTAAAACATTTTTATTATTAAAAACCTTTAATTTACAAAAATACACTATTTTCACAATTAAATGCAAAAGTCCACATTTTAACTTCTAATTTTCAACAAAAATTATTTTCTTGCTTAAAAAAACTAACCATTTTAACTTAATTTCATAATTAAAAAACATTTTTAAACCAATTTCCATCTTTTTATTTAAATAAACTCCCTTTAAAAAATATCAAATACTTCATTTAAAAATTATTAAAAGAAGTAATTGGCAATAATTAATAAATTTATTGCATTTTCTCTAAATAAAAACCCTTTCCCATTCATTATTAACTCAACAAATAAATTAAAGCTTTCAAACTTTACTTTCTCATTTTTATTCCCAAAATTTATTGTTTATTCCAAATATATAATTTAAAATCTCCAATTTTATTTTAATTCACAATATTAAATCATAACTACCGTTATAATTTAATATTTACAGATAATTTCCAAAACCAAGGTTGTTACAAAACATCTTCTCTTTTGATAGGATATGGAAATTTACTATGTTAACATATGTTGAATAGAAGTTTAGCTCAAAATATATTAAAATATAGTAAATTCCAAAAGTTGAACATTAAGATAAGAATGAAATAAAAATACCAAATAAATGAAAAGTAATGAAAAAGGAAGTTTGATTTATGGGCAAGGATTAAAAAAAGAATAGAAAATGAAATGTAATATGTATATAAGCAGCCTTGAATATGCGTTTATGACGGGTGTGAATTCCTAAAATTTAATTATAAATTATAGAAAGAAAATGACATGAGCCATTGGAATGGCTGGAATGCAAAAAAACATCCAACCGTAGGACTCGTGGAGAGTATCTGCTTGCACATAGAGAAAGAGATACCCTCAGGTTAGTAGTTTGCTTGAAATAGAAGCTCCATAAACAATCATACATTCATTAGAAATAATGAACATTGGTTGTTGGGCGGATGTTGAGGCTGGACTCGCATAGTCAAAATAGGTCTGCTTTAAAATTAGTTAAAGGGAGGTATTGCCTTGATTGTGTTAGGTAGTCTAAACAGACGATGGTAGGGATAAACACCATGCAACATGTGTGGTACCAGTTTTCTTTTAAAGGGGTATGGCTGCATTGGTCTCGGGTCCGTTATCGGTCCATGTGGTCAACGGGAAGGATAGGGTTACACCTAACCGATCTTTGCCACCTAATAGGCTTGATCAGTTCGGTAATGCACCATCACAGTTGTTTGCTAGTTTGTTTGATAGGCTAAGGCAAGATAACCCATATGGAGATTTCTTGAAAACATGGATGGGGTGGTTGGTGGAGCTGAGTCTATGTTATAGGAAGCAGACAAAGTAGAAAATCCCTAAAGAAAACATGACCTAATGGAGCGGTACGCACTATAGGATTTCCTTGAGATATACGATGGTGAGATCGTGATACAAAGAGGTGTTGAATCCTGACGAGATGCTGAGTGAGAGACACTAGAGAATGGTATCTAGGTCGATTAGGGGACCATGTGTTATAATATATATATATATATATATACACATATCTATGTATGTATGTATGTATGTATGTATGTATGTATGTATGTATGTATACAGGCTATAGATGAGAATGGTTCGTACAAAGGGATGGAGTCGAAATGACTAATGACATAATCAAACATAACATGTAATAGTGAACAATCCACATAAGCAACCGTTATGTATAAGATCTATAATTTACCAATCACCAGAACCTTATTCCGACCGCTCCTCATTTCAACCCACGGGATGGATTGAAGGACAAGTACTGGTGTTTGTTGTATTCGGTGTTGACAAGGACACTTGATTATGGAAGTTTCACACCTTGGTCAGCATTTATGTGATCTATTATATTTTAGATTATTCCGCTGCAAGTTATTTCGTTAGAGCTCCAATATGCACTTTTTTGTTTTATTTATAGGATACCAAACCAAAAATCTGTATTCTGTCGAACTTGGGTTTTCAATTTAGCGAAAACACAGGCCCACTAGGGTACGGGTTGTCACATTTGTCATCAAAGCTAAGGTTAGTTGATCTTGAAAATTAGAAGACGTTGAGTGAACGTATTTGTATTTTGCCTATAAATATAACACACATTTAATCATAGTAATTTTGACCATAGATTAGTTGCATATGGAAAGTCCTGAAGTTGGATGGTATATGACTCCCTAGTTGGGCCTTAGTAGCCAAATGATTGTAGATCCCCATAAGATTATGTACAATAGATGTAGATAAAGAGAAAATAAGAATCCATATGTTATAGTTGGATTTTCAATAGTGAGAAAGGAAAACATCAGTAAATTAAAGGAAAGACGTTTTTAAATGAACGGTTAGAAATCCATTTTGAGTCCAACCTAATAGAAAATATTTTAAAATTTAGATTTTTGAGAAAAGTACATGATATTGGATTCTGGAAAAGTATTTATATAATAAAAGTTTCATTGGAAGTTAAACTGAAAAGTTTCTATAAAATGGTTTTATAAAAGCAATATATTTGAGAAAAAAATTTAGGGCATATATAGCTCGCTAGTTTCTTTGTAAACATGAAGTGTAGAATTAAAGCTAAAGTATAAATCGATTGTGTTAAAATCTAAAAAATTTCAATGAAGAAAATTTTGTAGAAAGCTATTTCTTTTGAAAAAAAATAGTAGGGCAATATAGATCATAGGTTTTCCATGATAATTTTTTTTTGGTTGTAAAGTAAATTTTATGAGTGGACAGTAGAAAGTGGTATAAGTTTGAAATATGAGTAAATAATATAGAAAGGAAAATTTGGAATCCTAAATAAAGCTGTATGCGAATGCATTATAAATGGTTTAAGTAAGAAGACAGTGATTCAAGAGAAAACAATTGAAATAAGTACAGTTTAGGTTGAGAAGTTGAATACCAGAAAAATTACAAAATATAAATAGAAACAAGATTTTATTTATTATAATTAAGTTAGGATTTAACATATTTTAATTTATTGAAATGAAAAGAGATAACAATATAAGTTTCTATGAATCAATCGATTTACAAATAAAGGTGTTTTGTTTGAAATAACAAAGAATGTAAATGTAAAGAAAGAGGTGTACAAAATATAGGAATTCTCTTTTAAATGATTCATAGGGAATTATAGCATTAACAATTCCTCTTGAATGGGGAAAGTAATTCCAGTGCATTAAAGTATAAGTTCCTTGAATATAAGAAGAATGTAATAATTAGAAATTATGTAGGAGACCATAAGAAGAAATTTGACTAGTAATCAAACTATAAGTAACATATAAAAATTAATATTTTATATTGTACCTTTTAGAAGTCCCCCTAACATGCAAATAGTGACTCCAACTACGATTGGCAGTGGGGATAGAAAGAATAATAGAATAAAAGTTGTTCTTAACTACTCCAGTTTTATAGTTTAAAATTATGGTAGATGTTTTCGCAACATTCTGAAGTATATTTTTTGGAAGGAATTGTTTGGGGAAATAAAAAAGTTTTTGAAAGAAAAACTTAATAAATAGTTTGATTAAAATCCAAATTTATATGAAGTAAAAGTTAAAAGGGCCTTTAAAAAGAAAACTTTGATTTGAAGAAAAGGAACGAAAAGTTTTAAAATTTAGATTTGCCAATGTGATAAATTCAAAATTATTAAATTATAATTTTAAAAGTTAAAGACACCTAGTACTTTTGAATTTAATAGAAGGTTTCTAAGTTGTACTCTTAAGGACAAAGGTTTTAGGATTGAGATTTTCAGAAATTTTAAAGTTAATAATTTTTGAAAAAAATTTAAAGACCAGACCAAAATTTTAAATATGGAGTAGATAGGATTTAGTGTATAGGGAAGACGTGGTAAAAGATAAGGCTATGAAGAAGGTAGCAAAGATTACTCTTGAAGTGGTAATAAGGAACCCCGTTGAGTGCAAAGAATTATGGCAAGAACCTAAGGAAGCTTTGTTAGACATGAATGTAAGATTTGAGAATACCATCAAGGAATTTGGATTAAAATAAGATGGTAACAAAGGATTTTGAGTTGGAAAATACCCATGGAGGATACTGGAAAACTTAAGTTAAGATATGAGGATTGTAGAGGGATGACATGTTGGAAGGTCCATTTAACATGAGTATGAAGTGATAGAGTCACAAATCATTAGTTTTAGTTGATGTTATAAGGTAGCTTCCAGCAGTTTTTCTACTTATGTTTGGTTGTTAGCATTGATTTTCCTTATTAGGGAAAAGTCACGTATGATATTATAGGAAATATTCCTTTTATTTTATTTTCAATGTGGACCGCAATATTATGGGAAAAAAAAAGATAAGTAAATTTCAAAAATGATAGAGAACTAATACGAAGAAAAGATAATAGTAGAGTCTGGAAGTTAAAAAAAATAAGAAAATTTATTAAATTAACTACTAAAATGGAAATGAAATGATATTGATAAATTTCAACAAGCGGTGGATAGAGGAGGAATGTTGAGTAGCTACGGGTCAATGTCATTGTATCTCAAAGGGTAAAAATTATAATTGAACTTGGTTGCTGGATGTTGTTGAAAAATAAAATATAAATTTTTGGAACTCAAAATATATCGTGTAAATTAAGAGAAGCCTACTATGGACATTGGATTATTGACTAAACCCTAATTTCTTGAGATGTGGAAACTTGTGTTTGAAAAAGTAATACATATGTATACTTTTGAAAAATGAAATATCTCTACCAATTTTTTTAAAGATATTTAAGTTCAATTTTTTTTTGAATATTTTAGAAAGTAATATAAAAATATTTTTGAATTAAAATAAATTTTGAAATTTTGAAAATGCCATATATTTGACAGTAAGGAATAGTTGACAGGTTAGTTAGTATGGATTTTACTGTGTAGTAGAAGTGGCAATAAAAAAAATATGATTAGAAACAATGGAGAAAACTGTTATAGTTAGAGAATCACTTTCTCCGTATCATGTTAGTAACCAAAAATTTGATTTTTGAAATAAACCATATTTTAAAAACTTAAGAAGAAATTGACTTATGCAAACTGTACTTGAAAAAGTTGGAAAAGAAATGGGTGCAAAAGAGGAAATTCTAAAATACAAAAGAAAGGGGTACATAAGAGGTCAAATATGGAATTTTTCATCTAGACCTGTTCCAAAAATAGGAAAATAGGTTAAGAAAACTGAATTTTTCTAAAACTTAGATGTGAACAAAGGTGTGCTAAGATTTTGGATGGTGGGGATTAGATGAAAAATTAGTTGAACTACACTTTTATTCATAGTAGTATGGAAAATTTTTGGATGTAAAAGCATGTTTTTAGATTTTACAAGTTGCATACATGTAGATATGACAGTATATTTAGGGTGTGCAACATATATTTTTTGAAAATTGGTTTAAAAGAAAGCATTCACATAGGAGGTGCCAATTTAGAATTGCTTAGTTAGCATATCATATGCGTTGTGATACACCGTGCACCATACATGATTTGTTGTAAAATTATTTGCAAACTCATGATTGGTTAGTTTAGAATGGATGTGCGATAGGTTTGCATGATCAAACCCTCGCAGAATTTCAAGAACGAAATTCTGTTAAGGGGGAAGAATGTAACACCCATGATTTTTATGGTAATTAATTAAAGGGAAAATTAATTAATAAATAGTAAAAAATGAAAAATTAAAATTTTGCATATGTCAAAGTCTGGCCACGAATCTTGCATTACTACTAGTGATTTTCTAATCCATTTTCATATATAATGTTTTCCGATCGGAGTTCAAATGGAAAAGTTATTATCGTTTGAAGTTTTAGCATCGGAATTAATTATATTTGTAAATATATTAATAAAATCAATTAAGACTAATTAGATGTTAATAAATGTAAACATTTAAACTAAAATATCAGAGGATTTATAAAAAGGAAAAAAAATTGAAGAGATCAATTAACATGGGGAAAACAAATGAACGCAATCAGTTAGAAGAAGTAACGCAATCAACAAAATCAAATCACCTTAAAAATACTCATAAATACGCTATATAGGTCAACCATGACCTACTGTAGGTCAATCATGGTCCTAGAAGGGTCAAATCGAAAGGTTTTGTGAGCGGCAGTGAATTAAAGCCATGTGGCCTAGACTTAATCCAGTTCCATCTGATCTCAGATATCTTAAAACAAAATGGGATACGATAAGATAGAATGCAATAGAAACAAAGACAAGGAATGGGTTACCTACCCCTAATGGTCAAAGCGAGCCCTTTCATTCAATTCTTCATTCTTGAATGGAATTAAGAATTAATCAAATCTCCCCAAGTAGGATTCAAACCTACGACCAATCGATTAATAGCTGACCGCTCTACCACTGAGCTACTGCGGTTAGCACTGATTTGAAGCTCTATAAATTAGGATCTAGGGCTCACATCCAAGTCATAATTTTCTAATGAGTATCTTAAATTGACATTTAAAAATAGGCTTCCGGGGCATAGTCTCGGATTTCGACGAAACTAGTTCCATTGGATCCGTAATATTGTATTATTATCGGATTTCAAATTTTGTAGCTTTTGGAATTATCGATTAGCCGTACGAGATGTAAATGTGCTGAAATTTATATCGAAAATTTAATATAATAATTTGGTTACAAAAGCTATCTTCTCCATACGATCAAATTAGGACTCGAAACTTTTTCCATTGCGTTCGGAATAGGGTTATAACCTTACGAACGCCTGGCGGCATGCCTCAATAGGGGTTCTGAATTTCGAGTTACGTTATTCGAGATATTTTGAAAATCAAATAATATTACATATAAATCAAATCAAGGTCCTTAAATCAGCCGACCTACCCATTCTTTTCTTATTTTAAATCGAGACTTTCACTCTTTGTTTTGTTTCAGATCAAATCAAAACATGTCTCCCTTCCCTTTTCTTTTAAATCGTGTTATTGCTTCCTCCTTCTAAATCGTGTAGTTCCAATTTCATAAAGAAAAAAATATACAATCGATCGAAGAACAAATAATATTGTTTGAAGTTTCGTACAATGGCATTTGCGATGAGCATCAGCAAGAACGACCAAGGCGAAGCGGGGCGATTCATGCTACAACTAGGTGATGGCAAAGTCACGAGCTTGCTTGCCTTAGCATGAGTGCGAGGGTGGACGTGGCGTGGCGGGGGCAGTGTGTGTTCTGGGATCAGAGTTTGGGTAGCGGGTTTTCGGCGCATTCCTGAGGGGTTCGCGGCGGAGATGGATGCAAGCAGGGACTTGGGTGCTCGTTGGAGGCAGAAGACTTGACGAACTAGGTGAGATTGTCGGCTTTCGGAGGATGCAAAGCAGGAGTTATGTAGTAGGTGTTCTTTTGGGTGCACTTGATTTTCAGGCTGCTAAGGCAAATCAGCAAACTATGGTGGAGTTGGTGAGCAGCGGGGTTGGAGTGATTTTTATTTTAAAACGTTAATTAAGCTACATGATTATTTAATTAAAATCGTTATCTTATAAAATATGTAACTCCTTCGTACGAGGTTGAAATCAAACCAAATAAATTTGTGTTGCACTCATTCCGACGAATCTACGCAGAAAAATTGGTTTTGGATTTTTCGGAGTCAGCTGGTTATTTAAGAAATTGAAAATTGGGATGATCAGCAAAATTAAAATCAAAGTGAGTAAAATCTCACTCATTTGGATTTCCAAGTTTTAAATTTAAATAGTTAAATTTAATTATTAGATGCTTGGTTGAATTGATGAATTATAATTATCTGTTGGATGCTATATATATATATATTAGTATATATATTAGTATTTGGAGTGATATTCTCGCACATTATAGCGGATGAGACCTTATGCGCCCCGCATAATAGCGGACGCAGGGAAATAGGTTGGAGGGATTCAACTGGATTCCTCAAATTTATTGTGTATATTCATATATGATGATATATGAATTGTGTAGAATAATTTATTATAGATTATTATAGTGATTAAAATTATTGGATGCTATTGTGGCACTGGTCTGAATTTTGATAATTTAAATACTATAATTTTTTTAATTTATGGAATAAAGGGATTTGGCATAAAAATATATATATTGGAACTGGAGTTATTTTTTTAAAGAATTGAATTAGAAAAATATATTGATTTTGGTTATACCTAACTATTGTGAATTATTAGATGGGATTTAAAAAAATGAATTATATAAGAGAATTTCATAAGTGATATTCTGAAAATATAAAAAGGAGTTAAAAATAATATTGGGAATAGGATTGAAGTGTAAATGGAATTTATAAGAAAAGAATATATATAATGGAGTTAAATAAATAAGATTTGTTTATAAACAAATAAAAGCCAAAAAGGGTTATAAAATTTAAAAACAATGTTTATAAATAAAGGAATTCGATAGTAGATGATAATTGGAAATATAAATTCATAGGGTGAGTTTATCTTAGAATATGGAAAAAATGGTTGAGAAAAATAGTAGACTCTATTTTTGAAATGGGAATGGTTACGGAATCAGAATTAAAATCGATATGATGTGGAATCGAGAGGAAGTGTAACGTTTCAAGATTTTCGACTTCTGAAAATCGACATTAATACATCCATTGTATCAACTGCCGAGCAATCGAATGACGGAAAACCAAATTATTATGGTTAAAATGAAGAGGTAGAAGAAGACAGAAAGAAAGAAAGAAGAAACAACAGAAACAATATCAGAATCTCACATATCGCAGCGGAACAACATATAATAGATAAATGAATAATCTTTAAATCAAGAACTATATCAATTTATACATTACATCACCATCAAAGTGTACAACAACAATATACAACACAATACATCAATGGACAGTTATATAAACTTGTCCTCATACAGAATACACAGCGGAATAAATAATATCATATACAAGTGATACGCCTCGCCATCCAGCTCGCCACTTGAGCTCCACAGCATCTCCTGAATCCAGAATGACCTGATAACC
The DNA here is from genome assembly GCA_030737815.1 of Allium fistulosum. Taxonomy (NCBI): domain Eukaryota; kingdom Viridiplantae; phylum Streptophyta; class Magnoliopsida; order Asparagales; family Amaryllidaceae; genus Allium; species Allium fistulosum. The sequence goes on along the minus strand of CM060901.1, from coordinate 806,114,539 downwards.
TGACTCTTGGCTGCCCGTGTGTAAAATTATGGGCACCCAGAGTTTAGGAAAGGAACAATAAACTCCAGGTCAGTCATGGGACTGGTGTGAGAACTTAAAACAGTTTATCTTTGAAACAAACAACAAAAGAATTTTCAACATTGAAATCCGCAATGCTTTTGGAAAATGAAACTACCATAAGACCTCCCACCACACACATAATGCAATCGCGGACTTGGAGAAGATTTCTTTTTATGGTAGTCAAATATGCTTGCTACGCAAGAAAAACTCTTTTGATATTATTGCTAGTGCATAGTGTGAAAATTCTTTCGAAAATAAAATATTAATCTTAGCCAGCATAGGTACCATTATATTATGCCTGCTATAGCTGCCGCCTGAGGAGATAGGTTATACAAATTGCAATCGTAAAGGGCTCGTATTGTTTCTTTGGATTTTCCAACAAATGGTCAGGCTAAGGAACTTCCTACTGCCAATGGGATCGCCTCTGGCGGGACGTCCCGAGAGTCAACCTGCTCTCTGCCAACACAAGGCCGGGTTACCTCTTACACTAGATAACTACTATACGAATACGCCACCCCCCGGTCCTTTGGGACCTTTATCCGAAGCGCCTCGATCAAAACAACAATCACACAGTAAATGAGATTGGAGTATCCACGTAGGTTAAATACCAGGGCTCATACCTGATACCACCCTTTTTCCAGAAGGAAATGACATACCCTAAAGGGAGCGACCCTCATAACCTTGCCGCATATTCCTGTTTCGACCATTTCCGGGTTGTGAGGTCCTGACGAAGTCTCGTCCACAAAGCTACGCTTTTTCAAAAAGCCATGCTTTGATCAACAAATGATCAATAAATAATCATCACACAGCAACACTCAGCATGCCACACTACAAAATTGGGAGTATATCACTGATAATTTTCATCTGCATAACCTCTGAGCTCGTACGTCTCAGAGAATGGTGTTAAGCTAAGAGAATAAATTCTCCACCACCAACAGAAATGTATTTGAAAGAAATCGGCTTTATATCTCAAAATGTAATGTCAGACATGTAACCATACAAGTCTGTTCCGGGTTCGAACAGAACCGAAGGCACTTCCAAAGAAGCCCTTACGATCTGGGTATTCACAGTCCCGATCGAACTTCCCATCACAAAGGAAATCTCTATACTGTAGCTAACGGTGCAGAGACAATCGATAGGTCATCCTATCGTTTTCACAAATACCCGGTCTTCACCACCGGTCTTCAATACGATCCATATCGTCGTATCACTAACTCGGAATGGGTTATATGACACAAAGGTCTTTTCTCGGCTAACCAAAATAGTGAGCACAATATTGAAAACATATGGATATAGGGATTTCAATTAAGTCACAACTTATTACCCAAATCCTTTACTTTAAATGGTTTAAATAAATCACCATTTTAAATCTTTAAAAAGAAAGATTTACTTCACAAAGTTTACCCGGTTTCACAAAGATTCATTCACAGATTTCCAAATCAATTTCCATTTCAATTGGATTAACCCATTAAATCTTTAAATTAAGATTTAATTTATAGCTTTCAAAACTATTCACAATTCAAACCTTTTATAATATAAAAGATACACCTTTTTAAAATCTTCTTTGATTTCAAAATAAAGCTTTAATCATCTTCACAAAGGTTAATTCATAGTTTTTCCAAACTATTTACAATTTCATTCCAACTTGAAATGTTTCGATACAAATTGGAAATCTTTTCACTTTATGAAAGCTATTATTATTTGAAAACAGATAGTTTTCGTTTTGGGAAAAACTGGTTACAATTACACAGTTTAAAGCCATCCAAGTATAAAACTTGGATTTAAATTTAAATTTCCAAAAACCATATTTTAAATGGTTAAAAACCCATATAAACACCTTTTATAACTTATACAATCTTTTAAACCAAAATTCCCAATTCATTGAATTCAAACTTAAATCAAATGATCTAAATTCCAATTTTTATTAAGTTATTTAAAATAACTCTTATTTTTTAAACTCATTTTCAAAAACTTTCAATTTAAATTCCAAAACTATTTTGGATTCAAGAATTCAATTTTCAAAATTGATAAAAATCTGTGACTTAATCGATTTCCACGTGAAATCCACATTGGTGTGTGTATGGTGTAGTCCAGGGGTTTAACACAATAGTGCAACAACATTCAATCATCACAGATCAAATATAACAATATAATTGATAAGTGGTATAAACTATAATGCTTATCTATTATTCACAGATCACAGATATATATATCATAGATAAACAAATTACAGATCACGACACAATCAGGATATATCACAAAACATCACATATCAGAGATGTCAAACAATTCAACATCCAATATAATCCAAACATCCATAGATAGGATCAATTTAATCATCTGATTAATTTAAATGAAATAAATTTCTATAAATCAATTTTACTAGTTACGGTAAATTAATAATCAATTAATTTCAAATTGATTTTCAAATTTATTTCAAAACACCAAATCAAATTTTCAATGAATTTCCAAATAAATTCCTTTTTAAAATAAATTTCTTTATCTCTTCAAATCTATTTAAAAATCCAAATTTTAAATAAATTCTTCAACTTATAATAATATTTTCGAAATCCATTTACTAAGCCCTTTTCCCCAAATTTTGAAATTTAATCCAATACAGTTCAAAAATAAGACTTTTACCTTTTAACTCCTTTTAAATTTATCCAATTATCAAAAATAAATTTTCGATAAATTTTCAAATTATATTTCTAAAATCCAATTTTATTTATTTCTAGTATCCAACGATACCAAAAATATATTCGGCTAAATTATAGCCTACCACAATCTCAATCACAAAGATAATCATACACAGATTATAATTAATCACACACAACATTGAAACAAATTCAATTATTTGAGGAATCCAGTTGGATCCCTCCAACCTGTTTCCCTGCATCCATAGATGTTAGCACAATACCAATTACACTTTGAAGTGGAATATCGCGGTATATGGGATTTATAAAATATTATCCGCTATTATGCGGCGCAATAGGGTCTCATCCGCTATATAATGCGGGAAATCAACTCCAAATACATATATAATACCAATTCCACTTCACAGTGGAATATTCGCGGTATATGTTTTTAATAAATAACCTCCGCTTAATATACGGCGTATAGGGTCTATTACAGTTCAACAAATGACAACCATCAATCCAAACACACAATCAAGCGATTTTAAATTTAACTATTTAAAATTTAAATCGAAACACAATTCGATTGAGTGAGGAGTTCTCACCTTGCTTCCAATAACGATTGCAGTAATTTATTTCGAATAAAATTAAACATGCATTTAATTTTACCCAAAATTCAAACTAGCTCCAATCAACTCCAATCCAGTTCCAGTGCATAGTGCTCGACAAAACGAACCCGACGCAATTCGTTTCATAATTTTTCGACCTCGTAAGAAGAATATATACATTTTGTAACATCCCGTATTTTTAAGCCATTGAATTTGAACATTTAATTCATTTTAAATGTTTAATATGGATTTAAGATTTATTTGAACTAAAAAGGATTGGTTTAAACTAAAATAACAAGTGATAATTTCTAATGTGGAGGTTTAATTTGAGATTGGATAATAATAATTAAATATTCGAAAATTGGGATAAAAGGTGAATTTAGGGTAGATGATTATAAAAATGGTGTTTACATGTATTTTTAAGCTCAATTGGGTATAAATAATATTGTTGGATTTTTAGATGAATTTTAAAGTTGATAAATTATTATTTGGAATTTTATATTAATTTAAAAATGAATTTAATATTATTAAAATGCAATTTAATCAGATTTTGGTCTAGGATGAGCCAGAATGATTTTTAACGTGTTTATAAATTTTATCTGATTTATTGTTAGGTTATTAAAATTTTAAAGGTGAAATTTTAAAGCATTTTCGTCAATTTTGAAAATCACCTGATTTAATAGACGAGTTAAAATAGCCTTCCGGGGCACAGTCTCGGAATTCGACGAAACCAGTTTCATTGGATCCGTAATAGTTAATTATTATTGGATTTCAATTTTCGTAGCAATCGGAGTTGTCGTTTGACCGTGGCAGCTCGAAACGCATCGAAATCGATTTAATCGATTTAATTTTAAATTGATCGTTTAATTTCGTATCTCGCGCATACGATCAAATTAGCTTACGAAACCTGTTCCATCATGTCCGGAACGCGGAAAAACCCTAGAATCGCCTGTCGGAACGCGTAGTTTGGAGTTCGTTAGTGTAAACTGTTAACTTGAGGATTTTATGAATTAAATAATATTAAACAATTATATAAATTCACGTTATTTATCAAAACCCTAATTTTTCTGGAGCCGCCGTTTCTATTAGTTTCAATGGCCGGTAGATCTCCATCTTCTTCTTGTCGTATCTCTTCATCCATAAATTTTTACGCAAGATCTCGAACTACAAAGTTGTAGTACGCTTCAAGTACTTTAGATCCAACGGTCGGAATCATCACAGGCGCAGCGAGGAGGGAGAAGTGGAGGCGCGTTCGTGGGGCGTGTGACGTGCTGCTGCGTCGCCTAGGGGTGGCCGAGTGCCACTGCTTTTTGGGTGATGGTGGAGTTCGTCATGACGTACGCGGGGTCGTTGTTTGATCGAACTCGAAGTGGTTGTGGAGGGAGCGGTTCGAAGCCCTAGTTTCGTGGTGATGGGTTTCGTTAGCCTGAGCTTTCGAACGGGAGGTAGGAGATGAGCGGCATGGTAACGTTGTTTAAAAAAAAAAAAGATATTTGTTTTAAAATGTTATTCAAACTTTAATAATCCGTAACTATTTCATACGATCTCAGATTCAGACGATTTTGGTAGCGTTGGAATCGCAGAGACGAGCACTTCGCGATGGTGCAGTTCCGGAATCATTCCGGGCGAGTAGAAATTTGGGTTAAATCGGACGTCGTCCGGTTTAATTTAAATTTCGAACGCTCGCCGAAACTCAAAGTGAGTTTTCCTCACTCACATCTGGATGCTAGGCATTTTAAATAGTTAATATTTAAATATCTGCGTGGATGGCTGAATATAATTGTTATTATCAGTCTGGATTGATATTTATATTGTGATGTGCTAATATCTGTGGATGCAGGGAAAACAGGTTGGAGGGATCCAACTGGATTCCTCACAATGTAGCAATTATTTTATAATTGATAGTGATACCTGTTTATATGTTGTGATTGATAAACCTGGAATTTTAAATTGTTCTGTGAAATTTGTTGTATAAATTATAATTCCAGAATTAAATTATAAATGAATGAATTGGGGATTTAAAAGAAATTAAAGAAATTGTTAAATAAGGAATTTTAAAGGAATATAAAAAAAAAAAAACTGGATTCTGTTTTAGAATGGAGAATGTAAATTGGTAAAATTGGGATTTTAAATATTGTGGAAAATTTATCAATCGTTAAATGGAAAGTATAGATTTTCTGGAAATGAATTCTATGAAATTATAAATTGAGAGAAATAACAGTGGTATATTGTAATGATGAATAGTGATATCCGGAAAAGTAAAATATGTTAAAATGAAGCTTCCGAATTTAAATGTACAATTTTAAGTGTTAATAGAATATTTTAAAATACCGTTTTCTTCATTGGGATTTTATTTAAGTGAATTGGAAATTTGGCTTCCATTGGAAATTCACCAAAAATGTTTAATTTAAAATGTTTTAAACTATGATTTAAAAATGAATTTCCGGATATGGGAAATTGGGTGTGAACTTCGGATGAAGTCATAGTTAAATATGGGATTTGGGATTTATGTTGTAGAACATAATTGACTTGAAATAAATCAGTGGATTTATATGAAGAGTACTTTGAAATGTTTTGAAACGGGAAAGTGTTTCCCTGGGAAAACCAAGTAAATGTTTATAAAAAGATTTTATTTAACTAAAGGTTAAGTTTTAAATCGTTTAAAAAGTATTTTTAAGGAATCGTTATTTTTAAAGAAATAAATTAATAATTTTTGATACCGTAATAATTTGGGAGTATATTAGCAATTATTTTTACGAATGGATTTATTTAAAAGTTGGTTTTTGGCTTAAGTTGTTAAAATTAGTATTTTTCTTCTTATAACGCTATTTTGAATTTAGTTAAACTAAAACCCTTATTTTTAAATCAAAGTTTATGTGTTAATAACTAGTTTTCTTCACATATTTTAAATTTATATTTTGAGTAAAGAAATAGAAGTAATTTTCATATTTTAAAGTATATTTCAGTATAAAGTATTTTAACTGTTTTAAATGCAAATTGTTTTATACTTGGTTATTTCCGATGGGAATAAAGGGTAAAAGATTTACCTTGTAAAGGAAGAGTGGAAAAATTTTTCAAACGAGTTTTGAAAATGTGAAAATATATCTTTGAAAGATATTAGAAGAAAATAAATAATATGGAGATTATTTATTGTTGTGATGGATGTGTATGGATGTTTGTGAACATTAATTGATAGTTAAATCACCGACTATCAATATTGGACAAATGCGCTGATCGTTTCGAAGAGACCGGGATCGAGTTTCCGTATACCGGGATTCTAGGTCTGGAGACTCGAAAACCACTTCGATCCGGTTTGTACGTTTCGCGTAACGTGTTCGGAGTCGAAGATGGAGCAGTGAAGTGCAAGGGCTAGTCGCTACTAATCCTGAGGATATTTCCAAAATGGATGTAGTAGGAGTAGTGCCTTCGGTTCCGTTCGGACCCGGGACGGACTTGTATGGACGAATGCTTTCGTGACATCGTCAGGTGGACGATGGGCATTCTAAGGGATATGTGCTATAAAGGTATCGTTTAGCCTCGAGCCTCATCAACCGGGAATGACTGAAAATCAGGGGTTATGCAGCAAGGCTTCGTGGGTAGCCCCCACTTGAGAGTAAGGTCATCCCTGTCTAGATGTCCCTTTTATTTCGGCTTAGTGTTGCGGTTGCTGATCCCAACCGTGGGGTGATTTTACTTGGAATTATCCAGTAAGGGATGATTCCGGCTTTGTGTTGCAGGGGAGCGGGCGTACTCCTCGGTACTGTGATCTAGGCCACGTACTGTGACAGGTGGTACCCCAGTGCCTAGTCATTCGTTGGAAATCCATTTTCCCTACGTGCCTTGTACGGTATTTGTTTGTATACCTAGTATGCTGGAATTTAATCATGTAACAATTTCAGCTATTTTAATAAGTATTTGTAAATAGACACTATTATAATATCAGAGGATTTTTATAAAAAAGTGTTTTAGCTATCGTAAGGTAAAAACCCGACATGTTTATTTGTGGCGTGGTCTTACGAGATGCTTTTGTTTCAAAGGATTTTCGAACTTTAATAATCAGTTTGGATGTATTTATGATGCGCTGGTATTCCAGACTGACTCGGGTGTTATTTTATTATAATGCTCGGGTCAGACCGAGTATTTTACAGGATAGGTTGCTATGGAGCTCAGGAGAGGAGCTGGAGTTCGAGACGTATTTCTCGTACTTGTATTATTCCGCTGCTGTGATTGTTGAGATTGTTTGACTGGCTATGGTTGGTTGTATTGATATACTCTGATGATGATGTATTGTATATAAAAAGATATAGTTTTCATTTGTGTAAAGATCTATTCTATATATTATATTTTATCCGCTGCGATTGTGAGATTCTGATTTGGTTGGTTCTTTCTTCTTCTTCTACCTTCTTTCTTTTCCTACAATCTGTCTTTTCCGGCATTCGATCGTCGGCATATTATACTGTTGAGTATTTTGTGTCGATTTTCGAGGGTCGAGAAGGGCGGGTCGTCACACTTGGTATCAGAGCTTAGATTGGCGACAACCTAGGCTTTGGTGGGGAATTACTCATTATTAATAGAGTCAATAGTACTCTATGATGAGCTGAGTGTAATAATAGCTATGAGAGCGTACTTGTTAGTGGATATAAAATTGTTTTTGTACTGTGTTGACTTATCGGTTGAGTGTTTATGAATTCTGGTCGGTGCGGGAAGTACAACCGTATCGATAGGGGTTTCTAAACTCTTGAACAAGATAAACCGACATAGTATTGTTTTTAAAACGGGTAAATGAAATAATTTTACCCAAAATTGTATTTTGATATAAAAAAAGAAATAATTTTTCTAAATTATTATATATATTGGATGTTTGTTTGGTTGTTTCTTCTATAATCAAATAAAAAATTAAAACATGATCTAAAATTTGAAATGATATATATAAGAAAATAAGAAGTTAAATATTAAAATGGTTTATAACCAAATGGAATTGACTGGACATGTTTTAAATAAGAAAAGTAAAAATTAAAATTTGATTTAAACTAGAATTTTGACCCCGGAAATTTTGAAAGGGATTTCAAATGGAATTAAACAAAGTTTTGGGAGTTTGACTTTGTGGAAATGTTAGAAATGTTTCCAAAAGCATTTGTAAGAATGGAGTATATTTTGGGGAAATATTTTTGAATGGAAATTGTTTTGAGGTGAATTTTGGAAGTGGAAAGCATTGAACTCACTTCAGTCGCTGGAAAATAATCCTGATGATGCTGGCCACATCATTAGAATTCATTTTCGAGTTTCTAAAGTGATGGATTGCTACCAAAATAGTTGATTATGACATTGTTTGGACTTGTTTGGGAAACAAGTGATTTTGGAATTTTCAAAGGAAAATTGTTTGGTAAAAGCAGTTTGTTTTGGAATTTGGTATTTGATTTGAATATCAAAGAGAAATGTGTTGATTTTTATTTCGAATTGGTTTTGAAATAAATCCGGGTAAATTGAATTCTGGAAATTCTATTTTAAAATAAAAATGTGGAAGTTGAAATGATTCGACTATATAACTTATAAAGGAAAGTTGATTTAAAGAAGAATTGAGTATATATGGAATGTAAATTTACTTCGAATAAATGAAGGTGAATGGAATATATCTAGATTTAACTTGTGATAAGTTAAATAAAATTAAGAATTTGAAATTGAATTAAATCTAAATGAATTGGAATTAAATGGAAGTTGAGATAACGGTGAAATGTAAATGCTTATGATTGTGCAAATGAATTCATATTCTTAAGCTATTAAGTGTTATAATTTGACACTGTGGTTATAAAAATGTAAATGAGTTGAAATGAGCAATACAAACTTATAAATAAGTTGAAGAACTTGAGAATGGGCAATTTGATTTTAAACTCAAGTAAAATGGAATTATAATCACAAATAAAAATGGTTAAATGGAATGGTGAATTCGAACTTAATTTTAAATGGAATGCAAGGTAAGGTGAAACAATTATAAAATATAAAAGAGGTAAGTGAATTAAAGTTAGTAAATAAGTTGAACTTGAATATGGAGAATTAAGATTAAATTGAATTTGGTTTAACTTCGACTAAGATGGAATTAAGCTGGATATTAAAATTTCTGTTGTGTTATGAATAAGAATGAATGTAATTAAATTCTTATTTAAAGTAGTAAAGGAAATGGTTTAAATTCAGGTGGGCTAAATAAAATTTAGATGAACTTGAATAAATTCTGGAAAGGAATTAAATTGAAATTGCATATATAATTTAGTTAACCTTGAATTAAAATGGGATAAGAATTGAGTTTAATGGAAATTTAATTCAGTTGAGGTGATGTGGAATGGAGTAAATGCTTACTCAATTAAATCCAAAATGATTGTTTGGAAATAAATCTTGTGTAAGCTAAATTAAATGGAATTTGTATTGCAATAAATAGAATTTTGATAGTTTGATTAAAATGTGAAGGTAAATAAAACGCCTGATTTGGATTGGGGTTTAATTTTGCTAATAAATGTTGAGAGTGTGAATGAATAATGGAATTAGCTTATAATAGTGATGGTTTGAATTGTAAGTAAATTCAAATGAGTGAAATAATTTAAATGGTCTCTTTGTTGATAAAATAAATCTAAAATGGATTGGATAAGTAAACAAAGAGCATTCTAATGTGTGAATGAATTGGAATTTGATTGAATGAGAATCAAATGAAAATAAAATAAAATTGATATAAGAAGATGATGAAAATGTTGTGAAAGAACTTAAGCAAATTGGAAGAAAAACAAATGATTGTGAATGGGCTTATTTAAGTAATTCCGAATGAAATTTGTTAGGAAATAAACTGAAATGCAAGTGAAATGAGTTTTAAATTAATTAATGTGATGAGTTAAAAATATAAGAGTTGTAAATAACTCAGGAATGAATGATATTAATATAAACTTGAATTTGGTTAATGGAAATAAAGATGTAAGGAAAATGTAATTTAACAATTACATTGGAAAGAGAAAATATTTGGTTTATGAACCTTGTAATGGAATAAAATTTATATGAATCCAAGTTGAAATTAATTTTGAATGGTGATAAGCTTAAGAGGCAATTGTTTTGCTTGAATGACATGGAAATTTGCATGTATTTGCAATTGAGTGTTTAAAAGCAATTGGGATTGAATTGTGAATAAATTGATATGAATGGGAACCCAATTCAAAGAGTTTTGTAAATGAATTTAAGTGAATTGGTTAAGAATAGCAAATGGAATTGATTTTGGGATCAATTGGAATAAATTGCCATTTAATAAATAATGTTTGCATATGAATGAAAATGGATTATAAAAGAAATGCAAACACTTCAAATTAAAATAAGAATTGGTTGGTGAATCAATTTGGAATTGAAAAAAAGAAAAGATCGACGTTGTAAAGCACATGTTAACCATATGGTAAATAAAAAAATGAATTGGTTGAGATAAATATGAATTGTATGTAGCGAACTTGAATTTAAGGCATTCAAGCGAAATAAAAATGAAGTTTGGATTTGAATAAGAAATTTAAAAAGTGATTGAAACTTTTGAATTGTTGATAAATTATGGTTAACATTGTTAAATTATAAACTATGCTTGGTTTGGTTATGAAATGGTTAGGTTTGGCTTGCATTTACATGGGAAATGTTGTTAAAATGCTCATATCCTGAAACTGATGAGTTTGTTGAGTTTAGTACAGGTACGGGAGGCGTTCGAGAGAGTTGGAGCGCGTATATGCGTTATATTAGCCGCTCGCTATAAAAAAAATTGCTTAAAAGGTACGCCTACGCAAATATAATTGGGAAATGATATATATATTGTGATATATTTTGGTTTCCGGCCATGTGAGCCGATGTATATATATTTGTGTATCCTGCGATATCGCAGAAGCTCCTCCGTACAAAGGAGACTCTGCCAAAATTTTTCAGAAATTTTGGGAGTTAGAAAATTTTTGGGGTTTTGGGAAAATTTTTAATAACTAGTAAAGTTATTTTGAAAGCGAGTGTTAAGATAAAGGCTTTAGAGTAAATAAAGCAAATGGTTTTGAAATGGAGCTGAAACTTCTTGGGAAAGTGAATATAAGCTTTAACTAAGTGGATGGGGTAAGTGGTTACTACCTTAGCAAATTTCGGGGACGAAATTTTTATAAGGGGGGAGGAATGTAACATCCCGTATTTTTAAGCCATTGAATTTGAACATTTAATTCATTTTAAATGTTTAATATGGATTTAAGATTTATTTGAACTAAAAAGGATTGGTTTAAACTAAAATAACAAGTGATAATTTCTAATGTGGAGGTTTAATTTGAGATTGGATAATAATAATTAAATATTCGAAAATTGGGATAAAAGGTGAATTTAGGGTAGATGATTATAAAAATGGTGTTTACATGTATTTTTAAGCTCAATTGGGTATAAATAATATTGTTGGATTTTTAGATGAATTTTAAAGTTGATAAATTATTATTTGGAATTTTATATTAATTTAAAAATGAATTTAATATTATTAAAATGCAATTTAATCAGATTTTGGTCTAGGATGAGCCAGAATGATTTTTAACGTGTTTATAAATTTTATCTGATTTATTGTTAGGTTATTAAAATTTTAAAGGTGAAATTTTAAAGCATTTTCGTCAATTTTGAAAATCACCTGATTTAATAGACGAGTTAAAATAGCCTTCCGGGGCACAGTCTCGGAATTCGACGAAACCAGTTTCATTGGATCCGTAATAGTTAATTATTATTGGATTTCAATTTTCGTAGCAATCGGAGTTGTCGTTTGACCGTGGCAGCTCGAAACGCATCGAAATCGATTTAATCGATTTAATTTTAAATTGATCGTTTAATTTCGTATCTCGCGCATACGATCAAATTAGCTTACGAAACCTGTTCCATCATGTCCGGAACGCGGAAAAACCCTAGAATCGCCTGTCGGAACGCGTAGTTTGGAGTTCGTTAGTGTAAACTGTTAACTTGAGGATTTTATGAATTAAATAATATTAAACAATTATATAAATTCACGTTATTTATCAAAACCCTAATTTTTCTGGAGCCGCCGTTTCTATTAGTTTCAATGGCCGGTAGATCTCCATCTTCTTCTTGTCGTATCTCTTCATCCATAAATTTTTACGCAAGATCTCGAACTACAAAGTTGTAGTACGCTTCAAGTACTTTAGATCCAACGGTCGGAATCATCACAGGCGCAGCGAGGAGGGAGAAGTGGAGGCGCGTTCGTGGGGCGTGTGACGTGCTGCTGCGTCGCCTAGGGGTGGCCGAGTGCCACTGCTTTTTGGGTGATGGTGGAGTTCGTCGTGACGTACGCGGGGTCGTTGTTTGATCGAACTCGAAGTGGTTGTGGAGGGAGCGGTTCGAAGCCCTAGTTTCGTGGTGATGGGTTTCGTTAGCCTGAGCTTTCGAACGGGAGGTAGGAGATGAGCGGCATGGTAACGTTGTTTAAAAAAAAAAAAAGATATTTGTTTTAAAATGTTATTCAAACTTTAATAATCCGTAACTATTTCATACGATCTCAGATTCAGACGATTTTGGTAGCGTTGGAATCGCAGAGACGAGCACTTCGCGATGGTGCAGTTCCGGAATCATTCCGGGCGAGTAGAAATTTGGGTTAAATCGGACGTCGTCCGGTTTAATTTAAATTTCGAACGCTCGCCGAAACTCAAAGTGAGTTTTCCTCACTCACATCTGGATGCTAGGCATTTTAAATAGTTAATATTTAAATATCTGCGTGGATGGCTGAATATAATTGTTATTATCAGTCTGGATTGATATTTATATTGTGATGTGCTAATATCTGTGGATGCAGGGAAAACAGGTTGGAGGGATCCAACTGGATTCCTCACAATGTAGCAATTATTTTATAATTGATAGTGATACCTGTTTATATGTTGTGATTGATAAACCTGGAATTTTAAATTGTTCTGTGAAATTTGTTGTATAAATTATAATTCCAGAATTAAATTATAAATGAATGAATTGGGGATTTAAAAGAAATTAAAGAAATTGTTAAATAAGGAATTTTAAAGGAATATAAAAAAAAAAAAACTGGATTCTGTTTTAGAATGGAGAATGTAAATTGGTAAAATTGGGATTTTAAATATTGTGGAAAATTTATCAATCGTTAAATGGAAAGTATAGATTTTCTGGAAATGAATTCTATGAAATTATAAATTGAGAGAAATAACAGTGGTATATTGTAATGATGAATAGTGATATCCGGAAAAGTAAAATATGTTAAAATGAAGCTTCCGAATTTAAATGTACAATTTTAAGTGTTAATAGAATATTTTAAAATACCGTTTTCTTCATTGGGATTTTATTTAAGTGAATTGGAAATTTGGCTTCCATTGGAAATTCACCAAAAATGTTTAATTTAAAATGTTTTAAACTATGATTTAAAAATGAATTTCCGGATATGGGAAATTGGGTGTGAACTTCGGATGAAGTCATAGTTAAATATGGGATTTGGGATTTATGTTGTAGAACATAATTGACTTGAAATAAATCAGTGGATTTATATGAAGAGTACTTTGAAATGTTTTGAAACGGGAAAGTGTTTCCCTGGGAAAACCAAGTAAATGTTTATAAAAAGATTTTATTTAACTAAAGGTTAAGTTTTAAATCGTTTAAAAAGTATTTTTAAGGAATCGTTATTTTTAAAGAAATAAATTAATAATTTTTGATACCGTAATAATTTGGGAGTATATTAGCAATTATTTTTACGAATGGATTTATTTAAAAGTTGGTTTTTGGCTTAAGTTGTTAAAATTAGTATTTTTCTTCTTATAATGCTATTTTGAATTTAGTTAAACTAAAACCCTTATTTTTAAATCAAAGTTTATGTGTTAATAACTAGTTTTCTTCACATATTTTAAATTTATATTTTGAGTAAAGAAATAGAAGTAATTTTCATATTTTAAAGTATATTTCAGTATAAAGTATTTTAACTGTTTTAAATGCAAATTGTTTTATACTTGGTTATTTCCGATGGGAATAAAGGGTAAAAGATTTACCTTGTAAAGGAAGAGTGGAAAAATTTTTCAAACGAGTTTTGAAAATGTGAAAATATATCTTTGAAAGATATTAGAAGAAAATAAATAATATGGAGATTATTTATTGTTGTGATGGATGTGTATGGATGTTTGTGAACATTAATTGATAGTTAAATCACCGACTATCAATATTGGACAAATGCGCTGATCGTTTCGAAGAGACCGGGATCGAGTTTCCGTATACCGGGATTCTAGGTCTGGAGACTCGAAAACCACTTCGATCCGGTTTGTACGTTTCGCGTAACGTGTTCGGAGTCGAAGATGGAGCAGTGAAGTGCAAGGGCTAGTCGCTACTAATCCTGAGGATATTTCCAAAATGGATGTAGTAGGAGTAGTGCCTTCGGTTCCGTTCGGACCCGGGACGGACTTGTATGGACGAATGCTTTCGTGACATCGTCAGGTGGACGATGGGCATTCTAAGGGATATGTGCTATAAAGGTATCGTTTAGCCTCGAGCCTCATCAACCGGGAATGACTGAAAATCAGGGGTTATGCAGCAAGGCTTCGTGGGTAGCCCCCACTTGAGAGTAAGGTCATCCCTGTCTAGATGTCCCTTTTATTTCGGCTTAGTGTTGCGGTTGCTGATCCCAACCGTGGGGTGATTTTACTTGGAATTATCCAGTAAGGGATGATTCCGGCTTTGTGTTGCAGGGGAGCGGGCGTACTCCTCGGTACTGTGATCTAGGCCACGTACTGTGACAGGTGGTACCCCAGTGCCTAGTCATTCGTTGGAAATCCATTTTCCCTACGTGCCTTGTACGGTATTTGTTTGTATACCTAGTATGCTGGAATTTAATCATGTAACAATTTCAGCTATTTTAATAAGTATTTGTAAATAGACACTATTATAATATCAGAGGATTTTTATAAAAAAGTGTTTTAGCTATCGTAAGGTAAAAACCCGACATGTTTATTTGTGGCGTGGTCTTACGAGATGCTTTTGTTTCAAAGGATTTTCGAACTTTAATAATCAGTTTGGATGTATTTATGATGCGCTGGTATTCCAGACTGACTCGGGTGTTATTTTATTATAATGCTCGGGTCAGACCGAGTATTTTACAGGATAGGTTGCTATGGAGCTCAGGAGAGGAGCTGGAGTTCGAGACGTATTTCTCGTACTTGTATTATTCCGCTGCTGTGATTGTTGAGATTGTTTGACTGGCTATGGTTGGTTGTATTGATATACTCTGATGATGATGTATTGTATATAAAAAGATATAGTTTTCATTTGTGTAAAGATCTATTCTATATATTATATTTTATCCGCTGCGATTGTGAGATTCTGATTTGGTTGGTTCTTTCTTCTTCTTCTACCTTCTTTCTTTTCCTACAATCTGTCTTTTCCGGCATTCGATCGTCGGCATATTATACTGTTGAGTATTTTGTGTCGATTTTCGAGGGTCGAGAAGGGCGGGTCGTCACACATTTTTAAACATTGTACGAATTAATATTATAATTATTTACAATTTCTTTAATATTTAAAACCCTACTTCATTTCTGGTCATGCGATCTGGTCTCAACAAATCTGGTCATTGCCTGTATCTTCTCCCCCATCGTTCCTCACGATCGAACAAACCCATGTAGCCGCCGAGATTGCTTGAATTTTTGCCACCTCCACCGACCACTATACGATGATCGGTGATCATCATTTGAAACGTCAAGCCAAGCCCTACCAGCACCGAGCGACCGGCCACACTCGGCCTCACATTTGCTTTGAAAAACGTGAGTAAATGGCGTGGCTTTGATGGACGATTCTGGTCACCTCATCACGATCCACGCGATCATCGCCGTACGAATTTGTAGATCTTACTTAGCTCTATCATTTTGTAGTTGATTATTTCTGATGAACGTGAGCGGATTAGAAGAGATTGAGGGAAGAAGTATTGAACATTTCTGGCCATCTAATTTTTAATGGTGGCTAACCCAAGTTGCTTAGGGTTTGAGTGCAAATGAAAAAAACTAGGTCCTTTTATAGAAAATTCTCAAAACACTATTCATCGAAAATTTTCCGAACTCGAAACAAAGCGTGCCGGCTGACATTTCTAAGGTTTTACCCGTGTTTCGAACACAATGGAACGTGTTTCGGGAGCTAATTCGGTCATATGTGCGAGTTATGGAATTAAACGATCAAATTAAAATTAAATTGATTAAAACGATTTCTATGCGTTTCAGCTTGCTCCGGACAAACCATAAATCCAATTGACACAAAATTTGAAACCTTACAATAATTTCACATTACGGATCTGATGAAACTGGTTTCGTCAAAATCCGAGACTGTTTGAAAAATGACTATTTTTAGTCGTCAATTAAATATTAAAATATTCAATTCTCACAAATTAACTTTTAGTTCCATTTTAAAAGTTTATAAACATCATTCTAACTCCAATATGATTTAATATAACTTTATAAATCATTTTTATACACATTTGATTCAATTTCCAATTATTTCTGGAATTTAAAATATTAAATTATCGATTTAATTAAACAATTAAATCTCTATATTCGAAATTTAAATTTATTCAGCTTACAAATCTTACTTGTTAATATTTTAAATTATATAAATATACGAATTTTAAATGACGGAAATTCTAGGTCGTTACTGTCTTCTCCCCTTAAAAGAATTTCGTCCTCGAAATTGCAAAGTAAGAAAAATGCCCAAATCCATTAACTTTTCAAAACAATTCGTTCAAATTAGATTTCAAAATCACTTAAGTGTACAACTTCCCCAAAATCCAAAAGTTAAACTCTTTCAAAAACTTTACTAAGTTTTTCAAATCTATAATTAGTTATACTTTTCAAGACAATCTATATCGTTTAACTTTTAACTCCAAATCCAAAATTTAGTTTTCACAAATTTTCCAAAATTTCCCAAAAATTTTCTAACGCCTTAAATTTTCAGAAAAATTCATCATAGCCTCCTTTACGCGGTTTGATCGTAGTAGGATCACAATAGACATAAATATATATACATCGACCCACACTGTCGGAAAAGCAGAAAAACGGTTCATATTTCCTATTTTTATTGCGTAGGCGTACCTTTTTTGCATTTTTAAGCAAAGCAGTTATTTATTTAGCATTTTAGCGCAACCAAACCAGCCGAACGGTAGCCCCGTTACCTGTACTTACTCAGTTTAAACACGTAAGTGACATATATAGGAAATTCATTTACATTTCATTAATTTTCAATAACAAACATAAAGTTTCCATAAGCAATGCAATCAAATAATTCCCATAAGCAATTTATATGGTTTCAAAACGAATTCGAATGCTTTCAACAAAATTTTCAAACCATTCATGTATTCATTTCCAATTATTTCACATTCACTAATTTACATTCATATTAGTTCACTTTCAATTCAAATCAATTTCTATTTAAATTTACTTCACTTTCAATTCAAATTCAATTACTATAGCTTTTAATCTCACTAATTCAATTTCATTAACACTTAATGAATTATATACAATCAACCAACAATCATATAACAACCAATGTCATATACAACGACATTCATTTATTCATATCAATTTATTTACATTCGATTGATTAACATTCAATCCATTTATTAATTCATTTGCTAATTCATTTTACAATTAAGGTTGAATTTCATTTATATAACTCAAGTTCACATTCATTTAATAAATTCACTTTATCTTTAATTCATTTTGATACTAAAATCAATTTCATAACACGTTACTTAAGTTATATTCAATTTCAACTCACTTTACTTATACAACTTAAGCCCATTTCTAATTTATTTTAAATTCAATTTCATTTAACTTTTCCTTAGAGTCAAATTCATTACTTAATCAAAATCAAATTTTATTTTGCTTAACAAAACTTGTTTAACCATTTCTTTTACAATTGGTTTTGCTTACATTCACTCATTTTATAAGTTACACAACTTATTTATTTAACTTCCAAATCATATTATAAGTATAAAACTCGTTTCACTTATATTCATCATATCAATTTGGATTTTAATTTAAATTTTGTTTATCACAACAACACTTAAAATTTCAATTTATTATGGTAGCAAATCAATCACACAGAAACTCGAAAATGATACTGATGATGCAGCAGTCATCACCCTTATTATTTCCCAGTAACAATAGTGAACTCAGTGCTTTTAAATTCTTTTAAAATTTCCTTTTATTTATAAATCACATTTATAAATCTTTACTTATATAATTTCACTATTTAACTTTTAATTTTTGAAAAATAACCCAAAATAAACAGGATTCAAAATTTTCAAATTTTAGTTCAAATTCATTTTTATTTACAACTCATAATTATAAATATATTCATATAGTTTCACTTCTTATATATAAGATTATTTCACAACTGCAAATCATATTAATTATAATTCCATACTTAATAATTCATTTGCTTATATACTTCATTCTTTCACAATTGTTGTTTTTATTTAGATTATTCAAACAACTTTTATTAATATATATATTCTTACATTTTCAACAACCAAACAATTAATTTATATACACTTTAATAATTCTGAAAAAAATTATTTCCTTTATACACAAAATATAATCGAGGTAAAATTATTTCATTTACCCAATTTAAAATGATACTTTGTCGGTTCATCTTGTTTAAGAGTTTAGAAACCCCTATCGATACAGTTAGCTAGACTGCACCGACCAAAATCTATAAACAATCAACCGATAAGTCAACACAATATAAAACAATTTCATATTCACTAACAAATACGCGCTCATATTTATTATTACACTCACACTCATTCTAGCGTACTACTGACTCTATCTCTAATGAGTAATACCCAACAGAGCCAGGGTTGTCGCATAACCAAATGCTATGATACCACATGTAACGTTTCAAGATTTTCGACATCCGAAAATCGACATTAATACGTCCACTGTATCAACTGCCGAGCAATCGAATGCCGGAAAACCGAATTGTTATGGTTAAAAGAAGAGGTAAAAGAAGACAAAAAGAAAGAAAGAAGAAACAACAGAAACAATATCAGAATCTCACATATCGCAGCGGAACAACATATAATAGATAAATGAATAATCTTTAAATAAAGAACTATATCAATTTATACATTACATCATCATCAGAGTGTACAACAACAATATACAACACAATACATCAATGGACAGTTATATAAACTTGTCCTCATACAGAATACACAGCGGAATAAATAATGTCATATACAAGTGATACGCCTCGCCATCCAGCTCGCCACTTGAGCTCCACAGCATCTCCTGAATCCAGAATGACCTGATAACCTGATTCTAGGCTGCCCGTGTGTAAAATTATGGGCACCCAGAGTTTAGGAAAGGAACAATAAACTCCAGGTCAGTCATGGGACTGGTGTGAGAAGCTAAAACAGTTTATCTTTGAAACAAACAACAAAAGAATTTTCAACATTGAAATCCACAATGCTTTTGGAAAATGAAACTACCATAAGACCTCCCACCACCCACAACATGCAATCGCAGACTTGGAGGAGATTTCTTCTTATGATAGTCAAATATGCTTACTACGCAAGAAAAACTCTTTTGATATTATTGCTAGTGCATAGCGTGAAAATTCTTTCGAAAATACAATATTAATCTTAGCCAGCATAGGTACCATTATATTATGCCTGCTATAGCTGCCGCCTGAGGAGACAAGTTATACAAATTGCAATCGTAAAGGGCTCGTATTGTTTCTTTGGATTTTCCAACAAATGGTCAGGCTAAGGAACTTCCTACTGCCAATGGGATCACCTCTGGCGGGACGTCTCAAGAGTCAACCTGCTCTCTGCCAACACAAGGCCGGGTTACCTCTTACACTAGGTAACTACTACACGAATATGCCACCCCCCGGTCCTTTGGGACCTTTATCCGAGGTGCTTCGATCAAAACAACAATCACACAGTAAATGAGATTGGAGTATCCACATAGGTTAAATACCAGGGCACCATACCTGATACCACCCTTTTCCAGAAGGAAATGACATACCCTAAAGGGAGCGACCCTCGTAACCTTGCCGCATATTCCTATTTCGACCATTTCCGGGTTGTGAGGTCCCGACGAAGTCCCGTCCACAAAGCTACGCTTTTTCACAAAGCAACGCTTTGATCAACAAATGATCAATAAATAATCATCACACAGCAACACTCAGCATGCCACACTACCAAATTGGGAGTATATCACCGATAATTTTCAACTACATAACCTCTGAGCTCGTACATCTCAGAGAAGGGTGTTAAGCTAAGAGAATAAATTCTCCGCCACCAACAGAAATGTATTTGAAAGAAATCAGCTTTATATCTCAAAATGTAATGTCAGACATGTAACCATACAAGTCTGTTCCGGGTTCGAACAGAACCGAAGGCACTTCCAACGAAGCCCTTGCAATCTGGGTATTCACAATCCCGATCGAACTTCCCATCACAAAGGAAATCTCTATACCATAGCTAACGGTGCAGAGACAATCGATAGGTCGTCCTATCATTTTCACAAATACCCAGTTTTCACCACTGATCTTCAATACGATCCATATCGTCGTATCACTAATTCAGAATGGGTAATATGACACAAAGGTCTTTTCCCGGCTAACCCAAATAGTGAGCACAATATTGAAAACATATGCATATAGGGATTTCAATTAAGTCACAACTTATTACCCAAATCCTTTCCTTTAAATGGTTTAAACAAATCACCATTTTAAATCTTTAATCAAAAAGATTTACTTCGCAAAGTTTACCTAGTTTCACAAAGATTCATTCACAGATTTCCAAATCAATTTCCATTTCAATTGGACTAACCCATTAAATCTTTAAATTAAGATTTAATTTATAGCTTTCAAAACTATTCACAATTCAAGTCTTTTATAATATAAAAGATACACCTTTTTAAAATCTTCTTTGATTTCAAAATAAATCTTTAATCATCTTCACAAAGGTTAATTCATAGTTTTTCCAAACTATTTACAATTTATTTCAACTTGAAATGTTTCGATAAAAATTGGAAATCTTTTCACTTTATGAAAGCTATTATTATTTGAAAACAGATAGTTTTCGTTTTGGGAAAAACTGGTTACAATTACACAGTTTAAAGCCATCCAAGTATAAAACTTGGATTTAAATTTAAATTTCCAAAAACCATATTTTAAATGGTTAAAAACCAATATAAACACCTTTTATAACTTATACAATCTTTTAAACCAAAATTCCCAATTCATTGAATTCAAACTTAAATCAAATGATTTAAATTTCAATTTTTATTAAGTTATTTAAAATAACTCTTATTTTTGAAACTCGTTTTCAAAAACTTTCAATTTCAATTCCAAAACTATTTTGGATTCAAGAATTCAATTTTCAAAATTTATAAAAATCTACGACTTAACCGATTTCCACGTGAAATCCACATTGGTGTGTGTATGGTGTTGTCCAGAGGTTTAACACAATAGTGCAACAACATTCAATCATCACAGATCAAATATAACAATATAATTGATAAGCGATATAAACTATAACGCTTATCTATTATTCACATATCACAGATATATATATATCACAGATAAACAAATTACAGATCACGACACAATCAGGATATATAAAAAAACATCACATATCAGAGATGTCAAACAATTCAACATCCAATATAATCCAAACATCCATAGATATGATCAATTTAATCATCTGATTAATTTAAATCAAATAAATTTCTATAAATCAATTTTACTAGTTACGGTAAATTAATAATCAATTAATTTCAAATTGATTTTCAAATTTATTTCAAAACACCAAATCAAATTTTCAACGAATTTCCAAATTATTTCCTTTTTAAAATAAATTTCTTTATCTCTTTAAATCTATTTAAAAATCAAAATTTTAAATAAATTCTTCAACTTATAATAATATTTTCGAAATCCATTTACTAAGCCATTTTCCCCAAATTTTGAAATTTAATTCAATACAGTTCAAAAATAAGACTTTTATCTTTTAACTCCTTTTAAATTTATCCAATTATCAAAAATAAATTTTCGATAAATTTTCAACTTATATTTCAAAAATCCAATTTTATTTATTTCTGGTATCCAACGATACCAAAAATATATTCGGCTAAATTATAGCCTTCCACAATCTCAATCATAAAGATAATCATACACAGATTATAATTAATCACACACAACATTGGAAAAAATTCAATTATTTGAGGAATCCAGTTGGATCCCTCCAACCTGTTTCCCTGCATCAACAGATGTTAGCACAATACCAATTCCACTTCGAAGTGGAATATCTCGGTATATGGGATTTATAAAATATTATCCGCTATTATGCGGCGCAA
The DNA here is from genome assembly GCA_030737815.1 of Allium fistulosum. Taxonomy (NCBI): domain Eukaryota; kingdom Viridiplantae; phylum Streptophyta; class Magnoliopsida; order Asparagales; family Amaryllidaceae; genus Allium; species Allium fistulosum. The sequence goes on along the minus strand of CM060901.1, from coordinate 806,091,856 downwards.
TAGGGTCTCATCCGCTATATAATGCGGGAAATTAACTCCAAATACATATATATAATACCAATTCCACTTCATGGTGGAATATTCACAGTATATGTTTTTAATAAATAACCTCCGCTTAATATACGGCGTATAGGGTCTATTACTGTTCAACAAATGACAACCATCAATCCAAACACACAATCAAGCAATTTTAAATTTAACTATTTAAAATTTAAATCGAAACACAATTCGATTGAGTAAGGAGTTCTCACCTTGCTTCCAATAACGGTTGCAGTAATTTATTTCGAATAAAATTAAACACGCGTTTAATTTTACCCGAAATTCAAACTAGATCCAATCAAGTTCCATCGCATAGTTCTCGACAAAACGAACCCGACGCAATTCGTTTCGTAATTTTTCGACCTTGTATGAAGAAGATATACATTTTTAAACATTGTACGAATTAATATTATAATTATTTACAATTTCTTTTATATTTAAAACCCTACTTCATTTCTGGCCGTGCGATCTGGTCTCAACAAATCTGGTCATTGCCTGTATCTTCTCCCCCATCGTTCCTCACGATCGAACAAATCCATGTAGCCGCCGAGATTGCTTGAATTTTTGCCACCTCCACCGACCACTATACGATGATCGGCGATCATCATTTGAAACGTCAAGCCAAGCCCTACCAGCACCGAGCGACCGGCCACACTCGGCCTCACATTTTCTGTGAAAAACATGAGTGAATGGCGCGGCTTTGATGGATGATTCTGGTCACCTCGTCACGATCCACGCGATCATCGCCGTACGAATTTGTAGATCTCACTTAGCTCTATCATTTTGTAGTTGATGATTTCTGATTAAGGTGAGCTGATTAGAAGAGTTTAAGGGAAGAAGTATTGAACATTTTTGGCCATCGAATTTTTAATGGCGGCTAACCCTAGTTGCTTAGGGTTTGAGTGCAAATTTAAAAAAACTAGGTCCTTTTATAGAAAATTCTCAAAACACTATTCATCGAAAATTTTCCGTACTCGAAACAAAGCATGCCGGCTGACGTTTCTAAGGTTTTACCCACGTTTCGAACACAATGGAACGTGTTTCGGGAGATAATTCGGTCATATGTGCGAGTTACAGAATTAAACGATCAAATTAAAATTAAATCGATTAAAACGATTTCTATGCATTTCAGCTTGCTCTTGACAAACCGTAAATCCAATTGACACGAAATTTGAAACCTTACAATAATTTCACATTACGGATCCGATGAAACTGATTTCGTCAAAATCCGAGACTGTCTGAAAAATGACTATTTTTAGTCGTCAATTAAATATTAAAATATTCAATTTTCACAAATTAACTTTTAATTCCATTTTAAAAGTTTATAAACATCATTCTAACTCCAGTATGATTTAATATAACTTTATAAATCATTTTTATACACATTTGATTCAATTTCCAATTATTTTTGGAATTTCAAATATTAAATTATCGATTTAATTAAACAATTAAAATATTCGAAATTTAAATTTATTCAGCTTACAAATCTTACTTGTTAATATTTAAAATTAATTAAATATACGAATTTCAAATGATGGAAATTCTGGGTCGTTGCAGGAAGTTATAAATTAAATTGGTTATCGAGGTTTTAAAATATATTTCTCTGAAGTTAAGTGCGTTTCAAAAGGGAAACTTTATTATTTAAAACTATGAAAATTTTAAACTAGTTATTGTTGGAAAACTTCGGAAAATGGATTTTTAAAATATTTAATATTTATTAAAATAAAATTTTAACTTTTATAATTAGCTTTGTAAATTGATTTGTTTCATTTTAAATGAGTTATTGATGGTTTATTAAAATGTTGATAATTTAAATAATAACTTAAACACATATTTTAAAATAAAAATAAAATACTCTTCTTTAAAAATGCCATTATATATATAGTTTTGAAACGATTGAATATTTATTTATAAAATCCTCTCGAGATGTGTAAACAGTTTTGATTTAAGAATGAGATTTTGTAAGAGAAATCTCATAAACAGAATTATAGGGACTTAAGAAAAATTTCCAAAGTCAGATGTGATTACATCGAAAAGGAATTTGAATCCAATTCAAGAAGTTATAAATGTTTGGTTGGGGGTTATAAATAAGTATAATCGGTTTGGAAATCATAAGAAGAATTTATTAAAATTCTGGAGATTTATGAGATAAGTATGAAATATTTCCAAGTTAAATATTGAGAAGATTTTGGAAACTATATGTATAAATATTTTCCTAAACGTTGAAAGGAAGGATTTTGAAATATATTAGTGAAAAAGATTTAGAATAGAAATATTTCTCTAAGTGTTATAAAAATGGAAGTTGAAAATATTTCTAAGTATTGAAATAGAGAAATATCCTGTTATCGATACAAGTGATGAATTTGTTTTTAAAAATAGAAATATTCAAAGATGTTTAATATATATCTTAGTGAAGTTGTTTTGGTAAATATTTTGGAGATCTATAAAATTGGGCCTAGTGACTGGTTATGGATGTTTTATTGATAGTTAAATAACCGACTATTAATATTGGCCAATTTCGTTAATCATTTCGAAGAGACAGGGATCAAATTTAATAATCTGAAAACCACTATGATCCGGTTTGAACGTAACGAATGAATACCATGAAGGTGATGAAGACGGTGATTCGGTTTGTCCAGGCCCAGGACAACTTGTATGCACGAATGCTATCAGAACATCGTCATGGGAGGACGATGAGAATTCTAAGAGAAATCATTCCTTGGAAGGTAATGATTAGCCTCGAGCCTCATCAACCGGGAATGACTAAAACAAGAGAGATGCAGCAAGGCTAGTGGGTCGCACCCAAGTAGGGTATGTTATCACCTTTCTAGATGTCCTCGGAAACACTGTTTATCTTATATATGGGTGCACATGAAAGAATAAGCGCTCGATAGTAAGGGTGGGAACACCCGGGGTGATAACATATTCGGTCTATCCAGGTCAGGGGTAGGCCGGTCTTGTGTAGAAGGGGATCCTGGTGTGGTCCTTGGTACATGGTTCTAGAGGTGTACTGTGATGGGCGGTACCCCAGTGGCCCAGTCATTCATTGGAATCCATTCTCCAATACGAGCTTATGGTTTTGTTTGTATAGCCTAGTATGCTGGAATTTAATTAATGTAACAATTTCAGCTATTTGAATAAGTAATTATACTTAGACACTATAATAATAAGTAAGGTAAAAACCCGTCATGTTTATGTGTGACGCGGTCTTACGAGATACCTTTTTTTTCAAAGGATTTGATAACTCTAATAATTCAAATTAAGTGTGTTTTCTCACGCAGGTTGTCCAGACTGACTCGAGTGTTATTTTATTATAATGCTCGGGTCAAACCGAGTATTACAGATTCAAGTTAAATGCTATGGAGCTTTGGAGACTAGCTGGAGATATTTTCAAACGTATTTCCGTACTTGACTTATATTCCACTGGGTAAGGACAAGTTATATAACATTCCAGTTTGATCTATTGATTGTTGTACTTTGATGATTGTAAATATATAAACTGTTACAAATTCTTTTGTAAAAAATCTGTTATTATGTATTATATTTTGTTCCGCCATGATTGTAAGATTCTATGTTTTTCTATTTTCTTCTAACTTTCTTCTTCTTTACCCTAAAAAAATCGTATTTCCATCCAATTTGAGTTGAGCTGATGTGAAATATTGTTGACTCAAAGGGGTACGGATTTGTGGGCCTTAACACCTTGAACCGATCAAAACCAGATAAGATATAACTAGTGGATTTAAACCATACAAGATTCACGTAGGGCTGGTGTAGGGTCGCCCCATACGCTTCAGTCGGTAGCCCTCGGTTGGTAAAGGTCCGCGATTCCAATGTGTAGGGCTTTATCAGTAGTGAGACTAAAAGATGTGTATGCAAAGAAAGGAACTCATATCTCTATATGCTCTATATATTATTTAATTGGATTTCCTTCTAAGCACATTTGGAGATTTTGGAACATCTGGTTATGTTTTCGATCAAGTGCGCTCGATAGGTTATTTGGTAGCTTATGAAAACTAATAGGTTCATAGTAATCCTAGGAAGCTGTGACTTGAGACAAACGATCAATTTCATGGGCGAATAAATTTTGGGAATGCATAACCAATTAGTAACAGATTAGTCATATTTACCCATATTGCATGCATATGATCATATCAGGTTTTGTTTTAACCATTGTGGTTGCAGGTGCATGATTATGTTAGGATTAACATATTTTGGTAATATACTAGTGAGGGGGAACCCATTCCATTCTACGGCGTGGTCGACTAGATATTTGTTTTTGATACGATATGGTATATTATTATTCAAACCAGACTTTTTTCTGACCTGAAGTTTCTATTTTTCGCCTTAAACTCTCGGATACTCATTTGAGTAGATCAGGAGTACGGTTTTCAGGTTAGATGAATAAGCTTCCAGAGACATGTAGGAGGTAAGCTAATATTAGGAGTTTATTTCTACTATGTTCTTTGAAGTTTATACTTTGTTTGAATGGATGTAATGACTGAATTTATAACTGTGAAGTAGTTAGACTCTGATCATCTAACGGGACGTCTTCATGTGTCGCTCTTGGAATATAATTGTATTTATTGTATTTCTGTAAACGTGGGATTGATGGTAGTATGTAATGAATGTAAAAGTTTACTAATGGAATGTGTTTTGAAAATTTCCGTATTCATGTGCTCTTGATGTTATAGATACAACTAACTGATCTCATTTTGTCACTGGAAAATAACACTATGGATGACTCAACATTAATAGCACTTACTTTCATGCCTTAAATATGGGGATGTTATAACTTGGTATCAATGCATAGGTTTATGTAAATCTTAAAAGATTTGAGAAAATAATCCTAATAATTCAGAGAAAAAGGTTAGGGTATGGGATGATGTTATAATAATGTACTTGTAATTGTTTTATATAAGTATGTATTCTATCTCTATTCTTCCCTCTCCCATATGCCATTCTTCTGTATCTTATGAAGATTCGTATCCAGATTACGAGAAAGCAAGATATGGAAATAGGAAATGGCAGAGTGAATCGAAGCACCACAACTAATGGAAACGTTTGACCTAATACTAGAAGGAATCCGGATCAAGCAGCAAATTCTAATCCAAATTCAAATGCTAATATGCATGCTGAAACTCCACCAATGGATATGGGATCTATGTATCAGTTCTTCATTAAATCATGCAAGCTGGAGCTGCAGTGGTCTTACTAGAGGGAACGCTGATAATGTGGGAGGTGCTAACCTTGAGGTACCTGCTCATAATAATTATGCCAAGTTGAGCCGTGATTATACCAGTCTTGAAGGAAATCATTTTCATAGAATGGAAAGTGCTATTGAAGTTAAGGATTGACTATTGCACTATGAAAGGATCTTTGCCGACTTAGGCTTGAACCGTTGACCATCAACTAACGGTTAGCAGCTATATTGATTTGATTTGATATTAAGAGGCTAGAGAGATGGAAGGGGGGATATTAGCCAGCAAAGGAATGTGGATGAGGCTCCAAAAGATCGCTATCAAATGAAGGAAGAGATGTTTAAATAGAGGAAAGAAATGAGAGAATTTAGGATCATATCTTTTACTCAATCTCCTTCCATCTCTGTTATCCATCTTTATACCCTTTTTCCCATCTAATAGCAGCCCATAGCCATATGTTTCAGCTGATCCTATCAGCCCTAAGATGGGGCATAAACCTATTTAGAGACAGAATGAATATTTATCATTTTAAATCTAATTTGAATGGCTTATCGATATTGTATACCGATTAATGTATTTATTACTTCTATAAATACTTTTAATATTCAATTATCAAACCAAAATCAATATTTTTTAAAATAATATTTCAAAAATAATATTTAATTTAATTAATTTATAACAACTATAAGTTAGTTAAATCATTTAGTCAAAGGGAAATTTATCGTTCTTGGTTGTGTGACTCATCAGGTGTAAATTTAGTCAACAATTAATATCAAACTATTCGAACAGTAATGCTCACATGTCACTTAGTAGGTGATGTCACTTAGTAGCAGATGAAGGCTTATCAATTTATGAGAGTTATGATCGATGTCGAGTAAGGATGGAGCAATTAAGCTTTGACCTACCGGCTTCCCTCTTGAACGAGGAATAGTTAAGTCGGGAATGTTGGAAATGGGTTCATCATGTTATTTGTTACTTGTTTATGGAAATCATTAATGTTGTACTTAACATTAAAAGCCAACAAGTAGACTTATCTATTTGCTAGATTCAAGAATGAAGTGGCCTGGAAAGGCTTTGATGCAACTAGTGCTCTAACTTGCCAAGCTTCACTCTTCAATGAGGAGTAGTTAAGTTGAAATTTCATAAATGACTAAAGTGTATGAACACTGATATGTATAAGTAATTGTTTTAACTAGATAATCACTTAGTCGACTATTAAACTTAACCAAATTTTATCTCAGATCTTTAAAAGAATGTTTTAAAGAAAAGCATAAGGGAAATGGTTTTAGGTTTGTCGTGTCAATGTGTAAATTGCATTTGTCTTTAGCCCTTTTGATTACACTTATGAATATAAATAGATCTTTAAACGAATGTTTTAATGGTAACCATAAGTGAAATGATTTTGAGTTTGTAGTGGCAATGTTGAAGTAACATTAGTCTTAAACCTTTTTGAATGGATTTGTAAGATTACTTAGATCCTTAAAATGGGTATTAGGAAATTATAAGTAAGTAATATTTTGGAAAAAAAATAGGAAAGTCAATGGTTTAAAGTAAGAAATCTTGTTAATGATTTGTTAATATACTTATACTATTTGAGATAAGTATATGTATACGTTTTAAAGTATTAAAAGAGTATAAATGAATAGTATGAATTAAGAAAAAAAAATTTATTTGATAAAAGAAGTTTTACTAGTAAAATAGGTTTTAATTAATAAAAGATTAATTAAACAAAATGGGGATTAGAAGTCTCTTAGGTGACTTAATCGTGCTATGTATGACTTGATCTTGCTTTGTACGTTTACCCGTTTATGGAAAATATTAGTCGTATACTTAGCACTAAAAGCTGATGAAATAGGCTTGTCTATCTGTGGGAATTTAGGCTGATGTTCGAGTAGGAATATGAGCAATAAAGCTCTAACCTACCACGCTTCACTCTTGACTAATGGATAATATGAGATGAAAATATCGAAAACGTGAAAAGTAAACGAGACTTGGTTTCCATATGTGATTGTTCTCATTATTATGGAATGTGACCAAATTAATCGAATTGGTTTTGAAAATATAAGGATCAATAAATGTTTTACCTATCGAATAAAACTTCAAAACTGGTATACGAGTTCTATATTTTGGAAGTGGTTGTGAAGTGAAATGTGATAGAGTTGAATTATCAATCCTGAGGCAAAGTCCAAGGGAGAGGTCGGCATTAACATTTCAATCGATGCTATCGTGTGAGACTATCTATCTTAAGGAAAATTCCAAGAGAGAGGACAGCGTGAGCATCCATCAGAAGAATTAAGCAGAAATGTATATTGAGATTCGAGATTTGATCATGATGCTCGGATACATGAAGTGATTCGTGATCTGTTCAAGACGGTGGAATCCATTTGGGGATTCGTGTTCAGTTCGAGTAATGAAGCCTTATGTGAAAGATGTCAAATGTAACCTCGATATTGGAAATGGCAGAAAACAGAGTAGGATGCACAACCTGGGGTTTAGCAGATCTGCATCAGGTTATAATCAACTGCATATCTAAAGTTACTTATTTATTGTTAGCCGTGGCAATTGATGATATTTGGTTCACGTTGTTCATATTTATGTTTGGACGTTGAGCCGCTTTTGTTTACCTTAATGGTATATTTTATCTAGAGATGTACGGCACTTGGAAGTTACTTTTTGATCCTTGTTCACGGGATTGGATCCTGCCCCACCAGAGAGATCGTCATGGAAAATCCATTTTGTAGACATCTCTTGTCGGGTTTGATTGTACCCAAAATATGCAATTAAATGTAACCAATGTAATCATTCTAACTATTTGATATGATTTTTATTATTCACCCTATACATTATTTATCATATCACCTTATGTACTTATTGGATAGTGGTTGAGAGGATACTGTTATGGAATTCCATGCGGTCTTAAAAGTGGTATTGTATGCAGATCACATATTTCTTGAGTTTCTTACGCCGGTTACCAGACTGATTCTTATGTTATTTTCTTATAATGCTTATGTCAGCTCCGTGTATATTTCCATATTTAGCTATTGACGCTTTAGAGCTTATGGAGATGAGTAAGATGTTTTCATATCCTAGTATTCTAATTTTAGCTGCATTACTATTGTATATGTCAGCATTTGCGAGGATTGGTTTTTATAACTTGTTGATGGTAGTACTTAGGTTTTGTATCTCAAAAATTTCTATGCCGATGTGACCCTTTGTATTGTTCTTTTGATATTATATATTACCATTCGGTTGGTGACATTCTAATGTTTTGTTCTCTTCTTTCTTGTTCTATTTTTTTCTTTTTATTACCCTAACAGTATGTTTTTCAAGCACTTGGATGTTCAGGACACGAATACCGTGGATGTATTGGTGTCGATATTCGATGGTTGAAAGGTGAGACATTACGGCTGCTATCAGAGCTAAAGTTTAAGCAATAACCTTAGATGCTCATTAGAGATAGGGTAAGCGACACAATAGAATGAGTTAACTATACTATACATATGAGTGTGTATTTTTTATAAACTTATACCTTAAAGGTAATTATAACTGGGCAAATTAATGATCTTATATAAGGTAACTTATATAATTGTGAATTGCTAAAGTAATTCAATTAATGTAGGGACTAATGATGTTCATTCACTACTCCTCGTTATTTTGTTTAGTCATGCTTGGTCAATTTATGAGTATTGACTATCATCGGCCGATTGTTGATTTATGCTCGACCATTTAATAAGAAATTTTACCTTTTCACTGCATGGGTGGGTAGACAGTATTTGTGGGTGCATTGAAATGAACACCTTGTGAATTTAGTTTCACAATTTTTCTATAAGGTGTTCGGTGATAATGTTGGATTAAAAGTTAACATTAGTAAAACAAAAGTTTGTAAACCTTTGTGGAAGGATTTTGTATAAGAAAGTTATTTTATGTAAGCATGGTTTATGAAAAATGGTTTATAAATGAAGAGGATTATAACTAAGAATTTTAGAACTTAATTCCCTATGTCTTTTAAACTATTTTCTAAGATTTTGGAAAAATAATTGTAGTCTTGTTTAAAAGTAAGTATTTGGGAATTTGATTTATGAAATTAAGATCATGGTACTTAGTAATATTTAGGAAGTATTTAATACCATTTTGAAATGATTTTGGTTGATTTCGAAAGGCATGAATTGGACGTACTAGACTCATTTATGTCGCTTGAAAATAAATTTTGTGTTGACTGCAGCATCATCGGTAATCATTTTTTGGTTACTTAGTGGGGAATGCCACAAAGTTGTTTCGGTAAAACAGATTATGTGTTGCATCTGAAAAGTAAGATTTGTTATACAAAAGATATTTGTATGTATTATTATTTAAAAGCGATTTGTATGTATTATTATTTAAAAGCGATTTGAAATTAAACCCATTGATTAGTTCTAACAATTTTTTATTTGGAAAAAAGTTTGATATGAACTTTTTATAAAAGTTTTATATGTATGCTATGTAGGGTACCCGAGTGGTAGTTGCATAGCCTGAAATAAATCTTAGAGCTTTTCTTATTTCCCTTTTTGGGTAAATGTTTTTAATAAATTGTTGAAATTTGTTAACTTAGTTTATGGACACATGTAGCTTGGTGTTAAAATTATATGGTATGTATATCCTAATATGATATATTGTTTAGTAGTTTTCATTTTTTAAAGTGAAACAAGATTTTCAGCGATTTTTTATAATCGGAACTTCCGGCTCGTTATAGATTTTGAGAAAAATGTTTTTTTTTGAAAATATAAACGTTGATTTTATATAACACTTGAATTGAGAAGTTAGTAAGTTAAAACAAGTTTTAATTTCGAACATCCTTGTGAAGTGAAACAAAATTTGTTGGTTTGTATATACTCTTAGGATGCCATGGAGTATTATACAAGTATGAACTTAAGTTATAAAATGTTTTAAACTTGAAGTTATATTTTGTGGAATGGTTCATAAATGATTTAAGTATTAATTAGACATATTATTTGAATAAAAGAAAGTGGTAATAAATATTGGTATAGTCAAGAAACTAATAGAATAAATACATAAGTCGTACAAAGATCATTTTATTCGCATGACTGTTCTTTAACTGGTATTCAAGTATATGATTTTGAATTGGTGTCCAACGGTCCGAAAAAGGATTTTTCACTAAATCCTTGCGGTGAACACATGATACAGATTCTTGATATGATCCTGAAGTTTTCTATCATAGTACATGACTATGTAAGGAGAACGGAGTTTTTAATCAGGGAACCAGATCGAAGTTCGCATTAGAGAGGTCAAGTTATCTATACTAGTTGGAAAGTAAAATTTATGCGATCGAGCAAGTGATTGGATTTGACACTATGTACATATGGTCCATGTCCATTGTATTGGATTTAGTATATTTGCATACTATGTTTTGTTAGCTTGCAGAGACCGTAGGTGATAACTATTCGATTTGTTATAAGGTATTATGAACCGTTAACTAATTAATAAACGAAGACTGTTGAGAATAAGGTATGCTTAGTAGATTGTTTATCATCCTTGTACGACGAAAGGGTTTTATAACTTGGACAATCCAAGAACTGTGTTTGCTAGTGATTGAATAGTATTAAGTATTGCTCTATGATTGTTTCTTTCGTTGCTCATGTCAGAATTTCGAGGATGAAATATTCTAAGTAGGGGAGAATGTAACAACCCAAAATTTCGGACACTTCGTATTTAGATATCTAAACCATTTAAATATTTAAATCTTGGATTTAATGTTACTAAAATGATTTGATAAACTTTTTAACTCCCTTTAGGATCATATGTGATGATGGTAAACTTGCTTTTGAAAAATGTTTACAAAAATAAATACCTGAAAAAATATGAATAATGTGATCGAAAATCGTTTTATCGATAAATAACATTTAACAGTCAAAGTTGTTCAGATTTTTTTAACGTACACTTGTTTGCTTAGGAAATTATAAAATGATTTTTTTTTACCATTTATGTAAATAAACATTTTGGATGATGTTATGGTCCTCTTCTGCTTTATCATCATCAACAGGAGCGTCCTTCTTTTTCTTTGAAATTCCGCGCTTTCCCCTCTTCTTCGAAGAAGATTCGCTGCCCAAAGAGATAAGATTAGAAAGCTTTGTATCATCGGCAGTGAATTTATCCGAGGTCCTCTCACCCTCCTCAAGTTCTTCGACCTTCTGCTCTTGTGAAGCCGCCAGGTCCTCTAAACCTTGAAGAGCTTCTATTTGTTCTTCTTGTGATCCCGGTTGAGAAGCAGAAGGAGGAGTAACTTGAAGAGGTGGAGGGGCAACAGCGGGAGAAGGTGAAGCTTGTACAACACTTATTGATTTCACTACAGAAGAAGAAAAGTTAAACATCAGTATTCTTCGCAAAAGAGAGGAGATAGTGGCACGTCGAGGCTTAAGTAATAAGCAAGACATTCATCGAGCTCATGTGAGGCAAACGAGTAGTCCACTTGAGCTAGATCAATGTTTAAGTTACCTGGAGAAGTTGGCTTTATTACGTCAATTTCGTAATCTTGGGATTCGGTGCTTTCTTGGGCCTCATCTTCGGCGTGGGCAGTTGCAGTTTTGGTTTCGGCTTTAGCAGGAGGCGGAGAATGGGAACTGGAGCCAATAATATCAACGTCGACTGAAGACGAAAGACGAGCTGGGTCGGTCAAAGGTGCCTTCCCTGGACGTTCTCCTTCCGCTACTTCGGCTTGCTGATTAGCAAGTTGTTCTTTCCCTCTCGCAAGGGCGGCACGACCCTCGTCGTCCAAATAATTAGCCTCAAAATCCTCTTCGGTATAGCCGGCATTTTTAAGCACTCCAACTGCTACCTCGCACACTTCAGCCAGTGTAATTTCATATTTTGGGCCCAAAAAAGAAAGACTGCCGCGCCCCAAGGCGCTGAGAATATAAAAATAAAAAAGAGTAGAGCTAATGTTGGCCTTAGTCGCCTCATGTGATTGTTCAGCTGCTGCTTTCCCAGCGATAGCCTCATCATGCTCTCTTTCAACCTTAGCAAGTTGGGCCTTTAGCTTTGTAATCTCCATATCTTGAGAGCTAGTTTTTTTCCCGCAGCTGAGCAGCATCTTTGCGGTAGATTTCTACAATTTTCCGCTCTGCCTCAAGATTAGCCTCAACATCTCGTTGAGCGGCGTGGGCATCTCTTACTTGTTTTTGGAGAACCTCTTCCTTTTGTGTATAAGAAGTGGAAGAGGCGGCAAGATCATTTTTAAGTTTCTTAACTTCAGCCTCAAGCTCCTCGTTGAAGGTGGTGATGCTTTTCATCTCTGCATCATGCTGATCAAGAATTTTTTGCCACTCAGACTTATCATTCTCCATGGTCAGCATAGCCTCAAGATTGGCATGATTTACCCTTTGGAGCTCGTCCACTAGTTTTTGCCAGTTGGACATTCTTTCTATATCGAGTTTGACAGCATCAAGATTTCCAGCATGGCTTGTTTATCAATTGGAACTAAGTCCAAATCGAAGCACACTCCTTTCAGACACCAATTCGAAAATCGGTTGTGGAGTGTAGGCGGAGGCTTCTCAACCTGATAAGGAGGCCTGTTGATAATTGATTGAATATCAGCTCTTTTAAGGGCAGGAGAGCTGGAAGGGATGTGTAAAGAGACAGAAGCAGTGGGCACTTTAGAAATTTCAGATGAAGACTTGTCGTTGAGTTTGGCCCGCTTGCTTGGATCTTCAGTTATATGACTCTTCCCCCTGTCATCATGAGATTTTCTTTTATGGGAGTCGTCATCCCTTTGGTAAGAGTCATGGCGGTCATCTTTTCTTCCACACCGCTCCTCATAAGCTTGCCTCTCACGAGCTTTCCTAGCTGCTCGTTCCTCATCAGTTTCCTTGGGGGCAGAGAGATAGCGTCGGGGATCATAAGAGTCACGCCTTGCGTAGCGTTGAAAGTCATCATAATAATAGCCGTTGCGTCCCATGGGAGAACCTGAAAGTAAAGAAGAGACAAAAATTTAGAAATCTTCGGAATAAAGAAGCTAAGTGCGCATAATTGCCAAAAATTCTAAGTGTGTGTATGGCGTGCGAACTACGTGCGTCAAGCTACAAACCACTCTTCAGCTTAGGAGTGATGTCGGCTTTTACGGCAGGACTCAACTCTTGGGTTGACGGGATTAGTCGTAAGGCAGATGTCGCTTCAACTGTTGGGGAAGCAAGTTTAGGAATGGTGGTGTCATCTTTAAAGAGCTCCTGAGAAGTCGCCATGAGATCGCTCAGCCCCACAAAAGTATCAGACTTCCCAGAATGTTAAGGAAATTCCTCTTCTTCAATAACTGGGGGAAGTTTAGATTTGGCAGATAACCCTACAGCGTCAACAGAACTGGAACATTTCACTAACGAAGTTTCTACAATAAATTCTTTCGGTGAAGGTTCCTCTGCGGAGACTGGGGCATTTGATGCTTCTGCTTGAGAGCTGGGGGCATCACGAGACTGAATAGATCGAGAGGAATGCAAGAGTCCGAATTGATGTAGACATTCGTTCCTCTGTAGAAATTTAATACTTCTCTCGTTGGCAGCTATGGCACTCAAACTTTCAAAAGTTGATTTGTGGGCAGAATCTTTAGAGAGTGGAGGAATTGCTGCAAAAGTAAAGAGTGAAGTTAGCACTTGACAACTCGAATTTTGAAAAGCTCAGAAATGAAGTAAATGGAGATAGGCAATCTTACTTCCTATTCTCCAGATGTTGTAGAATCCCGGGGGGCAACGGACATAGAAGAATTGATTTAGAAAGCCGTGAGCGCTCTTAGGAAGATCCGTAATTAGTTTGCGGTTCCTTGCGCTCCTAACCAGAGTAATAGAGGGGTGATCTTTGTTCCTTCCAAATTGATGCAGCGCAACCTACAACCTTCAAAGGAATAAGTCGTACACGACTTAAGGAATCAGATATAAGTCGTCCACGACTTATAGAAGAGGCACGAGATAATAAAATAGCTGTGAGTGTTGAAGGTTTAAGACGTCTACGACTTAAGGGCAATGTCGTAAGTCGTCTACGAGCTAAAGATAACAAGGGAAATATAAGTCGTAACCGACTTATAGAAACAGGCATGAGTCGTGACCGACTCAACTGGGGAGAAGACCTAAGTCGTGACCGACTTAAGGAAACAGACATGAGTCGCATGAGTCGTATACAACTTAACGAGGGTGAGGATATAAGTCTTCAACGACTCAACAAGAAGGATACAGGAGGAGCAGCTCGAGTGAAGAATGCACAAGTGATAAGTCAGATACGACTTAAAACAGATGATAAGTCAGCACCGAGTTACGACTCAGTTAAGTCGTACCATCTTATGTCGCCAAAGCCTGAAGACTGTTGACCCTTACGCCGAGTTAATCTAAGCCATTGATTCTTAAGTCGAATAAAGCTGGTTGTCTTTAAGTCGCGAAAGCTGGATGCTGTTGAATCTTATGCCGAGTTAATCTGGACCGTTGATTCTTAAAACACTGCTATTGATGAGTCGTGAGAAGATGTTAAGTCGGCAACGACTTAAGTGAATATTGTTCTGTTGTATTCTCCAGATTGTTAAATCATAGGTCGTCTTCTTTTATAAGTCATAGGTCGTTTGTAAAATACATATATGTTGAGTCGCATCTGTTATAAGTCGTATGTCGTCTGTTTTCATATATCGTCTGATTGTAAGTCGTAAGTCGTTGACAGGGTATTGTAACTACTGGTGTTATGTCTTGACTCGTAGGTCGTAAGTCGGAACCGACTTAGGAGATTGTGTAATTTTGTTGTAATTTCGTGTGAATTGTAAAACGCCTATAAATAGGTGGTGTGAGTCATTTGTAAGGGTTGTTGATTTTTGAATAAAATTCTCTTTTGATTGCTGTGTGCTTTCATCTAAATTGGTAGTTGAGTGTAATCTCCTATCTCCTCTTTCGGTTAATCGAGTGCGCTCGATTCAACGATTGTAGAAGCCGATTCGCGGAATCAAGTGCGCTTGATCAACGCTTGAAGAATTGAAGATCTTTGAACCCGGTATCGTGCGCGATCAACGAGATCGGGATAGCTAGAATTCGGTATCTTCGGATCAACGAATTTGGGCATTTCAGTATCTTCCAATCCACCGATTACTACTTTCACCGATTGAAGATTGTTTTGTTTAATCCGCTGCGTCACAAATGTACACAGATAACAGATCTCCTCAAAGCTTGGGAGGCAGTCAAGCGTCCTCCTGAATAATACGCACAACCCCATCTAAATGGCGTAGCCATTGGGGTGTAGCAGGAATGGGGAAATGGTTAATTGAAGGAGAAGTGTTCTGAGGAAATCATTGAAGGGAGGAATGGCTCCGTTCAGACACATCTGACGATTAACTGCAATGAATCCATGTGGTGGTCTGTCGGCAGTGTCATTTGCTCCAGGAAGCAGAGCATCCGCTTCAGCAATACCAAATTGCGTACATAGTTGGTTGAAGGTCCATTGGTTCAGTGTGGTTGGAACCTTTTCTGGAGGATTATCCAAAGGAGCAGCAATCGGAAAAACTTCATTGGTCCGATCTACTATCTCTTCTTGTACTTGTTGAGAAGTCATTCTACACAAGGAACTGGATATTCAAATATGAAGGTGCGCGTTTCCTAAAAAGTGTGTGAAGTGTTGTGCAAAGCTACTGAAAATAACAAGTAAATAAAGTAAAACTTGAAATAATACTGGTTGGCGTGCGTCAATTCAGGAAGATTCAAGACTTGTTATTATATTAAAATTAAGTGTAGTATCAATGCAGATAATATCCAGCAATAAGCAGTTATAACTGTATGAATTTTGCATTGATGCTCCATTTAAGTTAGTTGATTCACAGCATTTCACTTTTAATTGGATTCATATTATTTTCTCTTTGACTTAATCCATCATTCGATGTAGGCAGTCGATGATGAGTATATTCGTCCTAGTTTTCTGCAAATGTTGTATTTAACAGGTTGTTAGCTTAAAAGTCAATATAATCTGTGAAAGAGTGCAACAAGTTCTGGCAGTTCAAATTAGAAGTTCAATCAAGTTCTGGTTAAATCTGCAAAGTGTTCAAATGCTATCCGTCTCTTAAGTCGCAGGAACGACATAAGTTAGCTCGAGACTCTTTTAGGTCATTCAGTTCAGGTCCAAACGACCTAACAAAGGTCGGGCTTCCCTAAGTCGCTCTACTCGAGTCATGAAGATCATAAATTATGTTCCTACAAGTTAAAAGCTATGCTGCGAGTTAAGTTTGGTCGTTGGTTCTTTAAGTCGTTCAGCTTTAAGTCGTATGCTATTCTGGTAAGTTAAGTCGCAGTCCCTTATGTCGTTCGGAGCTTGATGATTAAGTCGCTGAGTCGTTCACAGAGTTAAGTCGCGCGATTCATGTCCAAACTGCTAAGGCTCTAGGTCGTTCAAGGCACCTAAGTCGAGCACGATCTAACTCTCCTTAACTCGCTAACTCCTCTTCTTTCAACAAATCGCCTAACCCACTAACCCGTTAACCCAATAACCTGTTAGCCTCTCTACAATAAAATCCACCATCTCGCCACACCACCGGATCATCCAAAAACAATTCAAATCGCCTTGCATCCATCATAAACCTGATGCACTACTGTGCTCTCTTGAATCACAGCGACGACATGTCCAAAAACGATCGAAAGTCGATCGTAACATGATTCATGGTGAAATGCGGCATGTGAAATCGGGATAGTGTCGAAAATTGGGGGATTCACAATTCGGTGATGATCGTGGATGGATAATGGTCGGAATTCACTTACGTAGTGTGATTGTAGAGATGATCGGCGACTGGTGGATTCGAATTCTTCTTCGAGAGCTTGGAAATCTTTCGGAGGCGGGTTAGAGTGTTAGAGCAGGTAAAGAGAAGAAGGAGAGATCTCATCGACTTATATACAGGGGCAGAGGAACACGAATCGACACACGACCTAACTCTCTCATAAGTCGCTCACGACTTAACAATTCAGGATGGCATGAGTTAAGAGATATCGAAGCACACGTCCTAACTCCTAGGCGTATACTTCGAGGGGCAAGTGTTAACCCTCTTTTATTCAGCAACCTAGCGACCTACCCAACCTAAGACTTAGCGACCTAAGGCATATGCGACCTAACGACCTAACGAGATAAGGAAGCAGCGACTTAGTAACTAAAAGACTCGTACGACCTAACAGGATAACGACCCAGCTATTCAATGAAGACAGCGACCTAGCGAGCTAAAGAAAGAGCGACTTAATGACCTAAGGAACTCCAGAGTTAAGCCGCATACCTACCTCTTCTGTTAGGTCGCTTACGACCTAATCTTGCCAAGATAACATATGCACTACTTGTACTATGTGACATCTTGGATTTTTGGCAGTATTATTTTAATCAATATTTAATTGAATCAATTAAAATACAGCTTATTATTTTAAAACAAATATATATATGTGATTGGGAGAACCTATGGTTTGGAATTAAAATAACGAGTTTCTAAATATTTTAAACATGAAATCTATCTTATTTAACTTTATTAATATGTGATTTAAAAATATATATAATATAGTCTGGACAATAATAGTTCAAGAAAAATAGATCTTATCAATATTAAATTTAAGTATAAACAAATATATTATTTGAAAATAAATATAATTGTTATAGGCTTAAGAAGTTATGATAATAACATAAGTAAATTTTAGAACACATATATGTTGGAATACAAGTAATATGAAATGAACCAGACAAACCTGCATATGGATGTACTTACAAAATAAAATGAATCAAGTGTACATAATAGAAAAAAATAAAATAAAGATAGGTATAAGCTTAAAAAAGAAGACAAGTTTAATTAATGACTAGCACATCTCAATTCATAGCAGCCACCTTCTTGTCTCCCTGTAGGCCGAACTCGTTCACAAAAAAAAATCTCTGATCAAAAACAAGAAAAGTTTGTTCTAGCAAACACCTATCTCAGTAAAACCTTTCTCCTTATATATACATACTTCTAGTTCCTACTGGTTCAAAGATAGCAAACCAGAAAAATAATCTTTGGTCAGAAATTTAAACAAAAATCTAACAGTACAACAAATATCTTGTACCATTGGTACTTCAAACCTGTTGACACTCCCTATTTATATTTATCACTTTCCAAACTCATTTGTTCATCAATAAACCTGAGCATCATATAAAAAAATATAGATATAACAACCTGGAAACCAAATTCAGCAACTAAATATAGTATCATCATCAAAACAAGAATTGGGAAAACAAAATCAAGCTTACAGCTTTTCAACATCAGGAAGTTGTCATGTTCATCTTCTTTAATACAGGTGAGCAACTGTCTCCTATTTTTTTAGTCTTGTTACGTGTTGTGTTTGTGAAGTAAATTAGTAACTGCATGATTGTTTATATGACCATAAGTATATATATAAGAATATACTGGTATATGTCAGTGAATATCTATTTGAATGGTTCTATTGATATAACAGGCCTCTGTTTAAACCCATACAAGTTTTTAACCTGGTTCAATAATTCAAAACTTTCACTCAAATAATTATTACGCCTTGAATCCGAGCAAAAAATGTTTGAATAAGAGCAACATCATTTCTAAATTTTGATTCGGGTAAAGGTGTTGGCAATTATCACAAAAATAAAATATTATAGTGGGAAACAGATTAAGATCGAAATTTTGATCTTCAAATTTTCATGCTTTGGATGCATAATCGGATTCGTTTACGAAATTGATTAATTTTAGTAACAGTAGGGTGATTTTTAAGGTATGGGATATTGAGGATTTATGAGTTGAACGCAAATGGTTCTGCGTTCAAATTCTAGTGATCGACGATAGGAAGGAGGTCGAGCTTGTAGGTGAAGAAGGGTTGAGTGGCAAGGACCTTTGGAAAAATGGTCTAGCATTTTTCCGATCGCCGGAGCAACCTGGCGATGTAAATTTAGGGTTTGTAATCCTGTTTGAGATATTGTCGAATACGAAGCTAGTACGGCTTCTTCATCGAGTCGAACTCGATCGGGGATAAAGGAACGGCATTGTAGATTCTTGGCGAAGTTCTGGTCATGGTGGCAGGGGTTGTAGTCGTCGTGGATGGTCAGAGCATGAAGTTTTGTGGTACGATGTTGTTTTCAGGTAGGGTGGACATGCCGATTTCGATTGTGGTTAGAGGTATCGGGCTGTGGGTACTGGAAGCGATTTGGAGGATCAATGCCAATTTGCTGGAGGAAGAAACGTTGGCCAAAGCGTACGCGTGTGGATGTGCAGATGTACATGTATCATCGTGTGTCTGGGTTACTGGAAATCAAGAACCAGGAGAAGATGAAGGAGAAGGGACGGGGTACTCGAGTGATTGTTCGGGGATATTCAGTTTTGGCTCGGGTTACTTTGACCTGATGTTAAAATAAAAGAAATTGAGTAAGAAACAAACCAGGGTGTTTACAGGTTTTATAACAAAGTAAAGTATTAACCTAGATTTTCAAGAAATTAAATAATGATTAGTTAATTAAGGAAATAATTACTTCATATAAGTAATTAAAGATTAATCAGTTTACTTAAGCGATTAAGTAAATGAATTATCTTAAAATTATTTAAGGTTAGGTGAATATGACTATTAATTAGTTAATTAATTGATTAGTAATTAAAGGTTAATTAATTAATTAAGGGACATGATTAAAAGATTATTAATTAATGTAGTTAATTAATTAAGGAGATAAATGAAAGGTTAATTAATGTGAATGGTTAAGGCTAATTAATCTATGTGGTAATTAAAGGTTAATTACTTAGTGTAATTAAAGGGTAATTAATCAAGGGTGATTAATTAAGATGGATGATTAAAGAATAATTAATTAATTGGATTGTAATTAATTTATGTTAAGTAAGCAGGATTTAATGATTTAAAGTTGATGATTAATTTAATTGGAGATTAATTAATTTGATTAAGAATGAATCAATCTGGCCTAGGGATGATTGAACTGTATTGAATGATTTAATTAATATCTAGTCTGATAACTTATGTACTGTGATATGAGATGTGAGGTTGTACTGTGATATTTGGATTATCTATCAATAGTGAATTGTTGTGTAAAGTGGGACATCTTGTATTTAAATTTGAATTGTAAACCGTTTAGATTTGAAGTGACATTAAATTCGAAGAGTCCGGGATCGGGTATCAGCAATACCCGAACCCACTTTTATTAGAAATCTAAGTTCTATATAATTGGATGTGTGGAATTTAACAGGCTGGAATTGAAATGAATTAAGTAACTTAGCCTTTAACTGAGTAGTAGTTATTGGATATTTATTTTAATAAGTGATGGACTTTGAGAACTCGTAGGAAGGTACGAGTTACCCTGCTTTTCAAATAAGTTTCATTACTTAGTATTTCGAGTTATATGGGTTTACTCACGCTGGTTTCCAGCCTGACCCGGGTGTTACTTTGATGTAATGCTCGGGTTAGACCGAGTATTACAGATTTTCAGGTAAGGACGTTCAGGAGCTCAGGAGACGAGCTGGATAGCAGAAACGTATGGAGTGTTTCCGCTATATTTTATTGTTGTATATCTGTGACATGATAAATGTGTATATACAGTGTCTGTATAGATGTGTAACTCTGATGTATAAAAATGTAATCGACAGAATATTACTCTTTTGTAAACTGTTATTATTTGATATTATATTTTGTTCCGCTGCGAATGTGAGATGTGGATGTTTCTGATCTTCTTCTTCTTCTATCTCTATCTACTTTTCATAACTATCTGGAATTTTCGGAATCGAAAATCACAGGTCGTTACATTTGGTATCAGAGCGAAGGTTTAAGCGAGAACTTTGGCTCTGG
The DNA here is from genome assembly GCA_030737815.1 of Allium fistulosum. Taxonomy (NCBI): domain Eukaryota; kingdom Viridiplantae; phylum Streptophyta; class Magnoliopsida; order Asparagales; family Amaryllidaceae; genus Allium; species Allium fistulosum. The sequence continues at coordinate 806,070,810 of CM060901.1, read as the reverse complement.
TGGGTATACTCATAAGTATAGAGTCGATGGTACCCTAGAATGAGTTGAGTATAATATATTTTGATATATAAAGCAATCTTCCTTACTAATAAATGTTAAGGTAATTGGTTGTTAAATTATTGAATTAAATATAAGAAGTAATAGAAATACAACCAAATTGAAATTAAATAAAGGTAAGTTTGAAATGGAATTAAACTGTAATTAAATCTTGAATTTGGGAAAGAGTTTCAGGATAAGATGATAATGAATGGTTTCCAGTTGCAATAACCTTGGCTATTATCATAAATAATAGATGTGTTTGATAATAAATGTGTATTAATGAGTAAGCAAAATGAAATGTTTTAAGGAAGTAAAACATTTTGGCAGGTATGACTAATAAATTGGAACTGAAGATGATATAAATTGTGGGGTTTTAAATCTAAGTCCAGATGATTTGAAATTGTTTCAAAGTATTTATAGATATAATGGATAATATTTTCTAAGTGTAGGAATCTTATTTTAAACAAGAGTTGTGTTAAAATTTTAAGGGGAATTTGTTTTGAAATTAAAAACCAATAATGGTTTAAAATCTAAAGTATGACTTGAAGTGCGAATGAAATAAATATGTATATATGTGGGATATACATAAGATCAAAGTTGATTGGAAGTAAACACTAGGTGTTGAGTTTTGAATTTTCCCTAAAATGTGATAAGTTTTTGAGCTTATAAGTGACAAGGGATATTTATGAGAAGTTTAAGAATTTGAAATGGAGAAATTCAAATTTTGTGAGGTTGACTGGATAAAGTGAATTGAATTTAACTTAGGGGAAGTTAAATAAGAAAAATCTGAATTGGAAATTTCAAGATGAAATTAAAATTTTACTTAGTGAAGTTAAATGGGTTGTTTGAAGTGAGAGTTATGTGTGATCTCAAACGGATTGAGATCTAGAAATTGGAAATGGATGCATGTTTTAAAATAAATTGGATGATGTCGTCCTATTGTTATTAAGTTTAGTAATTTTTGAAATATGAGCAAAACAAGTTTTCAAAATATTCACGGTTTGAAGTTCGGAAAGCAAAGCGACAAATTCCTTAAAAATGATATTTTTAATTCTTTAAAAATATGAAATAAATACTATAAATATTTTAAAATGTTTTAAAATATATTTGAGTTATTAAAATGGATTTCTAAATGATGAAAAAGTTGCTTTGATCAAATAAGCTTAAAAGCACTATTCATAGCATTTTTCACGGCACATTTTGCAGCACTTTAAGAACTTTTTAAATATTGTTTTAAACTTAATATTTATTTTCCAAGTATTTTGTAAATGTTTTCAAATGAATAATTAAGTGTTTTGATAATGATTTGGAAGTTTTATAGTTTATTTAAAAGAGTTTAAATAAATGATTTAAAGAAAAGCTGTAATAAGTATAGTGATTTAATCTTGGCTCTAAAAGCCGATGAGTGGACAGGATTTTTTTATTCGTGAGACCGATTGTGGGGTGCATAAATTAAGGAGATTTTCAGGGGAAACTAGCGCCCTAGCTCACTTGGCCTCTTTCCTAGGAGAAAGAAAGATAAGGTTGAACGTCGGAACCGAGACAAGTATAAAAAATTCAAAATTTATAAATTTTAATTGATACAACTTGGATTGTATAGTGGTAATATTCTTATACTTGGTATTAAATTCCGAAGAGGGATCCCGCACTATCTGTGTGAATTTAAAAGGTGATTTCACCACAATTCGATGGATTATAAAGGTTGAGTACAAAAATTGATATTAGGTAGAATTAGTATAATTTCTATCAACCCTTTTTACTAAATAATGTTCTCAATATGACTTATGAAAATGATTTTTGTATTTCCAAAGGTAAAGAGAGGTTTAATGATTCCATATATACCAAAAAGAAAAGTTTTAAAGATATATCTCCAGAAGATATTTTTTGATAAAAAGTAAGTAATTAATCAAATGATAAGCACCTATTTACCTACTATCATTTTTTATTGATGATTGGTTTGAAGGAACCTGGGTTGGAATTAGTGATTCTTATCCGAAACCCACTTCGAACCAATTTACATATTCGAAGTAAAGACATATAACGATAATAAATGGAATGAAGGACCGCTTGTCAATGAACCATGGGGGAAATTTCCCATATCATATATCTATGGCCGTGGTATCTTCATTTGTTCTTTAATGCAAGTGCTACTCACTACTAATCCTTGGGATGTTTCTCGACAAAATGTGGTAAGAGTGTTTCTTCGGTTTGTCCTGTTCCTGGACAAATTATATGGACGAATGTCTGACATTGCATTTCTAATCACATTGATTGATCACTATAAACGCATCATTTGTTTTGTGGTGGAGAAGGCAACTTCTCTTAGCCTTATACCCTTTCCTGAGACATATGAGCTCAGTGTTATATGTTTGTAGAAATCAATTACGTGATCATCAAATGGCAAAGTGGCATTCAAAGTGGAGTGTGTTATATGTGAAAGATAATCGTTACCTTTGGCCTCATCAACCGGTAATGGCTAAAACAGGGTTACTTCAGGACTCTGTGGGTCGTGCTCATAAGGGTACGGTCATCTACCTTCAAGATTACTCTCTATATGTCAAGTATGTTGTGGCCACGGATAGGCCAGTTACGACCGATATGATGTCATATTCGGTCCTATCCTCTACCAAATGGTTCTATGGGTAGGCCTATTCTGATTCGTAGAGGTTTCAAAAATGTCGATCCTCGGTACATTCCTCTAGAGATGTATTGTATAGAAGGCAGTTATTTACCTTGCCATTATATGGAAATCCATTCTCCAATTAGTGCCTTTGACTTGATTGTAGAATCTAGAATGATGAAATTTAATAATGTAACATTTTCAGCTAAGATTATGTATATTTAATAGAAAAGTGTTTTCAACAGAATATCATTAAAAATAATATTCCCAGATTATGTGTAGCGAATGTTTTGGTTATCATAAAGGGAAAACCCATTCCATGTTTATGCGTGGCATGGTCTTATGAGATACCATTTGTTTTCAAATATCCATATTTTAAGTTTATCACACTAGTCCCACGACTAACCGACGTTTATTTTATTTTCCCTTAAATCTAGGTGCCCCTATTTTTTCAACCAGCCTAGCAGTCAGGTTTAGTTAAAAGAAATCTAGAAGAGCTCGGAGCATGGATGTGAAGACCCGTATCCTCGACTCTCAGAAGAGCTCGGAGCACGGAATTCATGTGCCATAAATATGTGTGCCAGGGAGGCAGATTTTCAAAGGTAAAGTAAAGTAAAAGATAGAAACACAAATTCTCACATTACGTTAAAATAGATAGATAGTACATACATCTGCCCCTACATGGGTACATCGGAGTTTGGATGAACTAACCCAGCTAGGAACAGTTATAACTACTTGTTCCCAAACTTGCTGGTATTAACGAGCTTAGGCAAAGAGGAAAAATAAAATAAATAGATAGATATTATATGCTCCAGCTCTATGCTCCAAAATCTCTTCGAACATGATCTTCCACAAAATACTTCAAACAAAATCCTAACTACTTGGCTGCCCGAAAATTAGGGCACCCAGAGTTTAAAGGGAAAACAAAATAAACTCCGGGTCAGTCATGATATTGGTGTGATAACTCAAAATACATGTTTTGAAAACAAAACGGTATCTCATAAGACCACGCCGTACATAAACACGGACGGGTGTTTACCTTAAGATAGCCAAAACATTCTTACGTAAAAATAAGGGATATTAGTTTTAGTGACATATCTTTGAAAATATTTGCAAGTAAACTTATCAATCTTAGCCGAAATTGTTACATGGATTAAATTCCAGCATACTAGCCACAAACACGGGTTCTACAAACAGAATGACAGGCACTTATTGGAGAATGGATTTCCATTCAAATGACCTGGTGAAGGGACTTCCTCCCGCAGTACATCTCTAGAAGAATGTACCGAAGCCCAACTGATGGTCCACTACCAACACAAGTCCAGCCTACCTCTTCCTAAAAAGTACCGAATATGTCATCACCACGGTCATTACCGACCTATCGGAGACGTCTCTTAGCATATACCACAATAATTTAAACCCGAACGTCACAGCGGGTAGAAATATATTTAGAAGGGGATGATCATACACTAATGGTTGCGAACCACATAGCCTTGCTGCATCTACCCTGTTTCGACCATTTTCAGGTGTGAGGCCTGAGGTAACGATTACCTTTCACATAGCTCATCATCTTTCTTTGAATGTCACACCACCATTCCATGGTCACACAACTGATCATCTCTAAAAACATATAACTCTTGAGCTCGTACATCTCAGGATAGGGTGCTAAGATAAGAGAAATTGCCTTCTTCTCCACAAGGCAGATAATACGTTCATAGAGATCACTTATGTAACTAGAAATGGAACATTAGACATTCGTCCATACAAGTTCGTTCTGGGACTGAACAAAGCCTAAGGCACTCTCTTACCACATCCTTTCGAGAATTAACCGTAGGATTAATAGCAAGGAGTCCTTGCATCGAAGATCTTAAATGAAGAACTACTACCACATAATATGATATGGGAAATTTCCCTCGAGGGTCAGTGACAAGTAGCTCTATATTCTATCTTCGACAAATATCTTCACGTTTTCACTTCGAATACGTAAATTGGTTCGAAGTGGTCTTCGGACAGGAATTATCCAAATCTGACCCTGGTTCTTCCAAGTCAATCATCGATAAAAGAGGTTAAGTGAATAGGAAATCATTTTTAAATTATTAAATTCTTTTTATCAAAATCTATTTTGGAGATATACATTTCTAAACATTCTTTTTAGTATATACGAAAATACTAAACCTCTCTTATAAATAACTCAAATAACTTTTAAACTTATTTTTACTAAGAATAAATTTGAAATCGTTTCTTTTTCCAATTAGGAAGATATTGGTCCGAGTAAACAAAATTCCCTATCCCCTCGTTGGGCCAGTCCGATATCCTCAAGGCGATCAAGTTATTTGATCGACTCTAAATCTTTATTCATTCCAAAAATCCTTCAAAACATATTTAAAACACTTTATTACTCATTTAAAAACATTTATAAAATAATTGTAAAAGAATCGTTAAGTTTAAAACTATATTTCAAAAGTTATAGAAAAATGCAGCGAAAAAGTGATGCGGAAAGTGCTATATTGATCAAAACGACTTTTTATTATTTGAAAATTCATTTTTATCACTTAAATCACTTTTAAAACATTTAAAAGATTTATCCCATATTTTTAAACTGATTTAAAACATCATTTTCAAAGAAATCCAGTTTTGGATTCTGAACTGCAAAACCGCGATTTTTCCAAAACTTGTTTTACTCATGTTTCAAAATCTACTTATCGAAATCTTGATTTTATTTTTTCATTGGAAAACTATGGATATGACAGTTTATAAAATTCTTATCTCGAAGAATTCCGAGCTATATTCCAACTTTTACACTCGTTTGACTTTTATGGCGCGAAATCACGAACTGTCGTTACGCGACTCGCCTGTTTTTAACTAATTTTTCCATTTCTTTTCAAACTTCACCAAAACACTTTTAAATGTTTATAAAAGATTTGAAATGCATTTTAAACCATTTTTAAAGAGGTTTAACATCCCTTATGCACCATTCCATTAAATTAAGGAAAGTGATTCCCTTTGTACTTATCAACGTGTATTTTCGTGATTTGCATATACATATATATATATATATATTCAACATTCATATGAAAACATCCAAACTTAATGATCAAGCATATTAAACATCCATTTGCAAACATCATATCATCATCCAAAATATAATATAATAGTTTAGGAGTTCTCACCTTGAGTTTTAAATGATTAATTTAAAAAAATCGCTATAGCTCTGCTATTCGGTTTTCGAAGCTCACTATTCTTCAGATTTTAGCTCCTAGATGCCTTGACCAAGACTTGAGATGGCTTGGCATGCACGACCTAGGGTGGAGCAAGGGTGCTCGGCCTAATGATGAAGTGGGGTGGAGTTTGTGAAGAACAAGGAGAGAAGGTGGAGTTTTGGGATTGTTTTGAGGTGTTTAAGTACATATAACTATATAGTATAATTTAAATACTTTTTGAAATAATTTTTGACATTATTTCTCTTAGGATGGAAGACATTAAAGTAGAAGACAAAGCTTAGTAAATATGAAGAAGAAGATGAATGAAAAGGAAGAGAAGTGGGTGGGGTATTTATAAGAAAAAAGGAGAGAAAAATTATCTATGCACACATCATCTTTTGCATCGCCATCACATGTATCTCCATGATCACCACCTACCCACATGCACCACAAGAGCCTCCGCCCATGTGCTCATCACTTCCATCATCTTATGTATGCATATGTCGAATTATGTACGCTTAAGGAGTAAGAAAGCTTAAAATATCTTATATATTTTATATTATATTTTTATACTTAATTATATTTATATATGTATGCTTATGTGCATGTTCTCATGTATGCACATGTACATGTATATGTATATGTAACATATTCCTACAACGTTGCACAACTTCCACATGTTGTATCGTTATAAATCCTGATTCCCATTTTCGGTCATATTTTCTCTTTTAAACTAATATGCATATTTTTGTAAACAAATTTTGAAAATAAATTTTCATATCATTCTTAGCTAATAAAAATGATCATATTTTATTTATAAAACAATATAAATTAATAAAAATAATTATTTACAAAATTGTTGTTATATCGATAAAGCTAAACGTTTGTTTATTTAAAACGATATATTTATGGGTCATTACAAACTCCCCTCCTTAAAAGAATTTCATCCTCAAAATTAAAATAAGAAGAAAATAGCTCAAACGAAAATATATTCGATATGATGGATTATATATCAAAGTATGGATAAGTGACTACACCACAGGTGGTGAGTACATTATAATGATATGATTTTTATAGTTCATTCGTCAATTCTCAACTCAAGATATGCCTTTTTCATCCTATCCTCCGTTTCCCAAGTGCAATGCTCAGTATCTCCACTCCATTGAACTTTGGCTAACCTTACTACCTTCCTCCTTAATCGTTTCACATCACGATCAATGATTCGAGCAGGCCGTCTAATAACTGTCAAATTCGACTCCACCTCCAAGTCTTCTTGAGCAGCTTTTTCTATGATTTGCTCTGGGTCATGCACATGTTTCCGTAAATGAGATAAATGAAAGACATTGTGCACTCCCGCCAACCTTTCTGGCAATTGCACTTGATAAGCTAGTGGGCCAATTTATTCAAGAATGGGAAATGGTCCAATATATCAAGGTGCTAATAGGTAAGAAGTGTGTGCTCTTGGTCAATTGATCCACGATAATCCCCACACTTTTTGTAACAACCCTATATTTTGTAATTATTTTTATTTGAATTTATGATTTAAAAACTTTATTTTATTTATATAAAATGGATAAATTTTGTTATTTTAAATATAATTTTGATTTTTATGTGAATTATAATTCCAAACAAGAATAAGTAGAGTATTTTCCAGAAATGTTAATTTTGGTCATTATGGTCAAACTTTGACCTTTAATTTAAAATTTTAAAATTTAAAATTTTTGAATTTGATCTTTTATTATGAAAGTAAATAAAATTTCAAGAATACTGCTTTTCGTTTCGTTGAAATTAGATTTATGTTGTGAAAGTTATACCCTTTTAAATATTGTGTGTAATTTGCTGTATTTAACAAAAATTATTTTAAATTTTATAAATAATATTTATTTTGTCATGTAATGTTCTAATTTATATTTATATGGGTAAAATAACATGTTATGTATATATTTTGGTTTTAAAAAAAATTTATAAGTGTAATTGACATTTCTAGTGTCAGTTGTATTTTGTTTACAATTTCTAATTTCCAGTTTCAATTATTAAAGAAATTCTTTATTTATTTTTCTATTTTTCTTAAGATCTTATTTTATTCTCATTTCCCACTTTATTTTGTTCCTCATTTATTTAATTTATTTGACCTTTTATTTATTTTAAAGTGAAATAGAAATTTTCTAAAACTAGTGATATTCTATTTGTAATTTTTAAGTCCTGTTTTGAATTTTTAAACTCTTTCTTTAATTCTTTTTCTATTTTCTTTAATTTTAATTATTTATCTACATTTTATTTTACATTGTTTCAGTTTTAAAATGTATTTACTGAAATTTATTTAGTATATTTTGATAAAAGAAAATTTGAAATACAAAGAGTCAAGACCTTTCATTTGGAAAATGGGAATTATGATAATTTGATTTAAGTTTGAATTTAAATGACTTGATAAAGTATTATTGATTTTTCTATGAACTAAAATGGTTAAATGAATGAATGTTTAAATGTGAAATTTTAAATTTTAACTTGACTTGGAAATGTGAATTTGGTTTTTATTAAAGGTATAAGTTAATTAAATAAAATTGAAAATTTAGTTTAATTTGTGAAATGGAAATAAAATATAAGTCTTAAGTTTATTTGTTGAAAATGTGAAGAAAAGAAAATTGTACATTTGTGTGACGACCCGCCCTTCTCGACCCTCGAAAATCGACACAAAATACTCAACAGTATAATATGCCGACGATCGAATGCCGGAAAAGACAGATTGTAGAAGAATAAGAAAGTAGATAGAAGAAGAAAGAACTAAACAAAATCAGAACCTCACAGTCGCAGCGGATAAAATATAATATATAGAACAGATCTTTACACAAAATGAAACTATATCTGTTTATATACAATACATCATCATCAGAGTATATCAATACTATCATCAATATCCAGTCAATCAATCAATACAACAATCACAGCAGCGGAATAATACAAGTACGAGAAATACGTCTCGAACTCCAGCTCCTCTCCTGAGCTCCATAGCAACCTATCCTGAAATATACTCGGTCTGACCCGAGCATTATAATAAAATAACACCCGAGTCAGTCTGGAATACCAGCGCATCATAAATACACCCAATTGATTATTAAAGTTTCAAAAATCCTTTGAAAACAAAAGCATCTCGTAAGACCACGCCACAAATAAACATGTCGGGTTTTTACCTTACGATAGCTAAAACACTTTTTATAAAAATCCTCTGATATTATAATAGTGTCTATTTACAAATACTTATAAAATAGCCGAAATTGTTACATCTATTAAATTCCGGCATACTAGCCACAACGTGGGTAATACAAACAAAACTCGTACAAGGCACGTAGGGAGAATGAATTTCCAACGAATGACTAGGCACTGGGGTACCACCTGTCACAGTACGTGGCCTAGATCACAGTACCGAGGAGTACGCCCGCTCCCCTGCAACACAAAGCCAGAATCATCCCTTACTGGATAATTCCAAGTAAAATCACCCCACGGTTGTGATCAGCAACCGCACCACTAAGCCGAAATAAAAGGGACATCTAGACAGGGATGACCTTACTCTCAAGTGGGGGCTACCCACGAAGCCTTGCTGCATAACCCCTGATTTTCAGTCATTCCCGGTTGATGAGGCTTGAGGCTAAACGATACCTTTATAGCACATATCCCTTAGAATGCCCATCGTCCACCTGACGATGTCACGAAAGCATTCGTCCATACAAGTCCGTCCCGTGTCCGAACGGAACCGAAGGCACTACTCCTACTACATCCATTTTGGAAATATCCTCAGGATTAGTAGCGACTAGCCCTTGCACTTCACTGCTCCATCTTCGACTCCGAAATCGTTTTCGCGAAACGTACAAACCGGATCGAAGTGGTTTTCGAGTCTCCAGACCTAGAATCCCGGTATACGGAAACTCGATCCCGGTCTCTTCGAAACGATCAGCGCATTTGGCCAATATTGATAGTCGGTGATTTAACTATCAATTAATGTTCACAAACATCCATACACATCCATCACACAATAAATAATCTCCATATTATTTATTTTCTTCTAATATCTTTCAAAGAGATATTTTCACATTTTCAAAACTCGTTTGAAAACAATTTTCCAAACTCTTCCTTTACAAGGTAAATCTTTTACCCTTTATTCCCATCGGGATTAACCAAGTATAAAACAATTTGCATTTAAAACAGTTAAAAATACTTTATACTGAAATATACTTTAAAATATGAAAATTACTTCTATTTATTTACTCCAAATATAAATTTAAAATATGCGAAGAAAACTAGTTATTAACATATAAACTTTGATTTTAAAAATAAGGGTTTTAGTTTAACTAAATTCAAAATAGCGTTATAAGAAGAAAAATGCTAATTTTAACAACTTAAGCTAAAACCAACTTTTAAATAAATCCATTTGTAAAATAATTGCTAATATACTCCCAAATTATTACGGTATTAAAAATTATTAATTTATTTCTTTAAAAATAACGATTTCTTAAAAATACTTTTTAAACGATTTAAAACTTAACCTTAGTTAAATAAAATCATTTATAAAACATTTACTTGGTTTCCCAGGGAAACACTTTCCCGTTTCTAAACATTCCAAAGTACTCTTTCATATAAATCCACTGATTTATTTCAAGTCAATTATGTTTTACAACATAAATCCCAAATCCCATATTTAACTATGACTTCATCCGAAGTTCACACCCAATTTCCCATATCCGAAAATTCATTTTTAAAATTATAGTTTAAAACATTTTGAATAAACATTTTAGTGAATTCTTCAATGAAAGCCAGATTTCCAATTTATTTAAATAAACCCCAATGAAGAAAACGGTATTTTAAAATATTCTATTAACACTTAAAATTGTGCCTTTAAATTCGGAAGCTTCATTTTAACATATTTTACTTTTCCAAATATCACTATTCATCATTAAAATAACCCATCGTTATTTTAACAATTTTATATCTCCATAGAATTCATTTCCAGAAATTTATACTTCCCATTTATCCATTTTATAAACTTCCCATTATATTTAAAAATCCCAATTTGACCAATTTACATTTTCCATCCAAACCAGATTTCAAATTCTATTCTTCGAAATTCTTATTTTTAATAATTCATTTTATTTCATAAGAACCCAATTCAATCCATTTATAATTAAATTCTGTAATTAGAATTTATACAACAATTTCACAGTACAATTTAATTTCAGATTTATCAATCATAACATATAAACAGGCATCATTATCAATTATAATTGTGAGGAATCCAGTTGGATCCCTCCAACCTGTTTCTCCCTGCATCCACAGATATTAGCACATCACAATATAAATATCAATCCAGACAGATAAACACAAATATAGACAATCAACCACACAGATATTTAAATATCAATTATTTATAATGTCTAGCATCTAGATGTGATTGAGAATAACTCACCTTGAGTTTCGGCGAGCATTCGAAATTTAAATTAAACCGGACGGTGTCCGATTTAACTTAAATTTTTACTTGCCCGGAATGACTCCGGATCTACACCATCTCGTACTGCTCGTCTCTGCGATTCCATCGCTTCCAGTTTCGTTTGAATCTGGTATCATATGAACCCGATATGATTTTACAAAGTTTGAAATAAATTTAAAAACAAATTTCTTTTTTTTTATTACCCAAAAATATATGGCCCGCCTCCCTCCTTCTCACGCAAATACGAACAGAGAAAACGAACCCATACATCGCGCGCCTAGGGTTCGCAACCGCAACCTCCTCGATCGACGAAAAATCGATCTACCACCACCACGAAGACCGCCGCACTCCACTCCCCTTACGGCCCAAACGTGCCACCGTCCGGTCAACCCAATCACGTGCGAAACGAACTCGAACGGCCGGCCTTCCCCACGCAATATCTCCCTCCACGCGACGCCAAACTCCATCATAACCGTCCATCGAGAAGAACTCGCCACCCCCTACGTTTTCCCAGAAGAATGTTTCCAAAATCATAGCGTGGATTGATCAAAATTTTGGAATGAAATGAGAGCGTTCTCAGCCATCAAATGATAATGGAGGCGGCCGGCTGAATAGGGTTAGGGTTTAAGGATATAAGTGTCAATATATATATATATTTAATATTATTAAATTAATAAAATATCTCAATTTTATCGTCCAAGCAAACGAACTCCAATTCTCACATTCCGACAGGCTACCCTGGGGTTCTTTCGCGTTCCGGACACAATGGAACAGGTTTCGTAAGTTAATTTGATCGTATGCGCGAGATACGGAATTAAACGATCAATTTAAAATTAATTCGGTTAAATCGATTTCGATACGTTTCGAGCTGTCACAGTCAAACGACAACCCCAATTGCTACGAAAATTGAAATCCGATAATAACTAACTATTACGGATCCAATGGAACTGGTTTCGTCGAATTCCGAGACCGTGCCCCGGAAGGCTATTTTAACTCGTCTATTAAATCAGGCGATTTCTGAACATCGTCGAAAACGCTTCAAATTTCACCTTTTAAAATTTTATTAACTTAACAATAAATCATATAAAATTTATAACAACATTAAAAATCATTCTGGCTCATCCCAGACTCAAATCTGATTAATTTGCATTTTAATAATATTAAATTCATTTTTAAATTAATATAAAATTCCAAATAATAATTTGTCGACTTTTAAATTCATCTAAAATTACCACCACACTATTTACACTCCAATAACTCCAAATAAATTTTTAAAACTATTTTTACCACTATTTACACTCAGATTTACCTTTTATCTCAATTTTGAATATTTAAATAGTATCTTCCCGTTATTCAAATTCAACCCGAAATTACTATAATTAAAAATTACAGCTTATTTCATTGATTGAATCTGAATCTATTCATTTTAAAATCAATTAAGAATCCACATTAACATTTAAAATGAATTAAATGTTCAAATTCAATGGCTTAAAAATACGGGATGTTACATTCCTCCCCCCTTATAAAAATTTCGTCCCCGAAATTTGCTAAGGTAGAAAATACTCTTCAACCCGGATACTTACCCAATTTGCTTAGCTAAAGTTTATATTCACTTTCCAAAATCCTTTAGCCCAATCCCATACTCAATTGCTACAATTTACTCTAAAGCCTTTATTTTAACTTTATTTCAAAATAACTTTACTAGTTATTAAAAATTTTCCCAAAAACCCCAAAAATTTTCTAACTCCCAAAATTTCTGGAAAATTTTGGCGGAGTCTCCTTTGCACGGAGGAGCTTCTGCGATATCGCAGGATACACAAATATATATACATCGGCTCACATGGCCGGAAACCAAAATATATCACAATATATATATCATTTCCCAATTATATTTGCGTAGGTGTACCTTTTTAGCAAATTTTAATAGCGAGCGGCTAATATAACGCATATACGCGCTCCAACTCTCTCGAACGCCTCCCGCACCTGTACTAAACTCAACAAACTCATCAAATTTCAAAGATAAGAACATTTCATTAGCATTTCCAATATAAAGGCAAGCTAACCATCTTTATAAACCAATTTCACAATGCTGACATCATTTTAACTCGCTTTACAAACTCAAATTTCATAGTTTAACAATGTCACTATATTTTCAAGAATCCAAAGATTTCAATCACTTTCGAATCACTTATTCAAGTCTACTTCATTTTATTTCACTTGAATGCCTTAAATTCAAGTTTCAATCACCTTTCAAGTTACTTATTCAAGTCCAACTATTTTATTTCATTTGAATGATTTACATTCAAGTTCACCATATATCATTCATATTTATTTCACCAATTCATTTCCACTTCAACATGATTACATATGCCTTTCTTACATTTTTAATTTTAACTTACATTCCAAATTTGATTTACAATCAAATTCCATTTTAAATTTGAAGCATTTGCATTTCAGTTATGATCCATTTCCATTCATATGCAAATATTACTCATTAAGAGGTCAATTCATTCCTATTGATTCAAAATCAATTTCATTTGCTATTCTTAACCAATTCACTTGCATTCATATACAAAACTCTTTGAATTGGGTTCCCATTCATATCAATTTATTCACAATTCAATTCCAATTGCCTGTTATACAACTTAATTCCGAATACATGTGAATTCCATATGATTCAAGCAAAAATAATTGCCACTTAAGCTTATCACCATTCCAAATTAATTTCAACTTGGATGTGTATTTATTTTATTCAATTTTGCATTGTTCACAATTCAAGTATTTTCTTTTCCGAATGTAATTGTTAAATTCAATATTTCCTTTACATTTTAATCTCATTAACCAATTCAAATTTACATTAATATCATTCATTCCTGAGTTATTTACAACTCTTATATTTTTAACTCATCACATTAATTAATTTAAAACTCATTTCACTTGCATTTCAGTTTATTTCCTAACAAATTTCATTCGGAATTACTTAAATAAGCCCGTTCACAATCATTTGTTTTTCTTCCAAGTTACTTAAGTTCTTTCACAAAATTTCCATCATCTTCTTATATCAATTTTATTTTATTTTCATTTGATTCTCATTCAAATCAAATTTCAATTCCTTTACAACTTTAATGCTCTTCGTTTATTTATCCAATCCATTTTAGATTTATTTTATCAACAAAGAGACCATTTAAATTATTTCTCTCATTTGAATTTACTTACAATTCAAACCATCACTATTATAATCTAATCCCATTATACATTCTCACTTCCAACATTTATTACCAAACTTAAATTTCATTCAACAACTGGATTTTTCCCTTACTTTCTAAATTTTGACCAAACTATCAAAATTCTATTTATTGCAATACAAATTCCATTTAATTTAGCTTACACAAGATTTATTTCCAAACAATCATTTTGGATTTAATTGAGTAAGCATTTACTTCATTCAACATCACTTCAACTAAATTAAATTTCCATTTAATTAAATTCTTATCCAAATTTAATTCAAGGTTAACTAGATTATATATGCATTTTCAATTTAATTCCTTTCCAGAATTAATTCAAGTTCATCTAAATTTTATTTAGCCCACCTGAATTTAAACCATTTCCTTTACTACTTTAAATAAGAATTTAATTACATTCATTCTTATTCATAACACAACAGAAATTTTAATATTCAGCTTAATTCCATCTTAGTCGAAGTTAAACCAAATTCAATTTAATCTTAATTCTCCATATCCAAGTTCAACTTATTTACTAACTTCAGCTCACTTACCTCTTTTATATTTTATAATTGTTTCACCTTACTTTGCATTCCATTTAAAATTAAGTTCGAATTCACCATTCCACTTATTATTTCCATTTGTGATTATAATTCCATTTTACTTGAGTTAAAATCAAATCTTCCATTCTCAAGTTCTCCAACTTATTTACTTGTAAGTTTATATTTCTCATTTCAAACCAATCCACATTTTTATAATCACAATTCCAAATTTCATATATATGTATCTCTGCATTCTTAAAGATATAAATTTTCTTTCATTCAACTTCTGGCACAAATTTAAATCCACATTTGAGATTATAAGTATAGCACTTAATAACTTAAGAATATGAATTCATTTGCACAATCATAAGCATTTACACTTCACCTTTATATCCAATTCAATCTCAATCCAATTCATTCAGGTTTAATTCAAATTCAAATTCTTAATTTTATTTAACTTATCATAAGTTAAATCCAGATATATTCCATTCACCTTCATTTATTCAAAGTAAATTTACATTCCATATATACTCAATTCTTCTTTAAATCAACTTCCCTTTATAAGTTATATAGTTGAATCATTTCAACTTTTTTTATTTAAAATAGAATTCCCAGAATTCAATTTACCCGGATTTATTTCAAAACCAATTTGAAATAAAAATCAACACATTTCTCTTTGATATTCAAATCAAATACCAAATTCCAAAACAAACTGCTTTTACCAAACAATTTTCCTTTGAAAATTCCAAAATCACTTGTTTCCCAAACAAGTCCAAACAATGTCATAACCAAATATTTTGGTAGCAATCCATCACTTCCGAAACTCGAAAATGAATTCTAATGATGTGGCCAGCATCATCAGGATTATTTTCCAGCGACTGAAGTGAGTTCAATGCTTTCCACTTCCAAAATTCACCTCAAAACAATTTCTATTCAAAAATATTTCCCCAAAATATACTCCATTCTTACAAATGCTTTTGGAAACATTTCTAACATTTCCACAAAGTCAAACTCCCAAAACTTTGTTTAATTCCATTTGAAATCCCTTTCAAAATTTCCGGGGTCAAAATTCTAGTTTAAATCAAATTTTAATTTTTACTTTTCTTATTTAAAACATATCCAGTCAATTCCCTTTGGTTATAAACCATTTTAATATTTTAACTTCTTATTTTCTTATATATATCATTTCAAATTTTAGATCATGTTTTAATTTCTTATTTGATTATAGAAGAAACAACCAAACAAGCATCCAATACATATAATAATTTAGAAAATTATTTCCTTTTTATATCAAAATACAATTTTGGGTAAAATTATTTCATTTACCCACTTTAAAAACAATACTATGTCGGTTTATCTTGTTTAAGAGTTTAGAAACCCCTATCGATACGGTTGTACTTCCCGCACCGACCAGAATTCATAAACACTCAACCGATAAGTCAACACAGCATAAAACAATTTTATATACACTAACAAATACGCTCTCATAGCTATTATTACACTCAACTCATTATAGAGTACTTCCGACTCTATTTAAAATGAGTAATTTTCCCCCAAAGCCTAGGTTGTCGCCAACCTAAGCTCTGATACCAAGTGTGACGACCCGCCCTTCTCGACCCTCGAAAATCGACACAAAATACTCAACAGTATAATATGCCGACGATCGAATGCCGGAAAAGACAGATTGTAGAAGAATAAGAAAGTAGATAGAAGAAGAAAGAACTAAACAAAATCAGAACCTCACAGTCGCAGCGGATAAAATATAATATATAGAACAGATCTTTACACAAAATGAAACTATATCTGTTTATATACAATACATCATCATCAGAGTATATCAATACTATCATCAATATCTAGTCAATCAATCAATACAACAATCACAACAGCGGAATAATACAAGTACGAGAAATACGTCTCGAACTCCAGCTCCTCTCCTGAGCTCCATAGCAACCTATCCTGAAATATACTCGGTCTGACCCGAGCATTATAATAAAATAACACCCGAGTCAGTCTGGAATACCAGCGCATCATAAATACACCCAATTGATTATTAAAGTTTCAAAAATCCTTTGAAAACAAAAGCATCTCGTAAGACCACGCCACAAATAAACATGTCGGGTTTTTACCTTACGATAGCTAAAACACTTTTTATAAAAATCCTCTGATATTATAATAGTGTCTATTTACAAATACTTATAAAATAGCCGAAATTGTTACATCTATTAAATTCCGGCATACTAGCCACAACGTGGGTAATACAAACAAAACTCATACAAGGCACGTAGGGAGAATGAATTTCCAACGAATGACTAGGCACTGGGGTACCACCTGTCACAGTACGTGGCCTAGATCACAGTACCGAGGAGTACGCCCGCTCCCCTGCAACACAAAGCCAGAATCATCCCTTACTGGATAATTCCAAGTAAAATCACCCCACGGTTGTGATCAGCAACCGCACCACTAAGCCGAAATAAAAGGGACATCTAGACAGGGATGACCTTACTCTCAAGTGGGGGCTACCCACGAAGCCTTGCTGCATAACCCCTGATTTTCAGTCACTCCCGGTTGATGAGGCTTGAGGCTAAACGATACCTTTATAGCACATATCCCTTAGAATGCCCATCGTCCACCTGACGATGTCACGAAAGCATTCGTCCATACAAGTCCGTCCCGAGTCCGAACGGAACCGAAGGCACTACTCCTACTACATCCATTTTGGAAATATCCTCAGGATTAGTAGCGACTAGCCCTTGCACTTCACTGCTCCATCTTCGACTCCGAAATCGTTTTCGCGAAACGTACAAACCGGATCGAAGTGGTTTTCGAGTCTCCAGACCTAGAATCCCGGTATACGGAAACTCGATCCCGGTCTCTTCGAAACGATCAGCGCATTTGGCCAATATTGATAGTCGGTGATTTAACTATCAATTAATGTTCACAAACATCCATACACATCCATCACACAATAAATAATCTCCATATTATTTATTTTCTTCTAATATCTTTCAAAGAGATATTTTCACATTTTCAAAACTCGTTTGAAAACAATTTGCCAAACTCTTCCTTTACAAGGTAAATCTTTTACCCTTTATTCCCATCGGGATTAACCAAGTATAAAACAATTTGCATTTAAAACAGTTAAAAATACTTTATACTGAAATATACTTTAAAATATGAAAATTACTTCTATTTATTTACTCCAAATATAAATTTAAAATATGCGAAGAAAACTAGTTATTAACATATAAACTTTGATTTTAAAAATAAGGGTTTTAGTTTAACTAAATTCAAAATAGCGTTATAAGAAGAAAAATGCTAATTTTAACAACTTAAGCTAAAACCAACTTTTAAATAAATCCATTTGTAAAATAATTGCTAATATACTCCCAAATTATTACGGTATTAAAAATTATTAATTTATTTCTTTAAAAATAACGATTTCTTAAAAATACTTTTTAAACGATTTAAAACTTAACCTTAGTTAAATAAAATCATTTATAAAACATTTACTTGGTTTCCCAGGGAAACACTTTCCCGTTTCTAAACATTCCAAAGTACTCTTTCATATAAATCCACTGATTTATTTCAAGTCAATTATGTTTTACAACATAAATCCCAAATCCCATATTTAACTATGACTTCATCCGAAGTTCACACCCAATTTCCCATATCCGAAAATTCATTTTTAAAATTATAGTTTAAAACATTTTGAATAAACATTTTAGTGAATTCTTCAATGAAAGCCAGATTTCCAATTTATTTAAATAAACCCCAATGAAGAAAACGGTATTTTAAAATATTCTATTAACACTTAAAATTGTGCCTTTAAATTCGGAAGCTTCATTTTAACATATTTTACTTTTCCAAATATCACTATTCATCATTAAAATAACCCATCGTTATTTTAACAATTTTATATCTCCATAGAATTCATTTCCAGAAATTTATACTTCCCATTTATCCATTTTATAAACTTCCCATTATATTTAAAAATCCCAATTTGACCAATTTACATTTTCCATCCAAACCAGATTTCAAATTCTATTCTTCGAAATTCTTATTTTTAATAATTCATTTTATTTCATAAGAACCCAATTCAATCCATTTATAATTAAATTCTGTAATTAGAATTTATACAACAATTTCACAGTACAATTTAATTTCAGATTTATCAATCATAACATATAAACAGGCATCATTATCAATTATAATTGTGAGGAATCCAGTTGGATCCCTCCAACCTGTTTCTCCCTGCATCCACAGATATTAGCATATCACAATATAAATATCAATCCAGACAGATAAACACAAATATAGACAATCAACCACACAGATATTTAAACATCAATTATTTATAATGTCTAGCATCCAGATGTGAGTGAGAATAACTCACCTTGAGTTTCGGCGAGCATTCGAAATTTAAATTAAACCGGACGGTGTCCGATTTAACTTAAATTTTTACTTGCCCGGAATGACTCCGGATCTACACCATCTCGTACTGCTCGTCTCTGCGATTCCATCGCTTCCAGTTTCGTTTGAATCTGGTATCATATGAACCCGATATGATTTTACAAAGTTTGAAATAAATTTAAAAACAAATTTCTTTTTTTTTATTACCCAAAAATATATGGCCCGCCTCCCTCCTTCTCACGCAAATAAGAACAGAGAAAACGAACCCATACATCGCGCGCCTAGGGTTCGCAACCGCAACCTCCTCGATCGACGAAAAATCGATCTGCCACCACCACGAAGACCGCCGCACTCCACTCCCCTTACGGCCCAAACGCGCCACCGTCCGGTCAACCCAATCACGTGCGAAACGAACTCGAACGGCCGGCCTTCCCCACGCAATATCTCCCTCCACGCGACGCCAAACTCCATCATAACCGTCCATCGAGAAGAACTCGCCACCCCCTACGTTTTCCCAGAAGAATGTTTCCAAAATCATAGCGTGGATTGATCAAAATTTTGGAATGAAATGAGAGCGTTCTCAGCCATCAAATGATAATGGAGGCGGCCGGCTGAATAGGGTTAGGGTTTAAGGATATAAGTGTCAATATATATATATTTAATATTATTAAATTAATAAAATATCTCAATTTTATCGTCCAAGCAAACGAACTCCAATTCTCACGTTCCGACAGGCTACCCTGGGGTTCTTTCGCGTTCCGGACACAATGGAACAGGTTTCGTAAGTTAATTTGATCGTATGCGCGAGATACGGAATTAAACGATCAATTTAAAATTAATTCGGTTAAATCGATTTCGATACGTTTCGAGCTGTCACAGTCAAACGACAACCCCAATTGCTACGAAAATTGAAATCCGATAATAACTAACTATTACGGATCCAATGGAACTGGTTTCGTCGAATTCCGAGACCGTGCCCCGGAAGGCTATTTTAACTCGTCTATTAAATCAGGCGATTTCTGAACATCGTCGAAAACGCTTCAAATTTCACCTTTTAAAATTTTATTAACTTAACAATAAATCATATAAAATTTATAACAACATTAAAAATCATTCTGGCTCATCCCAGACTCAAATCTGATTAATTTGCATTTTAATAATATTAAATTCATTTTTAAATTAATATAAAATTCCAAATAATAATTTGTCGACTTTTAAATTCATCTAAAATTACCACCACACTATTTACACTCCAATAACTCCAAATAAATTTTTAAAACTATTTTTACCACTATTTACACTCAGATTTACCTTTTATCTCAATTTTGAATATTTAAATAGTATCTTCCCGTTATTCAAATTCAACCCGAAATTACTATAATTAAAAATTACAGCTTATTTCATTGATTGAATCTGAATCTATTCATTTTAAAATAAATTAAGAATCCACATTAACATTTAAAATGAATTAAATGTTCAAATTCAATGGCTTAAAAATACGGGATGTTACAATTTGGATTGATTAAGTAAAATTATTGGAAATTTGGATTTTACTGTAAATGTTCTTATAAAAATCATAAATTAAAAAAGAGTAATTTCAATGAACATTTTTGAATGTTAAAAATATGATTTTTATAATGTTAAAAGGGTTTAAAATGAAGTTTATTATTTGCTGGAAATACACTAAAATCTGGAAATTACTTTAATAGCATTAAGAAATGCTATGATTTCTGATTTGAACTAAAATTGAATAAAAGAGCTATTACAGCATTTCTAAAATGCTGGAGTTGCTGTAGTTGAATTAAATAGACTAAAACTTGACTCAGGTCTATTACAGCAGTTCTGTAACTGCTGTAGTGGTCTGCTGTCTTTGCTGAATAAATTTAAAACCCTTATTTTGAAACTTGAGCTATTACAGCATTTCTGAAAATACTGTCCTTGCTGTTTTAAACCAAATTTCAACTAAATTGAGATATAATAGCAGTTTTCAAGTGCTGTCTTTGTTGAATTAAAATGCTTTTCAAATATAACTTATAACAGCTTTTCTAAATGTTGTGAAAGGCTGGAATTTTTAATAATTATGGGTTTGACTTAGTAAATGAGCTAAGAATGGTTTGAAACTTTGGAAATTGAATACTTGATTTGGAAGTATAATAATTACACTTTTAAATGGTTTAAATGAATTATTCTGATTGAAATATAAACTATTTAAAAGGTGACTTGAAATGATAATAAATGAATAATATCTTTGAATTTAAAAGGTATTTAAAGTTGAATATTTGGATTTGAACTCAAATGATGATTTGATAATGAAGTTTTGAAAGGATATGATATTTTGATATATTAAATGATTTGAAATGAAGTTTGAAAGGATATGATATTTTGATATATAAAATGATTTGAAATGAAGTTTTGAAAGGATATGATATTTTGAAATACTGAAATGGTTGGAAATGATTTAATCTTTATTTTGATAAAGATTGGGTTTTGAAATGATATTTTATTTTGAAGTATAAAGTATTATTTTTAAAGTTATAACCATGGGTTATAATAACGACTGGTTGTTAAAGAGACCGGGATCGGATATGGACATACTCTCTGTCGATACCGAAAACCACTTTGACAACTATGTACGCGGTGGAGTTTCCAAAATGAAGTAGGATGGTGGCGACGATCCTAAGGTATATACGCGGACCCAACTCCCGTGAGTTGGCATAAGTTGGCTAAAACAGGAGCGATTGACGGACCAATGAGATAGCACCTCTGATCGGACACACTTCTTCGATACCATACTTGTGATTGATTTGGTGCGCACCCTTGATTTGGGAGTCTTGTTCGAGGTGGGCGGTAGTGGCTGCTATGCATCACCACCAGTCCGGATGCATAATTGGTATATCTACCCTGGTATTGCCTAGTTGTGTCGTGTCACCTACCATAGCGAGCTTTACTACAAGTTTCTATTTGTGTCGTACATATGGAGTATCTTCTCATAGCCTTTTGAGGTATGCAGGTACTGTATAGACTATTGGAACTATTACGTGTTAGGGTGAGTTCAGATTAAATGTAAAGCCCTAATGCTATTTTAAAGTATGTTTATTTTATTATTAGACATTATTATAATAGCGCAATATTACTACCTAGTAAATATTTTAACGGATCCTTAAAGAATGGGCGATCCCAAGCATTCTTTAAGTTACTTGTACTTTTATTACAGTTCACTTGAGTTGGTTTACATTGTATAAGTATGTATGTCCTGACTCGAGTGTTTTGTGTTTTGCTTTACGCTCGGGTCAGATTGAGTGATACAACATTAGAGACTCACCTTTGGAGCTGGGGTTTTGCTTTGAAGAACCAGATATCTATTCATTTTGTTATCTAGTTGATTCCAGTTGTATTCTGAGTTGTACCTGATTATCATACTGTTACTCCTGTTGTATCTTGGTATTCCTATTGTATCTTAATTAACTCTAATGTATTTATATAGTAGCTTCATGTACTACTATCTCTTTTACTTCCGCTGCATTATATTACTCTGTGTCTGTGATCTGTGATTATTTATATACTGTATATGATGAGTTTGCCAAATATAAATTAACAATTTGGTATTTTGAGCAATTCAAGTCAGACATGTGTGGTTTTATTGTCGATTTGAATGGTCTAAAATAGCGGGTTGTTACACTTTTGTTACCCCTCATCGACCTAGGAAATCCATTGATGAAGTCTATGAAAATTTACTCCCACTTCCACTTAGGAATCTCGAGTGGCTAAAGCAGTCGAATCATCCTCTAGTGGCTACGTTTCATTGTTGACAGTTAGCACACCTACTTACAAAGATAGAAACTTCCCTCTTCATGCCCTACCACAAGAAGTCCTCTTGATGTCTTGATACATCTTGGAGAATCCATGATGTATCATTAACCTAGAATGGCGACTCTCTACTAGAACTCCCTGCCTTATCCCATCAATATTTAGGACACAACCTACAGTTCATTCTCAAAATGCCATGGCCATCCACTTTGAATCCCGAACACCTCTCTAGTGCCTCATTCTAGCTAACATTTCTAGCTACCCTAGCAAAATGAAGATCTCTAAACTGACTCTCACTGATAAAAATAATTAGAGTTGGACAAACCTCAACATTTTCTATAACTACATACCTCCTACTGAGCGCATCAACTACGACATTAGCTTTCTCTTGTGTGTATAATATATCCTGATCATAAGCCACTAGAAATTTCAACCAATGTCATTGCCTCATGTTTAAGTCTTTTGCATAAAATGATATTTAAAGATTTATGGTCCGTATATAACTTGAAACTTTTCACATAGCAAATGATGCCTCCGCATCTTTAACGTAAATACCACTACTAGCAACTCCAAGTCATGAGTTGCATACCTCGCTTTATGTGGTTTGAGCTGCCGACTTGCATAAGCAATAACCTTTCCACGTCGCATTAACACGACACCTAGACCTATTCCACACACATCAGTGTAAAAAGTCAAACTCTTACCTACATCTGGCATAGTAAGAATAGGAGCACTAGTTAACTTTTTCTTTAACTCTACGAATGCTTGCTCACATTTATCAGTCCACACAAAACTGACATCTTTATTCGTCAAATTAGTTAAGCGAGAGGTAATCTTCGACAAATCTTGTATGAATCTCGTATAATAACCTGCTAGACCCAGAAAGCTCCTAATATCATATGCTTTTTCCAGTCTTTTCTAGTCCAGAAAGGCCACAACCTTAGCAGGATCCATAGAAATACCCTCCGTCGAAACAACATAACATAAGAACTTAACTTCTGAACACCAAAAATGACACTTCGAGAACTTAACCTTCAACACATGCTCTCTTAGTGGATTTATAAGTGGTCAAGGGTACACTCTCCTCTGCCACCCTTACGTGATGGAACCATGTAGAAAGACCAAGCTAAGAAAACAATCGAGCTCCATGAAGCTGATCGATCAAGTCATTTATCCTTGCTAAAGGATACTTATTCCTAACAGTTTTTTGTTAAGCTCACAATAATCTACACATGGTAATAAGGAACCATCCACCTTCATAGCAAAGACAACGGGCATTCCCAACTCGAACGACTTGGTTGGATCAAAACCCTATGTAACAAATCACTTATTTGATTTGTCAGCTCTAACTTCTCCTTCGCAGCAAGTCTACAAACAGGAAACACAATAGGCTTTTTAACGTTCACGAAATCAATGCAAATTCTCACTCTATGAGGTGGTAAACCTGACATATCTTCGAAGATTTCCACAAATTTCTAAAAAATAGGGATCGAACCTAACTACTCCTCCTCCACTTCCAAAGAATAAAGAAAACTAGTCATAAGTGAGCTAGGCGCTTCATAAGATAATGTTTGAACTTCCATCCCATTCTTTAATAGCACGGTCCGCTTTCACAATCTAAGACTGCGTTATTCTGCGATAACCAATCCATCCCAAGTAAAGCATCAAAACCCACAAAACCTAGAACATGCATATCACAAGGAAAGAATCGGTCAAAACAAGAAAT
This sequence comes from Allium fistulosum, assembly GCA_030737815.1. Taxonomy (NCBI): domain Eukaryota; kingdom Viridiplantae; phylum Streptophyta; class Magnoliopsida; order Asparagales; family Amaryllidaceae; genus Allium; species Allium fistulosum. Next base: position 806,045,766 of record CM060901.1, on the reverse strand, counting down.
CAGAAATCCTAAGTAAACCATACTAAGATTGGCCGAGCCTCCAACAATGTTTGACACACTAATAGGATCTAAAGCTATAACTGGCTTTTGTTCCCATCTATCAACAAGTGTACAAGATATGAAACTAAGAGAAGCATAAGTATCAAATAAAACATGAACATGAATGCCAAAAATGGATAGAATAACTTCCAAAATATGCTTCCCCTTTGCTGCGGCGGAAGTGGAAGGTACTGAAGATAAAGCAAAAACTCTAGGCTGCTCCCCTTTACGAAGCATCAGATAGTCTTTAACTAGATGATTGGTCTGGGGGCAATTATAGCAGCTCCTTGGTGCAAACCTTGTCTTGGCTCTTTGTGGTTCTATCTTCGGTACCTTAACATTTGGTGCCTTAACCAACGGCGTTTTCGCCATTTGTTTCTCCCTAAACGATTTATAGCTCCTGGAAAAATGCCCCTTCTTTCCACAATTGTGACACGTCAAACCAGAATTTTCCCACAGAGGCTGAAACTTTCATTGGTTGTTACCTGCTAGTGCAAGAATATACGGCTTCGATGCTAAGCTCTCAAACCTAAACCCCATGTCCACCAAATTTACATAAGACCCCAAGATGTGATTAGTCATATTAACCTTGAATTATGGGCCCATCCCTGCAATGAACATCTCATTTCCCTTTAATGGCATATCTTCTAAACCAAGCCTAAACCATGATAAGGCAGTCAATCAGTTATCATACTTCGTCACTTTCATGGCCCCATGCTTCAAGTCGAGGAAGCTGCTAAACAACAAAGTCTTCCCAGCTTCCGGGACAAACTTCATCTCAAGTCCTTCCTTAAATTGGGCCCAAGAGATGTCATTCTCTTAGACATCAATAGTGATAGAACTGCACCAATCCATATCTGCGCCCCTTAGATGTCATGATGCTAACCGATAATTCATTGCATCATCTTGCTCCATATCCTCAAATAATCAATCATATAATTTGATCCACGTTTGGACTTGTATGATCGTCTCCATACCACCAAAGATCTTACCTTCTAGCCTCTCATAATCATGACAGAGCAAACCAAAATTCACCTGAGGCCCGACTTGCATGATCTCCTCTACAATATCCACTCTTGGTTCCCCAATTGGAGCAACATTCCTTGGTGCTCGATCCCTACCATTTATGATGGTACTACCTCGACCGCCTCTACCTCCTTGAATATTGGTAGTTCTAGTACTCATGATATACAACCTGAACATAGCATAATATATTTAGGATATGAAAGGCTGGAGTTATTTTAAAGAAAGAGATTATTCCTAAAGCAAGCTGAAAAGAGGGGTATAGGATTATAGAAAATACAAATATGCTCTCGCATATAATATGCTCGACTCATTCTAGGGTGTTGCTTACCCTATCTCTAATGACCCATACCCAACCAAAGCTAAAGTGTTCGCTCAATCTTGAGCTCTGATACCAAATGTAACGACCCAACTTTTCGACTCACGAACGTCGACACTATTACATCCATGATATTCGTGTGTTAAACACCCAAGTGCCGGAAGAAAAATGTTAGGGTAAAATAAAAAGAAATAGAATAAGAAAGGGAGAACACAACATTAAAATCGCACAGCGGAATGCAAATATATAATATCAAAATAATATTACAAAGGGTTACTCTAAATACAAGAATTTCAGTGTCACAAAATCTAAGTACTTTCATCAGCCCGGACAATTATAACTACCTGTCCGGAAAACGTTGATATATACATTGCTTAAAACGGAACAACAAAAATAGAAATAGATAGATAATGGAAGCCTCTAGCTCATCTTTTGAACTCTGAAGCATCCAAGGTTAAACCTGGCATACTAAGCCAACTCGAAAGAGTATGTGAGGAATTTTAGGGAAACAAAAACCAAGCGTTAGACATAAGTCTGGTATGAGAAAGCTTGAGATACATGCAACATGTAATAGTAACTATTGAGACCTTGTGAATTCCTGTAACAGTTTTTCTCTCAAAAAATAACCAACCATTCATTAAGTTCAAAATAGTGATATGATAGATAATATCTAGGGTATAGAATATAAATCATATCAAATAGCTATGATGTTTACATTGGTCAAACCAAAACATATTTAGGTTACAATCAAAACCAGTAAGGTACGTTGCATAATAGATTTTCCTTGGAGATCACTACTGTCAAGCTGAAAACAATTCTCCATGCACAAGGATCGGTAAATACCTTTCAAGCACCATATGTTTCTATATAAAATATATCATAAGGTAAACACAAACACCCATGCCTGAACATAAACGTGAACCACGTGGTACTAAATATCATCAACTTCCTTTACCAACATCGATAAGTATTCTCTAGATACGAAGTTGATCATACCATATCATAGGTCAGCCAAATCCTAGATTGTGCATCGTACTCTATCTTTAGCCATTTACAATGTTGAGTTTCATTCGGCATCTTTAACATGAGTTTTCATCACTCGAACAGAACCCTAATCCTCGAATAGATTCCCACATCTCGATCGAATCAGGAATCACTATATGGATTCGAGCATCTCGATCATATCTCAAATTTCCACATAGATTCCCTTTCTCAACTACTTTCAAAACATAGTATTCATATGTTAGTTTTGATTTGGTAAGTAAAACACTTATAATCCCGGACACTTCAAAACCAATCGATGAAATTCTAATAAACTCAATTCTGGCTCTTTCAAAAGTGAGCGAAAGCTAGATATGTTTTGTACCTATACTCCTCCTCGGGGATTCTTATTGGTATAAAATCGCAAAGCCTTTCGATTACTCCTTAAGTAATATTTGGTCAAGTTTGATAATTGACTGATCGATTATCTAGTCAAAATAATTGTTTGTACAAATCATGATTCAAATGCTTAACTCCGTTCTGACATTCCGACTTTACTATTCCTCGCCAAAGAGTGAAAGCAGGTAAGTTTGAGCACTGGATGCATTAAGTCTTGCCTATGCAATTCATTCTTGAATCTCACAAATAGATAAGTCTACCTCATCAGCTTTTAGTGTTAAGTATGATATTAATGGTTTCCATAAACAATAAGAAATCAACATGATTAACAAGTTTTTGACATTTTTTTACTTTACTATTTCTTGGTCAAGAGGGAAACTGGTAGGTTGGTGCTCTATTGCACTGTCCCTACTCGACATCAATCTTAACTCTCACAAATAGATAAGCTATATTTCATTGGCTTTTAGTGTTAAGCATGGTTAAATACTTTTCAAACAAGTAATAAAATAGTTAACCATTTAGCCACTAAGAAATACTTGACTCCTTTTTGAAAACATTTTTATATTCTTTTAAAATACTTGAAAATACTTATAATAGGTTTTAAAACATTTATCCAAATATTACATAAAAATAACAAGTTTGTAAATCATTAAAACTTGAAAAAGAGCATGTTTTATTACAAAAACCTATTTTTTTAAAATTCACAATTAATTCTTAAAAATTCACAAAGTCCTAAAACTACTTTTAAAATACTCTAATAATAATTAGTAAATTAATATCTTTTCAAACTTTTCAAGTTAAAAAATCGAGTCTAAATGAGGCAGTTTTGCACGAGTGCGGTTTTGATCGTTTTCGAGACGTTACTTAACTTTTTACAATTAAAACATCTAATAGCAACAAACATACATATAAAACATTATAAATATGATGAGAAACCCTAAGGATCTCTCTACAAATCCATAGAAATTGCCAAAATACAAGGTAATTCATAAGTGCATATATAGCGACTATTGCTATAAACGCACTTCTGCACAAGTGCAGTTTTAATCGTTTTTGAGATGTTACTTTCAAACTTCTAATAGCAACAAACATACATATAAATCATTATAAATATGGCGAGAAACCCCCAAGGATCTCTCTACAAAGTTCCATAGAAATTGCCAAAATACAAGGTTATTCATAAGTGCATATACAGTGACTATCGCAATAAACGCACTTCTAAATCCAAGTCATATTCCAGCTACGTTTAACTACAACCTATTTACTTTTCCAAGGTCTAGTCAAATGTCATACAAGTCCATTTAAGTTAATTCAAGTCTGTTTAAGTCCATACATATGTCACTTGCTTTTCAAAGCAATAATCAAAACCATTGTTTTCAACATATGTCCAAGTTAATTTAAACAACTTTAACAGAACAAAACACAAGAAAATATGAGTCATATTTTCAATCCAAGTGGTGAGTTAGATAACCTTAACCCAACACATAACCAAGCTTAAGCACTCAAGTTAAACCTAAGCTAGCAACCTCCTTTCATTCCTTCTCTTTCTTGCTTTGTCTTGCTCCAAACCTCTTCAATGCTCACGCCCTATGAGTAGGGGGATGTGGCTTTGCTTTTCATAATCTAACTAGGTAAATGGTGTTGTAATGTGGTGGTAAGGCTTCACTCCAAGTTAGAGGTGATTTGGAGATGATTTGCAAATAATTTATTTTAGGAAATTAAGAAGAAGAAGAAGAAGATGACGAAATGGATTTTTTCTCTTTAAGCTTTGTAATTTTTGTGAATGAATACTAAGGGTATGCCCTTGCTTATATAGGATTGTGCAAGGGGTTAGTAAAACCTTCTACCTCTCATGGAAAGTCACAAAGGAGCCTCTTTCTCACATGGCAACTTTATGACACTTCTCATTTATGTGTATTACCATTTTACCCTCCCCATGATAATATCTTTTATCCATTAGAACTTTCTAGAACATTCCAAACTCAATTAAGAGGTGTATGTGTATATATTAGTTTCTAATGTGTTTACTTGGTCATTAGTTAAGTGCACGATAGTTCGAACAACTTATATCGATTGAAAAACTATTTTTTGATAAACCGATTTTCGATCACATTATCGATTTTTCTTCGACGAATATATTTTTGTAAACAATTTTCGAAAACAAGTTTCTTATCAATATTTATTAATTCAACGATGTTTAACAATGCTATAAAATCATATTTATAACATTTAATTATATTTCAAAATGTTTTGATATTCGAAGACGAAGTGTTCGAATTTCAAGGTCGCTACACACAAGTTCCACCTAACCATAATAAAGTCTCTTTGTCTCAATCGCAAGCTTTCATGGTAAATTTATTTGACGAAATTGCTGAACTTCTCCTGTTCTTTCTTTGAATTTTACTAATAATTCTAATAAATAAGACCTTTTTTAGTTTCTTTTAGTCAACATTTCATGTGCACGTATCATAACTACTTAACACATAAATTATAATGTAAAGAAGGGAAGTTTTGTCAAAATAATAATTTGTTCTAATAACAAAGTTTCTATTCAGCAAACAGCAAAACAACATTTCTTTCATTAAGCGTTCGACATCAATCACTCCACATTTCGCTTTAAGCTTTTAGCAATCATCATTAAGCATTCGAATTTTAGCATTTGTCCTTTCAAATTAGCAAACGAAGCCTAATTATGTTCACTTTAATAATTATTAAAGTGACTTTAAGATATCATTCAAATATAAATTATCATAGTATCACATTGACTACAAATCATATTATTATTAATCATAATAATAATATTAACATCTTGAATAGAAGAAAAACTCAATATTCAATCCATATAATATTGTGTTTGTGGAGATTTAGATGGAGATTAAGATTTAGAGGACTGGGATATTAGAGAATGAGATGGGTAACTTCCCTTATTTTAATTTTCAATAACTTTTGCAAAATGCAAGAATTATATTTAAGGTTTAAGAGTTCAAGCGCTAAAAAGAATGACTTTGAGATATAAAAGTACGTGGAAGATGAAAAACTAAAGATATTTATAAAAATGTCTAATTTGTAAATTTATTTATTTATACTAGGGGAGGATCCTTCTTAATTGTCCATCTAATAAAAAAATTCAAAAAAAATAATTTGTTTCCTCAAGCCTTATTCAAACCATTTTCACCAGTTCCTTTTAAGAAGATTGGGGATCACTTCTTTATTTTCAAAAACTATAACGTAGAACCCCTTATGAACTTTTTAATTTATAATATAATATATATAAACACTTAGGCCCGTTCGGTTTGCCAATTTTTATTTTTGGTTTTCGTCCAAATAAAAAACAAACAACGCATGTAGTTTTTGAAAAACAACCAATTTGAAAATTGTAGTTAACATACAAAATGGAAAACAAATTTATTTTATTTTACGAGTTTTGGGAAATAATAAAAACATGAAAAACGATTCATCCCTCCATCATCCTTCTATTCCCTCCATCGTCTCTCCATCATTGTTATAATGATTTAAAATTTTAAATATTTTCTTCCACTCTACCCATATTTTGTATTGAATTTTAAAAACACAGAACATAAAAATTAAAATGAAACCGAACGGGCCATTAGATTTAAAAATACCGGATTATACCACCTAAGAGAGTGGTGTATTTACTTTAACCTACTGCACTATACAACTAGTTTTTAACCTATGCTTCGTACTCTTGTAACCATAAAATATGTTATTACAAATGCTAATTCTAAACATACATAGCTTAAGAATATTGAACTGCACTCAATATTTGCACTATAAATTGAGAAGAGATGGGTTGAGCTTCATCAATCGTGGTAATCTTGATTTGTGTTTTCTTTATTAACTTTGATAATTAAATGGTAATAATTCCTATAAAAATTTTCATGGATTGGCGATGTACAATGACAAAAGAAGCCATGAAAATTTTGGTTTTGTACTATTGATGATGATCAAATAGAAGAGACAACTGCACTTTCCCTTAGAAGGAACATGACAAAAGAAACCCACTAGCTGTTGGTAGCTCCATTTTTAGACTCATTGAGCCTTCCTTCTAGTCCGCCAGTGGGGTAACCTATTCCAATCATTTTTATAGATGAACATGGTATATTAACGTGGATCACCCAAGTAATTCTTTAGAGACAAACTTAAAGACGATGATAACTCTATATTCAAACAAATAATTCTTCAGCAAATTGAGTTTACTCAACTGCATTTTATACATTTTGATATTAAAAAAAGAGCTACAAGTTCTTGTTTATGATGTTCTTATAAGAAAAATCCTGTAGAAATGAATTTTTAAATTTTGTCTCCATTTCTGAAAAATAGGAAATGCAAGTTGCTTTGTACTTTTTTGAAAGAAAATGCAAGGTAACGTGCACTTCTCTGATTTTGAATTTGTCTTTGAAATTTATGAAAATTTTGAAAAACGCAAGCTAGTTTGCTCTTTATGATTTTAATTTTTTATTGAAATATTTGAAAATTTTGAAACGCGCAAGTTAACTTGCACTTTCAATCAGAAAAGCTGATTTTTTTTTAATTTTTGAAATTTTTGAATAGTGTTTTCTATCAAGAAAGCGCTAGCTGGTTTGCGCTTTACGATTTAGAAAAAACGGAAACCTAATTTACTGTAACGACCCAAAATTTCGGTCGTTAATTTTGAACATTTAATTTATTTTAAATTGTTGAATTTGAATTATAAATTGATTTTGAATATGGAAGAATTTCTGAAACGATTTAAAATTCCAAATATACCGATTTATTTGATTTGGTAGAATAGTAATTTAATATTTGAAATTGGGCAAATATGGGAATCCAGAAATAAATGGACATGGTAATGATTTTTAAATTTTTTTTAAATTCTATTTGGATTAGAACTAAAATATTGGACCTTTGAATGGAATTTAAAGGTCGATAAGTTTGAATTTGTAATTTATATATTTATTTAATAGTGAAATTTAATATATAGTAATAGTGTAAATAATTGAATTTTGATTTAAAATGAATCAGAATGGTTTCTAATATAAATATAAATTATGTTTGAATTTTAATGAAGTTAGTAAATTTTAAAGATTGGAATTTTAAACGATTTCGACGATTTTGAAAATCGCTCGATTTAATCGACGAGTTAAAATCGCCTTCCGGGGCATAGTCTCAAAATTCGACGAAACTAGAACCATTGGATCTATAATAGTGTATTATTATCATATTTCAAATTTCATAGGATTTGGAGTTACCGTTTGTTCGTACAAAATAGAAACGCGTCAAAATAAATAACGAAAATTTAATATTTTAAATTCGATTCAAAAACCTATCTTCCACATACGATCGAATTAGGCTTCGAAACAAGTCCCATTGTATTCGGAATAGGGGTAAATCATTATAAACGCTAGGTGGCACGTTTCGGTTGGAGTTCGTTTGAAAAAGCATGTAATTTTGGAAAATAATATCAATTTCATGTTTATATGTGTGTATATACGCATAAACACAGTGAAACCCTATCTCTTGCCCTAGCCGCTGTTATTGTTTTTAATGGCCGATAAGCTTCCGTCTTCCCCCTCGATTTCTACCAAATCCACTCATCTTTAGCAAAAACTACCAACTGGAAGATCGAAGAGCTCGTTGAGCTCTACAGTTTAAACGGCTACGATCATATATTATTGAGTGGATCGGCGACAATGGTCAAGACCCGCCCTTCACGACCCCCAAAAATCGACATGAATATGCTCATCATACCGATGCCGAACGATCGAGTGCCAGAAAGACAAATTGTTGAGGGAAAAGAAAGTAGGTAGAAGAAGAAGGAAACTAAAAACAACAACAGAGTCTCGCAGCGGACAGAACAATATATAATATCGATAGTTCTTTACAAAACAAAACTGTAACATACATATTTCACATTAGAGTACACAATCAATAATTACCAGCCTGGAAGGTTATAACATCCTTTCCTCGCAGCTACTGGTAATTTTCAAACAACGCTACAGCGGAAATAAACAAGTACGAGAATACATCTCGGTCTCCAGCTCGTCTCCTGTGCTCCATAGTATCCAATCCTGAACTTGAAATACTCAGTCCGACCCGAGCATTACAATAAAATTACACCCGAGTCAGTCTGGAAAACTAGCGTGAGAAATTACACTCAAATTGAATTATTAAAGTTCCAAAATCCTTTGAAAATCAAAGGTATCTCGTAAGACCACGCCACAAATAAACATGTCGGGTTTTTACCTTACGATAACCAAAACATTTTGTATCAAAATCCTCTAAGATCATAATAGTGTCTAAGTACAAATACTTATTCAAATAGCTGAAATTGTTATATTAATTAAATTCCAGCAATACTAGGCTCTACAATCAAAACCGTAAAGGCACGTATTGGAGAATGGATTCCAACTGAATGACAAGGCACTTGAGTACCACTTGTCATGGTACCTATCTAGAAACACCGTACCGAGGACCACTCCGGGGTCCCCTACATCACAAGACCAGACTACCGCTTAAACTGGATAGCCCGAATAAGATTACCCCACGGTTGGGATCAGCAACCGCACTACACAACCGAATAATAAAAAAGGGACTCTAGATAGGGGTAACCTTACCCTACTTAGGTGCGACCCACTTAGCCTTGCTGCATCTCCCCTGATTTTTAGTTATTCCTGGTTGATGAGGCTCGAGGCTAAGCATTACCTTTTTAGAAAAATTCACTTAGAATGCTCATTGTTCTCCAATGACAATGTACCGATAGCATTCATCCATACAAGTCTGTTCCCGGTCCGAATGGAACCGAAGGCACTACTCCTACTACATCCATTTTGGAATCAGCCTTAGGATTAGTAGTGATTAGCCCTTGCACTTCACTGTTCCATCTTCGACTCCATGCTCTTGTCTTCATTACGAAAATGTACTCGTTGGATCGAAGTGGTTTTCAGATCACAAATCCGATCCTGGTCTCGTCGAAACAACATTCGATATTTTCCGATAAACTCAACCCCGGTTCTTTAGGAAATACACGGACGAGAATAAGAACGGAGATCACTTCCTAACCGTTTTGTGGATGGATTTCCTTATAAACGTCCTAGAAGAACGAACGAGTTTATATGTACAGTATAGCACCTCGAACAGTAACTGTACCATATAATTCCGGTGCTTCTTCTAGATATTTCCAAAGTTATATTTGGGTCCAGATTTGATAGTCGGTTATTTAACTATCAAATAAACAAACAATTCAACCAAATACTCCAATTTCATCGAAAACACCAAGTCTTTATTTAAATTAAATTTAAAATAAATTAAATCTCTTTATCCAAAACTATATACTTATCTTATTGAAATTAGTATATTCACAAGTATCCTTTCAAAAATATTTGGAAACCTTTTTTAAAATAATGTGGTAAGTACGACTGCGGTATCAAATCATGGATCACAGCTCAATGGTTACGTCTCTATCCCAAAGAAATTCAAGACTTAGCTACAGGCACTCACTGCCTTCGATTACACCATGCGAGTATACCATTACTTTCCGAAAACTTAATTTTAAAAATTATCTCAAAATAATGCTTGTAAGTTCTAAAAATAAATTTCGAGTTAAATCTAAGCAATTACACTTAAATAAAAGTTATTATACAAAACCATATTAAGGACTAATAATTATCTTTTAAAAACAAACTGCTGACTAGTGCTTAAATAATAATAAATCTTAACACTCAATATAAATAGATTAACTAATAATAAAATATGCTTTGAACAATTAAAAATAATTAATAACTAATTTCTAAAATAGTTTAACACTTACAAATTATCAAATTAATAATTTAAAAATCCTCTTTTTAAAACCAACCCAAATTCTCGATTTTTAAACCTTTATATTTTTAGACAAATACCTTTTTCAGATTTATTATTTAAAAATCTTTTATTTAATACTTTTATTCTAAAATATTATTCACAATATACCGATTTGGCTAAGTTCCAATTTAAAAGAAAACATTTATTTTATCCAATTGGTCAACCCAAAATCCTTTATAAAACATTTTGCTTCAAAACCCCCTTTTAATCTTCTTTTCCAATTTAAACAAATATTACTGGTATTCAAAATACCAGAGCCTATGTCAAAACCTGCCACAACATCAAATCAATTCAAATCACACAATAACCTGTCATAGATTTTTTAACAAAACATATATTACTATATATTCAATTAAATTCAACACTTTGAGGAATCCAGTTGGATCCCTCCAACCTATTTACCTGCTCAATTAAGGGTGACCGTTGCCATCACATAACCGATAAAAGATTTGTATACGTTTTATTTGTTTATGTGGCAACGATTCACATTTACACTATTATTGCCTTTTTAACTTCACTGGTTTTCATTTATTTGTGTACGTTTTCATTTCAATTATTGTACACATCATGGTCCCTTTTATAAATTCAACGCCCATAAATAGTTTATTTCTTTCCCCCTTCATCTTCATTTGTCCCATATTCATTTATTTGTGTACGTTTTTTTTACATTGATTGGGCAAAGGCTCATATCTCAATTGCGTTTATAAATCAATTTCCACTTTTGCAACTTCACTTTGCTTTCACTTTCCACCTCATACTTGCATCCATCTATTAATTTTCATTTATTCTATATTTATTGCCAACGTTATAAATTTGAAAGATCACTTGCTTCCCTTGTCTCCCTGATTTCACATCTCTGTGCCTATCCTTTTGAGTTTCTTATTTTATATTCTATTATTAGCCTAAACGTGCATTTTGACTATTGCCATCCCCGTATTTATTTCTTTCCTTTTTGAAATTAAAACGTATACGTTTTACATTTTATTTATTTCTAAACCATTCATTGCCTTTCCTTTAAATCAATCCATTCTCTTCTTATTTGCTTTAACTTCTCTGCTGAATCAACGCATGAATGTTGATTTTCATTTATTATTACCTTTTATATTATATTTTTCTCTGTAGCTTTCCACTACCTCTCTCTTCATATATTTCATTGTTGCCTGCTCCTTCTTCATTTTCGAGATCCACTCCCCACCATTGCTTACTTTTCCTCCTCCCAAATTTTTCCATGGCCTACGCCAGATAAAAAAAAAAGAAAAAAAAATTTGCGCGACGTATATACCCATCGCCTGAAGCTATCTCCGCCCCTCTTCCCTTTCCACCGCCTACAACCCTCAACCTCCACTCACGTTTCTCCTACAAGTGCATGCTTACTTCCTTTCCTAAATAAGAAGGTATATTTATTGTTTAAAATTTTTCTTATAAACGTTCAAAAGGATTTGAGAAATATTTGCATTCTTTTGTACAGATCTTGTTATATGTGAAAGTAAATAAGTTATGAAGCTATAAAGGTTTACTTATACAAGATTTATATATATATATATATATAAGAGTGTTATATAAATGAATTTTATACTATGCGTTAACTAAATACATTGTTATTTATATGATCCAGTTTTTGAATATATGTTTGAAACGTTTTGACTTTTATATATACAAATATTTTATTTTATACATATATTTTGTTATATATAAAGGTTTAAAAAAAAGGAGTAAGTTAACAATGTATTATAAAGAATATTGTTTATCTGCACATATATGTGCATAAGTTTGTTTGATTTCCTGCTGGATATTTTGAAAAGGAAAGTAATAAACTATAATAATTATATATATACATAAGTATTCATTTCAAAAGATATTATATATATGTGTGTTGATCTTTAATATATGTGTTTTATGTTAGAACATTGATTTTTTTAACTATACATATATATTATTTTAATATTGGTTTAAAATGAATATTTATTACATGGAAACGACAACCATAAAATGAATATACTATATATGTGACATTTTGAATAATTATATATTTGTTATTTAACATTAATATGAAATGGAAGCGTTTTAAAGTTATATGGTTTTCATGGGTGTGCATATATATGTATATTTCATTTTTAAAATGCGTGTTTTGATTTAACGTTCATTTTGAAAGAAAGTAATAACTTAATCATATAATCTTCGTTTCAATTTTATCAAGCTAATTTGATATGTTCTCATCAATTTCTATCTATCAGCTTTTCCGTCGAAATTGTACCATCTAACTTTGCTTTGGAAGTCGTGCTTGCATTTCATAACTCAACTTCATTGTCTATCTCTCTAACCTCGAAAGGTGAGCAATCACTCACGATTAATGTTCTTATATTTATTAAATTTGATTTCAATTGAAACGACAATTGAAATATGTTGTTGTAGTTATTTAAATTGTTATATATGCTATTATCTGTAACTGTTCACCTGTGGGATATGACACCATATCCTGTTGTTTATATTATTGTTATTTATGATATATGCCTGTTGTTATATTTTAAATTATATGTTATCACTCTGCTGTAGTTATTTAAATTGTTATATATGCTATTATCTGTAACTGTTCACCTGTGGGATATGACACCATATCCTGTTGTTTATATTATTGTTATTTATGATATATGCCTGTTGTTATATTTTAAATTATATGTTATCACTCTGCTGTAGTTATTTAAATTGTTATATATGCTATTATATATAACTGTTCATCTGTGGGATATGACACCATATCCTGTTGTTTATATTATTGTTATTTATGATATATGCCTGTTGTTATATTTTAAATTATATGTTATCACTCTGCAAGTTCCCTGTTAGTATAGAATTCACTATGGGTTGAAATGATACATACCCGAACGGACTTTAGAATAGGAGAAAATCGTTATGGGTTGAAATGATAAACCCAAACGATTTTCATTTGAATTGAAATTGGGATTACGGGTCGAAATGATATCTACCCGTATATATTTAAATTTCGGATTGAAATGATAAATATCCGTATCACTTAACCATATGATAAATATATATACAGACACCGTTGGTCCATATATATAAATATTTTGAAATAAAATTCTATGGTTTTGGGAAAGAAATATATGGTTTTAATAAATGTTGAGCCTTAAATTATTATATATAAATGGGAATGATATATATAGATTTAATAATGATATTTAATTTAATTAAGATGGATTTAATACATATAATATGTTAAGTATAAAATTTATATTTCAAAATAGATTTTGGTAAAAATTTGAATAAGTTAAGGTTGGGAAAATAATTTGAATTTAGTAAAGAATTTTATTTAATTAAACCAATTTAAAGCTTATTGAAATTGGGATTTAAGATATGATTTATAACTTGAGTTTGATTTAAATAATTTAATGAATATTTCTTGTTTAAAAAATTTAAGGAAATATTTAGTAAAAATGAAATTTAAGGCTAGTTAAATGATATTGAATCTATTAAGTGAATATTCCCTGATTAAATAATAATAAAGTTAAATCAAGATCTATATGAAACTGTTAAATTGAACTTTGAAATGATGAATATTAAAGCTTTGAAATATATTGGGATTTAAATGGTTTATTTTGTGATTCAGGTCTATATTTGAAATCAATATAATTTGAATTTGTTATTTAGAAACTGAATTAAATTAAAATGGGAAAATTTAGATTGAATTAAATTGGAATTTGAAATTTGAGTTGATTTGAATCAATTTGTGAGACTTGGGAAAATTATAAATACTTTACTGTATAAATTATCATGGAAAATAGTTATATTGGAAATGAAACGATATTTGGGTTTTGAAGTATAAATTAAATTGGAATGACCACGGTGTTATAATGTATATTTCCACCTTGTAGATAGTTCTGAAGATCCTTAGAGGATGGTTATCCCAAACATCCTTTAAGTTACTTGTATTTCGGTTGATATTTCACTTGAGTTGGATTTATTTATATAAGAATGTTAATCCTGACTCGAGTGTTTTGTGTTTTACTTTACGCTCGGGTCAGACCGAGTGATACAGCATTTGAGACTCATCTTTGGAGTTTGGAGCTTCCTTTGGAGATCCAACAATCGCCTCAGCTTTCAGTTCTTCTAGTTGATTTGTTCATAGAAGTCATTTGTTGTACTGAAGACTTCACTGCATTTGAGATATTTTGTTGTATTTTATTTCTAACTCTGATGTTTATATAGTAGCTTCATGAACTACTATTTTATCTATTCCGCTGCGTATTATTGTATTACTCTGTGTCTGTGATTCTGTGATTGATTTATTTACTGTATATGATGAGTTTGCCAAATTTAAATAACAATCTGATATTTTGAATTATTCAAGTCCGACATGTGTGGATTTATTGTCGATTTGAATGGTCCAAAATAGCGGGTCGTTACACCTTTACATATTATTTCCAGAATTATCACGGCAGTACAAACTGCTTCCTGGAAATCAAGCCGCACATTCACTATCCTCTTCTTCTTCGTTCTACCCGCTCAAGCAACCCAAAACCGCCATCAATCCATCGATTTTCACGCCCAAAACGTTGCCCTAGGAGATGATCGCAACCTACCACTAGAGAGCTCTCCTTGTTCCCCACCATCGGCCAAAAAACAGCAGAGCTCGGTACCCCAAACGCACAGAAAAACGTG
Organism: Allium fistulosum; assembly: GCA_030737815.1. NCBI lineage: Eukaryota > Viridiplantae > Streptophyta > Magnoliopsida > Asparagales > Amaryllidaceae > Allium > Allium fistulosum. The sequence goes on along the minus strand of CM060901.1, from coordinate 806,030,471 downwards.
CAAGATCGTGCCGCGTTCGAGCCACTGAAGCCATCGATTCACATCGCGATTTCCAATCTCAACCGTTGAATAAGTAGATCCCACTATCCTCTCCGCTTTCCTAGTAAGAAGATTTCGCTATAGGTCTACGGATTTGAAGAAATCGAGGGGAAAGAAGGAGAAACATTCGGCCATTGAACGCAATAATGGCGGCTAGAGGAAAAACTAGGGTTTCTGAAGCGTAATATATATATACATGTATGCCTATATTATTTCAAACGAGCTCCAAATGAAATGTGTCGCCTGGCGTTTGTAATATTTTACCCATATTCCGAACACAATGGAACATGTTTTCGGGCCTAATTCGATCGTATGTGGAAGATAGCTTTTTGAATCTAATTAAAAATATTAAATTTTCAATATTTAATTCAACGCGTTTCTATCCCGTACGACCAAACAGTAACTCCAAATGCTACGAAATTTGAAATTCGATAATAAATAACTATTACGGATCCAATGGAACTAGTTTTGTCGAATTCCAAGACCGTGCCCCGGAAAGTTATTTTAACTCGTCGGTTAAATGGAGCTATTTTCGAAATTGTCAAAATCGTTTGAAATTTCAATTTTTAGAACTTACTAACTCCATTATAAATTGTATAGAATTATATTTGTGTTAGAAATCGTTATGATTCATTCTAATCAAAAATTCAATTATTTACATTATCCCCGTATATTAACATTATTAAATTAATATATAAATTTCCAATTTTAAATTATCGACTATAATTCCATTCACAAGTCCAATATTATAATTCAACCCAAATATAATTTAAATCAATTTTAGAAATCATTTTTCACCCCCATTTATTCTCAGATTCCCGTATTATCCCAATTTTCCATTTTTAATTTTATTATTTACCAAATCAAATAAATCGCTATATTTGGGATTTTAAACCATTTCATAAATTCTTCCATATTCAAAATCAAATTAATAATCCAAATTCAACATTTAAAATAAAGTAAATGTTCAAAAGCTAACAGCCAGAAATTTCGAGTCGTTACAACAATTCTCACTAGAAAGGTCGTCGTTCATTCGCGTTTTTCTAGGACGACGTAGGGCTGAGTCGAGCGTGCCTCTGGCCGATGGTGGGTCGACGAAGCCGCATCATTTGGTGGTTGTCGATCAACTCCTAGAGGCGGGTGGTGGTCGCGGCGAGTTTGGATAGCGCGACGATGTTGGGTTCGAATGATGCGAAGTTGACCGTGAAGAAGACGAGGGAGAGAGAAGGGATGCAGCTAGATCTTCTCATATTGAAACCAACGGCCGAACTTGTTTTGGTAATAATAAAAAAAGAAAATTATATTATTAAAGTTTATATTCAACTTTAAAAATTCATATCTTCTTCATACGTGGTCAGAATCGGAAGAAACAAGAGGTGCCGGAATCGCAGCGATGAGCACTACGCTGTGGTGCATATTTGGAGGCGATTGGAGGTAGCGAAAATTTTAGGTTAAATCGAACGTGTTCGATTTAATTTAAAATTATAGAGTTTGGCAAATTAAAAATCAAGGTGAGTTAATCTCACTCAATTTTGGACTGCTGGCATTAATTTTAAATAGGTAAAGTTAATAAATGACTGATTGGTTAATTTGATGCATTTTTTAATCAGTTGAATGTGATATTATATGTAGTAGTGTTAACGTAAAAATCGAACGCTAACACCCTGGTGTGTGTATTAGTAAAGTGAAAGCACCACCCATTGGTACGGGAACTAAAAATAAGCAGAGAATAGCAGAAAAGTAAAGAGACGGCAGTTTTATAGTGGTTCGGCTCAAAATTAAGCCTAGGTCCACTTTATCTTCTTTATCATAAGTTCGATTACAAGTTTTACAAGAATTCCTTCGATTATTCAACAATCGATACAAGTAATCAACACTTCAATGCAAAAGAGATTCTGGAATTCATCTTCAATGTAGCTGATCTTCTCTTTGGGTAGTTTGAGATGTTTTCGGTAGTAGAGGTGTTGTAGAGGTCGTGAATGCAGCAGAGTTTCGGCGCTTCAAAGTCTGGAAAAAAGTCCCCCTCAATGTGGAGTAGGAGGGGTATTTATAGGAGGAGCCTAGGCTTAGGTCGTTGGGTTTTAGGTCGTGAGCAACCTAAGGGTCCTTCCGAGTTAGCTTAAGTCATTGGCGACTTAATGGAGCCATTCTAGGTGAGATACTGGGTGTGAGCGACCTAATGTAGTGAATTCAGAAGTTATCTCGGTAAGATTAGGTTGTGAGCGACCTAACAGAAGAGGTAGGGCGTGTGGCTTTACTTTGGAGCATGTTAAGTCGTTCCCTTTTCCTTAATTGTTAGGTCGCTAGGTCGCTAACTCGTTAGGTCGCTAGGTCTCTAACTCGTTAGGTCGCTAGGTCGCTTTCTGGAGTTAGGTCGCAGGAGATCTTCTGGTGTTAGGTCGCAGCCTTCTTATCTCGTTAGGTCGCTAGCTTGTAGATCGTTGAGCCGGTGGGTCTTTTAGCTCGCTAAGTCGTTAGGTCGCTGAAGCCTTGAGTTGCTTAAGTCGCTTGAATCCTTTAGATCGCTAAGTCGTAGACCGTTGAGTGCTAGTTCGTTGAAAAAGTGGTGTTAACACTTGCCCCTTGAAGTATATGCCTAGGGACTAGGTCGTGTGCTTCGACACATTTTAACTCGTGCCATCTGAGTTGCTAAGTCATGATTCACTGGAGTTGTTAGGTCGTTGAACATGATTTGGACGACCTAAGTAATCCCGAGCTAGTCTTAAGTCGTTCCTGCGACTTAAGGACCTGAACACTTGCAAAAATTTTACAGAACTTGACTGAATTGCCAATTCGAACTGCTTAGACTTGTTGTAATTTTTCACATATTGTACTGACTTGATTGCTAATAACCTATTAAATACAACATTTGCAGAAAACTGGGACGAATATACTCATCATTGACTGCCCACATTGAATGATGGATTAGATCAAGAGACAATATTTTACTTAAGTAAATAACTTGAATTCAATCGAGTGTGAAATGCTGCGAATCAACTAACTTGAATGCAGTGTCAACGCAAAATTCTCACAATTAGAAGTGCTTACTATCGAATGTTATCTGCATTGACACTACTCTCAATTTTAATTTAATTAACAAGTCTTGAATTTTCCTTAATTGACGTATGTCAACCAGTATTATTATTTTTATTTACTTGTTATTTTATTAGCTTCGCACAACACTTCACATGCTTTTAGGAAACATGCACCTTCATATTTGAACATCCAGTTCCTTGTGTAGAATGACTTCTCATCAAGCACAAGAAGTAACAGTAGAACAGATTGAAGAAGTCTTCCCAATAGCTGACCCTCTGGAGAATCCTTCGGAAACAGTCTCAACCACTCTAACCCAACGGGCTTTCAGCCAGCTTTGCGTCCAATTTGGCATTACTGAAACAGAAGCTTTACTTCCTGGAGTGAATGATACCGCCGACAGGCCACCTCCTAGCTTTATTGCGGTCAACCGTCAGATGTGCTTCAGCGGAGCTATTCCTCCTTTCAATGACTTTCTCAGAAAGCTGCTTCTTCGGTTGACTATCTCTCCATTCCAGTTGCACCCCAATGGCTATGCCATTCTGATGGGGTTGTGTGTGTTGTTCGAGAGAACACTTAATCGCCTTCCGAGCTTCAACAAAATTTGTTACTTGTGTTCGTTCAGGAAGAATAAAGATCATCCTTCCATCGCACTTATAAGGAGCGATAGAAATCGTAAATTGATTACGGACTTGCCCGACAGCGCTCACGGGTTCTTAAATCAGTTTTTCTTCGTTCGTTGCCCTTCAGAATTCTATGGCATCTGGAGAGTAGGAAGTAAGATTGTCTATCTCCATTTACTCTATTTCTGAGCCTTTCAAGATTCGGGTTGTCAAGTATTAACTTCATTTTTACTCTTGTAGCACTTCCTTCCCTCTCTAAAGACTCCAGTCACAAGTCAACTTTTGAAAGGCTAAATGCTGTAGCCGTCGAGGAAAGGAGTATCAAATTTCTTTTGAAAGGTGAATTTCTACATCAATTTGGCCATTTACATCCTTCACGATCCCTTCAGCTTCGCGATGCCCCTGCTCCTCAACCGGAAACATCTGATGCCCCAGCCCCCGCCAAAGAACTTGCGTTGAAAGAACTAGTTGCAGAAGCTTCATTGATAAAATGCTCCGGTTCTACTGAGGGTGCAGAGTTTTCCGGCAAGTCTAAGCTTCTTCCGGTTATCGAAGAAGAGGAACTTCAACAATGTCCCGGGAAGACCGCCACGGAAGCTGATGAGGGGACGGAGAAGGAAAGTTCTGCCACAAAAAGTGCCGAACATGCTGAAGAAGGAACTGCTGGTGTGACTCACTCGGTTAGGCATGACGGTGACGACATCTTCGGGGGGTTAAGCAATTTTATGGTGACTTCTCAAGAGCTTTTTAAAGACGATATCACCGCTCCTAAGCTTGTCTCTCCATCGGTTGAAGCAACATCTGTCTTGCGATCACTTCCGTCAACCCAAGAGTTGACCCCTAATGTAAAAGCCGACATCACTCCTAGGCTGAAGAGTGGTTTGTAGCTTGACGCGCGTAGTTTGCACGCCACACACACTTAGGATTTTCAGTAGTTACTCGCATTTAACTTCCTTTTTCTGGAGATTTCTAAATTCTATCTCTTTTTTCATTTTCAGATTCTCCAATGGGACGAAGCGGCTCGTATTATGATGATTTTATATGCTACGGAAGGCGTGACTTTTATAATCCCCGGCGCTATCTCTCTGCCCCCAGGGAAACTGATGAGGAACGAGCGGTTAGGAAAGCTCGTGAGAGGCAGGCTGACGAGGAGCGGTATGGAAGAAAGGATGACCGCCATGACTCCTACCAAAGAGATGACGATTCCCACAAAAGAAAATCTCACGATGACCGTGGAAAAAGTCACATAACCGAGGATCCAAGCAAGCGGGCTAAATTCGATGACAAGTCTTCATCTTAAATCTCTAAAGTGCCCGCTGCTTCCATCTCTTTAATCATTCCTCCCAGCTCTCCTGCCCTCAAAAGAACTGATATCCAATCAATCATCAATAGGCCTCCCTATCAAGTCGAAAAGCCTCCGCCTACACTCCACAGCCGATTCCCGAACTGGTGTCTGAAAGGAGTGCGCTTTGATTTGGATTTGGTACCGATCGACAAACAAGCCATGCTGCGAAATCTTGATGCTGTAAAGCTTGATATCGAAAGAATGTCCAGCTGGCAAAAACTGGTCGATGAACTCCAAAGAGTAAACCGTGCAAATCTTGAGGCTATGCTGACTATGGAAAATGATAAGTCTGAATGGTAGAAAATTCTTGATCAGCACGATGCGGAAATGAAGAGCATCAAAGCTTACAATGAGGAGCTTGAGGCCGAAGTTAAGAAACTTAAGGAGGACCTTGCTACCTCTTCCACTTCCCATTCTCAAAAGGAAGAGGTTTTTCAAAAGCAAGTGAGAGATGCCGAGACCAAACTTGAGGCGGAATGGCATGTTATTGAAAAATACCGCAACGATACCGTCCAGCTGAAGGAAAAAGTCAGCTCCCAAGACTTGAAGATTACCATGTTAAAAGCTCAACTTTCAAAAGAAGAAAAGGAGCGTGATGAGGCCATTGCTGGAAAAGCGGCTGTTGAAGAATCGCACGAAACAACTAAGGCCACCATCAGCTCCACTCTTTTTGAGTTTTACATTCTCAGCGTCTTAGGGAAAGGCAGCCTCTCTTTCTTGGGCCCGAAATATGAGATTACATTGGCTGAAGTGTGCAAAGCAGAGGTTGAAGCGTTCAAAGATGTCGGCTATACCGAAGAGAATTTTGAGGCTAACTACTTGGACGACGAGGGTCGTGCCGCCCTCGCGAGAGGGAAAGAATAACTTGCTAATCAACGAGCCGAAGTAACGAAAGGAGAGCGCCCAGGGAAGGCACCTTTGACCGACCCAGCCCGTCCTTCGTCTTCGGTCGACGTTGACATTATTGGCTCAAGTTCCCATTCTCCGCCTCCTGCTAAAGTCGAAATTGAAACTAAAACTACTCACACTGAAGAAGGGGCCCAAGAAAGTACTTAAGCCTAGGATTATGAAATCGAAGTGATCAAACCAAGCTCTCTAGGTAACTTCAATTCCGATCTGGCTCAAGTGGACTACTCATTTGCTTCACATGAGCTTGATGAACTTTTTACCTATTACTTAAGCTTTGACGTGCCACTATCTCCTCTCTTTGTGGGAAATACTGATGTTTTTAACTTTTCTTCTTCTGTAGCGAAAATAAGAAGTGCCACATAGGCTTCGCCTCCCCCAGCTGCTGCTCCTCCACCTCTTCAAGTTACTCCTCCTTCTACTTCTCAACCGAGGTCGCAAGAGGAACAAATAGAAGCTCTCCAAGGTTTTGATGACCCGGCGGCTTCTCAAGAGCAAAAAGCTGAGGAACTTGAGGAAGGCGAGAGTACTCCGCAGAGATTCACTGCCGATGATACAGAACTTTCTGATCTTATCTCTCTGGGCAGCGAATCTTCCTCGAAGAAGAGGGGAAAGCGCGGAGCTTCGAAGAAAAAGAAAGGAGCTTCTGCTGATGATGAAAAAGCGGACACTTCCGCTAGTGACCAGAAAACAGAAGATGACCCAATTGCACCTCTTTCTCCTTCTTCTGCAACTCGTCCAGGCCGGCCTGTGAAGTTAGTCATTAAGCCAAGTGAAGGCTCCAAAGGCGGCTTAAGGAAGAAGAAATGAGTTTGGTTCCATCTTTCTTGTTTTACTATTTTGTCTTTTGTCTAGAGACTTGTATCGACCGGAGATTGTGCGGGTACCGGCCCCCGCTTTTTGAAATCTGTATATGTATAAAAAATTCGATAGTATGGAATAAAAATGACTCTTTTTACTTGTACAATCTCTTGTCAGTATTTGTGAATGCATTTATTCCTTGTTTTTGCACAAATTTCTTTACTTTCTTTGTACGATACTACAGTGAGCTCGTGGTATGCTGTTTGAGCATTGTTTCTATTAATATAGCTATATGCCCCCATACCATGGCCCATTGCAATATTCTGAAAAGACTTGTACTCTTATTCTAGAGAATTATTCTTCCGTTTTGAGGAAATATTATTCTGCTTTTAGTAGAGTGTGCCTTGCATCGGAGAAGTTTTTTCTTTCTTTCTTTTTTTTTAAGAAAACACTTCGACTTTTGGAGATCGTCACTTTCATTTTTGAAAAGTAGATTCCCCTACGTAGTGAAGCGGGCTTCCGAAGAAAGCTTTGATCTGTTTTGTCAGAAAGTTATATTTCATCGTTGAATGGACCCACGGGACAGACGTCAGCTGTTTTTATCGGATATTTGTTTGCACAAATGATCACGAGTATTTAGCTGCGGCCTAGAACCTTCTTTTTGAGAAGGTGCCTCTTCGGTGGTTCCATCAACAAATTTTTGGATGTGCCTCATTAGAGGGCATTATTTGTTTAGTGCTTCCGAAGAAGGCTTTGTGCCTCTGTAACGACCCAGAATTTTGAACAATTTAAATTGAAAATATTTAATTAATTTTAAATATTTGAATGATGGTTTGACTTGAATTTCAAATTATCAGAATAAATTGGCGATTAAATTTTAGAATTTAATCTATTGAAAGTTGAATAAAAGTTTGAATCTTCAGTATTAAGCTGAAGAAAAATATTTCAAAAGCTTTTAAAATTTATATTGATGATACTGAAGATAATGGAAGTGGTAAAAATTTAAATTTTAAGTGTTTGTACAGTTTTGAAAATTTATCGTTTAAATCAATATTTAAAAATAGCCTTCCGAGGCACAGTATCGGAATTCGATGAAACCAGTTCCATTGGGTCCGTAATATTGAATTATTGTCGGATTTCAAATTTCGTATTATTCGGAGTTGTTATGTGAGCACACGGTGAGTAAACGCTTTAAAATTTAAATTGAATTCAATTTAAATTTAATTTTTAAAATTGTCAACATCAGCTGAAAATCTTTATCCATCAACACGTTTTTGAAACACTGCTTCGACACTCAACCCATCCTTCTCCCTTCTTTCCGCCAGAAATCACGCTCCTTTACGTTTTAAAAAATTCTCGTTCAAAAGATAAAAACAAAACCTTTCCTCAGTTCAAAATCTATAACAGCCGAGCTTTATATTCTTCTTCCCTCAAAAATGAAATCTTCAAAAAAAACGAGCGAAACTTTCGTTCGAAGTATGAAATCAATGGCCGCTCCCAATTAAAAATCGAAAATTCAAATCGAGATCGAATCCTTCACGAAATCAAAATTAGGAAATGGCGACTACTGCTGTTCGAAAATCAAAACCACAAGTCGCGTTGTCGAGTCGAGCAGGGCAGGGTGCTCGCGACGTCGATCGTGAGATGGATTCACGGCGAGCGATTCTGGGAGGAGCGAGCGAAATCGAATCGAAGGCGGAGGATGGCGCTCGCGCACACGGTGGGAGGTGGTGATCTGGCGACGCGTTGGTGATCGCGATGGTGACCTTGGGTTTCCCAATCGCAGTGAGGTCTCGATTCTGTTTTTTCTTTTCTTTTTCGTTTATGTTTAAATATAATACTGATTTGGAAAAAATAAAATAAAATATAGTTTAAAACAAGAAATTTATAACAGTAAGATATATAGGTAATTCTGTTTTCATTTAATAAAGGGTTTGAAAAGAAGAATTTTGTTTTGAATATATTTACGTATTAGAAAATGATTTTCACAGTGAGAAATTTGATTTTTTTTTATTTATTTGATATGAATATGCAGAAAATAAAATCTTTACAGTAAAAGGAAAATTATGTATTGCCATTTTAAAATTTCAACAGTGAAGTTAAACCTGTCTAATCTCATTTTATATATGTATGAATAAGCTTTTGGAAAATAAAAGGGAATTTAATTTAAGACCAAATGATAGTATAAATTAAATTATAGGTCAATTTAATTTAATAAATGAAAGATTATTGTATGTTATCTCAGATATTAATAAATTGTATAAAATTGTCTATACAAGGTTTAAAAATGTGAAATCGTGAAATCAAGCTGGAAATGAAAAATGGATTGCAAAATTAAAGCTAAGGTGAGATTTTTCTCACTCAAATGAAAATTTTGATTTTGCAGTTATTGATTGATTGTTATTTGTATCTGATACTATATATATAGTAGTATATAGAAATATATATTTACATATATATATATATATATTGGCATATGTATATATTGCAGTTGTGATTTCCCGCACTATATAGCGGATGAGACCCTATTGCGCTACATAATAGCGGATGATATTTTTATAAATCCCATATACCGCGATATTCCACCTCGAAGTGGAATTGGTATTGTGCTAACATCTGTGGATGCATGGAAACAAGTTGGAGGGATCCAACTGGATTCCTCAACTGTAATGATTTATTTACAGATATTGTTGTATATTCTGTTATCATATGATGATATATGATGTTTGTTGTCGTGATTGACTAATTTGTGTGTTGCATCATCGGACCCATTTTTGAAGTTTGAAAAATAACAATTTTGATTTTAAGGGATTTTTAAAGTGATTTTTGAGATTATACATTTTATTAAAATTTTGGATTGATTCATCTTAAATAAATAAAGGTTAAAAATTTAAGGATATAAAAATTATGATTTTTATGAAATATAACCGAAAGGTGATTTTTGAAATAAATAGTTAAGTAATTTATAAAATGGTTTAAATTGGGATTTTAATTTATTAAAAACGATGTATATAAAAGATGTACAAAATTGATATCTATAAAATTAAAAATATTGGAATTATAAAACGAGTTTTTATAAGTGTTAAAAATGAAATATTAATGGAATTTGTAAGTGAATGAAATTTATAGATTTATAAATTGTGAAGTTATAAAATGAATGAAATTGTAGAATAAAAGATTTATAAGAAATTAACTTATAAATTGGATTTTTGCCTTTAAATGGAATATTGATCAAATTTGTTAATAAAGGAGATTTATAAATCAAAGTTGTTATGAAATATAAAGGTGAATTTATAAACGTTGTTTTATAAATCCGAAAATCAATCAAATTTGATGAATGTAATATAGAAGGTTATTAAGGGAATTTTATCCACGATTTTGGATAATGGATAAATTCTTGAAATAAAATGTGTAGAAAATATTGAAATCTGGTTAGTAAAGTATATTCATGATTTTGGACAGTGAATATATTATTAAATAAAATGGATATGTTTTGGGGAAGTGACATTAAAAATGAAGTAATTGTTTTAAAAGATGTTTAAAAATGTGTTAAGTATCGAAAACATAGATTTCAATATTCATTGTTGAAATAGACGTTTTCCAGAAATAGAAGGAAATGGTGGACTATAACACTGTTGTTATAGTAAATGATTTCCAAAAGGAAATATTTTATATAGTATTGGGATTTATATACTTATCTGAATTTCGAATCCCTATACTAGTGATTTTGAGTTATCGTAACGATGTTTTACGTAACATTCGTTTTGACTCAAATAAAATTTGTGAAAGAGAATGATTTCCTTAAAGAATGAAATATATACTTAATTTTGATTTAAGTATATTGAATATTTTCAAATGTTGAAAATAAATAAGCTTTGTGAATTACTTATTATTATTAAATAAGTATGGAAATGTTTTCCAATATGAAATGAAACATTTTTGAGAATTTATCTTTGTAAAGATAAATTGAAAGTGAATATTTGAAATCGATTGAAAATCGTATATCAGTAGATATTTGAAGTATAAATTCACTATGGAATTTATAAAGGAAAGGGAAATTGTTTAGAAAAATAAACGTTGATTTATTTTTAAAGTGTGGAAATTTTATATCTAGTAAAGATATTTTGGAAAATAAATAATTTGGAAAATTATTTGGAATCTCATGATGTTGCGCATCTCTATTGATAGTTAAATAACCGACTATCAATAATTACCTTGAATGGGTATTTATTGTGATTTGCTTGAATTTGAATGCCACGCTTATTTTTGAATAAGCGCTCACTATTCATGTTAGCCGGGAAAGGACCTTGGGGTCGTGTAACCCATTCCGAATATGTGATACGTCGTTATGGATTGCATTTGATGACCGGTGTTGAAGATCGGATATTTTTGAAAACGGAAGGATTACCGTCGAGTTACTCTACATCGGCTGATCTCCGATATAGAGGTTTTATCACCCTTAGTGACGGGAAGTCCGGACGTGATTAGAAAATTATCCGGATTTGCAAGGGCTTCGTCAGAAGTGCCTTCGGTTCTGTTCGATCCAGGAACAGACTTGTACGGTTGTATGTCTGACGTTACAAATTGAGATATAAAGCTAGTTTCTTTCAAATACTTTTCTGTTGGTGGCGGAGAATTTATTCTCTTAGCTTAACACCCTTCTCTAAGACGTACGAGCTCAGAGGTTATGTAGTTGATGGTTACTAGTGATATATTCCCAATTTGGTAATGTGGCATGTTGAGTGTTGCTGTGAAATGATCATTGTTTGATCATTTGTGATATGATCATTTGTTTGATCATTTATCTTTGTGATCATTTCTTTGATCATTTGTTTGACCCGAAGCATGGCTTTGTACCAAAGCGTCACTTTGTTGACGAGACTTCGTCGGACCTCACACCCCGGAAATGGTCAAAACAGGAAGGATGCAGCAAGGTTCTAGGGAGTAGCGCCCCTTAGTGTATATCATTCCTTCTGGATAGAGGTGGTATCATGGTATGGAGCCCAGATATTTAACCTATGTTGTTGCTGCATTATTATTCTTATGTGGTTGTTGGAAATCGAGGATCCTCGGGAAGATCGGTTACGATCGGGGGATGGCATACGCGTGTCAGTAGTTACCTATTTTTGCAGAGGTAACCCGGCCTTGTGTTGGCAAAGATCTAACCATAATGTTAGGTTATTTCTCGGGACGTCTTTCCAGAGGCGTTTCTATGTGGCAATGGGAAGTTCCTTGGCCTGACCATTTGTTGGAAATCCAAAGAAACAATACGAGCCTTGTACGGTTTTAGTTGTAGAACCTGCCATCTAATATGGTAGCTATAGTAGGCATACTATAATGGTACCTATGCTGGCTAAGATTTATATTCTATTTTCGAAATGTTTTCGACACTAGACAAATAATAATAATAATCCAATGATTTGCGTAGCAAGCATCTTTGACTATCATAAGAAGAAATCTCTTCCAATTCTGCGTTTGCATTGTGTGTGTGGCGGGAGGTCTTATGGTAGTTTCATTTTCCAAAAGCATTGCGAATCTGTTTTATTTTCTTTGTGAAAAATATTTGTTTTACGATCTCACACCAGTCACCATGACTGACCTAGAGTTTATTGTTTCTCTTCTAAACTCTGGGTGCCCATTATTTTCCACACGGGCAGCCTAGAGTTATGTTATCAGGATATTCTGGATATTCTGGAGCTGTGGAAGCAAGCTGGATAGCGAAACGTATCACCTATACTTAGTATTATTCCGCTGTGTATTCTGTATGAGGACAAGTTTATATAACTGTCCATTGATGTGCTGTGTTGTATTGAGTTGTATATTGACTCTGATTGACGTATGTATAAACTGATATAGTTCTTTGTTTTAAAAGACTAGTGATTTTCTATTATATATTGTTCCGCTGCGATATGTGAGATTCTGATATTGTTTCTGTTTCTGTGTTTTCTGTTGTTTCTTCTTTCTTTTTCTTCTGTTTTCTTCTACCTCTTCTTTCTTAAACCCTAAGTATTCGGTTTTCCGATGATCGATGGCTCGGCAGTCGATACAGTGGACGTATTGATGTTGATATTCGGAAGTCGAAGAATCGGGTTCTTACAACGTGGTATCAGAGCATATGGTTAAGCGACAACCCTGCTTTGTCGGGTGTTACTCATTAGAGATAGAGTCAGTAGTGCTCTAGAATGAGTTTGAGTGTAATAATAGATACAAGTGCGTATTTGTTAGTTAATATAAAATTGTTTTATATTGTGATGATTGATTTGTTGAGTGGTATATGGATTCTGGTCGGTATTGTCCGTACAACTCTATCGATAGGGATCTCTAAACACTTGTATAGAACAATTCGGCACGATATTGTTTTAAAATTGGGTAAATGAAATAATTTTACCTTGATTATATTTTGTATGAAAAAGAAATGATTTTCTATGAATTATCATAGTATATGGATGTTTGGTTGTTTGGAAGTGATAATATTGAATTATTATCACTATTATATGAAATTAAATAAGAAATTGAAATCGTAACTCCAAAGTTTAGAAATAAAATCCATATACAAATAGAATTGGAGAATATAAATTGTAAATGTGATTTGTTAAAATTGAAAATGAATGAATTTGTGAATGAATAAATAAATTTGCAATTGCAAGTGCAGGAAAATGAAATTGAATGTTAAAATTCATTTTGAATTTGTAAGTAAATAGAACTGGAATTGAATTTGATTTGTGGAAAATGAAGTGAAGTATTAAACTAAAATTAGTAAGTGAAGCTAATTGAATATTGACCAAATGAATAAGGTTTGAATAGAATTGAATTGAATAATTATAAATGAAAGATTGATTGAATTTTTATGGGATTTGAAATCCAGTTTAATATAAGTGGTTATAAACCAAAATAGTGAATTGAAAATAAATTTTGGGAATGAACAAAAGAATAAAACTGGAATTGAAACTGAATGTTGAAAACAAATTTGAATAAAGTGAATTAGAATCTGTGATGAATTAGTAATTGGAACTAATTTAAAATAGTGCGGTTGTGAATGAAAAATAATCGATAAATTCAATATTCAGAAGTTAAACTAAATCCAAATAGAATTGAAATGGTAAATTGAATTCAAATGAAATTTGAAATGTAAAATTAAATGATAATGGATATGTAACTTCAATAGTAAACTAAAAATGGTATAAGAAGTAAGTATCGAAATTTTGTTTGGCAAAATGGTTTGAATGTTGTAACTGGATACTACTGCTAGTAGGATATACAGGTGTATTATAGGAAATAGAACTGGAATTTTGATTTGGAAGATAAATTTAAAAGGCCCGACAAAAAGGTAAGTATTTGAATTTCAATATGAGATTTGATGATTTTCTTGTCTAGCCGCTTGGCTTTTTCTTTTCTTTTTGAAATTTGAAGAGTCCGTAGGGACATTTTGTAGTCGTACCGTGTTAGCCGCGCAAAGGAGACGATGGCAAAAAATTTCGAAATTTTTGAGTGTTAGAAAATTTTTGAAATTTTTTTGAAAGTTTAGAATTTGAATTTAAATTTAAATTTGAATTTTGAAGTAAACAATGTTGTTTTGAACCTATAATTGAAGATTGGAAATTTAGTTGAAATGATAATGGGTCTTTAATAGAAAGATTTGTTTTGATAAGTTGATAAAACTATTGGATTGTGAAAAATAGTAGACGAGTTAAGGACCATTTTTCCAAACTTGTAATTTCGGGACAAAATTCTTTTAAGGAGGGAAGATTGTAATGACCCAGAATTTTGAACAATTTAAATTGAAAATATTTAATTAATTTTAAATATTTAAATGATGGTTTGACTTGAATTTCAAATTATCAGAATAAATTGGCGATTAAATTTTAGAATTTAATCTATTGAAAGTTGAATAAAAGTTTGAATCTTCAGTTTTAAGCTGAAGAAAAATATTTCAAAAGCTTTTAAAATTTATATTGATGATACTGAAGATAATGGAAGTGATAAAAATTTAAATTTTAAGTGTTTGTACAATTTTGAAAATTTTTCGTTTAAATCGATATTTAAAAATAGCCTTCCGAGGCACAGTCTCGGAATTCGACGAAACCAGTTACATTGGGTCCGTAATATTGAATTATTGTCGGATTTCAAATTTCGTATTATTCGGAGTTGTTATGTGAGCACACGGTGAGTAAACGCTTTAAAATTTAAATTTAATTCAATTTAAATTTAATTTTTAAAATTGTCAACATCAGCTGAAAATCTTTCTCCATCAACACGTTTTCGAAACACTCCTTTGACACTCAACCCATCCTTCTCCCTTCTTTCCGCCAGAAATCACGCTCCTTTACATTTTAAAAAATTCTCATTCAAAAGATAAAAACAAAACCTTTCCTCAATTCAAAATCTATAACAGCCGAGCTTTATATTTTTCTTCCCTCAAAAATGAAATCTTCAAAAAAAAAAACGAGCGAAACATTCATTCGAAGTATGAAATCAATGGCCGCTCCCCATTAAAAATTGAAAATTCAAATCGAGATCGAATCCTTCACGAAATCAAAATTAGGAAATGGCGACTGCTGCTGTTCGAAAATCAAAACCACAAGTCGCGTTGTCGAGTCGAGCAAGGAAGGGTGCTCGCGACGTCGATCACGAGATGGATTCACAGCGAGCGATTCTGGGAGGAGCGAGCAAAATCGAATCGAAGGCGGAGGCTGGCGCTCGCGCACGCGAGGGAAGGCGTTGATCTGGCGACGCGTTGGTGATCGCGATGGTGACCTTGGGTTTCCCGATCGCAGTGAGGTATCGATTCTGTTTTTTCTTTTCTTTTTCGTTTATGTTTAAATATAATACTGATTTGGAAAAAATAAAATATAGTTTAAAACAAGAAATTTATAACAGTAAGATATATAGGTTATTCTGTTTTCATTTAATAAAGGGTTTGAAAAGAAGAATTTTGTTTTGAATATATTTATGTATTAGAAAATGATTTTCACAGTGAGAAATTTGATTTTTTTTATTTATTTGATATGAATATGCAGAAAATAAAATCTTTACAGTAAAAGGAAAATTATGTATTCCCATTTTAAAATTTCAACAGTGAAGTTAAACCTGCCTAATCTCATTCTATATATGTATGATTAATCTTTTGGAAAATAAAAGGGAATTTAGTTTAAGACCAAATGATAGTATAAATTAAATTATTGGTCAATTTAATTTAATAAATGAAAGATTATTGTATGTTGTCTCAGATATTAATAAATTGTATAAAATTGTCTATACAAGGTTTAAAACCGTGAAATCGTGAAATCAAGCTGGAAATGAAAAATGGATTGCAAAATTAAAGCTAAGGTAAGATTTTTCTCACTCAAATGAAAATTTTGATTTTGCAGTTATTGATTGATTGCTATTTGGATGTGATACTATATATATATATATATAGTAGTATATAGCAATATATATATATATATATATTGGCATATGTATATATTGCAGTTGTGATTTCCCGCACTATATAGCGGATGAGACCCTATTGCGCTGCATAATAGCGGATGATATTTTTATAAATCCCATATACCGCGATATTCCACCTCGAAGTGGAATTGGTATTGTGCTAACATTTGTGGATGCAGGGAAACAGGTTGGAGGGATCCAACTGGATTCCTCAACTGTAATGATTTATTTACAGATATTGTTGTATATTCTATTATCAAATGATGATATATGATGTTTGTTGTCGTGATTGACTAATTTGTGTGTTGCATCATCAGACCCATTTTTGAAGTTTGAAAAATAACGATTTTGATTTTAAGGGATTTTTAAAGTGATTTTTGAGATTATACGTTTTATTAAAATTTTGGATTGATTCATCTTAAATAAATAAACATTAAAAATTTAAGGTTATAAAAATTATGATTTTTATGAAATATAACCGATAGGTGATTTTTGAAATAAATAGTTAAGTGATTTATAAAATGGTTTAAATTGGGATTTTAATTTATTAAAAACGATGTATATAAAAGATGTACAAAATTGATATCTATAAAATTAAAAATATTGGAATTATAAAACGATTTTTTATAAGTGTTAAAAATGAAATATTAATGGAATTCGTAAGTGAATGAAATTTATAGATTTATAAATTGTGAAGTTATAAAATGAATGAAATTGTAGAATAAAAGATTTATAAGAAATTAACTTATAAATTGGATTTTTGCCTTTAAATGGAATATTGATCGAATTTGTTAATAAAGGAGATTTATAAATCAAAGTTGTTATGAAATATAAAGGTGAATTTATAAACGTTGTTTTATATATCCGAAAATCAATCAAATTTGATGAATGTAACATAGAAGGTTATTAAGGGAATTTTATCCACGATTTTGGATAATGGATAAATTCTTGAAATAAAATGTGTAGAAAATATTAAAATCTGGTTAGTAAAGTATATTCACGATTTTGGACAGTGAATATATTATTAAATTAAATGGATATGTTTTGGGGAAGTGACATTAAAAATGAAGTAATTGTTTTAAAAGATGTTTTAAAACATGTTAAGTATCGAAAACATAGATTTCAACATTCATTGTTGAAATAGACGTTTTCGAGAAATAGAAGGAAATGGTGGACTATAACACTGTTGTTATAGTAAATGATTTCCGAAAGGAAATATTTTATATAGTATTTGGATTTATATATCTATCTAAATTTCGAATCCCTATACTAGTGATTTTGAGTTATCGTAACGATGTTTTACGTAACATTCGTTTTGACTCAAATAAAATTTGTGAAAGAGAATGATTTCCTTAAAGAATGAAATATATACTTAATTTTGATTTAAGTATATTGAATATTTTCAAATGTTGAAAATAAATAAGCTTTGTGAATTACTTATTATTATTAAATAAGTATGGAAATGTTTTCCAATATGAAATGAAACGTTTTTGAGAATTTATCTTTGTAAAGATAAATTGAAAGTGAATATTTGAAATCGATTGAAAATCGTATATCAGTAGATATTTGAAGTATAAATTCACTATGGAATTTATAAAGGAAAAGGAAATTGTTTAGAAAAATAAACGTTGATATATTTTTAAAGCGTGGAAATATTATATCTAGTAAAGATATTTTGGAAAATAAATAATTTGGAAAATTATTTGGAATCTAATGATGTTGCGCATCTCTATTGATAGTTAAATAACCGACTATCAATAATTACCTTGAATGGGTATTTATTGTGATTTGCTTGAATTTGAATGCCATACTTATTTTTGAATAAGCGCTCACTATTCGGGTTAGCCGAGAAAGGACCTTGGGGACGTATAACCCATTCTGAATATGTGATACGTTGTTATGGATTACATTTGATGACCGGTGTTGAAGACCGGATATTTTTAAAAACGGAAGGATTACCGTCGAGTTACTCTACATCGGCTGATCTCCGATATAGAGGTTTTATCACCCTTAGTGACGGGAAGTCCGGACGTGATTAGAAAATTATCCGGATTTGCAAGGGCTTCGTGAGAAGTGCCTTCGGTTCTGTTCGATCCCGGAATAGACTTATATGGTTGTATGTCTGACGTTACAAATTGAGATATAAAGCTGGTTTCTTTCAAATACATTTCTGTTGGTGGTGGAGAATTTATTCTCTTAGCTTAACACCCTTCTCTGAGACGTACGAGCTCAAAGGTTATGTAGTTGATGGTTACTAGTGATATATTCCAAATTTGGTAATGTGGCATGCTGAGTGTTGCTGTGAAATGATCATTGTTTGATCATTTGTGATATGATCATTTGTTTGATCATTTATCTTTGTGATCATTTCTTTTATCATTTGTTTGACCCGAAGCATGGCTTTGTACCAAAGCGTAGCTTTGTGGACGAGACTTCGTCGGACCTCACACCTCGGAAATGGTCAAAACAGGAAGGATGCAACATGGTTCTAGGGAGTAGCGCCCCTTAATGTATGTCATTCCTTCTGGATAGAGGTGGTATCATGGTATGGAGCCCAGATATTTAACCTATGTTGTTGTTGCATTATTATTCTTATGTGGTTGTTGGAAATCGAGGATCCTCGGGAAGATCGGTTACGATCGAGGGATGGCATACGCGTGTCAGTAGTTACCTATTTTTGCAGAGGTAGCCCAGCCTTGTGTTGGCAGAGATCTAACCGTAATGTTAGGTTATTTCTCGGGATGTCTTTCCAGAGGCGTTTCCTTGTGGCAATGGGAAGTTCCTTGGCCTGACCATTTGTTGGAAATCCAAAGAAAAAATACGAGCCTTGTACGGTTTTAGTTGTAGAACCTGCCATCTAATATGGTAGCTATAGTAGGCATACTATAATGGTACCTATGCTGGCTAAGATTTATATTCTATTTTCAAAATGTTTTCGACACTAGACATTAATAATAATAATAATCCAATGATTTGCATAGCAAGCATCTTTGACTATCATAAGAAGAAATCTCCTCCAATTCTGCGTTTGCATTGTGTGTGTGGCGGGAGGTCTTATGGTAGTTTCATTTTCAAAAGCATTGCGAATCTGTTTTATTTTCTTTGTGAAAAATAACTGTTTTATGATCTCACACCAGTCGCCATGACTGACCTGGAGTTTATTGTTTCCCTTCTAAACTCTGGGTGCCATTATTTTCCACACGGGCAGCCTAGAGTTATGTTATCAGGATATTCTGGATATTCTGGAGCTATGGAAGCAAGCTGGATGGCGAAACGTTTCACCTATACTTAGTATTATTCCGCTGTGTATTCTGTATGAGGACAAGTTTATATAACTGTCCATTGATGTGTTGTGTTGTATTGAGTTGTATATTGACTCTGATTGATGTATGTATAAACTGATATAGTTCTTTGTTTTAAAAGACTAGTGATTTTCTATTATATATTGTTCCGCTGCGATATGTGAGATTATGATATTGTTTCTGTTTCTGTGTTTTCTGTTGTTTCTTCTTTCTTTTTCTTCTGTTTTCTTCTACTTCTTCTTTCTTAAACCCTAAGTATTCGGTTTTCCGGTGATCGATGGCTCGGCGGTTGATACAGTGGACGTATTGATGTCGATATTCGGAAGTCGAAGAATCGGGTTCTTACAGCCTCCGAAGAGAGCTTCTTGATTTGTGCCTCCGAAGAGGACTTTGTGCCTCCGAAGAGGGCTTCTTGTTTTGCCTGAAAGTTATTTATCATAGTTAAATGGATCCACGGGGCGGACACAAGCCACTTACTTGGATGTTTGTTTGCACAGACAATCATAATTAAGCAGCAAGGGCCCGTTGCCTTCACTTTGGGAAGGTGCCCCTTCGGTGGTACCACCAACCTTTTTGGTTGAGAAAAACATTTCATTTTACAGCGTGCCTCGTTGGAGGGCTTTATTTTGCACTTCAACTTTTTTGGGGAAGAACGTTCCCATGAGAGTAGAAGAGTACCTCCGAAGAGGGCTTTATTTGTTTGCCTGAAAGTTATTTCTCAAAGTCAAATGGATCCACGGGGAGGACGCAAGCCTCTTAATTGGATGTTCGTGCACAAATGATCGCAATTAACTAGCAAGGGGCCGGTGTCTTCCTTTGGGAAGGTGCCCCTTCGGTCGTACCATCAACCTTATTGGTTGAGAAAAACATTTCATTTTACAGCGTGCCTCGTTGGAGGGCTTTAAATTGTGCCTCCGGAGAGGGCTTTGAGTTGTTTGCCAGGACGGTTGCGTCTCATAGTTAAGTGGTTCCACGGGGCGGACGCAAGCCACCTAACTGGATGTTTGTTTGCACAAATGATCGCAATTAAGCAACAAGGGCCCGGTGCCTTCACTTTGGGAAGGTGCCCCTTCGGTGGTTCCACCAACCTTTTTGGTTGAGATACAAGATTCCATTTTGGCTGTTTTTTGTCTGCTTGCCAATATCTTTTCATCTTCTGTTCCTCAGCGATCCCTTGTTATCACTTTTGAATACATGTTCCTTCCTTTTGTAGGTTGTTTGATTCTTCAAGAGAAGCGCACTTCTTTGTTAAGTGAATCCATGGGGCAGACGCAAACTACTTAATCGGATGTTTGTTTGCACAAACGATCTCGATCAATTAGCAAGGGCCTGGAACCTTCACTTTTGGAAGGTGCCCCTTCGGTGGAATCACCAACCGTTTGTGAGAAGTACTTCTTATGTAGGAATTGAATCTGGAATTTTTGTGGCTTGACATTTGTTTGTTGAGTGATTTATGGAATTGCTTGGGTTTGTGTGTTGAATAGGTAAGCTTTGCTTTGATTGCCTGCAATATTAAATCGATATTTTAGCAAAATTTTTAAGATATTTGCACATAGAAATGAGACAGGCATTTTACAGTAGTAAAAGACACAAGATTTATAGTGGTTCGGCCAAGAATTGGGCTTACATCCACTTTATAGTTCTTATTGTTGAGTCACACTGATTTTACAATGGCTTACAATACAAGAATGATACATCCAGAATTATTTTACAAATTTAAGCATAGCTTTTAAGTAAAATATGGACGCAAGTGGTTGTTGTTCCAGGCTCTCGGGATTGGATCTCCTTCGACAGTTGTGAGTTTGAAAGTGCCATCAAGAAGTTTTTTGCCTATGACATACGGCCCTTCCCAGTTTGGCCCAAACACTCCTGTTGCTGTCATGATCCTTTTCAAGATTAGATCCCCAATTTCAAAGCTGCGTTGACGAACTTTAGAATTGAAGTGTCGGGCTATCCTTTGCTGTTGAGCTGCAACTCTGAGTTCAACTTCTTTCCTTCTTTCATCAAGCAAGTCAAGTGCTTCAAGTTGCAGCTTTTCATTTTCAGCTTGGTTGAAATGAATTCTCCTGTGGGAGGGGATCTCTATTTCCACGGGAATCATTGCTTCTGATCCATAGGCTAATGAGAATGGAGTGTGCCCAGTCGCAGTTTTGTGGGTAGTTTATATGCCCATAGTGCTAGTGGCAGCTTATCGACCCAACCACCTTTTGCTTTTCCAACTGTTTTTTGATGGTTGACTTGATAATTTTGTTCACTGCTTCCACTTGCCTGTTTGCCTGCGGATGAGCCACTACTGAAAAGCTTTTTCGGATCTTGAATCCCCTGCAAAATCCCTGGAATTCTTCGCTTTCTAATTGGGTACCATTGTTTGTTATTATCTTCTGAGGCACACCATACCTGCAAATGATATTTTTAGTCACAAAATTTATCATCTTTTTAGAGGTAATAGTAGCCAATGGTTCAGCTTCAGCCCATTTAGTGAAATAATCAACAGCAACAATGGCATATTTGATTCCGGATCTGGCAATCGGCATAGGCCCAATGAGATCTATTCCCCAAATGGCGAATGGCCATGGAATGACCATCTATGTTAGCATGGTGGAAGGTGCTCTTGGGATTTTTGCAAATCTCTGGCATCTGTCACACTTTCGGGAGTAGCTAGCAGCATCTCGATTAATCTCCGGCCAAAAATACCCATAGCGGAGAATTTTCTTTGCAAGAGTTTGGCCACCTGAATGATCCCCACACTCTCCTCCGTGCACTTCAGCCAAAATTGTCTTAGCCTCTTCTTTGGTTATACATCGGAGTAATGGCATCGAGAATCCTTGTCTGTACAAATGGTCGCCTTGAATTACATATCTCGGGGCTTTTCTTAACAGCTTCTGGCGTTCTTTTGAGTTTTTTGGCAAGGAACAGTTGAGTAGATATTCCTTGATCGGGGTCATCCATGACTCATGTTCTTGAGATACAGCCATGATCCAGTCAATATCCATCTCATCAATACTCGGAGCTGTCAAGACTTCTACAGGGACCAATCCCAATAATTGAGCTTCGCCAGAGCTTGAGTATTTCGTGAGAGAATCTGCCTTCATGTTCTCTTCTCGGGGTATATGGTTTATTGTATAATGATCAAAATCATCGAGAAGCTCACAGGCTTTTGATAAGTAAGCAGGCAGATTTCCTCCTTTAGTTTGAAACTCTTTCTTGACTTGGCATACAATAAGCTAGGAATCACTGAAGATCTGCAATACTTTAATGTTCAGTTCCTTAGCAATCCTCAGACCGGCAATAAGAGCTTCATATTTGGCTTCATTATTTGTCGAAGGAAATTCTAATCTTAATGCATAACACAATGACCGTCCTTCAGGGGTTTCAAGCATAACCCCAGCTCTGGAACAGTAGTCATTTCTCGCACCATCAACATATAATTTCCATCGGATCGGAATGTCATCAGTTACCTCTTCTTCACTGCCACCTTTATCTGTGCATTCTGCAATGAAATCTGCTAAAGCTTGTCCATTGATTGCTCTTCGGGGATGGTAGGTGATATCGTATTGACTGAGTTCAATATTCCACTTCAAAAGACAACCCGAAGTTTCAGGGTGGAATAGGACTTGCTTTAGAGGTTGATCAGTGAGGACTTTAATAGGATGAGCCTGGAAGTATGGCCTCAACTTTCTGGATGCGATCAATAGACAATAGGCGAGCTTTTCTAACTTCAAATAATGCATCTCTGCCCTAGTGAATCTTTTGCTGATGTAATAAACCGGACGCTGAACTTTTGCGTCTTCTCGTACCAACGCTGCGCTGAGAGCATGAGATGAAACTGCTAAGTATATGAATAGATCTTCACCATTGTTGGGCTTAGAAAGTACTGGAGGCATTTCCATATGATGAATCAGCTCATCAAAAGCTTTTTGACACTCAGGAGTCCATTAGAAATTCTTCTTTCCTTTCATCAGAGCATCAAAGAAGGGAATGCATTTATCTGTGGCTTTGGAAATAAATCGACTCAAAGCAGCGACTTTCCCATTGAGGCTTTGCAATTCCTTCTTTGTTCTAGAGGGTTTGACTTCTCTTAAAGCAGTGATCTGAGCAGGATTAGCTTCAATGCCCCTAGCACTCACAATGAAACCTAAGAATTTTCCGAACTCAACCCCGAATGAACATTTCAGAGGATTCAACTTCATCCCATACTTTCGGAGGATCGCGAACATTTCTGCCAGATGGTCCATGTGGTCTACTGCTTTCTTTGATTTCACTAACATATCATCAACGTACACTTCCATAGTCTTGCCAATTTGAGGCTTGAACATGGCATTAACGAGTCTCTGATAAGTTGCCCCCGCGTTCTTTAATCCGAAGGGCATGACTTTATAGTAGTAAAGACCAACATCGATGATGAAGCTCGTGTCCTCCTGATCTGGCTCATGCATCATGATTTGATTGTATCCTGAGTAAGCATCCATAAAAGACAATAATTCGTGCCCGGCTGTTCCATCCACCAACTGGTCAATCCTGGGTAACGGGAAACATCCTTGGGGCATGCTTTGTTCAAGTCTGAAAAGTCGATGCATACTCTCCACTTTCCATTTGCTTTTTTAACCAACACCGGATTAGAAACCCAATTTGGATAAGTCGACTCTCTGATGAAGCCATTTTCCATGAGCCGATCTACTTCTTCTTTCAATGTTGTTGACTTTTCAGGACCCTGGATTCTTCTTTTCTGCTTTACGGGTGTGAATTTTGGATCAATATTTAAAGCATGTACTGCGATTTCTGGAGATATTCCACACATGTTAGCATGACTCCAAGCGAATACATCCAGGTTTGCTTTCAAGAATGATATTAGCATACTCTGAACCGTCACACTGAGTTGTGAACCCACATTTAACACCTTGTTTGGATCTTTCTGGTCAACAGGTATTGGCACCGTTACTTCTACCGGCACCACTCTATTCTCTTATGCACTGGTCTTTCTGGGATCAATTTCCTTTCGCGCACCACTATGCTCACCAGTGCAGGGTCCACCCCGTAATTGCTACAAAGTGGGTTCTTTGATGCGGAGCGGAGCTGCCACACCCTTTCCCATCTCTCTCTTCTTCGCCTCCCGCAATTCTGTGAGATAACATTCCCCCCCAGCATTCTGGTCCCCCTTCAAAACACCAACGCCGTTATCAGTGGGGAATTTCATAGTTAGGCACCACGGGGCGAGAATAGCTTTGAATGCAGCAAGAGTTGGTCGTCCCAAGAAAGCGTTATAAGCAGAAAATTCATCAACAATAAAAAAAGTTTGCTTACGGACCACTTTTCTTTCCCCTTCACCAAGTTCTACAAATAAGTCGACGGTTCCGATGGGTTGTTTTGGTTCTCTAGTGAACCCAACAATTTTTTGCGAAGAAGCTTGAACATCAGCCATCGGAATTTTCATTTGATCAAATGTCTTTTTGAAGAGGATATTACAAGAAGCGCCGCAATCAACAAGCACTCTTCTCACAATAGCTGGTCCGATACCGGCGGTTATTACCTAAGGATCCATGGTGGAAGCCTCAATTCCCACAGAATCTCTAGCTCTGAATATGATGTCATCGTGAAAAGTTCTTTATTGTTTTGAAGGCACAGCATCTTCCAAGACAAAAACAGTTTCTTCTTTCGGGGCATGTGTCAGAGCATGAGCATACCTCTCCATCTCTCCCCAACTTCTGCCTGCTGGGTGAGGACCCCCCGTGATTACATTAATAACAGGCCTATCAAATTCCTGCACCACAGCTTTTTCACCTGAGCCAGATTGACGAGCAGGAATTTGCTGCCCCTGAGTAGATGAGGCCGGATCTCCTCTGTTTCTCTTGACATACTGTTGCAATTTATTTTGTTGCAGCAGCTCTTCAATTAAATTCTTCAAATGGCGACACTCATTAGTGTCATGGCCAGGCTGATTGTGAAATCGACAGAATCTTCCATTAGGCACAAAATTTTTCCCAAGCTTCATCTCAGGTGGATTGGGATATTCAACGGCATCCTTGGTTGCGAAGAAGATGTTTTCTGGAGTATCAGTTAGAGGAGTAAAGTCTGAAGGCTTAAAGTAATGAGGTTTCTTCACATCTTTCTTCCTTTTCCCACCGTTATTTTCTCTCTTCTGACCACCAGATTCTTTCTTATTAGTAGCTTCAGCCACATTGTTGTTTTGAATTTCAGCCACAACCACCATTGCTGGTGCAGGGAGATTCTCCAGACGCATAAATTCGTCAACCTTCTTATAAAACTTCTCAAGTGAATTTGGTTCCTTTATCTTCAACCATTTTCCAACTCACTTGTTTTATTGATGGCTCGCATCAAGTAAGTTAGAATCATTTGAGGCTCAGCATTATCCACTTTGGCCAAAGCTATAATGAAACGGTTCAAGAAAGATTTGATAGATTCTCCGGGAGCTTGTTCAAGGCTGGACAGTGACATTATGTCCTTGGCCTTTGAAGCATAAAACCTGAACTGATCCTTGAATTTGCAAGTTAAGTCAGAGAATTGATCCACAAATTGGACCGGTAGCTTTGTGAACCAAAGTAGAGCCACCCCCTCCAAATAGACAGGAATATATCTACATTTAATCTCATTTGTTGCCCTGGCACCTGTCATATGCCAGTCATATTTGTATAAGAACTGATTAGGGTCGCTTGTCCCCCGATAGGCTGGGATAGTAGGGGGAACAAACTTCTTTGGAAATTCAGCTTTTAGAATTCTTTCGGTAAACAGAGTCTTGCTTGGAGCAAATCCCCAGTCATTTTCATCTTCATCCCTTTGCATACTTTCTTTCATAATTTGGCGAATCATTCCTGATAGGTATTCCTCATCGTTCAGAGGCCTTGCCGGGCAGACGTCAGCCACTTTTTTGGAAGTTTGCCTGAACAAACGTTCGCGAAGAGGTGGTTGCGGCCTTGAACCTCCAGCTTGGGGAGGTTCCCCTTCGGCGGTGCCTGCTGCCCTTTGAGGAATACTTTTCTCTTGGGAATCATGAGCACTTTCAGCAAAGGTTGGTTCATTATTTTCTGGTTGTTGATTAACCCCAAGCAAAGTGTTTAACCTATCCATCATCAAAGCATTTTGAGTTTCCATTTGTTGGAATAACCCAGATACAACAGCATCAAGTTCATCCATTGTGACTCCAACAGTAGGAGTCGCCTGATTTGGCGCTGGAGAAGTGGCGGTCCTGTCATAAGCATCTCCGGATCTCGTAGATCTACTCTTTCTTCCAGGAGCCATGATTTCAGATAGTCTTCTGGTTTTTAAGGAGAGATTTTCAACAAATCTTTGCGAAGCAATGGTGAGAACACACCTGAGTTCCTCTTCTTAGTGAAAGCACCAAAAATGTTAACGTAAAAATCGAATGCTAACACCTCGGTGTGAGTATTAGTAAAGTGAAAGCACCACCCGTTGGTACGGGAAATAAAAATAAGCAGAGAATAGCAGAAAAGTAAAGAGATAGCAGTTTTATAGTGGTTCGGCTCAAAATTAAGCCTACGTCCACTTTATCTTCTTTATCACAGGTTCGATTACAAGTT
This sequence comes from Allium fistulosum, assembly GCA_030737815.1. Lineage (NCBI taxonomy): Eukaryota > Viridiplantae > Streptophyta > Magnoliopsida > Asparagales > Amaryllidaceae > Allium > Allium fistulosum. The sequence continues at coordinate 806,003,440 of CM060901.1, read as the reverse complement.
GTACAAGAATTCCTTCGATTATTCAACAATCGATACAAGTAATCAACACTTCAATGCAAAAGAGATTCTGGAATTCATCTTGAATGTAGCTGATCTTCTCTTTGGTAGTTTGAGATGTTTTCGGTAGTATAGGTGTTGTAGAGGTCGTGAATGCAGCAGAGTTTCGGCGCTTCAAAGTCCGGAAAAAGTCCCTCTCAATATGGAGTAGGAGGGGTATTTATAGGAGGAGCCTAGGCTTAGGTCATTGGGTTTTAGGTCGTGAGCGACCTAAGGGTCCTTTCGAGTTAGCTTAAGTCGTTGGCGACTTAATGGAGCCATTCTGGGTGAGATACTGGGTGTGAGCGACCTAATGTAGTGAATTCAGAAGTTATCTCGGCAAGATTAGGTTGTGAGTGACCTAACAGAAGAGGTAGGTCGTGTGGCTTTACTTTGGAGCATGTTAAGTCGTTCCCTTTTCTTGAATTGTTAGGTCGCTAGGTCGCTAACTCGTTAGGTCGCTAGGTCGCTTTCTGGAGTTAGGTCGTAGGAGATCTTCTGGTGTTAGGTCGCAGCCTTCTTATCTCGTTAGGTCGCTAGCTTGTAGATCGTTGAGCCGGTGGGTCTCTTAGCTCGCTAAGTTGTTAGGTCGCTGAAGCCTTGAGTTGCTTAAGTCGCTTAAATCCTTTAGATCGGTAAGTCGTAGACCGCTGAGTGCTAAGTCGTTGAAAAAGTGGTGTTAACAAGTAGTATATATACATATATATTGGAGTGATTGATATTCCTGCATATTTATAGCAGATGAGACCCTATGCACCCCGCATATATATAGCGGATGAGACCCTATGGGCCCCGCATAATAGCGGATGACCCTATATACCACGATATTCCGCCTCGAAGCGGAATTGGTATTTTTATGTTGTGCTAACATCTGTGGATATTAGGGAAATAGGTTGGAGGGATCCAACTGGATTCCTCAAAAGTGTTGAATTTAATTTCATATATAGTGATATATATGTTCTATTGGAATAATCTGTGATAGACTGTTGTGTGATCTGAATTGATTTGATTATATGATAGGTTTTGACCTAGATTTTGGTACTTTTAAAAATACCAGAAATATTTGTTTTAAATTGGAAAAGAATTTAAAAGGGATTTTTGAAGTAAAATCTTTATAAAGTATTTTGGGTTAATTAATGGCATAAAATAAATGGTTTGAAATTCGTACTTAACTAAATCGGGATATTGTGAAGAGGATTTCAGAATAAGAGTATATTTTAAAGGATTTTTAAATAATAAAATCCGTAAATGGTACTTGTTAAAATATAAAGGTTTCAAAATTGAGATTTTAAATATTTGAAAGGATAGAGGTGAATTTTGGAAATAAGTATAAATGGGTTATACTGGATTGAAGTAAGATTTCCAAAATTTGTGAAATGAAATTAGAATCTGGAAATAGGGCTTGTTTTAAAAGAGGATTTTTAATTGTTAATTTGGGAAAATTAAAAGTGTTAAAACATTCTGGAAAATTAGTTATTAAATTATTTTAAATTTTTTAAGCATATTTAATTATTAAATAATTAATTTATAATGATTTTAAAGATTTATTATTATTTAAGAACTAATCGGCATTTTTGTTTTAAAAAGGATAAATTATTAAATGTTAATATAGTTTTGTATAATAACTTTTATTTAAGTATATTTGACTAGATTTAACTTGAAAATTTATTTTAGAACTTACAAGCATTATTTTGAGATAATTATAAAATAAAGTGTTTCGGGAAGTAATGGTATACTCGTGTGGCGTAAATCGAAGGCAGTGAGTGCATGCAACTAAGTCTTGAATTTTTCCGGGATAGAGACGTAACCATTGAGCTGTGATCCATGGTTTGATACCGCAGTGGTGCTTTCCACATTATTTAAGAAGGTTTACAAATATTTTTGAAGATATTTTTTTAAATATTTACTAAATTCGATAAGATAAGTGTGTATAATTTGGATAAAGAGATTACTGTATTTAAATTTAACTTTAAAAGTGATTTAATGTTTTTAAGTGTAAAATGAAGTGTTGGTTGAATTAATTGTTTATTTGATAGTTAAATAACCGGCTATCAAATCTGGACCCAAATATAACTTTGGAAATATCTAGAAGAAGTACGGGAATTATATAGTATAGTTACCATTCGAGGTGCTATACTGTATGTATAAACTCGTTTCGTTCTTCTAGGACGTTTATAAGGAAATCCGTCCATAAACTGTAAGGAGGTGATCTCCAATCTTATCTTCGTCTGTTTATTTCCTAAAGAACCGGGGTTGAGTTTACCGAGAATATCAAACGTTGTTTCGAAGAGACCGGGATCGGATTTGTGATCCAAAAACCACTTCGATCCAACAAGTACGTTTCGTAATGAATACAAGAGCATGGAGTCGAAGATGGAGCAGTGAAGTGCAAAGGCTAACCGCTACCAATCCTAAGGGTGATTGCAAAATGGATGTAGTAGGAATAGTGCCTTCGGTTCCGTTCGGACCAGGAACAGACTTGTATGGATGAATGCTATCGGTGCATTGTCATTGGAGGATAATGAGCATTCTAAGTGAATATTTCTAGAAAGGTAATCGTAGCCTCTAGCCTCATTAACCAGGAACGACTGAAAATCAGGGGAGATGCAGCAAGGCTAAGTGGGTCACACCCAAGTAGGGCAAGGTTACCCCTCTCTAGAGTCCCTTTTATTCGGCTGTGTGGTGCAGTTGCTGATCCCAACCGTGGGGTAATCTTATTTGGACTATCCAAGTTAGGGGTAGTACGGTCTTGTGTTGACAGGGATCAATAGGTTCGATCTCGGTACGTTGTTCTAGACGTGTACTGTGACAGGTGGTACCCCAATGTCTAGTCATTCAGTTGTAATCCATTCTCCAATAAGCGTTGTACGGTTTTGATTATGCCCAACTATGCTGGAATGTGAGATGCAAACATTTCAGCTATTTGAATAAGTATTTGTACTTAGACACTATTATAATATCAGATGATTTTGATATGAAATGTTTTGGTTATTGTAACGATTCGACTTTTCGACGCTCGAAAGTCGACATTAATACGTCCACTGTATCAACTGCCGAGCAATCGAATGCCGGAAAACCGAATTGTTATGGAGAAAAAAGAAGAGGCAGAAGAAGACAGAAGAAAGAGAACAGAAAAACACAGAAATAGAATCAATATCAGAATCTCACATTTGCAGCGAAACAACATATAATAGATAAATGAATAATCTTTAAATCAAAGAACTATATCATTTTATGCATTACATCATCATCAGAGTTTACAACAACGATATACAACACAACTGGACATTTATATAAACTTGTCCTCATACAGAATACACAGCGGAATAAATAATATCATATACAAGTGATACATCTCGCCATCCAGCTCGCCATTGAGCTCCACAGCATCTCCTGAATCCAGAATGACTTGATAACCTGACTCTAGACTGCCCGTGTGGAAATTGGTGGGCACCCAGAGTTTAGGAAGTAAACAATAAACTCCAGGTCAGTCATGGTGACTGGTGTGAGAACTAAAACAGTTTATCTTTAAAACAACAACAACTAAGGAAGTGGAAAATATCTGCAATGCTTTTGGAAAATGAAACTACCATAAGACCTCCCGCCACACACACAATGCAAACGCAGAATTGGAGGAGATTTCTTCTTATGATAGTCAAAAATGCTTACTACGCAAAATCATTCGATATTATTATCATTAGTGCATAGTGTCGAAAACCATTTCAAAAATATAATTTTAATCTTAACCAGCATACAACCATTATTGTATGCCTACTATAGCTACCATGTTCAATAGCAGGTTACCGCCACATTCCATAGCAGGTAATACAACTAAAACCGTACAAGGTTCGTATTGTTTCTTTGGATTTTCCAACAAATGGTCAGACAAGGGACTTCCTTACACCGAAATGGAAACGCCTCTGGAAAGACTCCCCGAGAACCTAACCGGATCTCTGCAAACACAAGGCCGACGCTACCTCATGCTTTAACCAAGCTGTAACTAGGTAACTAACACACGAGCTATGTCATCCCCCGGTCGTCACCGACCTTTATCCGACGATCCTCAACCACAAAGCAACAACCACAAAGTATAATAAATTTGCAGCATCAACATAGGTAAAATATCTGGGCTCCATACAATGATATCACCTTTTATCCAGAAGGAAATGACAAACCCTAGGGGTGCTACCCCTAAAAACCTTTGCCGCAACATTCCTGTTTCGACCATTACCGGGTTGTGAGGCTCGACGAAGTCTTATCCACAAAGCCACGCTTTTTCACAAAGCCACGCTTTGATCAACAAATGATCATCAGCACTTCGTATGCCACATTACCAAATTGGGAATGTATCACTAGTAACCATCAACTACATAACCTCTGAGCTCGTATGTCTCAGAGAAGGGTGTTAAGCTAAGAGAATAATTTCTCCGCCACCAATAGAAATGTATTTGATAGAAACCATCTTTACATCTCAAAGTGTAACGTCAGATACACATCCATACAAGTCTGTTCCGAGATCGAACGGAATCGAAGGCACTTCCAAAGAAGCCCTTGCAATCCGGATATTCACTAATCACGTCCGGACTTCCCATCACAAGAAGAGTGATATAAATCTCTATACTGGAGCAACTCGGTGCAGAGACATTCGACAGGTTGTCCTTTCATTTTCGAAAATACCCGGTCTTCAACACCGGTCTTCAATACGATCCATATCATCATATCACTAATTCGGAATGGGTTATATGACACAAAGGTCTTTTCCCGGCTAACCCGAATAGTGAGCACAATATTTCAAAACATATGAATATTGGGATTTCAATTAACTCACAACTTATTACCCAAATCCTTTCATTTGAATGGTTAAAACAAATTACCATTTCCAATCTTTAAACAAAAAGATTTACTTCACAAAGTTTACCCAGTTTCACAAAGATTCATTCATATATTTCCAAATCAATTTCCATCTCAATTGGATTAACCCATTAAATCTTTAAATTAAGATTTACTTTATAGCTTTCAAACTATTCACAATTCAAGTCTTTTATAATAAAAAAGATACACCTTTTAAAAATCTTCTTTGATTTCAAAATAAAGCTTAATCATCTTCACAAAGGTTAATTCATAGTTTTTCTCAAACTATTTACAATTTCATTTCAACTTGAAATGTTTCGATACAAATTGGAAATCTTTTCACTTTATGAAAGCCATTATTATCTGAAAACAGATAGTTTCCATTTTGGGAAAAACTGGTTACAATTACACAGTTTAAAGCCATCCAAGTATAAAACTTGAATATAAATTTAAATTTCCAAAACTATATTTCAAATGGTTAAAAACCCATATAAACAGCTTTTATAATTTGTAAAATCATTTAAACCAAAATTCCCAAATCATCGAATTCAATTTCAAAATATTGAATTCAAAATTTAAATCAAATGATTTAAATTCCAATTTTATTAAGTTATTTAAAATAACTTTTATTTCTGAAACTCATTTCAAAAACTTTCAATTCAAATTCCAAAACCATTTTTGGATTCAAAAACTCAATTTTTCCAAAATTGATAAAAATTTGTGACTTAACCGATTTCCACGTGAAATCCACATTTGTGTGTGTATTGTGTAGTCCACAGTTTAACACAATAGTGCAACAACATTCAACCATCACAGATCAAAGATATATACATCATGGATTAACAAATCATAGATCACAACATAAATCAGGATATATCACAAAGCATCACATATCAGAGATGTCAAACAACTCAACATCCAATATAATCCAAACATCCATAGATAGGATTAATTTAATTATCTGATTAATTTAAATCAGATAAATTTCTATAAATCAATTTCCAAAGTTATATCCTTTTTAAAATAAATTCCTTTATCTCTTCAAATCTATTTAAAAATCCAAATTTTAAATGAATCCTTTAACTTAAAAATAATATTACCCGAAATCCATTTATTAAGGCATTTTCCCAAAATTTGGAATTTAATTCAATATAGTCCAAAAATAAGACTTTTATCTTTTTAAAACTCCTTTTAAATTTATCCAATTGTCAAAAATAAATTTTCACAATAAAATTTCAACTTGAATTTCAAAAATCCAATTTTATTTATTTCTGGTATCCAACGATACCAAAAATATATTCGGCTAAATTTTAGCCTTCAACAATCCCAATTCACAAATATAATCACACGGCGATTATAAATAAACACACAACATATGAAATAAATTCAAATGTTTGAGGAATCCAGTTGGATCCCTCCAACTTGTTACCCTGCATCCACAGATGTTAGCACAATACCAATTCCACTTCAATGTGGAATATTGTGGTATATGGGATTTAAAAATATTATCCGCTATTATGCGGCGCAATAGGGTCTCATCCACTATATAATGCGGGAAATCAACTCCAAATACATATATAATATCGATTCCACTTCACTGTGGAATTATCGCGGTATATGTTTTTAATAAATAACCTCCGCTTAATATATGGCGTATAGGGTCTATTCAACACAACAGATAACAATTATCATCCAATCATCACAATCAACATTATCAAAAATTTTAAATCTAACTATTAAAAATTTAAATCGAAACACAATTATTCGATTGAGTGAGGAGTTCTCACCTTGCTTTCAATAACGGTTGCAGCGTTTTATTTCGGATAAAATTAAACATGCGTTTAATTTTACTCAAAATTTTCACTAGATCCAAACAACTCCAAACCAGCTCCATTGCGTAGTGCTCGACAAAACGAACCCGACGCAATTCATTTCGTCGAATTCCGACCTCGTATGACAAAGTTATGATATTTTAAAGTTTGAACGATTTTAATATACATTAATTTACAATTTTCATTTTAATTTCAAACCCTAGATTCACATCTGCCGTTTGTTTCTGCTCTCCAGATCTGGGCCGTGCTTTCGATCATCTCCCTCAACGTGAAAATCACGTACAAACACCCATTAGCCGCCTCCTAAACCCTATTTGTCATGACCACTTTGCTCGATTTGACGTAAATCAGAGACTTCCACCCAATTGCCCTCGACGAGAGCTACCCACTACCAGAAAATGAGGAAGCTTGGCTGCCCCCCCTATGTTGGAAAACGTGCACGAACTGCAGGCCGACGCGGCCCCCTAGCTCCCACCTCGTCGCGAATTAGACGATCTCCACCGTTCACATCGAAGTTCTCATCTTCCTCTTCATCTTTGCAGTTGAACATTCTTCGTAATTGTCGATGGATTGGAAGAAAATGAGGGAGGAAGAAGAGGAGTTTCTGGCCGTGTATCTCATTAGTGGCGGCTAAGGGCTGAAACCCTAGTTTGTTTTGCAAATGTGAAAATAAACGTCCTTATATAGAAAATTGCCAAAAACACTATTCATCCCGAAATTTTCCGAACTCCAAACGAAGCGTGCCGGCTGGCGTTTCTAAGGTTTACCCTGCATTCCGAACACAATGGAACGTGTTTCGGGAGCTAATTCGATCGTATGTGAGACTTACGGAAATAAACGATCAAATTTAAATCAAATCGATTTAAACCGATTTCGATGCGTTTTGGCTTGCCCCGGACAAACGGTAAATCCGATTGACACGAAATTTGAAATCTTACAATAATTTCACATTATGGATCCGATGAAACTGGTTTCGTCGAAATCCGAGACCGTTTGAAAAATGGTCATTTTTAGTCGTCAATTAAATATTAAAATATTCAATTTTCACAAATTAACTTTTAATTCGATTTTAAAAGTTCACAAACATCATTCTTACTCCAATATGATTTATTATAACTTTATAAATCATTTTATACACATTTAATCCAGATTTCAATTATCTACCCAATTTCAGGTATTAAATTAATAATTTAATCGCCCAACTAAATCACTATATCGAAATTAAATTAATTCGACTTCCAAATCTTACTTATTAATATTTAAAATTAATTAAATATACGAATTTCAAATGACGGAAATTCTGGGTCGTTACAAATTTCCCCCCTTAATAGAATTTCGTCCTTAAAATTGCAAAGTAAGAAAAATGCCTAAAATCCATTGACTTTTCAAAATCCACTTAGTGAAAATTTTATATTCACCTTTTCCAAAACCTTTAACTTCAGCCAAACCAATGGTTTTCCCTTTCTAGTTCAATTCCTATATTTTCATTTCAATTTTGAAATTGACTTTTCATTAACAAAAATTTTCCAAAATTTTTCTAACGCCTTAAATTTTCTGAAAAATTCGCCAGCGTCTCCTTTGCGCGGTTCAATCGTAGTAGGATCACAATAGACATAAATATATATATACATCGACCCACACGGTTGGAAAAGCAGAAAAATAGTTCATATTTCTTATTTTTATTGCGTAGGCGTCCCTTTTTAGTATTTTTAAGCAAAGCAGTTATTTATTAAGCATTTTAGCGCAACCAAACCCAACCAACGGCAGCCACGGCACCTGTACTTACTCAAGTTAAACATGTAAGTGACATATATAGAAAATTCATTAACATTTCATTAATTTTCAACAACAAACACAAAGTTTCCATAAGCAATGTAATCAAATAATTCCCATAAGCAATTTATTAGGTTTCGATACACATTTTAATTGCTTACTACCAATTCATATACAACGACATTCAATTCTTCGTTTTCAATTAGTTTACATTCACTAATTTAAATTCAAGTTGGTTCACTTCCAATTCAAATTAAATTACAATCACTTTAGCTTTCAATTTCACAAATTCCATTTCATTAACACTTAATGAATTATACTATATACAATCAACCAACAATCATATAACAACCAATGTCATTCAACACAACCAAATAAATTTACTTTACTTCACATTCAATTTGGTTTAACATTAAATTGACTTCCATTCTATTTCCAATTTATTAGCTTTTAATGAATTAACACTTTATCCATTATTACATATCAATTTATTCACATTCGATTGATTAACATTCAATCCATTAGTTTAATTCAATTGCTAATTCATTTTACAAATAAGATCGAATCTCCTTTATATAACTCAAGTTAATATTCATCACTTCATTTCATTAATTCACTTTATTAATTTACTTGGATATCAAAATCAAATTTGTTCAACATCACTTAAGTTATATCCCAATTAAACATCATTTGTTTAACTTACTTAAATTTCCACTTATATATCCAATTCAGATTCCAATTCACTTAAGTTATATGCAAATCAAATTTATTCAACATCATTAAGTTATATCCCAATTAAACATCATTTGTTTAACTTACTTAAATTTCCACTTATATATCCAATTCAGATTCCAATTCTAAAGTAAATTCCATTTAACTTTTACCAAAGTCAAATTTATATCACTATTTTGCTTAACAAAATTGTTTAACCCTTTTTATCATTTGGCTTCACTTACATCTTCTCATTTTATAAGTTACACAACTTATTTATTTAATTTCCCAAATCATATTATAAGTATAAAACTCATTTCACTTATAATTATCAATTACAACTTGGATTTTGATTTAAATTTTGTTTATCACAACAAAACTTCAATTTTCAATTTACTATGGTAGCAAATCCATCACACAGAAACTCGAAAATGATACTGATGATGCTGGTCGCGTTAAATCGACTTCGACGAGAAGAATGGCGGCATCACCGCGCGATGGAGTCGCGAGTAGGAGGAGGCAGTTTGGGAGGCTTGGGGGATCGCAGTGGCAACCGCGAGTCAAGGCGGCGCGCGAGGGGGTTGGTCACGACATAGGAGCTAGGGTTTGCGACGTATGGTGGCTAGTGGATTCGAGGTGACGATCGCGATGAATCTCGGCGACGTCGAATGGAATTGGGAGTCACAGGAAATGCTCACGGCATAGGGTTTCTCATCGACGAAGGTCGCGTTAGATGTGTGCGGCAGCTCACGAAGTCGTGATGGCTTTGAGTTCGGCTATGATGGATTTTTGCAGTAAGGTCAAAACGAGGAATCAAGCCGAAATGGAAAATGGATTGCAAAATAAAAGCGAAGGTGAGATTTTCTCACTCGAATGAAAATTGGATTTAAAGTTATTGATTTGATTGATTGACTGTTTGGATGTGATATTAGATATAGTAGGATATATCTATATATATAGCAATATAAACATATTGGCATATGTATATATTGGATTGATTGATTTCCCGCATTATATAGCGGATGAGATCCTATTGCGCCGTTAGTAAGCGGATGATATATTTATAAATCCTATATACCGCGATATTCCACCTCGAAGTGGAATTGGTATTGTGCTAACGTCTGTGGATGCAGGGAAACAGGTTGGAGGGATCCAACTGGATTCCTCACCAGTATTTATTTATTTACAGATTTTGATGTATATTCTGTTATCATATGATGATATATGATGTTTGTTGTCGTGATTGACTAATTTGTGTGTTGCATCATCGGATTCATTTTTGAAATTTAAAAATGACGATGTTGATTTTAAAAGAGATTTTTAAAGTGATCTTTGAAAATATACGTTTTATTAAATTTTTGAAGTGATTTATTTTAAATAAATAAACGTTCAAATTTTAAAGTTATAAAAGTTAAGATTTTTGTGAAATATAACCAAAGTGATATTTTTGAAATAAAAGTTGATATTTATAAATTCAAAACATTGAAATTTTAAAACGAGTTTTGTAAGTATTAGAATGAGATGAAATAAAAATCATAAGTGAATGAGATTTATAGATTTATAAATTATGTAGTATAAAATAAATAGATGTTGTAAAATAAAAGATTTATAAGTAATTTACTTATAAATTAGATTTTTGCACTTAGATGGGATATGAATAGAATTTGCTAATAAAATGATTTTATAAGTTGAAATTGTTATAAAGTATAAATGTGATTTATAAACGTTGTCTATAAATCCGAAATCACTTATTTTGATAAGTGAATTATAGAAGTTAATAAAAGAAATTTATAAATCGAAGTTGTTATAAAATAGAAATAGAATTTATAAACGTTGTTTTATAAATCCGAAAATCAATCAAATTTGATGAATTTAATATAGAAGGTAATCAAGGGAATTTTATCCACAATTTTGGATAGTGGATAATTCTTGAAATAAAATGTGTAGAAAATAGTGAAATGTGGTTAGTGAAGTATATTCACGATTTTGGACAGTGAATATATTATTAAGTGAAATGGATATGTTTTGGGGAAGTGACATTAAAATTGAAGTTAATTGATTTAACGATGTTTTTAAAAATATGTTAAATATCGAAACCATAGATTTCAAAATTTATTGTTGAAATAGACGTTTTCGAGGAAGAAAGAAATGGTGGACTATAACACAGTTGTTATAGTAAATGATTTCCGAAAGGAAATGTTTTTATATAGTATTGGGATTTACATATCTATCTTAATTCTGAATCCCTATACTAGTGATTTTGAGTCGTCGTAACGATGTTTTACGTAACATTCGTTTTGACTCAAATGAATGTGCTTAAAAGAATGATTTCCTTAAAGAATGAAATATATACTTAATTTTGATTTAAGTATATCGAATATTTTCAAATGTTGAAAATAAATAGATTTGTGAATTACTTATTATTAAATAAGTATGAGAATGCTTTTCCAATATGAAATGAAACGTTTTGAGATTTTATCTTCTTAAAGATAAATCGATAGTGAATATTTGAAATCGATTGAAGATCGTATATCAGTAGATATTTTGAAATATAAATTCACTATGGAATTTATAAAAGAAATGGAAATTCGTTTTAAAAATAAATATCGATTTATTTTTGAAGTGTGGAAATTATATATCTAGTAAAGATATTTTGGAAAATAAATAATTTTGGAAAATTATTTGGGAATCTGATGATGTTGCGCATCTTTATTGATAGTTAAATAACCGACTATTAGTAATTACCTTGAATGGGTATTTGTTGTGAATTGGATGAATTTGAATGCCACACTTATTTTTGAATAAGCGCTCACTATTCGGGTTAGCCGGTAAAGGACCATGGGGTCGTATAACCCATTCCGAATATGTGATACGTCGTAATGGATCGCATTTGCTATATTACAGCATGATGGGGGGTTCTCGCTTCGCAGTTTGGTGGCGAACGGGAGACTCTTACCCCTACATGTCCCTGAGAGGGATGGGTTGGTTTGGCGAAGGTCGTGACAGTCGAGAGGCTGGCCGTAAAAGTAAATGCGAGGTGCTAGTGTGAGCCACGGTGGGACTGGGATGGTTGCAAAGCCTACCGGTGGCCGCTGCCGACGGTTGAAAAGCCTAGGCCTTACATACATGGTATCAGAGCATATGGTTAAGCGACAACCCTGCTCTGTTGGGTGTTACTCATCAGAGATAGAGTCAGCAGTACTCTAGAATGAGTTGAGTGTAATAATAGATATGAGCGCGTATTTGTTAGTGAATATAAAATTGTTTTATATTGTAATGATTGATTTGTGGAGTGGTATATGGATTCTGGTCGGTATGGTCTGGACAACTCTATCGATAGGGATCTCTAAACACTTATATAGAACAATTCGGCACAGTATTGTTTTAAAATAGGGTAAATGAGATAATTTTGCCCAAAACTATGTTTGTATGAAAAAGAAATAATTTCTATGAATTATCATAGTATATGGATGTTTGGTTGTTAGGAAGTGATAATATTGAATTATTGTCATTATTATATGGAATTGAATAATAAATAAAATGTATAACCAAAGATTGGAGATCAATTCATTTAACAAATGAAATTTAAAAATGTGAATTGAAAGATAAGGAGATAAATTCATATATGAATAAAATTGTGAATATGAATTGTAATGTGATTTATAATTGAAATAGAATTCCAAGAAGATAATTGAAATAAAATTCATTAATGGAATGGAGTTAGTAATGTGAATGTATAGATGATTTTATAAATCAAAATGTAAATAAGTCGAAGACTTATAAAATATTCGGTAATTTGATTGAAATGAAGTTCAAATTGAAAATGAAAGAGTTTGTGAATGAATAAATAAATTTGCAATTACAAGTGCAAGAAAATGAAATTGAATGTTAAAATTCATTTTGAATTTGTAAGTAAATAGAACTGGAGTTGAATTTGATTTGTGGAAACAAAGTGAAGTATTAAACTAAAATTAGTAAGTGAAGCTAATTGAAGATTGACCAAATGAATAAAGTTTGAAACGAATTAAATTCAATAATTATAAATGAAAGGTAAATTGAATTCGAATTGAAATCCAGTTAAATATGAGTGGTTATAAACCAAAATAGTGAATTGTAAATAAATTTTGGGAATGAACAAAAGAATAAAACTGGTATTGAAAATGAATGTTGAAAACAAATTTGAAGAAAGTAAATTAGAAATTGTAATTAATTAGTAATTGGAACTAATTTAAAATAGTACAGTTGTGAATGAAAGATAGTTGATGAAATTCAATATTCAGAAGTTAAACTAAATCCAAATAGAGTTGGAATTGTTAATTGAATTCAAGTGAAATTTGAAATGTAAAATTGAATGTTACTGGATATTATGCTAGTAGGATATACAGATGTTATATAGGAATTGGAATTTTGATTTCAAAGATAAATTTGAATTGCTCGACAAAAGGTAAGTATTTGAATTTCGATATGAGATTTGATGATTTTCTTGTTTAGCCGCTTGGCATTTTCTTTTCTTTTTGAAATTGGGAGTCCGTAGGGACGTTTTGTAGTCGTACCGTGTTAGCCGCGCAAAGGAGAAGCTGGCGAAATTTTTCGAAAATTTCGAGTGTTAAAATTTTTTTTTAAGAAATTTTGAAAGTTAAAATTTGAATTTAAATTTAAATTTGAACTTTAAAGTAAACAATGTTGTTTGAAAACTTATAATTGAAGTTGGAAATTAGTTGAATTAATAACGAATCTTTAGTAGAAAGATTTGTTTTGAAAATTTGATAAAACTATTGGATGTTGAAAAATAATAGACGAGTTAAGGACCATTTTTCCTAACTTGGGATTTCGAGACGAAATTCTTTTAAGGGGGGAAGATTGTAACGACCCAGAATTTTGAACAATTTAAATTGAAAATATTTAATTAATTTTAAATATTTGAATGATGGTTTGACTTGAATTTCAAATTATCAGAATGAATTTGGCAATTAAATTATAAAATTTAATCTGTTGATAGTTGAATTAAAATTTGAATCTTTAATTTTAAGCTGATTAAAAATATTTTCAAGGCTTAGAAAATTTATATTAATAATTCTGAAGATATCGGAAGCTTCAGAATTGAATTTGAAACTGTTTTGTTCAGTTTTGAAATTTTGTTGTTTAAATTGAATTTAAAAAAAATAAATAGCGGTCTGGGGCACAATCTCGGAATTCGACAAAACCAGTCCCATTGGGTCCATAATATTGTATTATTATCGGATTTCAAATTTTGTATTTTTCGGAGTTGTTATGAGAGCACACGGTGGGTAAACGTGTTGAAATTAATTCGAATTTAAATTTAAAATTGATCACATCAGCACTTTTTGACCTCAATTCAAAAACATTGTAGCTTCCCTTCAATTGTGCCTGCAATCACGAGAATTTATCGTGCAAGCACGTTCCCCTGTTAAATCACGTAATACTCTCCTTACCTTTCTTCAATTCAAAATCAAATTGCCAGAGAAGAAAATCATCCCGTTCAAATTCGAAAATCAAATCGTGCCGAGTAGAGCAGAAGAAAAATCATGGCCGCCCTCAACTTCAAATCGCAGGCCTCATCCCAAATTAAAACAGAGTCGTGTTAAATCGACTTCGACCAGAAGAATGGCGGCATCACCACGCGATGGAGTTGCGAGTAGGAGGAGGCAGTTTGGGAGGCTTGGGGGATCGCATTGGCAACCGCGAGTCGAGGCGGCGCACGAGGGGGGTTGGTCACGACATAGGAGCTAGGGTTTGCGACGTATAGTGGCTGGTGGATTCGAGGTGACGATCGCGATGAATCTCGGTGACGTCGAGTGAAATTGGGAGTCACAGGAAATGCTCGCGGCATAGGGTTTCTCATCGACGAAGGCCGCGTTAGATGTGTGCGGAAGCTCACGAAGTCTTCATGGCTTTGAGTTCGACTATGATGGATTTTTGCAGTAAGGTCAAAACGAGGAATCGAGCCGAAATGGAAAATGGATTGCAAAATAAAAGCGAAGGTGAGATTTTCTCACTCGAATGAAAATTGGATTTTACAGTTATTGATTTGATTGATTGACTGTTTGGATGTGATATTAGATATAGTAGGATATATCTATATATATAGCAATATATACATATTGGCATATGTATATATTGGATTGATTGATTTCCCGCATTATATAGCGGATGATATATTTATAAATCCTATATACCACGATATTCCACCTCGAAGTGGAATTGGTATTGTGCTAACGTCTGTGGATGCAGGGAAACAGGTTGGAGGGATCCAACTGGATTCCTCACCAGTATTTATTTATTTACAGATATTGATGTATATTCTGTTATCCTATGATGATATATGATGTTTGTTGTCGTGATTGACTAATTTGTGTGTTGCATCATCGGATTCATTTTTGAAATTTAAAAATGACGATGTTGATTTTAAAAGAGATTTTTAAAGTGATCTTTGAAAATATACGTTTTATTAAATTTTTGAAGTGATTTATTTTAAATAAATAAACGTTCAAATTTTAAAGTTATAAAAGTTAAGATTTTTGTGAAATATAACCAAAGTGATATTTTTGAAATAAAAGTTGATATTTATAAATTCAAAACATTGAAATTTTAAAACGAGTTTTGTAAGTATTAGAATGAGATGAAATAAAAATCATAAGTGAATGAGATTTATAGATTTATAAATTGTGAAGTATAAAATAAATAGATGTTGTAAAATAAAAGATTTATAAGTAATTTACTTATAAATTAGATTTTTGCACTTAGATGGGATATGAATATAATTTGCTAATAATATGATTTTATAAATTGAAATTGTTATAAAGTATAAATGTGATTTATAAACGTTGTTTATAAATCCGAAATCACTTATTTTGATAAGTGAATTGTAGAAGTTAATAAAAGAAATTTATAAATCGAAGTTGTTATAAAATAGAAATAGAATTTATAAACGTTGTTTTATAAATCCGAAAATCAATCAAATTTGATGAATTTAATATAGAAGGTTATCAAGGGAATTTTATCCATAATTTTGGATAGTGGATAATTCTTGAAATAAAATGTGTAGAAAATAGTGAAATGTGGTTAGTGAAGTATATTCACGATTTTGGACAGTGAATATATTATTAAGTGAAATGGATATGTTTTGGGGAAGTGACATTAAAAATGAAGTTAATTGATTTAACGATGTTTTTAAAAATATGTTAAATATCGAAACCATAGATTTCAACATTCATTGTTGAAATAGACGTTTTCGAGGAAGAAGGAAATGGTGGACTATAACACAGTTGTTATAGTAAATGATTTCCGAAAGGAAATGTTTTTATATAGTATTGGGATTTACATATCTATCTTAATTCCGAATCCCTATACTAGTGATTTTGAGTCGTCGTAATGATGTTTTACGTAACATTCGTTTTGACTCAAATGAATGTGCTTAAAAGAATGATTTCCTTAAAGAATGAAATATATACTTAATTTTGATTTAAGTATATCGAATATTTTCAAATGTTGAAAATAAATAGATTTGTGAATTACTTATTATTAAATAAGTATGAGAATGCTTTTCCAATATGAAATGAAATGTTTTGATATTTTATCTTCTTAAAGATAAATCGAAAGTGAATATTTGAAATCGATTGAAGATCGTATATCAGTAGATATTTTGAAATATAAATTCACTATGGAATTTATAAAAGAAATGGAAATTCATTTTAAAAATAAATATCGATTTATTTTTGAAGTGTGGAAATTATATATCTAGTAAAGATATTTTTGAAAATAAATAATTTGGGAAAATTATTTGGGAATCTGATGATGTTGCGCATCTTTATTGATAGTTAAATAACCGACTATCAGTAATTACCTTGAATGGGTATTTGTTGTGAATTGGATGAATTTGAATGCCACACTTATTTTTGAATAAGCGCTCACTATTCGGGTTAGACGAGAAAGGACCATGGGGTCGTATAACCCATTCCGAATATGTGATACGTCGTAATGAATTGCATTTGATGACCGGTGTTGAAGACCGGATATTTTTTAAAACGGAAGCATTACCGTCGAGTTACTCTACATCGGCTGATCTCCGATATAGAGGTTTTATCACCCTTAGTGATGGGAAGTCTGGACGTGATTAGAAAATTATCCGGATTTGCAAGGGCTTCGTGAGAAGTGTCTTCGGTTCTGTTCGATCCCGGAACAGACTTGTGTGGTTGTGTGTCTGACGTTACAAATTGAGATATAAAGCTGATTTCTTTCAAATACATTTCTGTTGGTGGCGGAGAATTTATTCTCTTAGCTTAACACCCTTCTCTGAGACGTACGAGCTCATAGGTTATGTAGTTGAAATTTATCAGCGATATACTCCCAATTTAGTAACGTGGCATGCTGAGTGTTGCTGTGAAATGATCATTGTTTGATCATTTGTGATATGATCATTTGTTTGATCATTTATCTTTGTGATCATTTCTTTGATCATTTGTTTGACCCGAAGCATGGCTTTGTGACAAAGCATAGCTTTGTGGACGAGACTTCATCGGACCTCACACCCCGGTATGGTCGAAACAGGAATCATGGCAGCAAGGTTATTAGGGGGTAGCGCCCCTTTAGTGTATGTCATTTCCTTCTGGATTATGGGTGGTATCATGGTATGGAGCCCAGATACTTACTTTGTGGTTGCTACAAATTTATTACTTGTGGTTGTTGGAATCGGGGATCCTCGGATAAAGGTCGCAAACGACCGGGGAGTGACATATTCGTGTCAGTAGTTTCCCAGCTAGGGGTAACCCGGCCTTGTGTAGCAGAGATCCGGTTAGGATCCGGGAACGTCGCTCCAGAGGCGTTCTATTTTACTTAGGAAGTTCCTTTGCCCGACCATTGTTGGAAAATCCAAAGAAACAATACGAGTCTTGTACGGTTTTAGTTGTAGAACCTGCCATTTAATATGGTAGCTATAGTAGGCATACTATAATGGTACCTATGCTGGCTAAGATTTATATTTTACTTTCGAAATGTTTTCTACAATATGCACTAATAATAATATCAAAAAGGATTTGATTTTGCATAGTAAGCATATTTGACTATCATAAGAAGAAATCTCCTCCAATTCTGTGTTTGCATTGTGTGTGTGGCAGGAGGTCTTATGGTAGTTTCATTTTCCAAAAGCATTTCGAATTGACTTTAAAATTTTCCTGTTGTTGTTTTAAAGATAAACTGTTTTACGATCTCACACCAGTCACCATGACTGACTCGGAGTTTATTGTTTCCCTTCTAAACTCTGGGTGCCCATTATTTTCCACACGGGCAGTCTAGAGTTATGTTATCAGGATATTCTGGACATTCTGGAGCTTTGGAAGCAAGTTGGATGGCGAAACGTATCACCTATACTTTGTATTATTCCGCTGTGTATTCTGTATGAGGACAAGTATGTATAACTGTCCATTGATGTGCTGTGTTGTATTGAGTTGTATATTGACTCTGACTGATGTATGTAAAAACTGATATAGTTCTTTGTTTTAAAAGACTAGTAATTATCTATTATATATTGTTCCGCTGCGAATGTGAGATTCTGATATTGTTTCTGTTTCTGATGTTGTTCTGTTGTTCTTCTTCTCTTTTTCTTCTATCTTTTCTTCTACCTCTTCTTTTAAAACCCTAAGTGTTCGGTTTTCCGGCATTCGTTTGTTCGGCAGTCGATACAGTGGACGTATTGATGTCGATATTTGAAAGTCGAAGAATCGGGTCCTTACATATTGTATGCCTACTATAGCTACCATGTTCAATAGCAGGTTACCGCCACATTCCATAGCAGGTAATACAACTAAAACCGTACAAGGTTCGTATTGTTTCTTTGGATTTTCCAACAAATGGTCAGGCAAGGGACTTCCTTACACCGAAATGGAAACGCCTTTGGAAAGACTCCCCGAGAACCTAACCGGATCTCTGCAAACACAAGGCCGACGCTACCTCATGCTTTAACCAAGCTGTAACTAGGTAACTAACACACGAGCTATGTCATCCCTCGGTCGTCACCGACCTTTATCCGACGATCCTCAACCACAAAGCAACAACCACAAAGTATAATAAATTTGCAGCATCAACATAGGTAAAATATCTGGGCTCCATACCATGATATCACCTTTTATCCAGAAGGAAATGACAAACCTTAGGGGCGCTACCCCTAAAAACCTTTGCCGCAACATTCCTGTTTCGACCATTACCGGGTTGTGAAGCTCGACGAAGTCTCATCCACAAAGCCACGCTTTGTCACAAAGCCACGCTTTTTCACAAAGCCACGCTTTTTCACAAAGCCACGCTGTTTCACAAAGCCACGCTTTTTCACAAAGCCACGCTTTGATCAACAAATGATCAACAGCACTTCGTATGCCACATTACCAAATTGGGAATGTTTCACTAGTAACCATCAACTACATAACCTCTTAGCTCGTATGTCTCGGAGAAGGGTGTTAAGCTAAGAGAATAAATTCTCCGCCACCAACAGAAATGTATTTGATAGAAACCATCCTTGCATCTCCAAGTGTAACGTCAGACACACATCCATACAAGTCCGTTCCGGGATCGAACGGAACCGTAGGCACTTCCAAAGAAGCCCTTGCAATCCGGATATTCACTAATCACGTCCGGACTTCCCATCACAAGAAGAGTGATATAAATCTCTGTACCGGAGCAACTCGGTGCAGAGACATTCGACAGGTTATCCTTTCATTTTCAAAATACCCGGTCTTCAACACCGGTCTTCAATACGATCCATATCGTCGTATCACTAATTCGGAATGGGTTATATGACACAAAGGTCTTTTCCCGGCTAACCCGAATAGTGAGCACAATATTTCAAAACATATGAATATTGGGATTTCAATTAAGTCACAAGTTATTACCCAAATCCTTTCATTCGAATGGTTAAAACAAATTACCATTTCCAATCTTTAAACAAAAAGATTTACTTCACAAAGTTTACCCAGTTTCACAAAGATTTATTCATAGATTTTCAAATCAATTTCCATCTCAATTGGATTAACCCATTAAATCTTTAAGTTAAGATTTACTTTATAGCTTTCAAACTATTCACAATTCAAGCCTTTTATAATAAAAAAGATACACCTTTTAAAAATCTTCTTTGATTTCAAAATAAAGCTTAATCATCTTCACAAAGGTTAATTCATAGTTTTTCTCAAACTATTTACAATTTCATTTCAACTTGAAATGTTTCGATACAAATTGGAAATCTTTTCACTTTATGAAAACCATTATTATCTGAAAACAGATAGTGTGACGACCCGGTATTTTGGCCATATTATTTTAATAAATATTTAATCCAATTAAATAAAATGTAAACTCATCGTTTTAAAATGAATAAATCTTTTGGAAATATTTGCCATTTATTTATATAGATTTGTAATTTTTGCAAGGGAATTTGATTTGTAAATTTAAATTAAATCTCTTAATAATATTTATAATCAAATTTATCTTATATAATTGAATTAAAATGCCTTATCCTATTAACATTTGGTATAAAATATATGGATGATAATTTTGAAATAACATCAAATTCAATCAATATAAAATGTAAATATAAGTAAGTAAGCTTATGAATATGATTTAAATATTGATAGTTAACATACAAATAGAATTAAGTGGGTTTGGTATGCATATAACATAACTTTAAAATTTGTAAGTAAAGTATAAAATAAAATAACTCAAACAAATTATCTTCATCTACAAGACCAAAGTCCACCTGAAAATGAATATTTATATACCAGAAACAAAATATATAAGAAAATTCTTATATACATATATAACCTAAGTAAAGTTGTAACAAGTAACTCAAATACTTTGCATTTGGACATATACAATTTGAAAACAAATCAGGCAAGAGAAGTAAAAACAAATAATAATTATCTATGAATACATGTGAGTAATGCAAGGAAACAATATCTTCATGCAAGTATCTTTGCACGCAAGCAAATCAGGTAAGAAAAATAATATAAAAAAAAGAAGGGAGAAAAAATCTGGAAACATAAAGAAGATAAGTAAGAGACATTAAGGACATGAGCATTTAATGTTCTCCATTTTAGCACAAACAAAGTCAATTCGTATTGCTTAAAATCATCTCAGCCACCATAAAAAAAATATCTCTGTCAACAATTTTGTACCAGTGAACAAACCCTGTACACTTTTTTTTTATATATCATCCTTAGTTCATTCGTTGATAAAAAAAATATAGCAAACCTGAAGTTAACTCAACAACTAAGCCAAACCAGAAGAATAAAATAAGAGGCATCTTCATTTTACAAAAAAAAACTTAAACATCATTCAATTCAACAAAAACAGACAGGATTCAAAGGGAAGATCAAAACTGCAGATTTCAAAAACAGGAAGTGTTCTCTGTTCTTTTCAAATTCTCGGCAATTTCAAAGGTGAGTAAACAAATTATTTTTGTTTAAATATGGATGCATACTATTTCTTTAAGTAAACTATGATTAGTGATTGCATGATTTGTTAACAGAAATGCATGTGTATATGTATATATGGATGTTGGTATGAATGTCTGGAAAGTAATCTAGGCTTTGTTCATAGTTCTACAGATTTGTTCTCACCCACAATCTTCTTAAGATTTTATATATATAAACAAAGTTTGTTAGTAATAACATAGTATAAGTTATAAATCTTATTTTTAGGTAAGAAATTAAGTCAGCTTTAACAAAGAAAAGAAGAACAGTGGCATTTAGATCATATCAAAATATTCAACTTTAATGATTTTGAATTCAAGTTCATAATAAATTTTGCCTTTGAAATCTAGGATTTTTAAAATAAAAATCATGAATTTCAACTGTGTAATTTGAGTGAAATGGTTTGATGATCGGAATGTGGGTTTGAGCGAATACTGGTGATTAGCGACACTTGGGTGGTCGGGGTTCATGTCAGAGGTGGTTAGTAGGTAGATGATTGTAGGAAAAATGGTCAGGGAATTTAACAATCACCGTGGCGACGAGGGTTCGACAAACTAGGGTTTAAGGGTTTGAGTGGGTCGTTGTAGTTATTGGGTTCGTCGCGAAGTCTAGGGTGTATCGGTCTGGGTGAGGGTGAGTGGAAAGGAAGCATTAGACGTCGATGAAGCTTGGGTCAGGACTTCAGGTTCTCTGTTGATCGGCACTAGTGTTGCAAGGTGGCATTGATGACAGTTTAATTTCCAGTTTTAGGTTGAGTAGTTCGATTTCGCACTGGAGATACGAACGTGATTTCAGGTTGATGGACGGGGAGAGAGGGCGTGGGTGATGCGTGAGGATGATCGGCGACCAAAGGCGATGGTCGATGGCGATGTTCATGTGTACGGCGTGCATGGTTTTGTGCACCGATGCTTGTTCGGAGGAGTAGAATTTAGTAAGGGAAGAAGTGAGATTGCATGGGGCTTACTCGAGACAATCGCCAATTTGCATCGGGGTAGAGATAGATTTTTTGAGAATTTAGGTATTGGACTCGAGTTTACTTTGATAGTAACCGGGATTTAGTAAATGAGAAGTGCAGGTATCAAAGCCAATGAAAATTTTAGTGAGTCTTTAAATAAGTACAAGTTTTGAAACTAGTTTCAAAGAATAAATTTTAGAATTTAAATGTCTCCTTTAAAATTTTCTTGAGTTAAATAATGATTTAATATGTTTATTAAAGGCAAAAGAATGTTTAGACAAGTAGTTGATATAATTGATTAAAGATAATTAATAAGGTTATATTGAGTTGAGATTGATTTAGTTAATTAATTAATTTAATTAACTAATGGTTAAGGATAAATAAATTATAATTAAGGGTTATAAGTTAATTAATTGGAGGTTAATTAAATTCATAATTAAGAGTATAGTTAATTACTTAGAGATTAATTAATGCAGTAATTGAGTAATTTATTTGAGATCTATTAATTCGTGATTAAGGATAATTTAAGTTATTAGAGATTAATTATTTAAAATTTACGGATAAACTATTAAGAATTAATTAGTTAAATTTGTAATTATAAGTTAATTAATATGGTATAATTAACTAGTGAGATAATTATGTAATGGAGGTAATTATAGATAATGGAAGGACAATTTTTCAAGGATGATTAATTTAGATGAAAATTAAAGGATAATTAATTAATTATCTGTAATTGATTAATATTGAGTAAAGCAGGATTTAAAGGCGATCAAAGTAATTAATTTAATTAAATTATTTAGAAATGGTGTGACTAATTAATCTTGCTTATGGATGATTGGTTGATATTTCTGATATGAAATAATTTGTGATATGATATGTTTAGGTTGGACAGTGATAATGTGATTATCCATCTATAATGAATGGCTGTGTAAAAGTGGCATCCTGTATTTAAATATAAATTGTATTCACTTGAATAACTTGGGTTAGGATGACATTAAATTCAAGGAGACCGGAGTCGGGTGTTATTAAATACCCGAAACCACTTCGATTCTTTATAGATTGTATGTAAAATTAATAGGCTGGAATGGAATGATTTAAGTGAATTGGACCCTTTTAATCTAAGTTTTGGTACTTAGAAATTGATGTGTGAGATGAGTGAGGTCTATAACAAATTGTGAATTTGTAAATTGATTCGAGTTACCTCGGGTTTTAAGTGTGATTTATGCATTAGTATTTCTTGATTAGTTGAGTTTTCTCACGCTGGTTTCCAGCCTGACCCGGGTGTTACTTTGATGTAATGCTCGGGTCAGACCGAGTATTACCTATTTCAGATAAGCACATTCTGGAGCTCAGGAGGCAAGCTGGGGGACAGGTCGTATGGAGTGTTTCAGCTGTTACTATTATTTCTTTGTATATGAGACATATTTGTTTTGTATATGTCCATTGATTGTGTATATGATTCTAACTCTGATGTAAATAAATGTAAATTGACAGATATAGTATTCTTTGTAAACTATTATATTTGGTATTATATTTTGTTCCGCTGCGAATGTGAGAATCTGTGTTGCGATTTTTGTTCCTTTTCTTCTATCTCTTTCTTCTTTTCATAACAATCTGGAATTTTCAGGATCGAAAATTTCGGGTCTTTACAGATAGTTTCCGTTTGGGGAAAAACTGGTTACAATTACACAGTTTGAAGCCATCCAAGTATAAAACTTGAATATAAATTTAAATTTCCAAAACTATATTAC
Source organism: Allium fistulosum (assembly GCA_030737815.1). Lineage (NCBI taxonomy): Eukaryota > Viridiplantae > Streptophyta > Magnoliopsida > Asparagales > Amaryllidaceae > Allium > Allium fistulosum. Next base: position 805,979,061 of record CM060901.1, on the reverse strand, counting down.
AAATGGTTAAAAACCCATATAAACACCTTTTATAATTTGTAAAATCTTTTAAACCAAAATTCCCAAATCATCGAATTCAATTTCAAAATATTGAATTCAAAATTTAAATCAAATGATTTAAATTCCAATTTTATTAAGTTGTTTAAAATAACTTTTATTTCTGAAACTCATTTCAAAAACTTTCAATTCAAATTCCAAAACCATTTTTGGATTCAAAAACTCAAATTTTCCAAAATTGATAAAAATCTGTGACTTAACCGATTTCCACGTGAAATCCACATTTGTGTGTGTGTATTGTGTAGTCCACGGTTTAACACAATAGTGCAATAACATTCAACCATCACAGATCAAAGATATATATATCACGGATAAACAAATCACAGATCACAACACAAATAAGGATATATCACAAAGCATCACATATCAGAGATGTCAAACAACTCAACATCCAATATAATTCAAACATCCATAGATAGGATTAATTTAATTATCTGATTAATTTAAATCAGATAAATTTCTATAAATCAATTTCCAAAGTTATTTCCTTTTTAAAATAAATTCTTTTATCTCTTCAAATCTATTTAAAAATCCAAATTTTAAATAAATCCTTTAACTTATAAATAATATTACCCGAAATCCATTTATTAAGGCTTTTTCCCAAAATTTGGAATTTAATTCAATATAGTCCAAAAATAAGACTTTTATCTTTTTAAAACTCCTTTTAAATTTATCCAATTATCAAAAGTAAATTTTCACAATAAAATTTCAACTTGAATTTCAAAAATCCAATTTTATTTATTTCTGGTATCCAACGATACCAAAAATATATTCGGCTAAATTTTAGCCTTCAACAATCCCAATTCACAAATATAATCACACGACGATTATAAATAAACACACAACATATGAAATAAATTCAAATGTTTGAGGAATCCAGTTGGATCCCTCCAACTTGTTTCCCTGCATCCACAGATGTTAGCACAATACCAATTCCACTTCAATGTGGAATATCGCGGTATATGGGATTTATAAATATTATCCGCTATTATGCAGCGCAATAGGGTCTCATCCGCTATATAATGCGGGAAATCAACTCCAAATACATATATAATACCAATTCCACTTCACGGTGGAATTATCGCGGTATATGTTTTTAATAAATAACCTCCACTTAATATACGGCGTATAGGGTCTATTCAACACAACAGATAACAATTATCATCCAATCATCACAATCAACACTATCAACAATTTTAAATCTAACTATATAAAATTTAAATCGAAACACAATTATTCGATTGAGTGAGGAGTTCTCACCTTGCTTTCAATAACGGTTGTAGCATTTTATTTCGGATAAAATTAAACACGCGTTTAATTTTACTCAAAATTTTCACTAGCTCCAAACGACTCCAAACTTGCTCCATTGCGTAGTGCTCGACAAAACGAACCGACGCAATTCGTTTCGTCGAATTCCATCCTCGAATGACAAAGTTACGATATTTTAAAGTTTGAACGATTTTAATATACATTAATTTACAATTTTCATTTTAATTTCAAACCCTAGATTCACATCTGCCGTTTGTTTCTGCTCCCCAGATCTGGGTCGTGCTTTCCATCATCTCCCTCAACGTGAAAATCACGTACAAACACCCATTAGCCGCCTCCTAAACCCTATTTGCTGTGACCACTTTGCTCGATTTGACGTAGATCAGAGACTTCCACCCAATTGCCCTCGACGAGAGCTACCCTGTAACGACCGTGATTTATTTCCGTCGTAATAAATATTTTAAAAATCTGTAACGACCGTGATTTTTTGAATTACTGTCGGAGCAAATATTTTAAATAAAATATTTGTAAACTTAAATTCGAAAAAAAAAATATGATGCAAATTCATTTTTGCAAAGTCGGTTGCCAATAGCATGTAACATTGAATATATCTAAGTTATGATATGCTTCACTTTGCCTTTCACGTATGTGAATGGGTCCAATTCAAAGGCAATAGTATGCACACTTTTGTTAAAACAAGGATGGAACAAAAATTATTTTGGGTTGCTGTCACTGTATTTGTAAAAGAAAAAGTTGTACACATATGCTTTTCCATCATCAATTTGTGTGCAGCAAGTCCTTTGTTGCGTTGAGGCACGTTTGCAATTTAATGCAATTGTACCACAAAGCATCACCAGCATACTTCTTTTTTTGACTTGTTCACAAAATTGAGAAAAGAAAGGAAAGACTGCATCGTTCGTTTAGGTTCCATTTTCTTCAGTAGCTCGGTTGATAGTTAAATGGCGGTTCATTAATTTACTCCTTTTGGTTCTTGCTTGCTAACCGGTTTTGAAATGAATCTAAGGTGAGTTGCAAAACTCACGCCTCTAATTTATTCATCATTTCTTTTCGTGCGCAAGATGTGTGTTGCACAAATTATAGTCCAGATTCTTTAATTTTCCATACTTCTTTTCCAGATTCTTTAATTTTCCATACTTCTTTTCGCGTGTAAATGATTGTATGAAATTATGATCAGATCACTTAATCTGGTATTCAATTTTTAATAACTTCATTACACGTGTAGATGGCCTGGTGATACTTGATTTCTTTGTTAAAACCTTTACAGTTTTAGTGCATGCTTGTACGCCAAGTCCAAACATTTATCCTTCACTTTGATTACGCGTGCACCCGAAAGTGTGATCAGATCCATGTTGTAAATTAGTGCATGTGTACAATATATTTGCGTGAAAGTTTATTTTCATTAAAACATTTGTAGCCGGGTCATTTTTCATATACACAGGGGTAGCGTTCGAAATGAGTTCCATACATGTTTCACTTTTTCATTATTTCGTGGCGGGTATGAAGTAAATAGAGTGTGTTCGTATATAATTAGATTTAGTGAAAATTTATCACTAGGTGTTGTGTGCCTTCATACAAATGAGCCCAGGTCAAATAATTCATGCATTCAATAGTTACGTGTAATGGGATTGAAAAATAATATGGTTCAGGCTTTTGTTTTAATGATATGTGGATGTATATTGTGAAATGTCCAGGCATCATATTTGGTGTCAAATATATGCAATAGCTATTAGGGGACACGTGTGCATTGTCCATATTATTTATACTTTGCTTCATCCCTGTGTGTTATATAAAGTGTAAGTAAGTGCTGGTTGTATTTTACTTTATATTTTCTTCTATGATGGTGCATACGCATGAATGTCCAAGTAGGGTCAGACGTGTTTGCATGCAAGTTGAAGAATATTTGTGATATTGCGTGAGAACATGCAAACAAATGTTTTGATGAATATGTAGCAGTGCGATCTACGGGTTAACTTATTTTGAACCGGCGTTTCGTTTTAAAACGCGTTTTGTTACCGTTATTTTTTCGGATTTCTACGCCGGTATTATATTTTTGAAGCGTGTTGTTTTGGTGACATTTTTGACGAATAAAAATTACTGTTGTTTTGACTTCAGTAATCGTTAATTTAAAGTGACTTTTCAAGCAGTTATCCCGCAACGCTGATTTGGTATCCGTTTTTACGGTGTTTTGTGAAGCGCAATTTCCTCGTCGAAATTGCTACAGATGTTGCTGTTTTAATCACGTATTTTAAAATTATTTTAAAATAAAAGTGTTTCCAAAAATTTTACAGTTTGCGCTTTCAAAAGAATGAGGAAGCGATTTAAACGCTTCAGCAAAATTGAGGACTATGAACCCTCACTTTTACTGATTCGCTTAATTCCGGACTTGTCCGTTTGAGAACGTAAAATGTTATTTTATAAAATACATAATTTTGCACTTTCAAGGAAACGATGAAGAGATTTAAACGATTTAGCAAAAGTGCGGAGTATGGAACCACACTTTTACTATTTCGGTTAATTCCGGACTCGTTAATTGAAACATCTGCTGTTTGATGATTTTGATGATTTTATTTGGCTTTCGAGCCACTCTGCTGGACCTTCGGGTCATCTGTTGGACCTTCGGGTCATTTGTTGGGCTTTCGGGCCACTCTGCGGACCTTCGGGTCAAATACCAGTACTAGACCTTCGGGTCACTCTGCGGACCTTCGGGTCAATCTGATGGGCGCCAAAAATTATGTTGAGTACTTGGTAGGCTTCGGCCACTCTGAGATGCACGTGCGGCGTAGCTAAAACTCGCCATCTGCTGGGATCGATCCATCTTTTATGCTGATTTTCTAGTTATCTTGTTTTGATTTCTAGATTTTGTGACTGACGATTTTCTAGTTATCTATTTTGATTTCTGGATTTTGGGAATTGCTGCTTTGAATTCAATTATGAATTTGGAAGTTGAGTTTGAGTATAATCTCATCTGAGATTATAAATTTGCGTATTGCTGTTTTAAATTCAATTGTGAATTCGAAAACTGATTTTGATGGAGTTTAAATTGAGATTTCTTCATTTAAACTATGTTGATTATTTATGCTGTATAGTCTCATTCGAGACTATAATTATTTGTTTAAGTGTTGTTTATCATTCACTTATTTCTGAGAATAAATTAGACTGATCCGTTTATTATTTTCTTTTAAATAATACTCGGGTCAGACCGAGTCATTTCAGGGTAGTCTCTATCTCTGATTCAGTTGCAGCTTCAGCTTTCGGGATTTCGCATCATCTTTTGTCTAGACTTCGAGGAGTTCTTTTGGTTATTGAATATCGTCTTATGTATGTATTAATGGATATGTATATGTATATGTGTCGGTTCTTGTGAACTATCGATTGATGTAGCATGTATTCCAGACTAGTCTTCCGCTATATATCTGATATTTCTGTTCTGATATGATTATACTACATGTGTTATTGTTATTATGAGTTGTTCTGGATTTTTCTTAAGCCACCGTAGTTTCGTTTTAGATTTGGATTGAATATATATCTTTGGGAGTAAATTACACCACTCCTATCGATGTAATCAATACTCGTCTAAGGCATAACTTACGGATGGTCGCTTCTAACAAGCCTTATTCTTCGCAATAGCAGACGTTATTCCTTATAATAACCTTTGTTATTGTGAGCATAGAGGTGGGGCGTCACATACCCACTGCCAGAAAATGAGGAAGCTCGGCTGCCCCCCTATGTTGGAAAACATGCACGAACTGCAGGTCGACGCGGCCCCCTAGCTCCCACCTCGTCGCGAATTAGACGATCTCCACCGTTCACATCGAAGTTCTCATCTTCCTCTTCATCTTTGCAGTTGAACATTCTTCATAATTGTCGATGGATTGGAAGAAAATGAGGGAGGAAGAAGAGGAGTTTCTGGCCGTGTATCTCATTAGTGGCGGCTAAGAGGTGAAACCCTAGTTTGTTTTGCAAATGTGAAAATAAACGTCCTTATATAGAAAATTTCCAAAAACACTTTTCATCCCGAAATTTTCCGAACTCCAAACGAAGCGTGCCGGCTGGCGTTTCTAAGGTTTACCCCACGTTCCGAACACAATGGAATGTGTTTCGGGAGCTAATTCGATCATATATGAGAGTTACGAAAATAAACGATCAAATTTAAATCAAATCGATTTAAACCGATTTCGATGTGTTTTGGCTTGCCCCAGACAAACGGTAAATCCGATTGATACGAAATTTGAAATCTTAAAATAATTTCACATTACGGATCCGATGAAACTGGTTTCGTCGAAATCCGAGACCATTTGAAAAATGGTCATTTTTAGTCCTTAATTAAATATTAAAATATTCAATTTTCACAAATTAACTTTTAATTCGATTTTAAAAGTTCACAAACATCATTCTAACTCCAATATGATTTATTATAACTTTATAAATCATTTTTATACACATTTAATCCAGATTTCAATTATCTACCCAATTTTAGGTATTAAATTAATAATTTAATCGCCCAATTAAATCACTATATCGAAATTAAATTAATTCTACTTTCAAATCTTACTTATTAATATTTAAAATTAATTAAATATACGAATTTCAAATGATGGAAATTCTGGGTCGTTACAGTTATCGTAAGGTAAAAACCCGTCGTGTTTATTTTTGGCATGGCCTTACCAAATGCCTTGGATTTTCAAAGAATTTTGAAAACATTAATAATTCAATTGAGTGTGTTTTCTCATGCTGGTTGCAGACTAACTCGGGTGTTATTTTATTATAATGCTCGGGTCGGACCGAGTATTTTAGGTTTAGGATAGGATGCTATGGAGCAGGAGACGAGCTAGAGACCGAGATGTATTCTCGTACTTGTTTTATTTCGCTGCAGTGTTGTTCGAAATTACTGGTAATTATGAGGGAAGGTTGTTTTAACTGCCCTGGCTGGTAATTATTGTTTTGTGTGCTCTGATGTGAGATTTGTATATTCCAGTTTTGCTTTGTGTAAAGAACTATTGATACTATATATTATTCTGTCCGCTGTGAGATTCTATTTTGTTTAGTATTCTTCTTCTTCTACCTACATTCTTTTCCCTCAACAATCTGTCTTTCCGACACTCGATCGTTTGGCATATTATACGATGAGCATATTTATGTCAATTTTCGAGGATCGGCAATGGCGGTCGTCATATTTACATACTAATTGCTACAATGGTTTTTCTTGTAACAACATCAGAAATAGACACCTACCGTGCAAAGCCCCATTTAGTATAGTTGAATAATTTGGAAAATCATATACACAGCATTCACTTAACTTAAAAATTATGTACATATTCCATTGCATACATATAAATATAGTTTTTGGTGTTGTCCTTAATATTTTTCTAATTAAACATCAATAGTATCATTTTGATAAGTTAATTCCGTTATGCCAGGGGAATACGCTTACTTTTTAACAAATTAAATCTTAACGAAAGGAGAAGCTACTTCTACATATTTTTCCCTTAATACCGAAGGATTAAATGTAAAGGTACAGCATTGTATTGTAATTCCATGCAATTGTAGGACTATCGTTTTGAAATAGAAAACTTTGCTATGACACAAAATGAATGCACGACTATAGAAAAATATACACATCAAAAATGTTGAAGTCCCATAGTATAATATTTGATGTTAAGATAGGATTCGTGAATAAACCTTATTTATTAGCTATATTCCATGGTACAATAAACATGCTTCATAGTTTCTCTAGTCAAAAGAATTAGAATGAAAAGAAACCATACACCGTTTCCTATAAAAGAGCCATGGATGACAACATCCAGGTTGTTAAAAGAAGATGACACATCAAAATTGTTGCACCATTATAAACTTTAGAAGATTTACAACATGCTCCTACCAACATTGCGTCTAAGTGTCTATCAGTATGCTCATTATAATTTAAACTTTCTAGTTTCCTCTTACTTGAATTATGGGACTTGGGCTGCTTTAATTGGTACTGTTAGTACACATTTTGCAATTAAAACAGTTTGATCACCACTAAAAAAATCTCACGTTGCTTAGCTAATTGTGTCTCTCTATTGATAAAAATCTCACATTGCTTAGCTAAAATGTCATGAAAATACATGAAAACTTTTCATACACAAAGATTAAAAAATAGTCCAAAGATAGCACATGGAAACAATAATTAAATAAAATGATAACATCATCAAAAGAATTACAGTTCATGAATGAAGACGGACATACTGTATATTTCATAGCCACAATACATGATTTCATTAAACTATGAAGCAAACAATCTAAAAGTGAGAGTGATGCATGTGGACGGGAACATGCACACACAAACTCACACATCCAAAAACATACATACATGCATGTATATGTACACACACACGGATACTTTATTTCAAGCTATTCTTCGTATAATCATTCATAGTAGTGGCCATTGATTTTGAATTCAAAATGCAATGGAAGAAGGTGAATGAAAATGGCAATAGTTTGTGTAAAAAACGTAGTAGTGCACAGCAAATCCTGGAAAGTGAAATAAAAAACAATATTTGTATGTAGACATCTTTTATTCTAGAAGAGATTTGGACAATTTAGAAAATAGAGAAAAGTTCTACAAAAGATGGGTATTTTCTTTATTAGTGCAAATGACTTCACAATCAGGTATTGTGTAAACAAATTCTTAAAGGTTTTTTGGAACTAGAAATAATACATTAACCCTACCATTTTGAGTACAATGGGTAAAATATAAATATCCCTGAATTATCATAGTTGTCGAAAAAAAGTCCTATTACACTACCAGTTAAAGCGATCTCGACTACGTACATTCATTGTATGGTAAATTGCACACATCAATTTTTTCGATGTCTAGGCCGTATAGTGGCATTAGTTGTTTAAGATTTAGAGTTTCAAATTAGTAAGAGTTGAATATTACCGTAATTAACTTCCACACTTACAATTAGTAAAGAAACACCATTAATATTTTTTTTCTTAGGTTACAGTCCAAATTCAGAAGAATTGGTTGTGAACCCGGCTTCATTTCATTCTTGGATATACTAAAATGCATCCCTGAGACTCGTGGGGTTTATTTTATAGTACATTAATATTTGGTCCTTGGTATAGTAACTTTTAATTGGCTCCTTCATTACATTATTTTGAGAAAAAATTGATTTAAGCTATGCTATTTACCAATATATACTTATTTAATATACAACTGAAAAAAGTCACGTGTATATTTTATTTAAGGTGTTACGTAGTTACATAAATACGCTTGGAGCTATGAGTCACCCAAAGTGATTTTTGTGTCGTTGTATATGGACAAGTAAGGGAATTTGTATGGATGAGCATATGAACTTGATAACGTTGGAGGTTGAGACTCCTTTTCACCTACATTTTCTTTATTCAAATTAGTAACAAACCCTTCTCTTTCAGCTAAGGATGGTTGTAATGAACCGATTTTTTGTGTAGCTTTTTTAATCTAATTTATAGAATTTTTCCAATTCCGTATAATATTATATTTAAACTTATAAGAAGAAATGTTGAATCTTTCTACTCTGTTATTGGTCCATACGTTTATACTTATCCATATAATATTATATTTAAACTTATAAGAAGAAAAGTTGAATCATTCTACTCTTTGATTGGACCACACTTTTATATTTATCCGTATAACAATAAATTTTAAGTTATAAGAATAAAAGTTGAATTTGTCTACTCTCTGATTGGACCACACTTTTATACTTATCCAAATAATAATTATATATTAACTTATAAGGGAAAAAAGGTGAATTTGTCTACATAGAAATTTAAATATAATATTATATGGATAAGTATAAATATATGGTCCAACCAGAAGTAGAAAGATCCAAATTTTCTTTTTATAAATTTAAATATACTATTTTATGGAATTGGAAAAATCCTATATATTAAATAAAAAATACTACGATAAAAATTGAGTTATTACAATAGTGGTTGTTTACTCCACGATCTAATGTAAATGGCATTTTTTTCTTCTATTTGTTGATGTTAATATGAAATAAAAATCAAGTTAAGAAATCAGAGAAGTCAGTAGTATCACACAGAAGATTATAATATGAAATTACTACTTTATAATCAATAGTGAAAAATAATGTAAAGACCTAATGAAGATAATTATCGTATTGCTCAATAATTACACTATCACTCAAGTGAAATTGAAAAAATAAATTGGGGACACAAGAAAAATAAAATAATTCCAATGCATGAAGGAAAAAAGTATAAAGTTGTTAGAGTTAATGAGAAAAAATCCAAAGTAAAAGCATGGACCAAATTATGCTTGGTTGAAAAGGAAGAGATTAAGTTCATTCTACATTTGAACCACTTTCAATGTGCAATGATAACAAATTCAAGTGTGTAAATAATGTATCCATAAATGTTACAAAAGTAAAACTACATCAATATGCAAATTTACCAAATAATTTTCGAATTATATATATATATTGAAAATTAAGAAATTTATGGTTTATGAAACTGCTAAAATTTGTAAAGTAACTTAATTACATCCATTAATATTATAAATATGCTAAACTATGCAAATACGTCAAACACGTAATAGTCCATATAAAAATCCACAAAACCTCTTAATTTGATCCATTACAAAATCACTACCAAAGACAACATGCTAGTATGAAAGAAATTGCCCATGATATCTTCTACTGAACAACAACAGCATGAACAAAAAATTTATGATATCTTCTACTTAAAAAATTGAAATTTGACATGACAACATGGGGAAAGAATGCTTCTGATACGTAAAGTTGTACTTACTACGAAAGCATTAAAGATGGAAACAATATTTATGAAAACTCTATTAATTAAATTCAATACTCTACAAGATTTGTCTGCTACTTTAATACTTCAATGAGAGGGTTACATGTCAACTGAAATGGTTTATGTTTTTTTCACAAATTCTTGTTCCTATATCTCTTCCTCATCATATCCATCCCATTGTGTCAATTTTATATAAAGAAACAATCTGTCAATTAGCCATTAGACTTCTCCTAATACACAATAATTTTAACTTAACTTCCGCTATCACTTGGATAATTTTTGGAAGATTAGAATAAAAACATCATATTCTGAATACTACTTTAGAATTTTAACTTGGTAATTAAGCTATCTTCCCAATGAGTGAGATAGTCCTGATCTGTCTAAAATAACATAAATGTGTACATGTAAAAAAAAAGAAAAACCAAATCAAATATTGTGACACTCTTGATATTGTGAAATATGAACCGTTGAAGAGGAACAAATGATAGTCTTGTAAGGTCATAAAATTGTAAATTAATATAATGGTAAGAGAGTCTGAATAAAATATTTAAATACATCAACCACGACAATATAATCGTAATTAAGAAAGTAGAACAAATTAGTCGTAGCAAAACAAATCACTAAGAATATTACCAACCAAATCATTCATATTTGCGAAATAATTAAGAATATCACAAACCAATTCATTCATATTCGCAAAATAATTAATAATATCAAGAACCAAATCATTCGTGCTTGCAAAATAATTAAGAATATTGCAAACAAAATCATCCATATTTGCAAAATGACCGATAATTTTTAATAAAATTCAAGTGAAGAAAATACCAAACTTGAGATTTAAGATGAGGGCATTGTTAACTAAAGGGAAATTAAGTTTAGGAGTTAAACTTTATTTCAAGGGTGTTCTTCCATCGAGACCATTTAAAAGTTTGAGATTGTAGTAAGTTTTGTTGGAGTGTGCTGTTATTGGCGTCTGAAATTATGCTTTTGGCTACTAAGAAATTTTTAGTGATTTCTAATTTTTTATATGTTACTTAACATCAAATTTAATTTTTTTCATTCGGTCCTAAATGATCATGTGTCTTTGATTACCAACGAGCCATTCAACTTTGATTTCCAACGGCCATTCACCGCCTTACGGTGATAAACAATCGAAAGGTATTTGAATGCCTATTTGATAAAACAAAATAATGTACGGTATTAGCATGCACATAAACAAAGTTTGTATGGTGACCATTAGTTACGTTAGCCAGAAGAGTTTTTCTGAGTGCCTTAAATAATACACTTGTCGGAAACCTTAATATTATTTTTGGAAGAATCCATATAAACTTAGAATACTTTGTTGATTTTATTTATAAAAAGAATTTAGGTATTTTTATGTTTTATTTGTAGCTGTAAAAATGTGAAAGCCCTCGGGTATTCAAGAATTAATTATGTAAATTTTGTACAAAGAATGTGTAGTATGATGGATTCAACTTTTAAAATATAGGATTGATGTCCGAGTTCAATTCCTCTGTTCCCTTCTTACATGTCCCCATGTGTCATAAGAAATTATAGTCATTCATCACAACAAAATAATAAAACAACACGACCCACAGTATCATATTAACGGTTACTGATGAAAAATCAATGGTTGAGATGTGTGTGTCATATGTGGACATGTAAAAGAGGTCCACGAGATTTGATTTGATTTCAGCGGTCATTTTTTGAAGACCACTGCAAGATGCATAACATACAATACAATGGCTTATAAATTTCAAAGTCTTCATTAATCCAATATGAAAGCTCAATCAACACAGCCTATATTACCAAAGTTATGCTGCATTTACAGCTATTTTCATAGCAGCTTGACAATGTCCAAGGAATGAACAAATGAAATAGTTGTCTCCTTTATCCAATGTGATCCTATCATTTCCAGATGTAAAAGTTTTCCCTGTTCCTGAGCAGTTGTCATATCCAGCTTTATCCACTTTAACAACATTGTGTGCTGAAGGACTATAGTTGAAAACTACATGAAAAAAGATAACGTAGGTTAAGATATAAAAGATAAACAGATTACCATAAACCATCATTTTTTAAATTCATTATCATTTAAAAATCATAATATGTAAGGGATAAAAACAAACCTAATACGTCGCCTGCATTGAAACTTTTACCATTTGGCCAATTTACTACATTAAAAGTCCATCGTCCATCTCCTACAGCAAACTCAGCTGATTCAGACTTAAAAGCTTGGAGAGTCACCATGCAAATAAGCATGAGGCCAACTGTGGATGCAAAAGCCATGTTTGTATTTTAAATTAACTGATGAAATTAAAAGATAAAACTTTGATAGGTTGTTTGTTTGATTCACCTGTGATGTATGTATGGCTATTTATAAGGAACTAAAATGTGGTATTAAATTGATGAAGGTATGAATCATAACGGACAAGTTAAATGAAAAAACTCCTCAAAATACATTACATTAGTTCATGCGATTAATTAAAAGTTATGAGAAATCAATGATCTTAATTAGATACCTATCAAACATTATTAATTAAAAAAATTGTAGGACAAGGGATTAATTTGAACCGAGACACCTAATTTGGGTCCAGGTGATTTGTACCCCATATTGATGGGTTCAAATCACCTGGACTCAAATTAGGTGTCCTGGTGTGTCTGGTCATTTAACACATGATATTTTGAAAAATTTGCAAATAAATTCCTGGTGAAAAAGTAAAATGGACTTATTTGCATGATTTCTAGCATTTTGATTGGTTGGGCAAACCAGGACATCGAATCTTGGTCTAGGTGATTTGCTCCCATTAATTAAAGGTGAAATTTCTGAATTAATTTATGTTTGAATGTTTATAGTTTACACTTTAACTAATAAATAGGTCTATCGCTTCTATTTTACTAATTAAGTAAATCTAGTAACTTTAACAGTGGAAATTTATTTCTATCATAATTAATATTTATTAGCATATGGAGTTGTTTACCAAATTTATCTTTTTTTCTTTCTTTCTATTTATTCGTAACAAATTCTTATCAATGACTACTATTGTTATGAGCTGTTAATACCATTTTCTAAAGTGGTGATTAAACAAAAGTTGAATCAATGAATTGATCCTGGTGCTGGTATTAATATCGATACTAAAGTTTGATTGCATTCACATCAATAATTAATATCGCCTTCCCAAAATGGATATTTACTTTTTATTGCTATTTAAGCAAATAACTGGTGACTCGATTCATGGTTCATTCGTATTCTAAGATAAATCCATTTCAACAGTGCAATCTCTCCCATTGATTGCATAACGAAGTCAATGCTAGATCATCATTCGAATATTGTAATGAAAAGGGTACCACAATTTTGTAATTTAATTACAAAACTAGAAATAGTTCTCATATTTAACAAATAAAGCAACAAAGTTGGACAGAATAATATAATCATGGAAAATTATATTTCTACACCATAAATTATTATACATAGATCTGAAAATTTGCTAAAATCATACACGTCATATTTTTACTCAATGTACACCATATATATTACAATATTAACCTCGGTTTGGAATAAACATACACTTCTCTCATATCACTAACACACTTTCTCATGCATCAATTGCGGTAAGGTTCATGAATTTCCAATATCACTTTGGAAAATTTGAAATTTGAAATTCAAATACTTTAAAAGGAATTTATTTCTTATTAATTACTCAGATATCACAATTTGAATTTAATTTTTGAATACTATAATGTTAAACTATTTAAATTTTGCTATTAAGTTTAAAATTGGTTTAATTTTAAGTAAAAGATAGGGAAGAACTTTATGAGTCATATTAAATTTACATTTGAATTTTAAATTTTAATTTTTATGTTTAATTTGAAGCGAAAAATGTTAAAATTAACTACAATTGATACACCTTAAAACTGCATGAATAAAGTCCCCTACCTAAAAGGAAATTGAATTTTATCCAATTGATGATGTATATAAATTTTAGTTACTTTATGGAAAAAATTTGGTGGCTACACTAAGAATTCGATACTTTAATATCAAATTTAATTTTTTTGTTAAATAAGGGCGTTTTTATCTAAAATTTTATTAAAATTTTCAAGTAATGGTAAAGCAATTTATTATTTGTGATGAATAAAATTTGTGTAAAATTATTTCAAAAGATATTTAAATTTTTTAGCCTTACCGAAGGCAATATATGGCTATCAAATGGACATGGGCTAGAGATGTATCCTCTTAACAAACTCAATAGGAGTGCCATGATTTGCACCTACTAATACCGGGTTGGTATTAGTAAGTGGAAATATTAGTGCCGGTAGCACCATATATTTGTATTCGTAAAGGCAAATCACGGTGCACTGTTGCACTTAGTGTTAAGTATGGACGTGGTGCTAAGGGCACCGATATCTTCACTTACTAATACTAATCCTGATATTAATAAGAAATTGTGCAAATCTAGATGCTCTTAGCATCATAGAGAAATATTCATTATATTGAAAACATATGTCCACCTTTTTCTTCACCTACCAATCTTGTTGATAATAAGTACATTCAATTAAAGGCAAAATAAAAAAATTTCCTATACACTACTGAAAATGGAAGCATCAAAGGCCTTTAATTAAAAGCCAAATAATATACGTGCCCCTAATAATAATCAATTAAAGGTGAAATTGTGTTCAGCCCCTAATAATCATGTATAAAGGCAGATAATGGGGCCTCTATCGAATAATAAGGATTGTCGGTCTTTCCTTAGGTTCATAAAATAAACAGACCATTTTCTCTATGAAATCACTTTACCAATTTCATAAACCCTAAATATCCCTTCTACCTGAAATACACGCAATTTATCAATCAATCCCTTTCTCCTTTTCTGACTAAAATCACACCTCCAAACGCTGGTTCAAAAGTAATCACAATCCTCATTTTACTAGTTAATTTTCCTAATGTCTACTTCATCTCATGGTGTAATAACGTTGAGCGTCAAACTCTTCATCTTTAAATCTATTATGACATCGAGGAGCACCACATATGAAACCAAAAGATAATCCCGTCTAAAATCAAAAGCTTATCTAGGTCAATAATTAATTTTTAATTTTCTCTATAATTATTTCTAATTTTTAAACTTGATACACTACAGTGTAATGTTAATCTTGAAGATTAAATGATAACCGGATGAAGGATATATGTTAGTTAGTTTGTTCTTTAATCAACTTGTATTATTATTTTTGATCTTCATGAAAAAGTTGTGAATGTTTAAAAAATCCAACAATAGCCACACCGATACCTATAGTGCAAAGTCTAAATTGTGTTAAGTTAGGGATATAACGGCTAGTCAATTGCTAATTTAGACTTACATATTTGAAGCGAACTTAAGTTGAAAGTGCCATCAAAAAATTGATCGATATTTATTAAAAAGGGTAATGTAATTAAATATTTATTATATATACATAACCTTTATAGTATAACATATATATATATATATATCATATGTATGTATTTTTTATTTAATTAACAAACTTTTAATTTATTTATTTATTTATTTAATCTGTAATTAATTTGTTAAATTAATTAACCTTTTGTAACGACCCGTAATTTGATCGCTTTAATTAAAGATATATAAATTATTTTAAATAATTAAATTTAGATTTTTTTTCTCAAAAATTAATCAAGTTTTAAGTAATGAATAATAATAATGGATTATTTTGCAAAATTGTTAATAAAATATATATTTTGGAAAAATATCGATAAAATGGTCGAAAACCCTTTTATCAATCAACATTTCCATAATTACCGAACACCATGCACAAAGCTGGATACATACACTTATTTTTATAATTGAGCAAGAATATGAAGAAAATTAATTATTTTATTTTTGAAAATTAAATGTATTTATGACATCATTAGCGATGCCCTTATATTTAAATATTGATTTATGAATTTAGATTGACACTTAATGACTTAATAATTATTATAATTACTCCAATAAATTTTTTGAAATGATAATAATTCATTTAAATTAGTTATGAAGTGATAATAAATCATTTATAATAGTTTTATAAAGATGTAGACTTTGATTTAAAAATATAAGAAATTTCATATCATTTTATTGATATAATAGCGCTTTTTGTAAACGATTGTTTAATATTAATTTATATAGTTCTATTAATAAAATCTAATTATTTTAATTAGTTAAAAATGATAAGAATTGAGTTTTCAATTTTTTTTACATTTATATGTAAATTGACTTATAAGTGAGAATATGACTAGGAATCGGTTTATCGATTTTCAATGGTTTAACGAACGAAAGTCGTTCAAAGGTCATTGCAACCTTGTTTATATGTCACATGCACATATATAACATGCATATGCACACCCTAATATGCACATGAACATATCATACAAACATATATACATATACATTTAAATGTACATATATTACAAAATATCAAGATATTTTCCTAAAAACTTAATACTTAAGCAACCAAAAAGCATCCATCAACTCACCTTACACTCTTACACCAGCACATGGATGTTGAAAAAAGGGGGAGCCGTGCATTTGAGGTGACGAAGGGGGTGTGGGCAAGGGCATTTTGGTCCATTCAAGTGTAGATATTTTGTTTTCAAAATTTCCTATAAATACACCACCCCTCTTTCATAAATTCCTAAGCTATTTTCTTCCTCTTCTTCCTCCTTCTTCAAGCTATTCTAATGGCTTCATATACAAAGAAATTGTGGAAAAAATAATTACAAAAGGAAATTAAATTATATTAATATATATACGTTATCCAGTCCACTCAAAACCAAGCTCAAATCACTCCATTCCTCCACCTAAACCTACGATCACCACCTCCTACTCCATAAAGCCGAGCCATCGACCACCCAAAGCTATGTCCACGAGCTTCCAAAGGTAGGTCGAGCCTTCCAATGGCTTTCGAGCTCAATTTCGTGAAGTTTGATTTCGAGATAGCGGAGCTATAACCGTCTTAAAACTAGTTTTAAGTTAAAATAAAGGTGAGAAACTCTATATATATATATATATATATATATATGATGTGATATGCTTGCTATAGTTTTTTACTATGTGTGATAATCAAATTTGGATTTTGTTAGCCATAAAATCCACTTAAAAAGTAGAGGTATGAAAGAAAGTTAAAAAAAACATCGGCCTCTACTGAAATTACAGATATGGGTTTCGACAAGGATCAGGAAAGAAGGTTCTGAAGGCATTAAGAAGGCTTTCGAAGAAGTCGCAAGAAGCAGGCACCCTCACAAGTGATAAAAAATGTAAAAGCTTTCGAAAAAGATGAAAAAGGGAAGCAGGGCTATCTTTCCGCCTCTTTCAGACCTTCTGACACAGATGGATTAGCAAAGACAGTTTTAGAACCCCTTTCGAAGGTAATGAATGTTAATTTCTACTATGCGAGCGAAACCTTTTGGAACCAAAGGTTTCGCCTTTATAACAACCCTTTTGAATGCATACCCAAGCCTTTCGAACCGGTCACCAATGACATCAGGAGGAGGTTCCACATCGATCCACAGGCATGCATTCGGAAGCTACCTAGTGCATCGAAATCATTGGTGTTTCAACATCTTCGAAACCTCTATGGACAACCTATCGATAGAGTCGAAGGCTCCTATCTTTACTTCTGATGACAGCAAGGCAACATGAAGAGAAAAGCGCAATTGAGGTCCTTTCGACGATGTCGAAGGCGGTTCTGGAGAAAGTAGAAAAAAGGAAAACTAAAAACACAACAAAGGCGAAAGGCCGATAAAAGACCCTTTCGAGTCGAAAGGTCTGGAATAAGAGAGAGGAAGCGCAAGGGTGAGTTAAAAGACTCAAAAGAGAGGCCTTTTGATAGCATCGAAGTTAGGTGAGGCCTTTCGACCAAAGTCGAAAGGAATGAGGCGGCATATAAAAGAGGCCTTTCGACGGGGTCGAAAGCACAGGCGCGGAAGGGGGTCGACCTGCATCTATAAATAAGACCCAAGTGGTCTAATTTTGGGGACCGGATTTTGGAATCATAGTTCCTTTCTTCTACTCCAACTTCTTTACTATAACAAAAACCGTTGTAAACCTTAAATCTATTTGGGGAAAAGCTCTCATAATTGTAACTCATTTTGGATTAATAATAGTGGAAAGATGTGGATTCATTAAGGATTTCGATTATGAGGAAGATCATTATGATCATTAACTAATCTAAAGATCCATTGCATATGATTCTATCTTATTCTCTTTACTTGTTTTTGTCTATGCAATACATTAAGATCGACTTGGACATGAACATTCGAAACACATCACCATCGAAACCAATATCAGATAAAGGAAAATAAGAATGGTGATGATGTTTCGACGTTGATGAGTCTATGAAACTTAGGAACATCCAGGCCGATCTTATACAAAGTAAACTGAATGAAGCTTAGGCGGTTGCAAACTGAATTTGTTTCAAAAGGATGGAACTCCTTTCGACCTGGTCGAAAGGAGTGTTCTGAAATGAATCCAGCTTGTAATTAGCAAGCAAATGTGTAAAAAGGAATCCATTCAAAAGGGATATGCCCTCCACTATAACTGCAATCCTTTCGAAGGGGTTCCTTAACAAAGGCGATGAGTCCAATGAGGTTGAAAGCAGTTATTTCACCTTAATAAGAAGGCATACCTTCCGACAGGGTCAAAAGGATAAGAGTGAACTTTTTGACATGATCGAATGGCATGGAAGGTCAGAATGAATAACTGTCTTCAACTCATTCAAAAGAAATGTTTCGATTTGAATGCTTCTTCCTTATCCTGCATTTCTAATTTAACCACCGAATCTATTTCAACATGGTCAATCTGGTCGAAAGGTTGGTTTCGAAAGAAGCAACTTCTTTGACCTCCTTATCTTATATGACCTTATTGGTTTTTCACATAGCTTTGGGGAGGTTGACAAGTTTTCTTGTTAAAATTTTGACGCTAGAAGGTGGGGTCAAACCTCCACCCTTGTGGTTATCTTATAGACTAATTTTGGATCATTTGACTTGGCATACGAAAGTGAAATCTAAACGACTAAGTAGAATGGATGAAGGGGTTATCTACACAACAACCCTTAAGGAGAACATGGCTCCATCCTTTGATTTGGATGGGGTTGTTCAAGGGCAGCCTTCGCCACCAACTCAACAGGATGAGAATATAGAAAAATCAAACACCTAGAACAGCAGTTGCAAGAAATGCAAGAGCTCCTCAAAATGGTGTTATCTCATAAGTCTTCAAAGATAACAAAACCAACTCAGAGGGATGAGGTGGTTTCGCCCAGAAGGAACTTGAAAGCTCACTCCAATGAAACAAAAGCAAGATAGTTTAACATCCTCCATGAAGAAGGAATGCCCTCAATCTAAAGCTAATCATCAAGCGAGATTTCTCGACAAATCACTTGAATAATCTGAAAGCTCTACGTCGAAAGAATACTATCCGAACCAGAAATTTTTTCGTAATGTGGAAGCCTACCCGAAGGATGCTGCTGAAAAAGCAATTAAGGATGCAATGAGTACAAAATGAAAGAGGAATATGGATGAAAATGCTAATGATAACGAACCAGTGCCACCCATTATAGACGAGATTATCGCAACTGTTGGATCGATTTTACCCTAGAGGGGGGGTGAATAGGGTGATACTAATACTGATAAAAAAATTAATGCGGAAATATATAAAATAATTGCAGCACAGTTAATAACAAAATAATAAAAGCAGAAATAGAACAACATAGATTTACCCAGCTTCGACAAGACCCTGCCTACGTGCTGCCCCCAACGTTTCTACTAGAAATTAATTAGTCAGACGCTTACACATGTAAACTTGCGACACCCGCTATCGACTAACCTAACTCTATGCTCAAAACCCGGCCACAACTCAGCCACTGAGTTGCGAATTCTCGAACTACACCACCGTAGTTCGTCACCTAGTCACACGACTAGAAAAACAAAGTTTAAAAAAGAAATTTACATTGAAAATAAAAAGCTAAACAAACACCTATTTTTATATATTTAAGCCCAAAGATAAAGCCGGCCCATAAATAATAGAAAGACATCTCCTTCTTTTTTCTTTTACTTTATTTCGACCGACTATCTTATTTCCTTTGTAATGTCTGCTGAGTTCCTCTTTGAGAAAATTAAGGCTTTGCTTTAATTGAAGCTGCTGCTTGATTGTTGATCGAGTACAGTGGCTATTGCATTGATTGGCTTCGTCAATCGATCTCTGCTTCGTTCGTCTTCGGCTGCTCCAATCGTCGAGATCGAATAATTATAAAACTGGTATGCGGTTTGCCTTTTTTGAATTTTGATTATTCTCAACTTGATTCAAGTTTTATGATTTACTGCTTTCGGTAATTGTTTGAACTCGAATGCCTCTACATATGATGATGATTGGGTTTAAATAGGGATGAAAGCCCTATAACTACATTCGTATATTTCGTTTGAATTCTTCACGTTGTTTACACTTTTCCATTGATTTGTAATCGAACGCTTGTATGATTCTTGAATCGTTCATTTTACATTCGGTTGGATTTGTTTCTGTTCTATTCTGGCATTTGAATTCTTGAGATAATTGACATAGTTCCATAGTTTTTTGCTTTGACTTGATCATCTGATTGATTTCTATCACGGCCAAGACTTGGTTTAAAACTGTTAAATGCTCTATTGCTTGGTTAGTAGTACATGTTAACTTGTTCAAACTGCTACTTTTCCTTGACTGGTTCATGACCCACGGCTATGTAGTGATTAGCTTCAAGTTAATTGTCTATTCACTGTATACATATTTGTGCACTTCATGTTGACTGAAACTGAAGTTGTATATATGCATGTTGTCCCAGTGCCTTTTGAAATCTCGCTCTATTTGACATGTTGTCTGTATTTGGTTAAGCTGCTATCATGTTTCCTTGTATTCTCCAGAGTCTTGTGAAATGGTCTTGATGTATATTGATGTCACCTCTGGTGCCTCTGAGCCTGTTTGAAACTGCTGTCACCCATGTATATTTTGTATATTTGTTTGGACTCAATTATGGTTGCTTGTTAAGTTGTTATTCAAGTGCGTCTTCATATGTAGCGATTTTGGTAAAGGCTTCATGTATTGTATGTGGTCATTGAAGGTTGCTGTCACTTGTGTTTCATATACTGTCTTGTATTTGCTTCTTCAAGTTTACTGCTGTATGCTTCAAGCATTGCCTTGAACTGAACTGTTCTAGTTATCGCTGCATGTATATATGTATACATGTGTGTTCGCACATGTATATATGTATGTTAGCTTATGCAGTTTCTTCCAGTCTTAGTTGTTTCTGAATCCATGCCTCATTATGTTCATTTGAGTCTATACTTGCCTTTGAGCTTCTGATTTTTTTATGTGGAACTGTTATGTCGACTTGCCTTGTTAGACTTGCATTGATCTAGACTTGTTTCCTCTGTTGCATTCCATACATACATACATATATATATATATATATATGTATGTATACATGTCTGAATGCATGCATATCCTCTGTCCTCTGACCTGATACATTTGTATGTACTTATATGCCTATTTTTTGGTCTCTGCTTAAAAGCTTCACTTGTGCATGTCACTTTGCATTTTTTTTTCACTTGAATCTAGTCTGGAGCTTTTTGCAGTCTTGGTTCACCTGAACTTTGAACTTGCTCCTGTTCATGTCTATTGTATGTTGAACTTGTGAGTTTTCATGTGGAGTTCCTTTTGTTTAAAACTTGGTCTTGTTTGAAATTGCTCATTTGAGCTACTATCTGCATATATATATATATATATATATATATATGTGTGTGTGTGTGTGTGTGTGTGTGTGTGTGTGTGTATACATGTGTATTCATGTATATATGTATGTTGAGACTTTTCCATGATCTAGTTGCCTTTGATTTTGTTTCAGAGCTTTACTACATTGGGTTTTTGCCTCACTATTTACAGTTGATTATGTTGCCTTGCACTGCACATGTCGTTTTGATTTTGGAAACTTGTCTGGTTGTGGTGCACTTGTATATGTATTCATCAATTCACTTGTGGTTTGTACATTTTATTCTGGTTGAAGTTGTTTCATGACTCCACTGTCGACTGTTCTCATGTGTACACATTTGTGCACTTGTTAGCATGGTCTGGTTTTGGATTCTTATTGCATGAGAACTTGTACTCGACAATTTTGTCATGCTTTTGTATTGCACCTGAGTTGAATCCAGCTTATGGCTCTGGTTTGACCTTGTGCTCACCTGTCCCTGCAGTTTTATCAAGTGTATATCGGTGTGCACGGCCTTGTGGCATGTACAGTGATACACTGTGCATGTCAGAGGTTTTCGTGTAAGATGGATTCAAAATAAATATGATGACAACAACCCAAATAACTGAGGCAATTAATATTTTCAAAATACGCATTTTATTTTACACTGCAAAGTATTTCTTTTTCAATTTTACTGCGTTAGTGATTATTTTGCAGATAACTCAGCTGTTGGATTCAGGGTGGAACTAAGTTAAAGATAAAATACGAGTGAATGAGCGATATGTAGTAAGGTGAACATTGTAACGTGAAATTTGTGATATAATCGAAATTGTATTGTAATTGAAAATGTGTATGTGTAGTGAGAGCTCAAATTTGTACTATTTGAATTTGTAATAAAATATTTGTTTGAATCAAATATTTGTTTGAATTTGAATTCTGTGTTATTTATTTTCTCTAACAAATATTTATTTAATTATGTAGAAAATAAAATAGTACAATATCAAATACATTTAAATGAATATATATGTTTATTATCATCAAACAAAAATCATATACTAGCATATTCTACAATCTCCCCCTTTTGATGATAACAAACATATTAAATGTATTCGGTTTTGATGAATTCTATTAGCTCTCCCTATTTGAATGCTCCCCTACAACAAAGCTCCCCATACACAGATGCGTGTAGTTAAAACTGAAAGATTAATCAAAAATAACTTTGAATAAAAACACTCTCGAATATTAGTAAGAATATTGCTCAAAAATCAAAATCTTAACCACTCCCCCTTTTGGTATCATCACAAATAATAACAGTAATTGAAATAGCTACGATTTTGATTAAAAATATAAATCAAATCAAGAGAGAAATATTATTTTCAAATTTCAATTAATCAAACAAAAATCATAATATTTTATTAATTAGAAACAAACTCCACTTTAGAGAAATGGTAGGATTATGGAAAATTTTATATAGTGACAAGAGTTTGATATTTTCAATAAAGGAATAATTTATGCATTTTCTCTTTTCAAATATTATTAAAAAAATGTGAAGCACTTACTAACCATGCATAACCGTTAGGACTTTTAAATGAGGTTAGTAGTTACTCGTCTTTTAAAAAAAAAATATGTCAAGTATTTTCTAACCATGCATAACCATGAAGACTTTTAAATGAGATTAGAATATACTTGATATTTATCCCTTTCTTATATGTGTCCTATCCATGCATAACCGCGAGAACTTTTAAATGAGAATGGAAGCCATATATAGAAATTCAAGTAATTCATCCACGCATAACCATGAGGACTTTTAAATGAGAGTGAATACTTTAGGATATAATTATTTTACAAAAAAATATTTCCTTATTTTGAAATACCAAATTCTGCACACTATATTATGATATATGGATTGACAGAAAGGAAAAGTGATAGAAATGATCATGGAATAAGTACTAATCTAAAGATATTATAAAATTTGTTTAATTTTAATGAAATTATAAAATTATACTTCCTTTTGTTATGAAATATATTTTAATCACTATCCATCACTTTCTAAGCACTGTAATAATTTTGATAAGTTCCAAAAGATTCGATTAATCAATGATTATCTTTTCTACAGTAAATTTATTACGCAAATAAACTAGAGTATTTTTATCATGATGAAAACCCAAGTTTCAAAAATTAACATAAATTAAAATTAGTTTTCTACAAAGGGTTTTTTTTTGAAAATGACTTCTAGTTGAAAATAAAAAATAAAAAAAATGATTTCAACATGAGATGATATCAGATTCCACTTGTATTTGAGGTATTCATAGTGAAATATAGTGGTATATAAGAAAAACGTGTACTCCTCAACACTTGAAATTTTCAGCATGTCTATTTTTATCAAGCACGAGTAAAGTAATCTATATCGAGCAAAAACACACATTCAAAAAAATTCGTCAAAGGAGTTTTTCATGACATTGCAAAGTGAATCATTAAAAACAGAAAAATTGTAGCATTATCGGTTAGCTTTCTAGAACTTCAAGAATAAATCAAAGTTGAGATGTTCAAGATATGGCAGAAATACTTCAACAATGTCGATCAAAACATAATTAATAATATGTGAACAAAATTGAGTTGAGAGATCATACCTCACTTTCCTTTGATGTCGTGATGTCCAAAATGCGATGATCTCCATCTAATCTTTATAGGCTAAGGAACATTTAAATTTTAGTTTATCAATTTCCTAGAACAACTCGAAATCTATCTCCATCAATTTTGTTCCTTAGCCCACTTATGTGTCTAAATTTTGGAGAAGGCAAGTGGTCTAACTATGAATGTAGGATCACTATTATTATCTATTGAAATTTTTGGTACCCAAATTTGTCTATATAACAAACTGTTAGCATCTACAATTGTACCCTTGGGAATCAAAATTTGTTTAAATTTTAAACCATTTGTGTTTGTACCTTTTGGAATCCATATTTGTTTAATGGTTTTGTGTTTGTATATATTTCGACAATTATTCTTGCCATGTCCAATATTTCCACACTTTACGCATTTATGCAGGCCCGGCCCTGACCCAAGGCCACCAAGGCGGTGGCCTAGGGCCTCTGATATCTGGGGGCCTCAGTCTTTGATTTATATATGATATTTGATAAGATGTTTACAGTCTTCATATAAAGTAATATAGCTCAGTGGTAAAGACATTCCACTTCCACCTTGAGCGCTTTGGTTCAATCCCTGCATTTAGTATTTTCAGGGTCTTTCATTTTATCCTCACCTTCTTCCTTTCCTCTCAGCCTTGGGCCTCCAAGTTGCCAGGGCCGGCCCTGCATTTAGGTATCACACTTTTCCCCGTAACAGTGTTATTAGTCGTTTGTTCATATTTTGACACTTTTGTAAATCCAAATTCTTTCCTTTTTTTCTCAAAGAGTTGATTTTCTAAGAGCATATTAAATGATTTTTCTCTAGTGAAAATTTTCTGAATGATCAACTCAAGTTTATGAACTTTGGATTTTAAAGTTTATTTTCATTCATTATCTTCAAACAACAACTAATGGTACTATCACTCTTTTCAAAATTATTCATTTTCAATCTCATATTTTCATTTTGAAGCTCTTTAATTTTAGTCTCAATTTCTAACATCTCGGTTTCAAAAAGTTGGAGTTTATTAAATTCAAGTTTTTCAAAATCCTTGATTCTTTCAATCTCCTTTTCAAACTCGTGATTTAATGGAATAATTTCAGATTTGCTTAAAATCACGTTTTCTTTTTCAAGGGTTTCGAAATTTTCGTTGAGCTCGTTTAATTACTTTTCAAAAATCGCACATTAAGGACTTTCCAACCTCTTAAAACTCTCCAACTCTTTTTGCAAAATGTTATTTTCACAAATCAACACAGTTTTATTTTTCTCCCGAATTAAAAGTTCATTTTCTAACTTTTGAAAGTTTTCTTGAAAATAGGCAAATTCTTTTTCATAGTCTAAACACCTTTTGCAATTAGAATTTTTATTTTTCTTAATATTTTTAAGCTCATTTTCTAAATCATTATTTTTCTCACGTAGTTTAGCTTGTTCCCTTTTCACCATATTATTTTTCATCTCACACTACACTAAGGTGTATTTGTAACGAATATAGTCGTTACAAATGAAATTTATAACAAATATAGTCGTGAGCGGTACAGGCGTGAGGTATGTCATTACAAATATTTATAACGGCCTCTACCCGTTATTAGATATATCACTTACCAACGGACTTTGTCGTTAGAAATCTAAATTTTTGTAACGAAATAGTTTGTTATTAGTTGCATCGGTTTGTAACGGGTATTTTCCGTTACTTAGTTTCCCCTTTCATGGTGGAAGAAGGGGTTGTCATTCTAAATTATCACGACCTTGTCCGTTACAAATTTCATCATTAGTAACGCACTTGTTCGTTACAAATTTCATCAATAGTAACGACTATGCTCGTTATAAATTTCGTCTTTAGTAACGAATATGTTCGTTACAGCTACCAAACCATGTAGAGCTGCATTTATGCTAGCATTTACACTACATAATTGTCTATTATAATACAGTAGGTACATACATATCAAAAATTACAGAATTTCGATAACAATAAGCAATTACGCATCCAAACATACAACTTAAATTGCATAAATATTTGACAACAAATTAAAGGAAGATTGAAAATTTCACAAGTTCATCATACATAACTATAGAGTATGAAATAAAAATATTACAAGTTCTAACATTACTTCAAAATAAATTCTAGATCCTACAAACAACGAACACGACACTCAGGCCAAATAACAAAACCTCCATCAATTATATCAAATAGCTTGTAATTACCATTTTGTGGTGCTTCATAAATAGGTTTTTTCTTTTCTCCTTTCCAAACACTTCGGCAATGGGATCATTCTCAAAATCTTCAAAACTTCTACTTCCATTGCTACCATTGACACTAGAGTTTTCCTTTTGTCTTTCCTCCGCTGCTTCAACTAATGCCTGCATAATACCCAAATAAATTATAAACAAAAGCTGAACTTGAAAATATTTTGCATACTAAATAAAGTAAAAGCATAAACTAAAGAATATACTATCAATATCTTGCATATTGGTTGATAGAAAATTTCCAAGGAGAAGACTTACATGACAAAAATCCAGAGGTATGACAACCGCACCTATTGTTCTGTAGTCATCAGGATTTGCGAAGCGCCATAGTGCTTGTGAAAGTTGAACTTTCATAGACTATGTTGGAGTTGAGGTGATCATAGAACTTCAACATGTGAACTTCAAATGGGTATGGCTATTTCTGACTTTAGAGCAGCATACATGGATGTTTTATTTACTTCCTACTTAAGCGTCTGGTGCATACATATATCATTTTTCCAACTTAAATGAGGAAAATTGTCAGCTTTTTTTTTGTTCATCGGTAAAAACAAGTACATATGAGCATCTGCTCTGTAAATGTCACTTATATTAAAGCCAAAGAATGTTTACTGTTTTTTTGACAAAAGTTGGTTGTTTACGGTCGGTACCTACATGTGCTAGAGCAGCAACGAAGGTTGTTGCGAGCATCCTATTTTCCTTTCAAAATTTTCCAATTTGTTTGCTGCCTATTCGCATCTCAAAATCTCTTTTTAATATTCATCAAAAAACATATCTTTTTAATATTCCATATACTCCATCACAAACAAAAGCTATCAGCTAAACAGTTGTTGATTCTTTATAGCTTATCATCAGTTGCAAATTGGTAAACGGTAGGAATAGAATATGCAGTTCATGGTGTACGAACTAAGAGAAAGTCCACTTAAATCCCATCAATTCATAGAACGAGTTGGCGAAAATCAACTCGATAAAATGAAAGTAGGCATGTGACCATGCTTGGAGAAACGAACATTTGAATTGGATGAAATATTTAACGCAAGGATTAATACTAACAGTCGCATCATCTGTAGTCTACCTGCCTCCGATGTATACATATTACATACCTCTCACACTAAATCCAAAATAATTTTACTTCTCGATGCTTTGCACGCTAATTAATTGCGTCATCAAGAATCAGTCTGCTTTATCCCCTCGCCTCCAATCATATGGATCAATCAATTTACGCCTTCTTCTGTTATTTTTTTTTATTCATTTCCTATTTGCTTATTTGTATTATTTTTCTTAAAAAAATTTACTACCATGTTAAGTTTATTTTTGGAGGGGGAAAAAATACCAGAGAAACATTTTCCATCTACAGTTTCAGCTCTATCCAACTAAAGGTAGACAGAGGTCGGTCAAATCAAGACAATCAAAGCAGTCAACCCTTCAAATTAATCTGCACATGAGTTTCATTCTAGTGGTTGAGCAATCGAAGTAGTTGTCCCTTGTCCGTTATGCAATAGCCGCTTGCCAGTGTTATCTTTAACTAATTAATTATAGCAATGATTAGTATGTTAATAACTTATATGTACAGAACAATGAAATGCACTGATATGCATTTTGAAAGAGTTGCTAGTATATTAGCAAAAAGGGAATAACAGATGCTTGGTAATAGCAAGGAAATTTTCACTTGCTATTTTAAACATAGAAAAAATATGTTTTTAATATAAATTCCTTGTGAGTCTCAAAATGAACCAACTCATATTTGCTTGCATATGTTAATGTTTACTGACTTCTATTAATTGACAGCAAACAGTTGAGATAGCAGTAACTCAAAGCATCTATTAATGACTCATTCAGTATGAGTTACTAAGTAGCAACTCAAAGCATCTGTTAATTTATAGTAACAGTTGAAATAACAATTTTTATGCAAAACAAAAACAATACAACCCAAAAACCCATACAAGTGTTATAGCTCAACTCATATGTTATATAACTCAACTGCAAAAAACATTACAGTATGAAATTAAACAACCTAAACTATTTATATTGTTGAGTTTAGATATTAACTCACGCCGCATACAAATCAGAAGGCTAAGACACAGGTCAATTGTTTAACTTAATTTCAGGGTACTAGAATATCATGAACACACATGTACATAGGCATTTAATTCTTGTTTCTGAGACATAAAGTCATAATTTGACAGTTCCTTACTAATTGCTTATGACTAGCCCGCTAAAATAGCAAGAAGTTGCACTTTTGCATTATTACTGAAGTGGACTATTTCTTTTCGACATCGAAGATTCAAAAATTCAGTACTTTTATGTTTTCAGCATAAGTAATTTAATTGAGCCATGTGAAACATATTCTTGCCTTGATAGCAACATCCATTTTTGCAGACTTTAACCGAGCCCTGTGAACCTAATCAGAGTTATCATAAAAACTGTTTACCTATTGTTTATGACTAATGGGTCCTAGCATGAATCATGTTGCAGTTATCTATATGTATTCCATATCATTCATATAACCGTAGAAATGGTCATATGTGCCCAAATTGAAATTCAATTGGGAAGCTGTAGTTTTATTTTGATTTATTTTCTGCATATAATACTAAAACCAAGTGTATTTTGATTTATTTTATCAGCATGATCATTCTACTAGGAAATTTTTTTTCTACTTGTTTACCATTTTTAACAGACCAGGATAACACTGAATCTGTTAATTTCAGAAATACCAATCTTGGTGCTTCAAAACAACATAACCAAAGTACAAGTTCATGCAACAATGATGGCGGTCAATATAATAAGAAGACTTCATACAATGACTTTGAGTTCAATGATTCGTCCACTAATTCGGATGCAAATTCAGAGAGTTCATCAGAAAATGTTGGTGAAAATTCCAATACTCATAGTCAAAGCTTTGCAGGAGACCATAATACTCGTTCTTTAAAATATGATTACAAAACTTGTTCTTTATACACAAAAAAGTGTAGTTTTTTTATGATGGTAGTGACAATGATGCATAATACACTTTTACTTCCAAGTTCATAGGAAAGATTGACATGGAGAACGTGCAAGTAACAACTTTGGTGTAAATGGTGTTATCATGGTTATAAAGTATGTTTTCAAGAGAAATTTCTTTAAAGATGAGGTTAATATTTTAGGCCAATTTTTTTATTATTATTGATTTCTCCTTTAGGCAATTAGACTTCTACTATGACTGGTAAATGAAATAAAATGATTTTGTGTCTGAATTTTTCATTTTTACAGGTCAAAACAACTTTGGTAAATATTGTATAGCATAACTAATCTTTTAACCGAAGCAGCTGGACATGGAAAGTTGAAAATAAAATGGACATGGAAAGTTGCAAAATCAAAACTTAGACTTCGCTGTTTGGTGTAAAAGTTACTTATAGAAATTTAATGTACTTTCAACAGAGTTTGCAGAAGACAATGGAATTCGTGATTTTATTCATAAACTAGCATTAAATGATATAAACGAGTTTTAAGATCTTAATGAACGAAAACGCGTTACAATTGAACAAATTCAATAGAGATTAAAAACATCAACAAATCAAAACTCACCTTGGAGCAATCTTTATTTCACTTTATATAAAAAAAGATAGTTAATTTACATATAAATTAACACAATGTTTACTAAATTCTTTGGATGAATCGGCCATAATTGCCTTTATTTTCTAGCTCTTGTTCTTATTAAAGTCTTTGGATGTACCAATAATCTGCTTTGTTATAAGAGTTAATAGAATCAAAATCTCTCTTAAAATATATTCAAATTGAAGTGTAAAAATACCTGGCAACCAAAAGAGCAGAAGCTAAAGGAATCAAGGAGGCTATGGTCGATAAGTATTGGTAACTCCTTTGTCAGGTCTTTCTGTGGACAATCATTCAGAAAGACAATTTGTGCACTGTTTATGATGTATATTTGAACTCCACTAATGTTTAAGCACTTCTGAATCTTTGAAACTTGTATCACATCATTGTAGGATGATCTCCATATCTGCATAATTTAACAAAGAAAGTAACATTATAATGACGATAATGAACTTGTAAAAGAATGTGCATTAGATCTGTAATAAAGAGTATGAAAAAGGACCGGTATTCCATTTATTCTTGAGGTTTCAAGCTCATGAAAGCAGCTGTTAATCATATACACTGAAAACTTCATCAAATACGGTAAAACAAAACTAGTCTCCTATAACCTTTTAAAATATATAGAATTGGGCAGAGAAAAGTGAAAAACCTCATTTGGTTTGGCTCCCCATAGAAATACTCTCATACGATGCTGGGGTAGGTCCTAATTCCCTGCTGCAAGAATTCCTAATCTTGCATGATAATGCATTTTAATCAGGAAACAAAGAGCATATTTTCCCAAACTACCATTTGCAAACTTGAAAATCTCTACGACATTTTCCATCAACATATATTTTGGTTTCAGGAATTCAGTGATGTTCATGAATACTGTCACTTGACCATTTTTCTCATCTTTAAAATGGATCATCAACCTTCCTAAATCGGTTATGTCCACTTGCTCCTTGGCAAGGAGGTCCACAATAAATAATATCAACCTTGCCCTAACAACAAGATCAGTTGACTCAATTTTCAATGAAAAGGAGAAGAAAAAAAGAATCAACATGAATGAAGAATGAACTTACAGGTAATGGTAAAATATTGTTTCTACACCCACTTACTACAAACTATTTGATTTTCTCTTTACATTCACTGCTTCAAATTTAAAAAGAAAGGCATCTTCAGTATCAGCTTACATTTCTACAAATAAATATGCAGAAGCAAATTTACCTAAGGCCTTCAGCAGGTTCCCAACTATCACTTGTAAAATTGAATATATCATTTGTAGTTTGAGTTGCCACCAGGAATTTAATTCAGTCATAGCATTGAACTATTATCTGAAATGAAAATGTAATATAATATGAAATAATTGAAATTCTTGTCCAATCATCTCTTAGATCATAAATTGAATGCTCCATGATTCACTACTTGTTAGATGGGCATAGTTCAGAAACAAGATCGATGACATCAGACATGGAAGCATCGTTCTGCAAAAGGAAAATAAGAGACGTAAATAATGCTAGACTTGCCACATAACCAACGTAAAACATGTATTTTTACATGTTATAATAGGCATGTAAGACGTACCAGATAAAAAAAGTCAAATGCTTTTCTGTGGCTCTCAATAGATGACTCGATATCAGCATTTCTGCATAAGAGAAATATTTGAACATAATACCTGATTGTCAGAAGTATATTCATACTTTGATTATAAATTTTCAATAGGAAAACAGAGCGAATAGAGGGATACGTCACAAGTAAGAAATCAAACTTCCCTTCAAATTTTGCAAATAAATATTTATTAAAGATTGAACAAAGAACAGCTCAATCAATACCAACTTTTGCAAAGAAAACAAAAATTCATAAATCTAATTTTGAATGTGAAAATGTTACTAATAGTAACTCTGATTTTGAATGTGAAAATGTTGCTAAGCTTGAATTCGAATTCATATGTAAGAAATTGTTATGAATTTGAAAAAAATGTTCATACCCGAGTGGACTGAGGTGGAAAAGTGAAACCCTAGATTTGTAGTTTGCAACCTAGATCTTCCTTCATCCTCATCGATTTGATAGGAAAAAGGAAGGAGGTGTGGCAGAAGACGGCGGTGGCGGAAGAAGATGGCGGAAGCGATGGTAGACAGTGGAGGCGGTACGAACGAAATAGAAATAAAACGCGAGAGGGTGAGAAATGAAATTACCGTGAGAAATGAGATAACGATTGATTAAAGATAAATTTACAATCTTATCCCTAATGCTTTTAATTATTTACGAAATTACCATATTTACTAACGATAATAACCATTGTAAATGGTTGTAACGGATATAACCGTTAGAAATTTATAACGGTTATTAATGTTGTAAATTGAAAGCGGAAGAGTGTTACAAAATGGGTTGATTGGTGTAGTGATCAAGAGCTTTATTATTTTCAATTAATTTACGACATAAGAGAACTAAATCATTGAATGAAAGATCACTCATCTCATCGGCTATTGAATCTTCATCAATGCTATCTTTTGTAGATCCTATCAAGCACATTTCTTTAACTGAGTTGACTGTGGAGAATTTCTCACCGTTGTTGACTTTTGCACCATATATTGTATTAAAAGTATTCCAGATTTTCTGTGCACTTTCACAATGAGAGATAAAGTTAAAATTATTTTGATTAATATGAAAATATAGTATATGCATAGCAAGAGCATTAATCGAAGTATTTTTCTCATCTACTATATCACACCCATTTTCAACAATATCCCAACATTTAAAATTAACATATTTTAAACAAAATTCCATTTTTAATTTCCAATTTAAAAAATCTGTTCCATCAAAAATAGGGGGAATAATATTGGACTGACTTTCGCTAGATTTGCAACTAGGGTTAGACATCCTTGCTATTAACCTGCTCTGATACCACTTGTTGGATCGATTTCACCCTAGAGGGGGGTGAATAGGGTAATACTAATATTGATAAAAAAATTAATGCGGAAATATATAAAATAATTGTAGCACAGATAATAACAAAATAATAAAAGCAGAAAGAAAACAACACAGATTTATCCAGCTTCGGCAAAACCCTGCCTATGTGTTGTCCCCAAGGTTTCTACTAGAAATTAAGTAGTTAGACGCTTATAAACATAAACTTGTGACACCCGCTATCGACTAACCTAACGCTACGCTCAAAACACTACCACAACTCAACCACTGATTTGTGAATTCTCGAACTACACCACCGTAGTTCGTCACCTAGTCACATGACTAGAAAAAAATAGTTTAAAAAAGAAATTTACAACCAAAAATAAAAAATTAAACAAAACCCCATTTTTATATATTTAAGCCCAAAAATAAATTCGGCCCATAAATAATAGAAAGTTGTCTCCTTCTTTTTTCTTTTACTTTACTTCGACCGACTATCTTATTTCCTTTGTATTGTCTACTGCGTTCCTCTTTGAGAAAATTAGGGCTTTGCTGTAATTGGAGCTGCCGCTTGAATGTTGATCGATTACAGTGGCTATTGCATTGATTGGCTTCGTCAAGCGATCTATGCTTCGTTCTTCTTTGGCTGCTCCAATCGTCGAGATCAAATAATTATAAAATTGGTATGCGGTTTTCCTTTTTCGAATTTTTATTATTCTCGACTTGATTCGAGTTTTATGATTTATTGCTTTCTGTAATTGTTTGAACTTGAATGCCTCTGCCTATGATGATGATTGGGTTTAAATAGGGATGAAAGCCCTATAACTACGTTCGTATATTTCGTTTGAATTCTTCACGTTGTTTACACTTTGCCATTGATTTGTAATCGAACGCTTGTATGATTCTTGACTCGTTCATTTTACATTCAGTTGGATTTGTTTCCGTTCTTTTCTGGCATTTGAATTCTTGAGATAATTGACTTGGTTCCGAAGTTTTCTACTATGACTTGATCATCTAATTGATTTCTATCTCGGCCATGACTTTGTTAAAATTGTTAAATGCTCTATTGCTTGGTTACTAGTACATGTTCGCTTGTTCAAACTGCTACTTTTTCTTGACTAGTTCATGAACCACGGCTATGTTGTGATTAGCTTCGAGTTAATTGTCTATTCACTGTGTACATATTTGTGCACTTCATATTGACTGAAACTGAAGTTGTATATATGCATGTAGTCCATGTGCCCTTTGAAATTTTGCTGTATTTGACCTGTTGTCTATATTTAGTTAAACTGCTATCATGTTTTCTTGTATTTTCTGGAGTCTTGTGAAATTTGAAGTGGTCTTCATGTATATTGATGTCACCTTTGTTGCCTCTGAGCCTGTTTAAAACTGCTGTCACCCATGTATATTTTGTATATGTATCTGGACTCAATTCTGGTTGCTTGTTAAGTTGTTATTCAAGTGGGTCTTTATGTATAGCTATTTTGGTTGAGGCTTCATGTATTGTATGTGGTTATTGAAGGTTGCTGTTTGTAACGACCCGTAAATTTTAATGGTTTTATTTACGTAATTAACTAAATTTTTGTGAAATTTTAAATAATTGAATTTGGAAATAAAAATGAGATATTTGGAATACGTCTATATAAACATAGCAACTGGTAAATCTTCATCAGATAATATGGAAGTTTATTTTATTGTGTAGTTCTATTTCAATTTAAATCAGTTAGAATTAGATGTTAATAAAATATTTTCCAAACCTGAATATTTTTATATAATAAATTTGTAAATCATCTTCTGAGCGAGACGTCATATTTTGTTTCATCAAATTTGAACGGTTATTACTTCGTTTATCTTATTTTCAGCATTTTAGCATCATTTTCGGTACCGATCATCGACTTTTGATAAAATGATCGTACCACTGATATCTGTATACCATTTTGATCATCTCGTCATGCAGATCTTCGTAGTATATTCATTTGTGTGTCCCAGAGTCTGGTACACCATGGAAATCGCGAAATGGTTAATCGTATCGGTATCCGTTTTAAAACTTTTGGGGTTCCGTTGTCCTTTAAATTTCCACCGTGTTAAACCATATATCCATTTGCTTTTAGAATTCCCACAATACAGCCGTTTCCTGATGTAATTCCATCACTTCAATTTATTATTCGTCAGTTCGTTCATTTCTTGGGTCTCTTCATTCCTCTTGTAGCTTGCCTCTCTCTTTCTTTCTTTTTTGTCTATTTGCCTTCTTCTTTCAAGCCTTCTCTCCCAATTGCTCTCTTCCCTTTTGAAACCCATCAGCTACCAAAGAAAAAAAAAGATCGAAGCCTTCCCTCGTGACGCCTATCACTCCGACAACTCCAAGCTCCGACCCCACTTTACTTTCCTTCCATTTCATTGCCACCAACTTCCATGCCCTTCTCGACCACTACCAAACACTACTACCCTCATTTTGCACATCGCCTCCACTATACCAAAGCGCGCATCCCAAACTCCAAGCTCTCTCAACCACCTCGGCCTGGCCTTCCTCCTCAAAGTCGGCAATCACCTTGGCCAAAACCCTTTTCTTCCCCTGCCGTACTACTATCGGCTTGCAGCTTTCTGATGATGGATGTAAGTATTGTTGATATATATAATAAGTTTTGGTTAATATAGTGTATCATATTCAGTCGGAGTTTTATATATATGTTCATGTAGTTTTTCTTAACTTTTAGTTATATATATAAACTTATATAAGTATGTTTATGGTTACACTAGTCTACTCATTACTGGGCACATGAATTGTTTGTGTGTATGTTTCACATACACATATACCGGTCACCTGATATAAACATTTTTTTTGCGTAAGTATGTATATTTGAAAATGTGTTGGCAGACAAAAAAAAATTTGTTTTATTAATTTTGAAATCTTAAATTTGGTTATTCATAAAAATATATAGTTGCTATGATATATATGTTATATGTATATATATTTCGTGTGTACATATTTTAGATTTTCATAAGCTATAATAGTCTGTTTGTATATATCAGTTCTAACATATTATGTTCCTATATATGTATAAGTTATGAGATCTGAGCTATTTATGTAGATTCATATAAAATCTTGAGAGATAATATGTTATTTTCGTATATAAACATATATAGTTTATTCATATATATATATATATATATATGTGATATGGTTTGGGTTTCATTATATAATCTGTTAGGCTATGTCTTTTTTTGTATAAAGGGTTATTTATATAAAAGCATATTACCTGTTAGTGAATATATGTATTTATACATTTTTTTATGTAAGCTATGTAAGTTGGATATATGTTGTATATCAATTTATATACATCATTTTATATACCATTTGGTTTCATAATAGTTGGTACATTTATTAAGTTATATAAGTCAGGTGAATTTTATAATATGTTCGTGTAAGTGTATGTATGAAATTTGCATGATTTATATATATAGGCTTATAAATTTTCTACAGTTTATGTTCATGGTATGTTTAACAGTGAAGTTTAACACTGAATATATAATATGTACATATTAACTATATATAATAGTTTATATACGTGATATATATTTATACTTATAAGCTATATATATGACTATTGAGTTCATGTATATAATTTAAGTTATATTGATTTTATAAATTTTGTTTTTAAATACAGTAAGTATTATATATTAGTCTATATATCTATCTATTTATATAAGTATTGAATTTAAATATATAATGTACATATATATGTTTGATTTTTCTATGTGTGTTTTAAATTTGAAGCAATGGATTTTGAAATACATACATATATATATATATAATTTAATATATGTTTGAATTAAAATATGATTTTATATATAGTTATATGTCGTTATATATAAGTTCACTGATACCATTTATCTTCATCAATCCAGTTCTGATTTGACTTCGTTAATTCCTATTTATCAGCTTTGTTCATCGATTCGTGCCAATCTTGTTTCGCTTTGGAATTCGTGCCTGGATTCGTAACTTGCAACGTCCCGAAAATTTTTGACTTTCGAAAATTCGACATCGATACTCACCTTATCGACTGCCGAGCAATCTAATGCCGGAAACCCGAAATGTTATGGTTTAAGAAGAAGAAAAAGGTAGAAGAGGAAAGATAGAAGGAAAAGAAAGAAAGAAGAACAACAGAACAACATCAGAAAACAGAAACAATATCAGAATCTCACATTCGCAGTGGTACAACATATAATAGATAAATGAATAATCTTTAAATCAAAGAACTATATCATTTTATACATTACATCAACGTCAGAGTTTACAACAACAATACAACACTGGACAGTTATATAAACTTGTCCTCATATAGAATACACAGCGGAATAAATAATATCATATACAAGTGGTACATCTCGCCATCCAGCTTGCTACTAAGCTCCACAGCATTCCAAATCCAGAATGACCTGATAACCTAACTCTAGACTGCCCGTGTGGAAATTGGTGGGCACCCAGAATTTAGGAAGGAAACAATAAACTCCAGGTCATTCATGGTGACTGGTGTGAGAACTTAAAACAGTTTATCTTTACAACAAACAACAGGAAGATTTTAAAGTAAAATTTCGCAATGCTTTTGGAAAATGAGACTACCATAAGGCCTCCCGCACACACACACAATGCAAACGCAGAATCGGAGGAGATTTCTCCTTATGATAGTCAAAGATGCTTGATACGCAAGAACAAATAATTTGATTTGATATTATTACTAGTGCATAGTGTAGAAAACATTTCGAAAGTATAATATAAATCTTAGCCAGCATAGGCATTCCGCACTTATGCCCATTATAGCTACCATGTTCAATAGCAGGTTACCGCCACATTCCATGGCAGGTAGTACAACTAAAACCGTACAAGTCTCGTATTGTTTCTTTGGATTTCCAACAAATGGTCAGGCTAAGGAACTTCCTATGCCACAAAGGAACGCCTCTGGAAAGACATCCCGAGAACCTAACCGGATCTCTGCCAACACAAGGCCGGGTTACCTTTGCAAAAATAGGTAACTACTGACACACGTATGCCATCCCCCGATCGTAACCGATCTTCCCGAGGATCCTCGATTTCCAACAACCACAGAAGAATAATAATGCAGCAACAACATAGGTTAAATATCTGGGCTCCATACCATGATACCACCTCTATCCAGAAGGAATGACATACACTAAGGGGCGCTACTCCCTAGAACCTTGCTGCATCCTTCCTGTTTTGACCATTTTCGGGGTGTGAGGTCCGACGAAGTCTCGTCCACAAAGCTATGCTTTGTCACAAAGCCATGCCTTGGGTCCAACAAATGATCAAAGTAATGATCACAAAGATAAATGATCAAACAAATGATCCTATCACAAATGATCAAACAATGATCATTTCACAGCAACACTCAGCATGTCACATTACCAAATTGGGAATATATTGCTGATAAATTTCAACTACATAACCTCTGAGCTCGTACGTCTCAGAGAAGGGTGTTAAGCTAAGAGAATAAATTCTCCGCCACCAACAGAAATGTATTTGAAAGAAATCAGCTTTATATCTCAATTTGTAACGTTAGACATACAATCCATACAAGTCTATTCCGGGATCGAACAGAACCGAAGGCATTTCTCACGAAGCCCTTGCAATTCCGGATAATTTTCAATCACGTCCGGACTTCCCGTCACTAAGGGTGATAAAACCTCTATATCGAAGATCAGTCGATGTAGAGTAACTCGACGGTAATCCTTCCGTTTTCAAAAATATCCAGTCTTCAACACCGGTCATCAAATGCAATTCATTACGATGTATCACATATTCGGAATGGGTTATACGACCCTATGGTCCTTTCCCGGCTAACCCGAATAGTGAGCGCTTATTCAAAAATAAGTGTGGCATTCAAATTCATCCAATTCACAACAAATACCTATTTAAAGGTAAATATTGATAGTCGGTTATTTAACTATCAATAAAGATGCGCAACATCATCAAATTCCAAATAATTTTCCAAATTATTTATTTCCAAAAATATCTTTACAAGATATATAATTATCCACACTTAATCATTTGAAAACAAATTTCAAATATTCACTTTCACTTTATCTTTAAAAGATAAAATTTCAAACCTTTCATTTCATATTGGAAAAGCATTTCCATACTTATTTAAAAATAAGTATTTCACAAATCTATTTATTTTCAACATTTGAAAATATTCAATATACTTAAATCAAGATTAAGTATATATTTCATTCTTTAAGGAAATCTATTTGAGTCAAAACGAATGTTACGTAAAACATCGTTACGACGACTCAAAATCACTAGTATAGGGATTCGAAATTTAGATAGATATATAAATCCCAATACTTTATAAAACATTTCCTTTCGGAAACCATTTACTATAACAACAGTGTTATAGTCCACCATTTCCTTATTTCTCGAAACGTCTATTTCAACAATAGATGTTGAAATCTATATTTTCGACACTTAACACGTTTTAAAACATCTTTAAATCATTTTCGTTTCTATTTAAAATATCAGTTTCCCAAAACATCTCCATTTTATTTAATAATACATTCACTGTCCAAAATCGTGAATATAATTCGTTATCCAAATTCTACATTTTTACACATTTTATTTAAAGGATTATCTACTGTCCAAAATCGTGGATATAATTCCTTTAATTAACTTCTATAATCCACTTATCAAAATAGGTGATTTCGGATTTATAAACAACGTTTATAAATCACAATTATATTATATAACAATTTCAGCTTAACAATTCCATTTGTCCCATTTATATAACAAAAATCCAAATCATAAGTTGATAACTTATAATTTATTTAGTTTCAAAATCCTTCATTTTATAACTTCACAAATCGTATATCTATTAATATTACTTACTTATAAAATCCTTTTATACATTCATTTTAACATTTATAGAACTCCTAAATAATCTCCTTATTTTTATTTATAAAATAACAATTTTATACATCTTCTATAAATATAATCCATTTATATTAAGTCGAAAATTTCAATTTAAACCAATCACTATTTGATCAACTTATATTTCAAAAACCACATTCTGATTTTATTTTCACAAACATCCAAATTTTAATTACATAAAAATTATAACGTTTATTTATTTAGAATGAATCAATTTCCAAAATTTAATAAAACGTACATTTTTCGAAATCACTTTAAAAACCCTTTTTAAATTCGAAATCTTCACTTTAACATTTTTAAAACTTCAAAAATGGATCTGATGATGCAACAGCATCAATTTGTCAATCATGACAACAAAACATCACATATCATCATATGATAACAGAATATATCACAATATCTGTAAATAAATTAATACACTTGAGGAATCTAGTTGGATCCCTCCAACCTGTCCCCCTGCATCCACAGATGTTAGCACAATACCAATTCCGCTCCAGTACGGAATATCGCGGTATATGGGTTTAATAAATATTATCCGCTATTATACGGCGCAATAGGGTCTCATCCGCCATACAATGCGGGAAATCAACAAATCCAATATATACATATTCCAATATATATATATTGCTATATACATATATAATACCAATTCCACATCAATGTGAAATATTCGCGGTATATGTTTTTAATAATTAACCTCCGCTTAATAACGGCGTATAATGTCTATTTCAACAAAACAGATAGCAATATATCATCCAATCACACAATTTACACTATTAAAATTTTTAAATCTCAACTATTCAAAAATATAAATCGAAATACAATTCGATTGAGTGAGAAATTCTCACCTTGATTTCAATTCCGTTTTCAGCGTTTATTTCGAATAAAATTAAACGGACGTTTAATTTTACCCGAAATTTTCGCTGAATCCAATCAACTCCAATCCAGTTGCATCGCGTAGTGCTCGTCCATATGAACCCAACGCAAAAAAAATCGTCCGAAACGGACCTCGTATGAAAGAGATATGTATTTTTAAACATCATACAATTTTTAATATGTAAATAAATCAATATTTATTCTATTTTAACCTAGCATTGAATCCGGGCCGTTGATTTCGAATTAGGAAATCCAGGCCGCACCACGTCCTTCTTTTCTAAAACATTTCCAGGCAACGAACGAGCATTACATACCCATAGCCGCCACTTAGGTTTAGATATCGCGACCACATCGAACGATTTGAAGATGATCAGGAACCACCATCGAACAGCTCGCCCCTCACTCCACCACCGCCTGAACTCACGGCCAGCTCGGTGGTCCCCACTCCTCTCAAAACGCGTGCGAACCCCAGGGGAACGCGAGTCCTTATCTTCCTCTACGTTACGTCGATCACGATCATATCTGTATGGATTCGAAGAGCTCTTCTAACTCTTCAAGGTTGTAGTTGAACACTTTTGTTAATTATTTGTGGATTTGGAGAGATTAAAGAAAGAAATTAGGCAATTTTTGGCCATTGATTACATAAGAGGCGGCGGCTGAACTTTCAAACCCTAGTTTATTTTTTTTTCTTTATTTGTGAATTTTGTGGTCTATTTATAGAAATTTGAACGAACACTATTCATTCCAGGATTTTCAAACTTCGATTTACGCACGGTAACTGGCGTTTCTGGGGTTTACCCCACGTTCTGGACACAATGGAACAAGTTTCGGAAGCTAATTCGATCGTCTGTGCGAGTTATGAAATTAAACGATCAATTTAAATGAAACCGATTTAAATCGATTTCGAGGCGTTTTCGCTTGTCCAATTGACCCGAAATTTGAAACCATACAATAATATCACATTACGGATCCGATGAAACTGGTTTCGCCGAAATCCGAGACTTTTTTGAAAAATGGCTATTTTGACTCGCTAATTTAATATTAAAACAATTTCGATGCGTTTCGAGCTGCCACGGTCAAATGACAACTCCGATTGGTACGAAAATTGAAATCCGATAATAACAAACTATTACGGATCCAATGGAACTAGTTTCATCCAATTCTGAGACTGTTCAAAAATTGGCTATTTTTACTAGTCGATTAAATATTAAAATATTCAATTTTCACAACTCTAAATTCAATTTTTAAAAGTTCTATAACATCACTATAACTTCAACATGATTTAATATAACTTCATAATCATTTTTAATCACATTAAATCCAGATTTCAATTATTTCTGGAATTCCACTATTACATTATTGATTTAATTATTCAATTAAATCCAGATATTCGAATTTTAAATTATTCGACTTATTAATTCTACTCATTAATATTTAAAATCAATTAAATATTCAAATTT
Organism: Allium fistulosum; assembly: GCA_030737815.1. Classification (NCBI taxonomy): domain Eukaryota; kingdom Viridiplantae; phylum Streptophyta; class Magnoliopsida; order Asparagales; family Amaryllidaceae; genus Allium; species Allium fistulosum. The sequence goes on along the minus strand of CM060901.1, from coordinate 805,936,569 downwards.
TAAAAAAATATAAATTCTGGGTCGTTACAAACTTCCCCCTTAAAAGAATTTCGTCCTCGAAATTACCAAGTAAGAAGAAGATACAAAATCCGTTAACTTTCCAAAACAAACCGTTTAAATTAGATTTACAAATCTCTTAAGTGTTTAATTTTTCCGAAAATCCAATAGTTAAACTTCTTACAAAATAATTACTAAGTTTTCCAAGTCATACTTAGTTTTCAAAATTTTCAAATTTCTCAAAAATATTCTAATGCCTTAAATTTTCGGAAAAATTCGCCATAGTCTCCTTTGTGCGGCTCGATCCGAAAAAAAAGACAGTATATATATATCACAAATATACATCTCATCAAATGATGAGGCATCCCGTAGGGAAAAAAGTGTAAAAGTACGATATTTAATCCGAGATATGTACCTTATATATTTTTAGCGAGCGTATACGGCTAATATAGCGCGAAAGCGAGCTCCAAATGCGAAGCAAACGCCATCCACACCTACTAAACACTCAATCAAACAAATGAGAATATGTATGTAGAAAATAATATCAATATACATCATATATCAACATAATAACTACATTCTATTATACATTTTCAATTAGTTCATGTAAGGACCCGATTCTTCGACTTCCGAAAACCAACATCGATACGTCCACTGTATCAACTGCCGAGCAACGAATGTCGGAAAACCGAATTCTTAGGGTTTTAGAAAGAAGAAAAAGGCAGAAGAAGAAGACAGAAGAAAGAAGAGAAGAAGAAAATAGAGAAGAACAACATCAGAACAGAAAACAATATCAGAAACTTACACATCGCAGCGGAACAATATATAATAGATAAATGAATAATCTTTAAAAACAAAGAACTATATCATTTTATACATACATCAATCATCAGAGTCAATATACAACAATGGACAGTTATATAAACTTGTCCTCATACAGAATACACAGCGGAATAAATACTATCAGATACAAATACTACGTCTCGTCATCCATCTTGCTTCCAAAGCTCCAGAATATCCAGAATATCCTGATAACATAACTCTAGGCTGCCCGTGTGGAAATTGGTGGGCACCCAGAGTTTAGAAGGGAAACAATAAACTCCGAGTCAGTAATGGTGACTGGTGTGAGATCGTAAAACAGTTATTTTTTTAAAATAATCAACAGGAAAACTTTAATGTCAATTCGCAATGCTTTTGGAAAATGAAACTACCATAAGACCTCCCACCACACACACAATGCAAACGCAGACTTGGAGGAGATTTCTTCTTATGTTAGTCAAAGATGCTTACTACGCAAAATCAAATCATTTTTTATATTATTATTAGTGCATAGTGGAAAATCATTTCGAAAGTAGAATATAAATCTTAGCCAGCATAGGTACCATTATATTATGCCTGCTATAGCTGCCTCCTGAGGAGACAGGTTATACAATTGAAATCGTAAAGGCTCGTATTGTTTCTTTGGATTTCCAACAAATGGTCAGGCTAAGGAACTTCCTTTTCCACGATGGGTACATCCCTGGAATAGACGACCCGAGAACCTAACGTTACGGTAAGATCTCTGCCAACACAAGGCCGGGTTACCTCTGCAAAAATAGGTAACTACTGACACACGTATGTCATCCCCCGATCGTCACCGATCTTCCCGAGGATCCCCGATTCGCAACAACCACAAAGAAATAAATTTTGCAGCAACCACAGAGGTTAAGTATCTGGGCTCCATACCATGATACCACCTTTATCCAGAAGGATTGACATACACTAAGGGGCGCTACTCCCTAGAACCTTGCTGCATCCTTCCTGTTTCGACCATTTCCGGGGTGTGAGGCTCGACGAAGTCTCGTCCACAAAGCTACGCTTTCTACATAGCCCTGCTTCGGGTCAAACAAAATGATCAACCTATGATCACAAAGATATAAGATCAAACAAATGATCATATCACAAATGATCAAACACTGATCATTTCACAGCAACACTCAGTATGCCACGTTACCAAATTGGGAGTATATCGCTGATAACTTTCAACTACATAACCTCTGAGCTCGTACGTCTCAGAGAAGGGTGTTAAGCTAAGAGAATAAATTCTCCGCCACCAACAGAAATGTATTTGAAAGAAATCAGCTTTATATCTCAAATTGTAACGTCAGACACACAATCCATACAAGTCTGTTCCGGGATCGAACAGAACCGAAGGCACTTCTCACGAAGCCCTTGCACATCCGGATAAATTTCTAATCACGTCGGGACTTCCCGTCACTAAGGGTGATAAAACCTCTAAACCGGAGATCAGCCGATGTAGAGTAACTCGACGGTAATCCTTCCATTTTCAAAAATATCCGGTCTTCAACACCGGTCTTCAAATGCAATTCATAACGACGTATCACATATTCGGAATGGGTTATACGACCCCATGGTCCTTTCCCGGCTAACCCGAATAGTGAGCGCTTATTTAAAAACAAGTGTGGCATTCAAATTCATCCAATCACAACAAATACCATATTCAAGGTAATTACTGATAGTCGGTTATTTAACTATCAATAAAGATGCGCAACATCATCAGATTCCAAATAATTTTCCCAAATTATTTTATCTTCAGAAATATCTTTACTAGATATAAAATTTCCACACTTCAAAAATAAATCAACGTTTATTTTTTTCTAAACAATTTCCCTTTTCTTTTATAAATTCCATATTGAATTTATATTTCAAAATATCTTCTGATATACGATTTTCAAATCGATTTCAAAATTCACTTTCAATTTATCTTTACAAAGATAAATTCTTAACAAACATTTCATATCGTATTGGAAAAGTAATTCCATACTTATTTAATAATAAGTATTTCCCAAATCATTTATTTTCAACACTTGGAAAATATTCGATATACTTAAATCAAATTAAGTATATATTTCATTCTTTAAGGAAATCTATTTTCTATACCAACATCAATTTGAGTCAAAACGAATGTTACGTAAAACATCGTTACGACGACTCAAAAATCACTAGTATAGGGATTCGAAATTAAGATAGATATGTAAATCCCAATACTAGATAAAAATATTTCCCTTCGGAAATCATTTACTATAACAACAGTGTTATAGTCCACCATTTCCTTATTTCTCGAAAACGCCTATTTCAACAATAAATGTTGAAATCTATGATTTCGATATTCAATATATTTTAAAACATCGTTTAAAACAATTAACTTCATTTCAAATATCACTTTCCCAAAACCATATCTATTTTACTTAACAATATATTCACTGTCCAAAATCGTGAATATAATTCACTTAACCCAATTTCAATCATTTCTACACATTTTTATTTCAATAAAAATTCGCTATCCAAAATCGCGAATATATCTTCTTTAATAATCTTCCATATTTAACTTATCAAATTCAATCGATTTCGAATTTATAAACACGGTTATAAATTCTATTTCTATTTTAATAACAACCTCGACTTATAATTCTTCTTTTTATCAACTTCTATATTTTTACTTATCAAAATAAGTGATTTCGGATTTATAAACAACTTTTATAAATTTCAATTCTATTTATAAAAACTTCAATCCCAAATCAATTTCGATATTGATTTCTAAATTTATTTTCAACTTTAAATAAAATTTCCATACTGATTTCTCAAAATTTCATTTCCAAATATTAAATCAATTATAGATTGATTTCTAATTTTATTTATCCCTACTAAAATAAATTCCTTATTTTCCTTCAAATTTTTCAATATCCTGTTTTTAAATGGATTCTTTAAATTGAAATCATTTTACATTGACTTCCCGAATCATTTCAATTTACCAAGTAAATTTCTAATCGGATTTCCAACTTATCTACTTTTAATAAATTCCTTTTTAAGAAAATAAATTTCAATCGTTTCTTTCAATCTATTTAAAAATCAGAATTCTTAAATTAAATTCTTCAATTTATAATCACTATTTTACGAAATCCATTTATTTAACATTTTCACTTGATTCTGGAATTAATTCGATAAGATTATAAAAATTAACTTTTTATACTTTAAAAATTCCTTTCTTCAAAATTTATTAATTTCTAAAATTAATTCACTTAGAAATTTCTATTTTGATTTCAAAAATTCAATTTCGTTTATTTTTGGAATCCAATGATATCAAACATCCATTCAGCTAAATTTTAGCTTTCAAACAATTTCCAGACATCAATTCAATAACATAAATAATCATTCACAGATTATCACATCATAGTAGAAATAAATTCAATCAATGTGAGGGGTCCAGTTGGATCCCTCCAACCTGTTTCCCTGCATCCAAAGACGTTAGCACAATACCAATTCCACTTCGAGGTGGAATATCGCGGTATATAGGTTTTATAAAAATTCGCTTACTAACGGCGCAATAGGGTCTCATCCACTATACGAGGCGGGAAATCAATCAATCCAATATATACATATGCCAATATGTATATATTGCTATATATATAGATATATCCTACTATATCTAATATCACATCCAATAGCAATCAAATCAATCAATAAATAACTGAAAATTCCACTTCAATTTTGAGTGAGAAAAATCTCACCTTAAGCTTTTAATTTGCCATCCATTTCCATCCAATTTGTTTTCTTGATTTAACCTTGTATAAATAAATTTATACAATTCATTAATATTCGAACAGTCGAATAAGTCAATTACCGTTTAATAGTCGAATTAACTGATAGTTTTATTTTAAACCAATCCTCCTTTAAATAAATTTATTTGACTAAACATTTCAATTTCTACTAACTTCCCTGTTTTTATCTATATATTGACTTTCTGTAAATCAAAAGATGATATACAGTTTTTTTTCTTTTTTTTCTTTTTTTTTCTTTACTATCTATATACATATATATATATATTTATAAAATTTAATTAAAACAAAACTACTCTATACCTTACTGTCCAAATCGAACTCCAGTCGACCCCCACTGATTTCACGCGAAACCCAAATCCCCTCGTGCCGCCTACGCCAATCGACATCGCCGAGCTTCAGAGTTTCGATCGCCTGAACCCAACCTCGCCGCGAGTTGCCGTGAGTTGAATGAGTCGCCATCGCGACTCCTGTTGCTCGTCGCCGCCTTCGAACGCCACTGCCGTGCGACATCCTTCCAATCGCTTCGTCACTCCTCCAGGAACCACACCGCCTCAACTCAATCCCTCCACGCACGCGCCCTCGCGAGCTGACCTCTGACATCCCCAAACGAACCGTAGCCGGCTCGAGTTGAACCCCCTGGCCACGCGCCGCTGCGATGGACTCACCTCGCGTCGCTCGCCTCGCCGCGAAGCCCTCCGCTTAGTCGCGATTAAATCGCGATCCCCTTCGAACTAAACTCGCGACCCTCTCCTTTTTATTTTTATTTGAAGCGCTTTCGAATGATTCGAACGAGACCTTCTTCTCTTTGTTTTGAATCTGAGAGAGGGGAATGAAAATGAAGATACGGTTTGGATTTTAAAACGAAAAGAAAACATGATTTTAGGCGTAATGTTCTGCGCGATTTTAGGAGGGGAACGTGTGAATATATATGTATATAAATAAAAAAAATTTAAATTTAAATTTTCGATTTATTTCCAACGCGTTTATACCCCGTACGCTCTCATACTAACTCCGAAAAATACGAAATTGGAAATCCAGTAATAATACAATATTACAGACCCAATGGAACCGGTTTCGTCGAATTCCGAGACTGTGCCTCGGACGGCTATTTTTACATTTCGATATGAACGATACAAATTTCAAACTCGATCAATTCAATTCGAAATTGGATTCTGAAATTCTGTTATCTTCAGAATTATCAATATAAATTTTACAAGCGTTCGAAATATTTTTCTTCGGCTTAAAATTAAAGATTCAAATTTTTGTTCAACTTCAATCGATTAAATTTTATAATTTAATCGTCAAATTCAAAGTTATATCCAGGATTCAAATTAAATCATCGTTTAAATATTTAAAATAAATTAAATATCCTCAATTTAATTTGTTCAAAATTCTGGGTCGTTACAGACTTCCCCCCTTAAAAGAATTTCGTCCTCGAAATTACAAGTTAGGAAAAAAGTCCTTAACTCGTCTACTATTTTTCTCAAATTCAATAATTTCATCAATTTTTCAAAAAAAATCTTTCTACTAAAGATTCGTTATCATTCAACTAAATTTCTAAACCTTCTATAGTTTTCAAACATCATTGTTTACTTCAAAATTCAAATTTTAAATTCAAATTCAAATTTTAAACTTTCAAAATTTTCTCAAAAATTTTCTAACTCTCTAAATTTTCAAAAAATTTCGCCAGCGTCTCCTTTGCGCGGCTAATACGGCACGACTACAAAAACGTCCCTACGGACTCTCAGATTTCAAAAAGAAAAGAAAAATGCCAAGCGGCTAGAGAAATAAGTCATCAAATCTCATATTGAAATTAAAATACATACCTTTAGTCGAGCAATTCAAACTTATCTTTGAAATCAAATCCAATTCCTTTATAAACCTGTATATCCTACTAGCCATAATATCTAGTTACATATTCAAACTATTCTAGACATTTTATTACAAAATTCACAATACATGCTTCTTATATCATCTCTAATTCACTATTGAAGTTTCACATATTCATTTTCATTAAATTTTACATATCACATTCATTTGAATTCAATTCACAATTCCAATCTAATTTGGATTCAGTTTAACTTCTGAATATTGAATTTCATCGATTAACTTTCATTTACAATTGCTTATTTTAGATTAGTTTCAGTTACTAATTCATTACAAATTCTAATTCACTTTATTCAAATTTGTTTTCAACATTCAGTTTCAATTTCATTTACTTGCAATTGTAAATTTCATTCATTGAAAATTTATTTATACTTACTTGAATTTATCTTTAAATTCGAACCATCTCTTTTATTTAGTTCACAATTCAAGTTTCAATTTATTTATTTACAAATGTCATCTCGTTTGTTCATTTACAAACACAATTTAATTTCATTTAACTTAATTCCAATCAGATTTCAAATATGTTATAAGTTCTCAACTTGTTCATATTTCATTATTGAATTTTGTTGCAAATATTCTTCTGAAACTCTATTTCAGATTAAAAATCACATTAATATTTCATATTCACAAATTCTATTTGTATATGGATTTTATTTCTTTAAGTTAGATTTTTGTTTAAACTTTAAACTTTACAAGTTATCAACTTCATAATATTTCATAAATATTTTTATATAGTATTTCAGAGTCTTACCATCATTTCAAAGCCATTTTGAAAACAATTCAAATTCCATTTGAATTTCCAAAACAAAAACCCAAATTTTTCAAACAACTTCATTTAAAATAATTTGGCAGCAATTTCTCTTTTGGAAACCCGAAAATGAACATCGGTGATGTCGCGATCATCAGCGGAATTATTTTCCAGCGACCGAAAAGAGTTTAGAGCTTTCATCCCTTCAGAACATTTGTCCAAAATCCTTTGAAATTCATTTTCAACTCCAAAAATGATTTAAACTTTCCAAATCACCAAAATTTTCAAATTCTTTTCAAAACATTTCCAAAACTTCTTTGGAATTCTACTTCCAATTATAAGTCACATTTATAATTTACATTCCTTAATTTCATTTGTATGTGGATTCATTTCCTTATGCTTCAATTCACATTTATTTGTTAATTGAATTTATCTCCAAATCTTTGGTTATTATTTTAATTTCTCATTCAATTTCATATAATAATGATAACATTTCAATATTATTATTTTATAACAACCATGCATCCATATACTGTAATAATTTACAGAAAAGCATTTCTTTTATATACAAAAATAGTTTTGGGCAAAATTATTCCATTTACCCTATTTAAAACAATACTGTGTCAGTTTATCTTATTTAAGAGTTTAGAAATCCCTATCGATTACAGTTAGCTAGACTGCACCGACCAGAATCTATAAACAATCAACCGATAAGTCAACACAATACAAAACAATTTTATATTCACTAACAAATACGCACTCGTATCTATTATTACACTCAAACTCATTCTAGAGTACTGCTGACTCTATCTCTAATGAGTAACACCCAACAGAGCAGGGTTGTCGCTTAACCATATGCTCTGATACCACGTTGTAAGGACCCGATTCTTCGACTTCCGAAAACCGACATCGATACGTCCACTGTATCAACTGCTGAGCAACGAATGTTGGAAAACCGAATTCTTAGGGTTTTAGAAAGAAGAAAAAGGCAGAAGAAGAAGACAGAAGAAAGAAGAGAAGAAGAAAATAGAGAAGAACAACATCAGAACAGAAAACAATACCAGAAACTTACACATCGCAGCGGAACAATATATAATAGATAAATGAATAATCTTTAAAAACAAAGAACTATATCATTTTATACATACATCAATCATCAGAGTCAATATACAACAATGGACAGTTATATAAACTTGTCCTCATACAGAATACACAGCGGAATAAATACTATCAGATACAAATACTACGTCTCGTCATCCATCTTGCTTCCAAAGCTCCAGAATATCCAGAATATCCTGATAACATAACTCTAGGCTGCCCGTGTGGAAATTGGTGGGCACCCAGAGTTTAGAAGGGAAACAATAAACTCCGAGTCAGTCATGGTGACTGGTGTGAGATCGTAAAACAGTTATTTTTTTAAAATAATCAACATGAAAACTTTAATGTCAGTTCGCAATGCTTTTGGAAAATGAAACTACCATAAGACCTCCCACCACACACACAATGCAAACGCAGACTTGGAGGAGATTTCTTCTTATGTTAGTCAAAGATGCTTACTATGCAAAATCAAATCATTTTTTATATTATTATTAGTGCATAGTGGAAAATCATTTCGAAAGTAGAATATAAATCTTAGCCAGCATAGGTACCATTATATTATGCCTGCTATAGCTGCCTCCTTAGGAGACAGGTTATACAATTGAAATCGTAAAGGCTCGTATTGTTTCTTTGGATTTCCAACAAATGGTCAGGCTAAGGAACTTCCTTTTCCACGATGGGTACGTCCCTGGAATAGACGACCCGAGAACCTGACGTTACGGTTAGATCTCTGCCAACACAAGGCCGGGTTACCTCTGCAAAAATAGGTAACTACTGACACGCGTATGTCATCCCCCGATCGTCACCGATCTTCCCGAGGATCCCCGATTCGCAACAACCACAAAGAAATAAATTTTGCAGCAACCACAGAGGTTAAGTATCTGGGCTCCATACCATGATACCACCTTTATTCAGAAGGAATGACATACACTAAGGGGCGCTACTCCCTAGAACCTTGCTGCATCCTTCCTGTTTCGACCATTTCCGGGGTGTGAGGCTCGACGAAGTCTCGTCCACAAAGCTACGCTTTCTACAAAGCCCTGCTTCGGGTCAAACAAAATGATCAACCTATGATCACAAAGATATAAGATCAAACAAATGATCATATCACAAATGATCAAACACTGATCATTTCACAGCAACACTCAGTATGCCACGTTACCAAATTGGGAGTATATCGCTGATAACTTTCAACTACATAACCTCTGAGCTCGTACGTCTCAGAGAAGGGTGTTAAGCTAAGAGAATAAATTCTCCGCCACCAACAGAAATGTATTTGAAAGAAATCAGCTTTATATCTCAAATTGTAACGTCAGACACACAATCCATACAAGTCTGTTCCGGGATCAAACAGAACCGAAGGCACTTCTCACGAAGCCCTTGCACATCCGGATAAATTTCTAATCACGTCGGGACTTCCCGTCACTAAGGGTGATAAAACCTCTAAACCGGAGATCAGCCGATGTAGAGTAACTCGACGGTAATCCTTCCGTTTTCAAAAATATCCGGTCTTCAACACTGGTCTTCAAATGCAATTCATAACGACGTGTCACATATTCGAAATGGGTTATACGACCCCATGGTCCTTTCCCGGCTAACCCGAATAGTGAGCGCTTATTTAAAAACAAGTGTGGCATTCAAATTCATCCAATCACAACAAATACCATATTCAAGGTAATTACTGATAGTCGGTTATTTAACTATCAATAAAGATGCGCAACATCATCAGATTCCAAATAATTTTCCCAAATTATTTTATCTTCAAAAATATCTTTACTAGATATAAAATTTCCACACTTCAAAAATAAATCAATGTTTATTTTTTTCTAAACAATTTCCCTTTTCTTTTATAAATTCCATATTGAATTTATATTTCAAAATATCTTCTGATATACGATTTTCAAATCGATTTCAAAATTCACTTTCAATTTATCTTTACAAAGATAAATTCTTAACAAACATTTCATATCGTATTGGAAAAGTAATTCCATACTTATTTAATAATAAGTATTTCACAAATCATTTATTTTCAACACTTGGAAAATATTCGATATACTTAAATCAAATTAAGTATATATTTCATTCTTTAAGGAAATCTATTTTCTATACCAACATCAATTTGAGTCAAAACGAATGTTACGTAAAACATCGTTACGACGACTCAAAAATCACTAGTATAGGGATTCGAAATTAAGATAGATATGTAAATCCCAATACTAGATAAAAATATTTCCCTTCGGAAATCATTTACTATAACAACAGTGTTATAGTCCACCATTTCCTTATTTCTCGAAAACGCCTATTTCAACAATAAATGTTGAAATCTATGATTTCGATATTCAATATATTTTAAAACATCGTTTAAAACAATTAACTTCATTTCAAATATCACTTTCCCAAAACCATATCTATTTTACTTAACAATATATTCACTGTCCAAAATCGTGAATATAATTCACTTAACCCAATTTCAATCATTTCTACACATTTTTATTTCAATAAAAATTCGCTATCCAAAATCGCAAATATATCTTCTTTAATAATTTTCCATATTTAACTTATCAAATTCAATCGATTTCGAATTTATAAACATGGTTATAAATTATATTTCTATTTTAATAACAACCTCGACTTATAAATCTTCTTTTTATCAACTTCTATATTTTTACTTATCAAAATAAGTGATTTCGGATTTATAAACAACTTTTATAAATTTCAATTCTATTTATAAAAACTTCAATCCCAAATCAATTTCGATATTGATTTCTAAATTTATTTTCAACTTTAAATAAAATTTCCATACTGATTTCTCAAAATTTCATTTCCAAATATTAAATCAATTATAGATTGATTTCTAATTTTATTTATCCCTACTAAAATAAATTCCTTATTTTCCTTCAAATTTTTCAATATCCTGTTTTTAAATGGATTCTTTAAATTGAAATCATTTTACATTGACTTCCCGAATCATTTCAATTTACCAAGTAAATTTCTAATCGGATTTCCAACTTATCTTATTTTAATAAATTCCTTTTTAAGAAAATAAATTTCAATCGTTTCTTTCAATCTATTTAAAAATCCAGATTCTTAAATTAAATTCTTCAATTTATAATCACTATTTTACGAAATCCATTTATTTAACATTTTCACTTGATTCTGGAATTAATTCGATAAGATTATAAAAATTAACTTTTTATACTTTAAAAATTCCTTTCTTCAAAATTTATTAATTTCTAAAATTAATTCACTTAGAAATTTCTATTTTGATTTCAAAAATTCAATTTCGTTTATTTTTGGAATCCAATGATATCAAACATCCATTCAGCTAAATTTTAGCTTTCAAACAATTTCCAGACATCAATTCAATAACATAAATAATCATTCACAGATTATCACATCATAGTAGAAATAAATTCAATCAATGTGAGGGGTCCAGTTGGATCCCTCCAACCTGTTTCCCTGCATCCAAAGACGTTAGCACAATACCAATTCCACTTCGAGGTGGAATATCGCGGTATATAGGTTTTATAAAAATCCGCTTACTAACGGCGCAATAGGGTCTCATCCGCTATACGAGGCGGGAAATCAATCAAACCAATATATACATATGCCAATATGTATATATTGCTATATATATAGATATATCCTACTATATCTAATATCACATCCAATAGCAATCAAATCAATCAATAAATAACTGAAAATTTCACTTCAATTTTGAGTGAGAAAAATCTCACCTTAAGCTTTTAATTTGCCATCCATTTCCATCCTATTTGTTTTCTTGATTTAACCTTGTATAAATAAATTTATACAATTCATTAATATTCGAACAGTCGAATAAGTCAATTACCGTTTAATAGTCGAATTAACTGATAGTTTTATTTTAAACCAATCCCCCTTTAAATAAATTTATTTGACTAAACATTTCAATTTCTACTAACTTCCCTGTTTTTATCTATATATTGACTTTCTGTAAATCAAAAGATGATATACAGTTTTTTTTCTTTTTTTTCTTTACTGCCTATATACATATATATATATATATATATTTATAAAATTTAATTAAAACAAAACTACTCTATACCTTACTGTCCAAATCGAACTCCAGTCGACCCCCACTGATTTCACGCGAAACCCAAATCCCCTCGCGCCGCCTACGCCAATCGACATCGCCGAGCTTCAGAGTTTCGATCGCCTGAATCCAACCTCGCCGCGAGTTGCCGTGAGTTGAATGAGTCGCCATCGCGACTCCTGTTGCTCGTCGCCGCCTTCGAACGCCACTGCCGCGCGACATCCTTCCAATCGCTTCGTCACTCCTCCAGGAACCACACCGCCTCAACTCAATCCCTCCACGCACGCGCCCTCGCGAGCTGACCTCTGACATCCCCAAACGAACCGTAGCCGGCTCGAGTTGAACCCCCTGGCCACGCGCCGCTGCGATGGACTCACCTCGCGTCGCTCGCCTCGCCGCGAAGCCCTCCGCTCAGTCGCGATTAAATCGCGATCCCCTTCGAACTGAACTCGCGACCCTCTCCTTTTTATTTTTATTTGAAGCGCTTTCGAATGATTCGAACGAGACCTTCTTCTCTTTGTTTTGAATCTGAGAGAGGGGAATGAAAATGAAGATACGGTTTGGATTTTAAAACGAAAAGAAAACGTGATTTTAGGCGTAATGTTCTGCGCGATTTTAGGAGGGAACGTGTGAATATATATGTATATAAATAAAAAAAATTTAAATTTAAATTTTCGATTTATTTCCAACGCGTTTATACGCCGTACGCTCTCATACTAACTCTGAAAAATACGAAATTGGAAATCCAGTAATAATACAATATTACAGACCCAATGGAACTGGTTTCGTCGAATTCCGAGACTGTGCCTCGGACGGCTATTTTTACATTTCGATATGAACGATACAAATTTCAAACTCGATCAATTCAATTCGAAATTGGATTCTGAAATTCTGTTATCTTCAGAATTATCAATATAAATTTTACAAGCGTTCGAAATATTTTTCTTCGGCTTAAAATTAAAGATTCAAATTTTTATTCAACTTCAATCGATTAAATTTTATAATTTAATCGTTAAATTCAAAGTTATACCGGGATTCAAATTAAATCATCGTTTAAATATTTAAAATAAATTAAATATCCTCAATTTAATTTGTTCAAAATTCTGGGTCGTTACAGTTCACATTCACTAATTTACTTTCAAGTTGGTTCATTTTCAATTCAAATCCAATTTCATTCAAATTTATTTACTTTCAATTTGAATTCAATTACATAGCTTTCAATTTCGCTAATTTACTTTCATTAATACTTAATGAATTTATATACAATTTACTAACAATCAAATAACAACCAATGTATATTCAACACAACCAAATTATTCAATTTACTTTACTTAACATTCAATTTGGTTCAACACTTTCAATTCCAATTGGTTTATATTAAATTGACTTACATTCAATTTCCAATTAGCTTTTTAATGACTTAACATTTATATTCATTATTTCATATCAACTTATTTTCATTAGATTGATTAACATCCAATCCATTTCTTAACTCAATTGCTAATTTATTTTACATTTCAAGTTGAATTTCATTTATATAACTCAAGTTTACATTCATTTAATAAATTCACTTTATTAATTTACTTTGATATCAAAATCAATTTCATTCAACATTACTTAAGTTATATTCCATTTCAATTTTATTTTCGCTTAACTAAATTGTTTAACCATTTCTAACAATCTATTTTACTTACATTTTCTCATATTATAAGTTCAAACTTAATCTCTTATATTCAATAATTACAGCTTGGATTTTATTGATTCACTTGTATTCATTGACTATATAAGTTATACAACCTATTATTTAACTTCCAAATCATATTATAAGTATAAAACTCATTTTTTTTAAATCAATTCAAATTATCTTTTAAATTCCCAAAACAAAATCCAATTTTTTTTCCAACCAACTTCCATTTAAAAATAATCGGCAGCAATTCCTCTTTTGGAAACCCGAAAATGAATTCTAATGATGTGGCCATCATCATCAGGATTATTTTCCAGTGACCGAAAAGAGTTTAGAGCTTTATCTCTCTAAAACAATTTTCCAAAATATCAAATCCTTTCAAAACACTTCCCTGGAATTTTATTTTAGATCATAAATCACCTTTACAAAAATTTTACTTATATAATTTCACTATCAATATATAAGATTAATTTACAATTATATATTATTTTAATTATAACTTCATACATTATAATTCATTTGCTTATACAATTCATTCTTTTACAACTGTTGTTTTATTTAACTTATTCAAACTACCAACCAATCAATTCATATATACTTTAATAATTTCTGGAAAATTATTTCCTTTATATACAAAATATAATCAAGGTAAAATTATTTCATTTACCCAATTTAAAACAATATCGTGCCGGATTGTTCTATATAAGTGTTTAGAGATCCCTATCGATAGAGTTGTACGGACAATACCGACCAGAATCCATATACCACTCAACAAATCAATCATCACAATATAAAACAATTTTATATCAACTAACAAATACGCGCTCGTATCTATTATTACACTCAAACTCATTCTAGAGTACTACTGACTCTATCTCTAATGAGTAACACCCAACAGAGCAGGGTTGTCGATTAACCATATGCTCTGATACCAAATGTAACGTCCCGAAAATTTTCGACTTTCGAAAATTCGACATCGATACTCACTTTATCGACTGCCGAGCAATCGAATGCCGGAAACCCGAAATGTTATGGTTTAAGAAGAAGAAAAAGGTAGAAGAGGAAAGATAGAAGGAAAAGAAAGAAAGAAGAACAACAGAACAACATCACAAAACAGAAACAATATCAGAATCTCACATTCGCAGCGGAACAACATATAATAGATAAATGAATAATCTTTAAATCAAAGAACTATATCATTTTATACATTACATCAACGTCAGAGTTTACAACAACAATACAACACTGGACAGTTATATAAACTTGTCCTCATACAGAATACACAGTGGAATAAATAATATCATATACAAGTGGTACGTCTCGCCATCCAGCTCGTTACTAAGCTCCACAACATTCCAAATCTAGAATGACCTGATAACCTAACTCTAGACTGCCCGTGTGGAAATTGGTGGGCACCCAGAGTTTATGAAGGAAACAATAAACTCCAGGTCAGTCATGGTGACTGGTGTGAGAACTTAAAACAGTTTATCTTTACAACAAACAACAGGAAGATTTTAAAGTAAAATTTCGCAATGCTTTTGGAAAATGAGACTATCATAAGGCCTCCCGCACACACACACACAATGCAAACGCAGAATCGGAGGAGATTTCTCCTTATGATAGTCAAAGATGCTTGATACACAAGAACAAATAATTTGATTTGATATTATTACTAGTGCATAGTGTAGAAAACATTTCGAAAGTATAATATAAATCTTAGCCAGCATAGGCATTCCGCACTTATGCCTACTATAGCTACCATGTTCAATAGCAGGTTACCGCCACATTCCATGGCAGGTAGTACAACTAAAACCGTACAAGTCTCGTATTGTTTCTTTGGATTTCCAACAAATGGTCAGGCTAAGGAACTTCCTATGCCACGAAGGAACGCCTCTGGAAAGACATCCCGAGAACCTAACCGGATCTCTGCCAACACAAGGCCGGGTTACCTCTGCAAAAATAGGTAACTACTGACACACGTATGCCATCCCCCGATCTTCCCGAGGATCCTCGATTTCCATCAACCACATAAGAATAATAATGCAGCAACAACATAGGTTAAATATCTGGGCTCCATACCATGATACCACCTCTATCCAGAAGGAATGACATACACTAAGGGGCGCTACTCCCTAGAACCTTGCTGCATCCTTCCTGTTTTGATCATTTCCGGGGTGTGAGGTCCGACGAAGTCTCGTCCACAAAGCTACGCTTTGTCACAAAGCCATGCCTTGGGTCCAACAAATGATCAAAGTAATGATCACAAAGATAAATGATCAAACACATGATCCTATCACAAATGATCAAACAATGATCATTTCACAGCAACACTCAGCATGTCACATTACCAAATTGGGAATATATTGCTGATAAATTTCAACTACATAACCTCTGAGCTCGTACGTCTCAGAGAAGGGTGTTAAGCTAAGAGAATAAATTCTCTGCCACCAACAGAAATGTATTTGAAAGAAATCAGCTTTATATCTCAATTTGTAACGTCAGACATACAATCCATACAAGTCTGTTCCGGGATCGAACAGAACCGAAGGCACTTCTCACGAAGCCCTTGCAATTCCGGATAATTTTCAATCACGTCCGGACTTCCCGTCACTAAGGGTGATAAAACCTCTATATCGAAGATCAGTCGATGTAGAGTAACTCGACAGTAATCCTTCCGTTTTCAAAAATATCCGGTCTTCAACACTGGTCATCAAATGCAATTCATTACGACGTATCACATATTCGGAATGGGTTATACGACCCCATGGTCCTTTCCCGGCTAACCCGAATAGTGAGCGCTTATTCAAAAATAAGTGTGGCATTCAAATTCATCCAATTCACAACAAATACCTATTTAAAGGTAAATATTGATAGTCGGTTATTTAACTATCAATAAAGATGCGCAACATCATCAGATTCCAAATAATTTTCCAAATTATTTATTTCCAAAAATATCTTTACAAGATATATAATTTTCCACACTTAATCATTTGAAAACAAATTTCAAATATTCACTTTCACTTTATCTTTAAAAGATAAAATTTCAAACCTTTCATTTCATATTGGAAAAGCATTTCCATACTTATTTAAAAATAAGTATTTTACAAATCTATTTATTTTCAACATTTGAAAATATTCAATATACTTAAATCAAGATTAAGTATATATTTCATTCTTTAAGGAAATCTATTTGAGTCAAAACGAATGTTACGTAAAACATCGTTACGACGACTCAAAATCACTAGTATAGGGATTCGAAATTTAGATAGATATATAAATCCCAATACTATATAAAACATTTCCTTTCGGAAACCATTTACTATAACAACAGTGTTATAGTCCACCATTTTCTTATTTCTCGAAACGTCTATTTCAACAATAGATGTTGAAATCTATATTTTCGACACTTAACACGTTTTAAAACATCTTTAAATCGTTTTCGTTTCTATTTAAAATATCACTTTCCCAAAACATCTCCATTTTATTTAATAATACATTCACTGTCCAAAATCGTGAATACAATTCGTTATCCAAATTCTACATTTTTACACATTTTATTTAAAGAATTATCTACTGTCCAAAATCGTGGATATAATTCCTTTAATTAACTTCTATAATCCACTTATCAAAATAGGTGATTTCGGATTTATAAACAACGTTTATAAATCACAATTATATTATATAACAATTTCAGCTTAACAATTCCATTTGTCCCATTTATATAACAAAAATCCAAATCATAAGTTGATAACTTATAATTTATTTAGTTTCAAAATCCTTCATTTTATAACTTCACAAATCGTATATCTATTAATATTACTTACTTATAAAATCCGTTTATACATTCATTTTAACATTTATAGAACTCCTAAATAATCTCCTTATTTTTATTTATAAAATAACAATTTTATACATCTTCTATAAATATATTTCATTTATAATAAGTCGAAAATTTCAATTTAAACCAATCATTATTTGATCAACTTATATTTCAAAAACCACATTCTGATTTTATTTTCACAAACATCCAAATTTTAATTACATAAAAATTATAACGTTTATTTATTTAGAATGAATCAATTTCCAAAATTTAATAAAACGTACATTTTTCGAAATCACTTTAAAAACCCTTTTTAAATTCGAAATCTTCACTTTAACATTTTTAAAACTTCAAAAATGGATCCGATGATGCAACAGCATCAATTTGTCAATCATGACAACAAAACATCACATATCATCATATGATAACAGAATATATCACAATATCTGTAAATAAATCAATACAGTTGAGGAATCCAGTAGGATCCCTCCAACCTGTCCCCCTGCATCCACAGATGTTAGCACAATACCAATTCCGCTCCAGTACGGAATATCGTGGTATATGGGTTTAATAAATATTATCCGCTATTATACGGCGCAATAGGGTCTCATCCGCTATACAATGCGGGAAATCAACAAATCCAATATATACATATTCCAATATATATATATTGCTATATACATATATAATACCAATTCCACATCAATGTGAAATATTCGCGGTATATGTTTTTAATAATTAACCTCCGCTTAATAACGGCGTATAATGTCTATTTTAACAAAACAGATAGCAATATATCATCCAATCACACAATTTACACTATCAAAAATTTTAAATCTCAACTATTTAAAAATATAAATCGAAATACAATTCGATTGAGTGAGAAATTCTCACCTTGATTTCAATTCCGTTTTCAGCGTTTATTTCGAATAAAATTAAACGGGCGTTTAATTTTACCCGAAATTTTCGCTGAATCCAATCAACTCCAATCCAGTTGCATCGCATAGTGCTCGTCCATACGAACCTAACGCAAAAAAAAATCGTCCGAAACGGACCTCGTATGAAAGAGATATGTATTTTTAAACATCATACAATTTTTAATATGTAAATAAATCAATATTTATTCTATTTTAACCTAGCATTGAATCCGGGCCGTTGATTTTGAATTAGGAAATCCAGGCCGCACCACGTCCTTCTTCTCTACAACATTTCCAGGCAACAAACGAGCATTACATACCCATAGCCGCCACTTAGGTTTAGATATCGCGACCACATCGAACGATTTGAAGATGATCAGGAACCACCATCGAACAGCTCGCCCCTAATTCCACCACCGCCTGAACTCACGGCCAGCTCAGTGGTCTCCACTCCTCTCAAAATGCGTGCGAACCCCAGGGGAACGCGAGTCCTTATCTTCCTCTACGTTACGTCGATCACGATCATATCTGTATGGATTCGAAGAGCTCTTCTAACTCTTCAAGGTTGTAGTTGAACACTTTTGTTAATTATTTGTGGATTTGGAGAGATTAAAGAAAGAAATTAGGCAATTTTCGGCCATTGATTACATAAGAGGCGGCGGCTGAACTTTCAAACCCTAGTTTATTTTTTTTTTCTTTATTTGTGAATTTTGTGGTCTATTTATAGAAATTTGAACGAACACTATTCATTCCGGGATTTTCAAACTTCGATTTACGCACGGTAACTGGCGTTTCTGGGGTTTACCCCACGTTTCGGACACAATGGAACAAGTTTCGGAAGCTAATTCGATCGTCTGTGCGAGTTATGAAATTAAACGATCAATTTAAATGAAACCGATTTAAATCGATTTCGAGGCGTTTTCGCTTGCCCCGGACAAACGGTAAATCCAATTGACACGAAATTTGAAACCATACAATAATATCACATTACGGATTCGATGAAACTAGTTTCGTCGAAATCCGAGACTTTTTTGAAAAATGACTATTTTGACTCGCTAATTTAATATTAAAACAATTTCGATGCGTTTCGAGCTGCCACGGTCAAATGACAACTCCGATTTCTACGAAAATTGAAATCAGATAATAACAAACTATTACGGATCTAATGGAACTAGTTTCATCCAATTCTGAGACTGTTCAAAAATTGGCTATTTTTACTAGTCGATTAAATATTAAAATATTTAATTTTCACAAATTAACTCTAAATTCAATTTTTAAAAGTTCTATAACATCACTATAACTTCAACATGATTTAATATAACTTCATAATCATTTTTAATCACATTAAATCCAGATTTCAATTATTTCTGGAATTCCACTATTACATTATTGATTTAATTATTCAATTAAATCCAGATATTCGAATTTTAAATTATTCGACTTATTAATTCTACTCATTAATATCTAAAATCAATTAAATATTCAAATTTTAATTAATATAAATTCTGGGTCGTTACATAACTCATCTTATCCTCGTTCGTCTCTTTAGCCTCGAAAGGTGAGCAATAACTCACGATTATTGTTCTTATATTTATTAAATTTGATTTCATTTGAAATGACAATTGAAATATGCTGCTAAATTAAACTGTTAATTTTATAATTGCTGTATATGATATACCATTATTTGTATCTGTTCACCTGTGAGATATGACACCATATCTTGTTGTTTATAGTCTATTTAAATTTATCACTGATGATATACGCCTGTTGTTGATATGTTATATTTATTCTCACTTTGCAAGTTCCCTGTTAGTATAGAATTCCCTATGGGTTGAAATGATACATACCCGAACGATCTTGTAGAATAGGAGAAAATTGTTATGCGTTGAAATGATAAACGCAAGCGATTTTCATTGATTTAAATTTGGCCATAGGATAGAAAATTTTATACAGACACCGTTGGTCTATATATATTTTGAAAATGATTTCCAAGGTTTTGGAAGGAGATATATGGGTTCAAATAAATATTGATTTATTTTTATATAATATATATATAAATATTATTTTATATATGTCTAAATTATAGATTTTAAAAATTATATGTTTTGGAATTTTAAATTTACAAGTTAGTTTTGAAATTTTAAATTTTAAGATTTTTCTTATAATTTTATTTTCTTAAAATATATATAATAAGATCTAATTTAATAAAATTTAATTTAATTAGTATATAATATGTTTTAAAATATTTATTTAAAATTTATATTATTATTGTAAAATAGATTTATAACTTTAAAAATAAGGGTTGGAAAGATAAATAAATGTTGACTTGGAATTTCAATTGGTAATAGTTGGATTTAAGAAAGAATTGATTTAAACTTATTGGTTTTGAGATTTGAAAAGATATGATTATAACTTGGTTTCTAACTTGATTTGATAGAAAGTGATTAAACGAAAATTGTCAAACTTAAATAAAACTGAGATTGAATATTTGATATTGATTTAAATATATAAATTGGGATTGAAATAAATTATTATTAAAATGGTTAAATGATTTAAATCGATTTGTGAAATTTGAGAAAACTATTTTAATTTATAAATTATTTTAATATATGTACTATTTTTAGCATCTAAGCTATTTAGGTTAAAAGTCTTATGGTTTCGAAAAGTGTTATGATTTCCAAAGAGTTATGATTTCAAAAGTGCTACAGTTTTGAAAGTGTTATAATTATTGAAAATTTTACGATTCTGGAAATGAATATTATTTAAAGTGTATAATGATACCAAATTGATATGGTTGGAAATGATATGATATTTTGATATGAATTATGAACTGTTTGAAATGAAATAACCACGGTGTTATAATAACGTTTGGTTGTTAAAGAGACCGGGATCGGATATTGTCATACTCTCTGCCAATACCGAAAACCACTTTAACAACTGTGCACGTGATGGAGATTCCAGAATGAAGTAGGAAGGTTTGGTGGCGATTCTATATGGTATTTACGTAGCCCTGACTCCCGTGAGTCAGCTTGATGCGGCTAAAACAGGAGCCACGCCGGGCCAAGTGAGGTCATTCCTCCTATTGGACACATTTCTTTGATACCATTATATTACTTTTGTGATTTGATTGGGTGAACCTTTGATTTGGGATTGTGTCACGAGGTGGGCGGTAGTAGCTGCTATGCATTACCACCAGTTCGGATACGCAAACGGTATATCTACCCTGGCATTGCCTTGAGTGCCATGTCGCATTCCCTATCGTGCCTTCTACGAGTTTGGTTTGTACCATACCTATGGAGTGCCCTCTGATAGCCCTCCAGTTTACGGAGGAATTTCGATATTGTATAGACCATGGGAATATATAAAAATGTGTTAAGGTGGATATGGGTAATGCCTTAATGATATTTTAATAGTTTACTTTACTATAGACATATTATAATGGCGTATTGTACTATATAGTAGATAGTTCCACGGATCCTTAGAGGATGGGCATCCCAAACATCCTTTGAGTTACTTGAATTTCAGTTGATATTTCACTTGAGTTGGATTTATTGATATAAGAATGTTAATCCTGACTCGAGTGTTTTGTGTTTTTGCTTTACGCTCAGGTCAGACTGAGTGTCACAGTATTTGAGACCCACCTTTGGAGATGGAGCTTCACTTGGAGATTCATCTGCATCTATTCAGCATTCAGCTATCCAGTTGTTGGTTCAGACTCTTCCTCTCTTTATATTCGAGACAGCATTGTATTTGAGATATCCTGTTGTATTTTATTTCAACTCTATTATTTATCTATTCCACTACTTACTGTTTTAATACTCTATGTCTGTGATTCTATGGTTGATTTATTTACCGTATATGCTGAGATTTGCCAAATATAAATTAACAATCTGATATTTTGGGCAATTCAAGTCCGACATGTGCGGATGCGAATGGTTGAAAATACTAGGTCGTTACACTATTATTTGTGTTTCATGTACTGTCTTTTATTTGCTTCTTCAAGTGTATTGCTGTGTGCTTCGAGCATTGCCTTAAACTGAACTGTTCAGGTTGTCACTGCATGTATATATGTGTACATGTGTGTTCACACATGTATATATGTATGTTAGCTTATGCAGTTTCTTCCAGTCTTTATTGTTTTTGAATCCATGCCTCATTGTTTTCATTTGAGTCTATACTTGCCTTTGAGCTTCTGATTTTATATGTGGAACTGTTATGTTGAGTGGCCTTGTTAGACTTGCATTGATCTGTACATGTTGTTTACTCTGTTGCATTCCATATATATATATATGTATGTATGTATGTTTGTATACATGTCTGAATGCATGCATATCCTCTGTCCTCTGACCTGATACATATGTATGTACTTATATGCATATGTTCTGGTCTCTGTTTAAAAGCTTCACTTGTGCATTTCACTTGGCATTTTGTTTTCACTTCAATCTGGTCTGGAGCTTATTGCAGTCTTGGTTCCCCTAAACTTTGAACTGGCTCCTGTTCATTTCTATTGTATGTTGAACTTGTGAGTTTCCATGTGGAGTTCCTTTTATTTAAGACTTGGTCTTCTCTGAAATTGCTTATTTAAGCTGCTGTTTGCATATATATATATATATGTATGTATGTATGTATGTATGTATATGTATGTGTGTATGTATACATGTGTATTCATGTATATATGTATGTTGAGACTTTTCCATGATCTAGTTGGCTTTGATTTTGTTTCAGAGCTTTACTGCATTGTGTTTTTGCCTCACCATTTCTAGTTGATTATGTTGCTTTGCACTGCACATGTCGTTTTGATTTTGGAAACTTGTCTGGTTGTGGTGCACTTTGTTAACGTAAAAATCGACGCTAACACCTCGGTGTGAGTATTAGTAAAGTGAAAGCACCACCCGTTGGTACGGGAACAGAATATAAGCAGAAAATAGCAGAAAAGTAAAGAGACAGCAGTTTTATAGTGGTTCGGCTTGAAATTAAGCCTACATCCACTTTATCTTCTTTATCACGGATTCGATTACAAGTTTTACAATAATTCTTCGATTACAATATGATTTCAATACAATTGAGACGAGTAGCTAGAACTTCGATGTAAGAGAGCTTTTCGAATCCATGTAGGATGTGTTAGATCTCCTCTTGAAGTTCGTTGAAGCGTCTTTGGTGTTTGAAGTGTCGGATGAGTCGAGAAAACAGCAAAGTATAGGTGCTCCAGAAATGATCCAAAAGTCCCCCCTTAGTTGGAATAGGTGGGGTATTTATAGGAGAATTCTGTGCTGAGCCATAGTCGTGAACGACCTAAGGTAGGTCGTAGGTCACGAGCGACCTAAGATAGGTCGCAGATTGCCAGCAACCTAGAAGACAAGGCTTGATAGAGTTGCACTTGATCTTTCTGAATTGGTTGGTAAGTTGTAGGTCGTGAGCGACCTAGGGAGTAGTTGGCGACTTGACTGTGTTGAGATATCTGGTGGAGCGACTTAAGTTGGCTCGACCTATAACTTAGGTTGTTCAGTTGTTAAGACGTTGGGTCTCTAGGTCGTTGAACTGTTCCATCCTTAGGTCGCTAGCAGTGTTCAATCCCTTAGGTCGCTAGGACGTGATAACCTTAGGTCGTTAGGTCGCTGCATCCTTTAGGTCGTTAGGTCGCTGCATCCTTTAGGTCGTTAGGTCATTCCATCCATTAAGTCGCTAGCCCGCTGTTCTATTAGGTCATTAGGTTGCTGTTCTTTTAGGTCGTTAGATCGCTTAAAAGAGGAGTTAACACTTGCCCCTCGAAGTGCATGCCTATGTCATAGGTCGTGTGCTTCGACATAACTCCGCTAGGTCGTGAGCGACCCAAGAGGTTTGTTAGGTCGTGTGCCCATTCGCCTTCCTCTTTTTGCCTCATAAAAACTGTTAGCTCGTTTCTTCCTCCTTACTTAACTGCTTTGACAACCTTCTCTTCCATTAACGAATCTTCGAGCTTCCAAGGGCAAATTCAATCTATCCAGTCATCAATTCATTTTTACCATCATATTGCGTAAGTGAATTCGATCTTTATCCATCCATAATCAACGCCAAATTGTGAATCCCTATTTTCTGACCCTAGTCCAATTCCATGTGTCGCGCTACACTTTAAGCGATGTTGTGATCGACTTTCAATCGTCATTAGTTACGTTGTCATTGTGATGCATGAGAACACAACAGGGTGTTGGACGAGATGGTTTGAATTGGTTTTGGGTGATTTAGTGGTATGGAGAGATCACAGATTTCTTTGAGAGAGTGATGGATTTCATTGTGTAGATGATAATGGGTTATCGGGTCACAGGTTAATGAGATAGCGAGCTATTGAGTGGAGAGGAGCTGATGGGTTAAGGAGAGTTGGATAATTCCTGGCTTAGGATCTTCGAACGACTTATGACTTAGGAGTTTGGACGCGAATTGCACGACCTAACTTACTTGCGACCTAACTTGCTCGCGACTTAACTTGCTGGAATAACATAAAGCTCAAAGCAGAGCGACTTAACAAATTAATGACCTAACCTTTTGCAGCATAGGTTTTAGGTCGCGGCCGAGCTAGTACTTAGACGAATTTGCATTATCTTGACCTGAAGCCTTATTCCTTAATATGCATCATAACTTTGAACAGAACGACTTAATGGAACTTCGACCTATGCTAGGTCGTTTGAACACAGTCTGGACGACCTAGGAGATGAACCAAACTGGAACACTTATAGAATTTTTGAAAGAACGTGATTGAACTGTTTAAATTTTGTTGCACTTCTTTACAGATTATACTAACTTTTTAAGCTAACAACCTGTTAAACACAACATTTGCAGAAAACTAGGGCGAATATACTGCTATTGACTGTCCACATCGAATGATAGATTAGTCAATAAAGAATAATCAACTTAAATGAACTATGTGAATGAAATGCTGTGAATCAACAAGTTCAAGTGAAGTATTAAAGCAAAGCTAAAATAATCAACTAAAGCCGATTTGTTTACACTGTACTTGGACTGAAAATAACAAGCCTTGAAACTCTATAATTGACAGATGTCAACTAATTTGATTCCAGTTATATTTGCTTGTCATTTTACTAGTTTTGCACAACACTTCACACTTTTAGGAAACGTGCACCTTCATATTTGAATGTCCAGTTCCTTGTGTAGAATGACTTCTCAACAAGAAGAGACAATTGGACAAGCTGAAGAAGTCTTCCCCATAGCTAATCTCTTGGATAGTCCTCTAGAAAGAATTTCAACCACTCTGAATCAACGGGCATTCAATCAATTATGTATTCAGTTTGGTATTGCCGAAACGGACGCTTTGCTTCCTGGAGTAAACGATACTACTAACAGGCCACCTCTTGGTTTTGTCGCAGTTAATCGTCAAATGTGCTTAAGTGGAGCTATTCCTCCCTTTAATGATTTTCTTCGACAGCTTCTTCTTCGATTAACTATCTCTCCCTTCCAGCTACACCCCAATGGTTATGCCATCTTGATAGGGTTATGTGTGCTGTTTAGGAGGACGCTCGACCGTCTTCCAAGTTTTGAAGAGATTTGCTATTTGTGCACTTTTGCAAAGAACAAAGATCACCCTTCAATTATACTTGTGAGAGGCGCAAGAAACCGTAAATTAATTCTAGACTTGCCCAAGAGTGCACACGGGTTTTTAGGCCAATTTTTCTTTGTTCGCTGCCCTCTGGGGTTCTATGCCATCTGGAGAATAGGAAGTAAGATTGCCTATTTCCGCTCACTTCATTTCTCTAAATTTCTTGAAACTTGATTTATCAAGTACTGAACTTCATTCTTTACTTCTATAGCACTTCCTCCTCCGCTTAGAGATCCCAGCCAAAAGCTAACCTTTGAAACATTAAGTGCCGTGGCGGATGAAGAGAGAAGCGTCAAGTTTTTGCTGAAAGATGAGTTTGTTCACCAATTTGGGCTTTTACATTCCTCTCGATTTACTCAAATTCATGAAGTTTCTAGTTCTGAGACTGAAACATCAGCTGCCCCGGTTTCTACCGAAGAAGTCGCATCGAAGGAAACTGCTGTAGGAGCTTCGTTGGTGAAGTGTTCTATCCCTGTCGAAGTCGTAGGGTCATCCAACAAACTTACACTTTCCCCGGTAATCGAAGAAGAGGAACTTCCTCAACACTCCGGGAAGGCTGATGATAAAGGAGTTGAGAGAAAGAGTCCCGCTAAGCATGACGGCGACGACACTTTCGAGGGATTGAGCGACCTGATGATTACTTCACAGGAGCTCTTCAAAGACGACACTTCCAAACTAAAGTTACATCTCCAGCAGTTGAGGTGACATCTGCCTTGCAACAAATTTCGTCAGCCCAAAAGTTGACTCCTGCTTCAAAATCTGTCATCACTTCCCAACCAAAGAGTGGTTTGTAGTTTGACGCGCGTAGCTTGCACACCACACACACCTAGAATTTTTAGCACTCCTTTGTACTTAGCTTCTTTACTTCGAAGATTTTGATGTTTCGTATCTTTTTCATTTTCAGGTTCTTCGATGGGGCGCAGTAGCTCGTACTACGATGACTTTCAGCGCTATGGGAAATGCGATTCTTACGATCCCAGGCACTATCTTCCTGCTCCGAGGGAAACCGACGAAGAAAGAGCTACCAGAAAAGCTCGTGAAGGACAAACTTATGAGGAGCGGCAAAGAAGAAGGGATGATGAATCCCATAAAAGAAAATCTTATGATGTTAAAGGGAAAGGTCATGTTGCTGAAGATCCGATCAAACGGGCCAAACTTAGCGAACAACCGACGTCTGCAATTTCTGAAAAGACCGCTGCTCCTATCCCTCTTGACATCACCTCCGGTTCTCCCGCTCTTAAGAAAACTGACATTCAGACAATTATTAACAGGCCTCAGTATCAAGTCAGGGATGCTCCACCTACACTTCAAAGCCGATTCCCAAATTGGTGTCTAAAAGGAGTGCGCTTTGACTTGGATTTTGTGCCCATTGATAAGCAGGCCATGCTAAGGAATCTCGATGCTGTTAAGCTTGACATCGAGAGAATGTCTGGATGGAAAAAGCTGGTTGACGATCTTCAAAGGGTTAACCTTGCAAATCTCAAGGCCATGTTAACTATGGAAAATGATCATTCTGAATGGAAGAAAGTTTTTAACCAGTACGATACAGAGATGAAAAACATTGCCGCTCATAATGAGGAGCTCGAGGCCAAAGTCAAGAAACTTGAAGATGATCTTGCCGCCTCTTCCACCTCTTTTACTCAAAAAGAAGAGGTACTTCAAAAGCAAGTACGGGATGCTCATGCTAGTCAATGAGACGCTGAGGCTAGATATGAGGCACAGGAGAAAATTGTAGAGAGTTATCGCACTGATGTTGCTCGGTTGCGAGAAAAAACTAGCTCCCAAGACATGGAAATTGAAATGTTAAAAGCTCGACTTTCAAAAGTAGAAAAAGAGCATGATGAGGCAGTTGCTGGCAAAGTTGCAGCCGAAGAACCTCATGAGGCAACTAAAGCCAATATAAGCTCTACTTTATTCGAGTTTTACTTGCACAACGTCCTGGGGCGTGGTAGTCTCTCATTTTTGGGCCCTAAATATGAGATTACTTTGGCCGAAGTATAGGAAGCCATACTTGATATGCTTGGAGGTTCTGGCTATGCAGAAGCAGATCTTGAGGCGAACTAACTGGATGATGAGGCACGTACTGCCCTTGCCAGGGGAAAAGAGCAGCTTGCCAGGGAGCGAGCCGAAGCAGCAGGATGAGAGCGTTTGGAGAAGGCGCCTTTAACCGATCCCGCTCTTCCTTCGGCTTCGGTCGACCCTGATACCATTGGCTCTAGTTCTCATTCTCCACCTCCTGCAAAAGTCGAAGTTAAAATCGCAATTACCGAGTCTCCTACTGTTCAAGTCGAGGAGAAGGCCCAGGATGACACTGAAGCCGAAAACTTTGAAATCGATGTGATTAAGCCGACTTCTCCAGGTAACTCCAAGTCTGATCTAGCTCAAGTAGACTGCTCATTCGATTTAACTGAGCTCGATGAACTTCTTGCTTATTACTTAAGTCCCAACGAGCCAATATCTTCTCTTTTTACGGAGAATACTGATTTTAACTTTTCTTTTTCTGTAGCGGAAATACTGAGTGCTGCACAAACTTCTCCTCTTCCAGCTGTTCCTCCTCCATCCCTTCAAGTCACTCATGCTTCTCAGCCGGGATTGCAGGAAGAACAAATAGAAGCCCTTTGAGGCTTGGATGATCCACCCGCTTCGCAAGAGCAGAAGGCTGAGGAATTTGAAGGAGGTGAAAGGACTCCGGAGCAAATTATTACCGACGACACAAAGTTGTCCGAACTCATCACTCCAAGCAGCGAATCTTCTTCAAGGAAGAAAGGGAAGTGCACAACTTTGAAGAAGAGAAGGAAAAGCACTTCTGCTACTAGAGAGGAAGCGGAAGTTGACCCAACCATACCTCTCTCTCCTTCTTCTCAGTCTTGTTTAGGCCAGCTCGAAAAACTACCTATTAAGCCAGGCAAGGGCTCTAAAGGTGGCGAGAAGAAGAAGAAATGATGAGTCTCGCTTTACTCTCCTTGTTTTGCTTTTTTGCTTTTTGTATGTATTGATCGGAGATTGTGCGGGTACCGGCCTCCGCTTTTTGAAACCTACACATGTACAAAATTTTTATAGTATGGAATAAAATGACTCTTTTCACTACTTGTACAAACTTTTGTCTGTATTTGAGAATGCATTTATTCCTTGTTTCTGCACAAGTTTCTTTGTATGATATTGCAGTGAGTTAGTGGTATGTTGCTTAAGCGTTGCTTTTATTAATTTAGCTATATTGCCCCCATACCGCGGCTCATTGCAATATTCTGAAAAGACTTGTACTCTTATTTTAGAGAATAATTCTTCCGTTTTGAGGAAATATTATTCTGTTTTAATAGAGTATGCCTTGTATCGGAGAAGTTTTTCTTTCTCTCTTTTTCTTTTTTTATTAAAAGAACACTTCAACTTTCGGGGATGATCACTTTTATTTGTTGAAAAGTGGATTCCCCTACGTAGTGAAGCGGGCTTCTGAAGAATGTTTGTGCCTCCGAAGTAGTTTTTTGCCTACGAAGAGGTCTTTGTTTGTGTGCCTTCGAAGAGGGCTTGTGGTGCCTCGGAAGAGGGCTTTTGGCCTCCGAAGAGGAGCATTTGGTCTCTGAAGGGAAGCATTTGGCCTCCAAAGAGGAGCATTTGGGCTCCGAAGAGAAGCCTTTGGCCTCCGAAGAGGAGCCTTTGGCCTCCGAAGAGGAGCATTTGGCCTCCGAAGAGGAGCATTTGTCCTCCGAAGAGGAGCATTTGGCGCTTGTGTCCTTCCACCATCAGCTTTTTAGCGATTCCTCGTTATCACTTCAAGTACATGTCCTATTATTTTGCAAGTTGTTTGCTTTTTGCCAGAGAAGTGTACTTTATCATTGAGTGAATCCACGGGGCAGACGCAAGCTACTTTACTGGATGTTCGTTTGCACAAACGATCACGATCAGTTAGCAAGGAGAGGATGAGATAGGGGACATGGGAATACGACTATAAATGGTCAATACCCTGTAACAACAAGGAAACAATCTTTTCTCTATCAATCTCTTTTGTTCGTCATCTTTTCTCAATTCTTTGGTAGTTCCTGGTAGATCCAAGAAGAAGATTTGATATATTTGCATGGGACATAAACTCCAAGTAGGTCAGAATTGTTGTTTGGATGAATTGGTTGCTTTGGTTGCTATGGTTGATAGGTATAATTTGGTTCTAAACTAAAAGTTTTGGAATTGTATCCATATATCTGTCTATTTTTTGGGTCCCAATATGTTCTACGAATGGTTAGTTATCCTTTCGAAATGACCAATGCCTCTGCATATTTCGTAGATCCGGATAACCCGAGTATCTTATGAAAATATTAATTAAAATGATTTGTTCTCGTATCTATTATTGATTTTCTGATTTGGTAAGCCAAATGCAGAATAGATGTTCTGTTAATTTGATGAAACATTCTTCATCTATTCTTTGTTGTCTCCCTACTTTCAAATTTCGGGGATGAAATTTCTTAAGGGGGGAACCTGTAACGATCCCAGATTTTAACTAAGTTTAGATTGATAATTAATTTAATTTTTGAATAAAAATTGTGAAATTAATTGGTAAATTGATTTGAGTTTCTCCAAATTCAAATAAAATATGTGTTAAATCATTTGAATTTAAATCTTGTATATATATGTGAATATATATTTATATGTGCATATATGAGTAGATTTGAATATATATATATATATATATATATTGGATTTGAATTTTTATTTTAAGTAAATGGTTATAAAATCATCTATGAAAAATATAAAGTAATCAAATTAGCTAAATTTTAACAACATGTTAAAAATAGAACTTCATTTAAATTACGAAATAATAAGTATAAGAAGAAAAATAAAATACACAATTAGTTTGGGAATAGAAAATAAATAAATATATATAAGATACATTGTAAATTATAAAGTGAATACACTCAAATATGAATCAAGTAACATACATTCAAATATGAAAAAAATAAAAATATGTGTACACTTGTAAAGGAAAATATATATGTAATAGCTTGCAAAAGAAGATACTAGTATATATATTCAACTATGTACAAGCAAATAAAGATAAGTATGTAAGTATAAAACACAAAAACAAAATATAAATATCTATAAGCTTGCAAAAGAAGATATATATTCATATATGTACATACGAAAAAAAGAGATAAGTATGAAATGAAAACAATGATAATTAATGCAAATATCTCCAGTACACCACAATATATCTCATCAGCCACCAAAGCAAGAAAAAATCTATGATGTGTTGTACAAAAATATCACCCTGTATTGTACAAATACAATCATCCTGTACAAAACATATCCCTGTATACTTCCTTTATGTATCACTTCCTCATTTCAGTTCGTTCAAACATAACTTAGCAAACCAGAAAAAGAAAATAAGTATCATCATTTTTTTAACTCAAATCCATTCAACCAAAAAAACAAAACAGAAAAGAGGATCCAGGAAGGTCAAAACTGCACTTTTCCAAAACAGAAGTGTTTTTTGATTCAAATAGATTTCAGGTGAGTAACATCATATATTTTTTAAAAACTTAAGTATATAAATCTGGTTGCCTGATCATCTCTAGAAATAAGTATGTTTGAGTGTATATTTATAAGTGCATTTCTGTGTGTGTGTGTGTGTGTGTGTATATGAATGTGTGGATGTGCATATGGCTGTTGTATCTGTGTTTTGACTGTGCTTAGTTTCAAAGCTAAGAATTCAAACAGAATTCTGTATCTCTTGATCTAGTAACTATTAGGACTTAAGTCCTAAATAAAAGTTGTTTGATTAATCATAAATTTATGTTTAAAAATTTAATTAAGTGAAATTAAAACATGAATGTCTTTGGAAACTAGAAACAACCGTGCATGTTTAAGTCAAGTGAAAATTTTGAATGTCACAAAACGTTTATTCAATTAGATAACTCGAATCCTTATTGAAAAATAGGATTTTTAAGCCTAAAATGTTGATTTTTAAGTGAGTGTGCATATAGCAGTTCGACGTTGAATGAAAAATGGGTTTTCGTGAAATTCTAGTGATCGGAGAATTTCTATACATCGAGATTTGGACCGCATCTTGTTGGAAGGACTGAGATCACCAGAAAAATGGTTGATGATTTTTTTATTCATCGTGGTTGGTGATTGGAGTTGATCTAGGGTTTAAGCCCTGTATTTTGTCAGTTGAAGTCATGAGGCATTTTCGTCGTCGACCCAATATTTCAGATTATCGGACCAAGGTGGATGAGTTCGTTGATGGTCAGAGCATCTTCGGTCAGGATGGCATGGCTTCCAATGGCCTATCGCGGTGGAGCGAATCGAATTTTAATGATCGAGTGGGTTACAGGAAGAAATATCTGGCCTCGAATTAGCTCGATTTTGATTTAGGAATAATTTTGTGTTTTGGGTTGTTCGTATCGATTTTGGTGATCATCGATGATGCTCAAGTGGCTGCAGCGTTGATCGGAGCTGGTCGTGGTGTTGGTGCACGTATACGTGCATTCGCGTACATGTCTGGGTTCGTGGACTTTGGGAAGAAAGGTGGAACTCGGAGACAAGCACGGGGAATTGGTCATTTTACTCGAAGCAAGTGGAAGCAGGGGTTCGCTCGGCTTCAAACTCGGAGCAGACAGGGGATTTTCTCAAGTTTATCACTGTTGCCAAAACCAGTTTTGAAATTCAAAGAAAAATCAAGTTTTTGAAATTTAAAATCTTGTTAAATCTTGTTAAAACAATTTTCTTCTTATATTAAATGATATCCAAATTTAAGAATTAGTTAATAAAGGATTTTTAATAAAATTTTTTAAATTTACCAAGTTTTAAAAATGGTTTAAATAAATAAAACCTTTATTTTGGAAAGTTATTTTAACTTAATATTAAACGTTAGATAATTAATGTTTAATGGTTAATAAATTTTATCTGTTAAGGAAATTAATTATAAGAAGTAAATTACTTATTGAAAGTAACTAATATAGAATTAATTAATAATTCATGTTAATTAATCAAGTAATTAATTAAAGATAATTACTAGTGAAAGTAATTAAAACTGGATAATAATTAATTTAAAGAATAATTAATTAATGTGATTAATTAATTAAGGTTAATTGATTTGTAATTAATAATTAATTAATTAATAAGTAATTAATTAATAAAAGAAATTAAGAGTTAATTAATTAACAATTAAGGATTAATTAATTAAAGATAATTAATTAAGGAGTAATTAGTTTATGTAATGAGTAATTAAGAGCAGTTAATTACTGGATAAGATTAATCAAGAGTGATTAATAAATAGGGTTTAATTAAAGATTAATTACTTAATGTAATTAATGTAAATAGAGTAATTAATTAAATAAGTAATTAGAGATCATTAATTAATATAATTAATGATGTAATTAAGGGTTGATTAATTAAGATTAATCAATCAATGATAAGTGATTATGAAGTAATTAATTGATGTAATTAATTAAGGATTAATGTAATTAATTTTAGTTAATTAATTAATGAAGTAATTAAAGGTTAATTACTGTAATTGGTTAAGAATAATTAATTTGTGTAATTAATTAAGGATAATTACTTAATGTAATTAGAGTATAATTAATCAAGGGTGATTAATTAGTACTTAGAGGATGATTAATTAATTTGTAATTAATTAATGGTTAAGTAAGAAAGATTTAGAATGATGAAAGTAATTAATTTAATTTATTTTAAATTAATTAGAGAATGATGATTAATAAATCATTACTTATGGATGACTGTATTCTATTGAATGTTGTGAATTGTTCGATATCCCTACTATGTGATGCTGTGTGATATGAATTGTTTTAATTCAAGCTGTGATGAATGTAATTTATTTATTTATAATGCATTTATATTATCTATCTGTGATTCTGTGTATATAGATAAGCGTTATAGGATTATATCGCTTATCGATATTGTTGTGATTGTATCTGTAATGACTGATGATGCTACACTATTGTATTAAAACCCCTGGACTACACCATACACACACAAATATGGATTGCACGTGGAAGTTGGTTAAGTCCCAGATCTTTGAAATAGTTTTAAAATTGAATTTTTGAATCCAAATGGTTTTGAAAATAGATCGGATTTAAAGTGGAAAGCTTCTGAAAAAGGGATTTCAAAGATTAAAGTTATTTTTGAATAACTTGATTCAGTTTTGAAATTTGATTTAAATTTGCATTCAAAATTTGAAATTGAATTCTATGTTGAGAAATTATGATGTAAAAAGGGTATACAAGTTTATATCGGTTTTAAACCATTTTTTTTTGTATTGTTTGGGAATTTGAATTAACTCAAGGACTTTAATTTGTATAAATGAGATCGGATTTTTCCGAAATAAAACTGTTTGTTTTCAAATGATAAAAGGTTTTATATAAAAAATGAAATTCCAATTTAAATTAAAGGAATTTCAAGTTTGAATTGAAAATGGTTTTCCAAGTTACGAATAAATCTTTGGAAATGTGTTTTGAAAGCTATAAGTTAAATCTTTGATTTAAATATTTAATGAGTTAATCCAATTGAAATGGAAATCGATTTGAAAAACTATGAATAGATCTTTGTGAAACTGGGTGAACTTTGTGAAATGAATCTTTTTGTGTAAAAGATTGAAAATGGTAATTTGTTTAAACCATTTGAAAGAGAAGTTTTGGGTAATAATTTGCGACTTAACTGAAATCCCAATATTCATATGTTTTTAATTATTACGCTCATTATTCGGTTTAGCTGGGAAAGGACCCTGTGTCATATAACCCATTTCGAATAGTGATACAACGTAAATGGATAGCATTTGAAGACCGGTGTTGAAGACCGGGTGTTTGCGAGAACAATAGGATAACCTATCGATTGTCTCTGCACTGAGTGGCTCCGGTATAGAGACATCCATATGCGATGGGGAGTCCGATCGGGATTGTGAATACCCAGATTGCAAGGGCATCTTCGGAAGTGCCTTCGATTCTGCTCGAACCCTGAATAGATTTGTATGGTTGTATGTCTGACACTACAATTTGAGATATAAAGCAGATTTCTTTGAAATACATTTTTGTTTGGTGGCGGAGAATTTATTCTCTTAGCTTAACACCCTTCTCTAAGACGTACGAGCTCAGAGGTTATGTAGTTGAAGGTTATTAGTGATATACTCCCAATTTGATAGTGTGGCATGCTAAGTGCTGCTGTGTTATGCTGATCATTTGTTGATCAAAGCATGTCTTTCGTGTAAAGCGTAGCTTTGTGGACGGTACCTCATCGGACCTCACAAACCGGAAATGGTCGAAACAGGAAAAATGCGGCAAGGTTTCAGGGGTAGCTCCCCTAGGGTAGTCCATTCCTTCTGGAAAAAGGTGATATCATGGTATGGAGCCCAGATATTTACCTGTGTGATTGCTCCAATCTCATTTACTGTGTGATTGTTGCTTTGTTATCGAGGGCCCACGGATAAAGGTCGCAAACAACCGGAGGTGGCATATCTTAGGTTTACTTCCCAAGAAGGGGGTAACCGGCCTTGTGTTAGCAGATAGCCGGGTAGGTTCTCGGGGCATCCCTCCAAAGGCGTTCCCATGTGGCATAGGAAGTTCCTTAGCCTAACCATTTGTTGGAAAATCCAAAGAAACAATACGAACCTTGTACGATTTTAGTTGTATAACCTGCTATGGAATGTGGCGGTAACCTGCTATTGAACATAGTAGCTATAGTAGGCATACAATAATGGTTGTATGCTGGCTAAGATTAATATTATATTTTTGAAAGGTTTTCCACACTAGGCACTAATGATAATATTAGAAAGATTTTTCTCGTATCAAGCATGTTTGACTATCATAAGGAGAAATCTCCTCCAATTTTGCGTTTGCATTGTGTGTGTGGTGGGAGGCCTTATGGTAGTTTCATTTTCCAAAAAAGCATTGCGGATTTCAATGTTTGAAAATTCTTTTGTTGTTTATTTAAAGATAAACTATTTTTGTTTACTCATACTAGTCCGATGACTGACCTAGAGTTTATTGTTCCCTTCCTAAACTCTGGGTGCCCATAATTTTCCACACAGGCAGTCTAGAGTTGGGTTTTTCAAATAGTCAGGTTTAGTAGATTAGTTGGAGCTAGTTCAGTTTTTGGAGTTCACGGACTACACTTGCTTATCTTGGTGCAACGTGATGGTGGTTCGAGCTTGATGTTGGAGTGGTTGGACTCATTCTCTTTTAAGATCATTTGGAGTTATCACTTCTGTTGTTTCCGCTGAAACATTATTATTTGTCTTTGATATTCTTATATCATATAGATATCATTATTGTATATCATATTTTGGATATTGTATCATTTGTGATGTATATGATATCATTCATTTCTTTCTTCCGCTGTGTTGTTATACTTAATGTGTTATAAGCTCCGGCACGAGTCGAATTTCAACGATTGAATCTGCAGCATACGAGTACAAGTGAAGTACGGGTGTCGATTTTCAAACGCTGAAATTTGGATCGTGACAGAATATGATCACCACCAATGGGCCCCCGAAACACAACAAATGATAGAAAGTGATGATGATAAATGTCCACTCTAGATGAGTGATGATCATACCCTAATGGGAGCGACCCACATAGTCTTGTTGCATCTCCCATGTTTTAGTCATTCCCGGTTGATGAGGCTTGAGGCTACGTATTACCTTAAGAATAGCATTCATTCTTGGAATGCTAACATTGCCTTCCAAGCAAAGATGCAATGATAGCATTCATCCATACAAGTTGTTCTGTGTCCGAACAAACCGAATCTCCTTCAAGGTCACCATCTCCATTATCTTCGAGATATCACAATTCGTAATGCACAAATCGAATTGAAATGGTTTTCAAATAATTAGATCCGATCCAGGTCTCTTCGAAACGATTAACGAAATTGGCCAGATTTGATAGTCGTTTATTTAACTATCAAATTACACACATAAGCAGTCACTAGGCCCAATTTTATAAATCATTCAAAACATTCATTTCAAAATATCTTTACAAAGATATATATTCAACTCCCTCCCAGCATTCCAACATTTGAAAATAATTTCAAATACTTATCCATAATAGGATATTTTTAAACCATTTCAACACTTAGAAACATTTGAAAATATTTCTATATAATTCATTTCACACTTAAAATATTTTCCCAAAACCCACTTTTCAATACTTAGGAGAATATTTCTAGGCAGATTCTCCAAAATCATTTTAATATCAAACTTAGGAAATATTTCATAACTTATCTCATAAATTTCCAAAATTATTATAAATTCCTTTTTACAATTTCCAAAACCGAATATACTCTTTTATAAACCCAATCAACAATTTATAACTTCTTTTATGAATTCAGATTCATTTTGGTAATTCCATTTTCTCCTAAAATCCCTTATAAGATTCCTCTTATCAAAATCA
Organism: Allium fistulosum; assembly: GCA_030737815.1. Taxonomy (NCBI): domain Eukaryota; kingdom Viridiplantae; phylum Streptophyta; class Magnoliopsida; order Asparagales; family Amaryllidaceae; genus Allium; species Allium fistulosum. Next base: position 805,898,752 of record CM060901.1, on the reverse strand, counting down.
TATCCGTTAAATAAACCCTGCTTACAAATCTCGAGAGGATTTATAAATAAATTGCAATCATTTCAAACTCTATATGATAAGTATTTTTAAAGAATAATAATTTATTTTTAAAACATGTTTAAGTAATTATTTAAAATATCAAAACACTTTAAATAAACATCGATAACCCAGTTCCAATTCATATTTAAATAAGACTAATCGATTTACAAAGCTTATTATAAAATTTTGAATTCATTTAAATAAATTATTAAATATTTGAATAATCCACTTTGCGAAATATTTCAATACTAAAACAGTTTTTAAACCACATAGTTTAATAAATAAAATCTCTTTTTAAAACAAAACTTAACTTCTCGATAAAAATTTATTTTTAAAATTCAACATAACCATTCTTATATTTATAAATCTCTCTTAATTTATCCCAAATCGATTTCCATTCTAATTTCATAACTATTTCCAAATTTCAAAATAGAATCCACTGTCATTACCTAAACCGATTTTCGTATCTCACTTTAAATTCGCACGGTGGATTTATATTTCCAACTTATCATATGATAATCATTTCACTTTATTTATAAACATCGTTTATAAATTTATAAACTCATTTCCGGTTGTTGTCTGTTAATGATAGATTTATACTAAACAAATCTCATTTATAAATCGATCTCTAATTAAAATTCCTTTTAGGAATCTATTTCTTATAAAATCCAAACTATATTCCAAAATCGTATCAAACCTCGATTCCGACTTTCATTCTGTATTTTAAGAATCTCATTTAAAAATCAATTATTAAAAATTATCCTCAATTTAAAATTCTCTATTGAAACCATTGTACGAAATAGCTAAATAAATATCCAAAATCAATTTATTTATTTTATCCAAATCAATTCTTTTTAAATAATCCCAAAATTCAATATAAAAATTATCTATTCCCAAATCCCCTTTGAATTTCCTTTTTAAATTCAAAACTATTATCTATGTATTTATAATACCAAATTAAGTCCAGTGCTACTATAGCATCTAATAAATCAAACATATCACAATCCAAAGCAGGATATTCACACACATCATATATCAACATATAAGAAATTAAAATCAACATTATTGAGGAATCCAGTTGGATCCCTCCAACCTGTCTCCCTGCAACCATAGATGTTATATAATCATAAAATAAAAATCCTGCTTCAAGGTGGGATATCGCAATAAAAAGGGTCATCCGCTATTGTTTGGGGTGCATAGTTTCACATTCTCTCAAATCAGCGGGAAATATACCTAACTACTAACATATAGTATTATATATAATTATATGACATCCAACTGATAAATTATTATCAATCCATCCAATCAACCAATAAATAGTCTTTAACATTTTATATTCAAACCAGTAATCCAAATGAGTGAGATTTACTCACCTTGATATTTAATTTGCCGAACATCTAGATTTTAAATTAAATCGAACAACGTTTGATTTAATCTTAAATTACAGTTGACTCTGAAAAATCCCAAACCAATTTTGTTGTGCAGCACTCTTCGATACAATCAGAATGCGACTTGTCATGTTTGATTTGGACCTCGTATGGATAAAATATAGCATTTAAAAGATTTACAATTTTATTAATATAATTGAATTAATTAATAACATCATTAATGGGTTAATTACCCAGCCTAAACACGTTTAGCCTAATTAATTACCTCCACAATCTTCGTTCTCAAGAGACTCGCAAAACCAATCCCCACATGACTTTGATTTTGATCACCAACTCCGCCCACTGACGTGCTTGTGCCGCCGCTCCCCTCTGCTTTACTCGCCACCGTTCCCCGCGCGCACTCGCCCACCATTTATCGCCGAACCCCCCTCCTTTGTTTTTTTCTGAACAAGAAAAATAAAATCGTGCTTCCCCATATCTGGACGCCGCCGACTGAACGCCCCCTCCTCCTCCACCTACTTGCCGAGCCGCCCATCCTCCACACGACAACTTCCCTCTCCCCTTACGTAGTTGTCGACATCGTCGACAATAACCTCCACCAGGTCGTGACTAAGCATCGGCCGCCACCTTCGTACTTCCCCCACCTTTCGATGTTCGCTGACGTGGCTCAGGTCGCGACGCTTCCAAAGACGCGATGGTTTTTTTGCTTTCACTGACTAGAATAAATTAAACGAGTGAGAGGAAAAAACCAGCTTTAAAAATGGAAGGTGGGTACAATCATAGAGGTAAGGTGGCTGAAGAGATGGGAAAACAGCTGTGTAGGGGTTGGCTTTAAATTTTATAATACTATTTAATTCCAAAATATCTTGTTTAGTAACTTAAAATCTCAAACTCCTATCGAGGCATGCCGCCTTGCATTTCAAATGTTATACGCCTAATCCGAACGCAAATGGAACAAGTTTCGAGACCTAATTCGATCGTATGCAGAAGATAGCCTTTTGAACCCAATTAAAATTTTGATATTAATTTCAAGGCATTTCTATCCCGTATGATCAAACGTTACATCTGATCACTGCGAAATTTGATGGTATATTATAATTCATTATTACAGACCCAATGACATGGGTTTCGTCGAAATTCGAGACTGTGGTCCGGAAGGCTATTTTTATTCGTTAATAAAAACAAGTTATTTTCAAAATCAGCTAAATCACTTTTGAATCAAATTTAAAAGTTTGCCTATCTTCATTTAATTTAAATAGAATTTAAATCGGTTTTGAAATTATTTTTATCAAGCTTAAAACTTAAGATTCAATTATTTAACCAATTTTAGTTATTAAATTTAACAATTTAAATTATCCAATAAATCACTATTTTTGAAATTCGGTTTATTAAATTTATAAAATTAACTTACCAATATTTAAAATTAATTAAACATTCCAATTTCATATCACTAAAATTCCGAGTCGTTACATTCTTCCCCAATTACAAGAATTTCGTCCTCGAAATTGCAAAGGTAGCAAAATGCTCCAAACCCAATAACTTTCCAAAACCCACTTAGTCAAACTCGATATTTCACTTTTCTATATCTTTAGACCTACATTCACTAACTACTTTCCGAACATTCAACAAAACCCTTTATTTTCCATTTGAATTTTCAAACCAAGTTTTAGTTCGTAAAATTATTTTCAAAATTTTTTCTAAGACCCTAAATTTCCAAAAAAATTTGGCAGAATCTCCCTTGTACGGAGAGCCTTTTGCAATATGACAAATATGATAAAAAGATATACATTGGCTCTCATGGCTGGAAAACACAATATATATTAATATTTTTATTTTTCGTGCGCTAAATTCGTAAGCGTACCTTATTTTAGCGTTATTAAGCGAGCGAGCTCAATTTATATGCAATTGCGCTACCAAAATCAAGCCAAGTAGCCTCCATGTACCTGTACTTACTCAAATAAAGGCGTAAGTTTCATAATTTATGAAATTTAATAACATTTCATTTATTTGACTAGTTAAACATGCCATTCGCATAAACCAAACATGTTATACATGAATGTATAAACCATTTTATAAACAAAACACGTTACAGCATTTATATTAGAATGTACATGTAAATACAATGTTCCAACATAAAATTATTTACTTCTAATTTGATCCATAAATCATTTATTCAAATTATAATTGGTTCACATACAACTCGCTTGAATTCAAGTCAAAATCTTTCATTCGATTATTTACTTTTAATCGATTTATATACCATTCTATTCAATTCGAATAATTCACAAACTAATTTACTAGCATTCAAATCATATTTGCACTCAACATATTCATGTCCACTCCAAATTTAATTTCATACTCAATTTCATTTACATAACATCTCAAAACCATATTCAATTTATTTACACTTATATCAAGCTCATTTTTCACTTAAGTCATCGCTATTCCAATCCACTTCCATTTATTTGACAACATTCAAAATATATCTAAATTCGCTTACATTTAAGTCGAATTTCATTTATACTCAAGTCCTGCATTCGGTTTCAATTTCAATCAACAATCCATTTTACTTAACCAAGTTAAGTAGTTCCATTTCTATATTCAATTAACTAATTAATTTATCCAATTAGTTCACTTCCATTTTATAATTCAAAAGTTGATTTTTATTTCAAAAATCACCTCACATGGTATGACTTGAGCTCACCATTATTTTCTATTTTAAGTTGGATTTCCATTTCTTTACAAAAATATCAAACCCCTTCAATTTTGGTTTTACCATTCCACTTTTCCAATTTATAAGTTACATAACTTATTTTCCATATTTTTATAAATTCTATACGTGAGTTGATTACATTCAAACTTATAGCTTATAGTTATATAATCATTTTACAACTCAAATTTTATATTCAATTCAATTTGATATGGGTTCAAATCCAATCCAATTTCTTATTTAATTTATCTCAAGTTAAATTATAATCCATACAATTTTCTTTTCAAATTCAATTTATTTAACTTGCATAAGTTAAATTTTAATTTCATATTGACATTCACAATTCCAGGTTATAAGTTCAAAACTTATTTTTCACAGGTTTCATAAAACACTCAAATGAATATTTCAGAATTCAACAACCCGGTTTCATTTCAAATCATTTGAAATCATAGGTGTGTGTATATATATATCTGTATACCTAATCACACATTTTAAATTAAACCAAACCTAGTTTTTATCCAAAACAAATTCCCTTCGGAATTTCAAAAACAACCCTCGTTTCCAAACTAAAATCTCCATATAAAATTACAACGGTAGCAATCCGTCACTTAGTGTAACGACCACGACTTTCTCTCCCCAGAAAGTCGCATCGTTATAAAGAAAGAAAGGGGTAGAAAATAGAAAAGAAGAGAAGAAAGAAAGAAACAACAACAACGATCTCACAGCGGAATGAATAAATTATATTAATAACATAAACTATTACATAGTATACAACAATTTACAGAGTTACACAGCATATACATCACTTACTAGACAGTTATAACCATCTGTCTAGACATTACAACTCAAATACAAAACAAGACACTATCACAGATATCAACACAGCGGAATACTATATCTACGAACGCCGAAGCCTCCTGCTCCATTGCTCCTCCAGAATATTCGTCAAAGCTAAACCTGAATCCCTTGGCTACTCGTAAAAATTTGAGTACCCAAGAGTTTATAAAACAGAAATAAACACTTGGGTCAGACATGGGTCTGGTGTGAGTAACAGGTTAAACTTGCTTAACTTCAAAACCTTTAGAAAGAAAAGGTATCACGTAAGACTCCCCACAAATAAACATGGGTAAGTTTTTACCTTACGCTAACTAAAAGATTTGATATGAAATCTGATTTTATTATAATAGGGTCTAGGGTTTTCAAGTAAAATATAGAAATAGCTGAAATGCTTACATCTCACATTCCAACATAGTTGGGCACAACTAATACTTACGGCACTTATTGGAGTTTGGATTCCATACAATGGCAGGGCTACTGGGGTACCGCCCGTCACAGTACGTGGCCTAGATCACCGTACCGAGGAGTACGCCCGCTCCCCTGCAACACAAAGCCGGAACCATCCCTTACTGGATAATCCCGAACAAGATAACCCCGTAGTTGGCGCGACCAACCACACACTAAGCCGAATAAAAGAAAAGGGACCTCTAGACAGGGATCTATCTTGCTCTCAGTGGGTGCTACCCACGAAGCCTTGCTGCACCTCCCCTGTTTTAGCCATTCCCAGTTGATGAGGCTTGAGGTTACGATTACCTTTAATCAGAACATATCACTTAGAATGCTCATCGTCCGCCCGACGATGTGCTGAAAGCATTCAATCCATACAAGTTCGTTCCGGGTTCGAACAAAACCGAAGGCATTATCTCGTTACACTCGTTTTGGAATCACCCTCAGAGTTAACGACAATAACCCTTGCACTCTGAATCTTCATCTTCACTTGAGATTCACGACCTATCGTAAATTTGGATCGATGTGGTATTCGGGTCTCCAGACCTGGAATTCCGGTATACGGAAACCCGATCCCGGTCTCATCGAAATCCAAAACGTATCTTTTAAGGCCAAGTTGTTTAAAGGTTTAAACATTTAAACTTATATTCTGAATGATATAAACAGATAGATAAATAACATTATCACAATAGATAATTCATATCAACATTCATCTCACAAAGCAGCATATATCATATATATATCAGAGACATACAAATCATCCAATATCAACCAATCACCCAATATCAATCATCTATAAGGAGAATTGATTAACTCCAAATCAATTTAATTAACCTTTAATTAAATTAATTACTACCCTTTAATTACTTGGATTACCATAATCCTGCTTACTATCATTAATTAATTATAAATTAATTAATTAAACATCTTAATGATCTTCCTTAATTAATCTTCCTTGATTAATTATACTTTAATTACATTCAAGTAATTATCCTTAACCATATTCAATAATTAACATTTAATTACTATCATTAATTATAATAATTAATGAACCTTCATTAATCAATTAACTATAATTAATTTTATTAATCCTCAATTAATTACAATTAATTAATCATATTTAAATTAATTACTTTTATTAATCAACCTTGATTAATTTTATTAATTATATTAATTAATAATCCTCTAATAACTTCATTAATTAATTACCTTCTAGTTAATTAAATAATTAATCTTTAATTAACTACATTCATTAATTAACCTTAATTAATCAATAATAATTAACCATCTTGTAATTACTTACCTTAATTAATTACTCTTTAATTAATTAATATCAATTAATTATTCTTAAATCAGTTATTATTTATTAATTAATCTTAATTAATTAATCCTTAATTACATCATTTATTATATTAATTAATAATCCTTAATCACTTCCTTAATTAATTACTCTCTTTTAATTAATTACCTTAACTAGTAATTAATCACATTATTAATTAATTCTTAATCCTTAATTTAATAATTACTCTTTAATTAATTAACTTTAAATCAATTATATTAATTATCCTTTAATTAATAACATCAAGTGATTAACCCTTTTAATCACTTCCATTTTTATTACTTCCATAAGTAATTTTCTCTTCTCTTAATTACATTCAGTAATTATCCATTAATTACTTGACTAAGTAATTATACTTAATTAATCATAGTGATTATCTTTAATTAATTAGACTAATTAATTAACCTAAAATTAATTACATTAATTAATTACTCAATTAATCATCACTTAATCTTTAATTAATTTATTTATTAATTACACTTATTTCCACTAATTACTTCATTTAGTAATTATCCTTAATTACAAATAGTAATTAAGCTTTAATTTAATTTATTGATTAATTATCCTTAATTAATCTCTACTTTTAAAGATAAACTCATCATTTAATTTAAATACTTATTTCTATCATTTAAACTTCATTAAACCAATTTAGAAATCAAATATATATTTTTCTTAAGAACCAAACAATTTAAACATTTAAAATTGATATTTTAAAATCTTTGGAAAACCCTTTTTCAAACTTGCTTAAATAAATTAAATAAATAGTTGCATCTTTTAAAAACTTATTTATCTTAAATATATTAAAACTTGGTTAACATTTTCTTTTGCCCTTTTAAAATAAAACTTGTTAAATTATTATTTAAATCAAAGAAATTCAAAGGAAAACATTAATCTTTAGAATTTTAAATATTGAAAATAGTTTTAAACTTGACCCTATTATTTGAAACTTACTTAGTTTAATACACAAACATCTCATTAGCTTAAAACTTGTAATATTTGCATTTCAATCCTGGAAACCCAAACACATCCCAAACAAGACCTGGTAACAAAATCTACCCGAGCTATCTCCCTCATTTCCCTGAGTCTACCCCGAGTCCACTCGAATACCCCTTGCTTCGAGACAAAAATCAAATCGCACGAGCTCAACCCGAGTTGCCTCTTCTTCTCCAACTCTACTCACCACAAACCAGAACAACGTGCACACGTGCACGTGGTGCACTTGCACACTCGCCGCCGACCACCAACGTTCATCGCAACGATCGCCAACCACCACACGATTACACGCGAACTCGAAAACGTCCCCAGATCGAACAAAACATCATCGAATCGAATTCGAACTAATCTCGCCAAAAACTGGAACCCATCATTGCCAGAAAACTTCACCGTTACGACGCCTCCCACCTCGAGATCGCCTGCCCACCTCACCGAAGCTTCGTCACGACTCCAGCCAGCTTTTACACCTATCGCGATCGATTCCGGATCCTCTTATCCCTTGCCATTGACTCGACAGTCCAGAAGAACAATACACGAGCTTAAACCCTAGTTTGATCGAATTCGATCAATTTAGACATTGGAAAAATTCGATTGTATTTTTCCTATCTCCCCCTATCTACTAGCAAGCTTCGACCAAAGTTACAGCTCCGATCAACACGTCGATCAACGGAAAATCGTCAAAAACCCCAACTCGAATAAACCCCAAATTCCCACGATCCATCAAATTAAAAATCATGAAACATATATTAAAAATCATGATTTCCTATTACAATTCCATTTATGCAATCCAAACATGAAATCGAATTCATTGATTTTCGACTTCTTTTTGATTTTTACTGTAATTACCAGTTGCTAAATAAATATGTAATATAAACACTTGGGTTTATTTAAAAATTTCTATTACATTCATACCATCATATCTTCTTTTGAAATCATAACCTAAATTTGGATATATAAGAAGAATTTTAATTCTTTTGCTTTGTCCTTAAGTCTGTGATCATAGCAGAGACCAATATTCATAAACTCAGGCATATACTCATATCAACAGAGCAGTTTAAAAATATATATTCCAAATGAAACAATCATGCAAACCATATTTCAATATTTCTATCCATATTCATCACATGCATAAATATGAACATAGATTAAAAACTGTTTTTAAGAAAGGTTTACTCACCTGTTATAAAGAACAGAGAACTGGATTTCGGTTTAAAATCTGGAACAAATCTGTAAATTGGTGTTGATTGCATTTTAGTCTGAATTGTTGAGGTGATCCTTACAGCTTGTTGCTGAGTTGAATTTGAATGCTTGACATGCTTGATCTCATATTTTAAACACTTGAAAACTGATGTTGATTCTAGTTTGATTCCAGGTTTCCTTGCTTGCTTGAAAACTTGTTACAGGCTTTTGAAAATTTGCTTTGAGAATTTTACAGGTTTTGATTTTGTTTTTGAGGAAAATAGTTTACAGGTTTTGTTTTGAAGAAGAAATGTAAAAATTTTAGAACGGAAGAATGAATTCAGATCTTCTCTTTACAACATTTTGTTTATTAAATTTTTAGAGAAAATAAAACCTTGCCACTTGTTAACTTTATAAGTTAGACAATTGTCCAACTTGTTATTTTGCCAAACACTTGTCAATTATATCACTTAATTTTCTTACATGTGTTATTAAGATAATTAACATGTTTACACATATTTTCTTAAGTGTTTTTAAATAAATTTTATTTAATTTAAATGTAAATATAAACTTACTTTTTAAGTTACTTAATTCATAAATATTAGTTTACCTTTTAAAAGAAAATATGCTAAAACTAATTATAAATATAAATAAATTCCTTATACATGTATTTTAAAATCTAGAACATTTATATAACCATTTAAAATTTAACACTTTAAAGAAACTAGAATAAAACTTTGATTAAACCCATTTTTAAAACTATCACATTTAAAATAAACAATTATCTTATATTTTGAAAACAATTGAATTAACCTTAAATTAGTTTTTGAAAATATAAATTTTAAAACAAAGCTTTAAATCACAATTCATACATATATAAATTATCAATAGATTAAATTAAATTCAAAACAATCCAAATTATAACATATACATACATATATATTACAATTTGAAAATTCATCTTTTATTTAAAACAAAAGATATTTCCATTCACAATATATCAAATATATATATTATAAATAGATTAAAATTTTATTAGCTTTAATAAACAAATCGTATCAATTTAAATTATTAGAAAAGACCAAATTGAATATTCCCAGATTAAATATTTATTAACCTTTTAAAAGATTAAATTACCAAATTAAATTAAAATTATAAAGAAAATTTATCAATCCAATTAAATTATCAATACTGATTATTAAATTTATATTGCTCAAAAACCCGGGAAATCACACTTAGAAACTCGAAAATGAACACTGATCATGTCGCAATCATCATCAGAATTATTTTCCAGCGACTGAAGTGAGTTCAGTGCTTTATCACTTCCAAAATCCATTTAAAACAATTTTTATTCCAAAAATATTTTCAAAATAATACAACTTTTATTTTCACAACACTTCAGAAAAATATTTTCCAAACCTTCCGGGATTTAAATTTCCAATTATGGCTTGAATTCATTTTTTCTTTAACTCATTTGCATAAATCATTCTTATATAATTTCTATTTGGTTATATAAAACCATTTCAATTTTATAATCTTGTTTGGATTATAATAATAACAACCAAACACATCGATATACTATAATAATTTCATAAAATTATTTCTTTTATATCAAAATATAACCTGGGTAAAATTATTTCATTTACCCACTTTAAAACAATACTATGTCGATTAAACTTGTTCAGAGTTTAGAAACCGCTATCGATAAAGTTGTTTAGACCGTACTGACAGGAATTCATAAACACTCAACTGATAAGTCAACACAACATAGAACAATTTATATTCGCTAACAAATAAATAATTAAGTTTTATAATCTATAAAGTGAGAAAATGTATGTGAAACCAAATAGTTAAAATGGTTAAACAATTTTGTTAAGCAAAACAAAATCTGAATTTGGATAGTGATATGAAATTTGACTTAAGTAAAAGTTAAATAAAATGACTTTTGAAATGAAATCTAAGTTAAGTTAAATAAAATAGAATTTGAATTAAATTAGTAGTGAACTTAAGTATTATAGTGAAGATAAATGCAAGTGAAGATGAAATGAAATATAAATTAAGTTATGTTAAATGAAGTTGAATTTGATATCAAAATGAATTAATAAAGTGAATAATGAAACGAAGTAATTTAAATGAATATAGATTTGAGCTATAAAGTGAAATTCAACTTTATTGGTAAAATGTGAATATAGTGAATATTAGAATTCAATCTAAATCGAATAATTGAATGAAAGTCAATTAGATATCAACTAATTGAAATTAAAAGTGTTGAACCAAATTGAATGTAAGCGAAGTAAATATAAAGTGAAATTCAACTTTATTGGTAAAATGTGAATATAGTGAATATTAGAATTCAATCTAAATCGAATAATTGAATGAAAGTCAATTAGATATCAACTAATTGAAATTGAAAGTGTTGAATCAATTGAATGTAAGCGAAGTAAATATATTTGGTTATGATTGGATATGCATTGGTTGTTAGATGGTTGTTAGTTGATTGTATAGAAATTCATTAAGTGTTGATAAATTTGAATTAATAAGATTGAAAGCTAAGTAATTGAATCCAAATTGAAAGTTAAGTGAAATCTAAATAGAATTGAATTTGATTGAATTGGAAGTGAGCAAACTTGAATATGAATTAGTGAATGTAAACTAATTGAATATGAATGAATGAATATTAGTAAAATCTAATGTACATAAATTGAATTTGAATAAAATTGAAAACCAATTCAATGAATATTAATGAGAAATGAATGTATATTGATTTGGTTATGGATTTGATGGATGTTAGTTGGATGATAGTTGTTTGATGGTTGGATTTGTTGCTATTGTTGCATTGCTATATTGGCATATATTGTTGTTGTATTGGTATATGTTGTATATTGATATTACTTTCATATATACATGTTTCTCATTTGTTTGTTGAGTATTTAGTAGGTGCGGATGGCGCTTGCTTCGTATTTGAGCTCGCTTTCGTACTATATTAGCCGTATATGCTCACTAATAATATATAAGGTACATATCTCGGATTACATATCGTACTTTTATACTTTTTTCCTTACGGGATGCCTCATCCTCGATGATGAGATGTATATTTGTGATATATATATGTTGTAATCCTACTACGATCGAACCGCGCAAAGGAGACGCTGGCGAATGATTTTGAAAATTAAAGGCGTTAGAAATTTTTTGAGAAATTGGAAAATTTTTGATAACTAAAAGTTTTGATTTTGAGTTATTATTTGAAACGATATTAGTGGTTTTCAAAAGATAATTATAAATGGATTTGAAAACTTAGAAAAGTTTTATTGAAGTTTAACAAATGTTTTGGAAAAAGTTAAAGGTTTAAATGAATTTGAAATCTAATTTAAACGAATTATTTTAAGTTAATGGATTTTGTGATTTTTTCTTACTTCGTAATTTCGAGGACGAAATTCTTATAAGTAGGGGAGAATGTAACGACCCTGAATTTCCGTCATTTGAAATTCGTATATTTAATTGATTTTAAATATTAACAAGTAAATTTCATAAGCTGAATAACATATATTTTGAATATCTAGATTTAACTGGATAGTTAAACGGTTAATTTAATATTTGGAATTGTGGAAATAACTGGAATTTGAATTATATATGAATTAAAATGATTTATAAAGTTGTAATAAATCCTATTTGAGTTAGAATGATGTTAGAGAACTTTTAAAACTGAATTAAAAGTTAAATTGTAGAAATTGAATATTTTAATATTTAATTGACGAGTAAAATAGCCATTTTTCATACAGTCTCGGATTTCGACGAAACCAATTTCATCGGATCCTTAATGTTATATTATTGTAATATTTCAAATTTCGTGTCAATCAGATTTACGGTTTGTCCGGGGCAAGCTAAAATGCGTAGAAATTCGTTTAAGTAAATTTTAAATTTAAATATTCAATTCGAAAAGCTATCTTACAAATACGATCGAATTGGCTTCCAATATATATTCCATTGTGTTTGGAATAGGGGTAAAACATTATAAATGTCACATACCAAAGTTTTCGACTTTCGAAAATTCGACATCGATACTCACTTTATCGACTGCCGAGCAATCGAGTGCCGGAAACTCCAGTAGTGAGGGTTTTAGAAAGAAGAAAAAGGTAGAAGAAGAAGAAGATAGAAGAAAAAGAGAAGAAGAACAACAAAACAACAACAGATACAGAACAGAGACAATATCAGAATCTCACATATCGCAGCGGAACAATATATAATAATTAAACACTAGTCTTTTAAAACAAAGAGCTATATCAGTTTATACATACATCAATCATCAGAGTCAATATACAACAATTGGACAGTTATATAACTTGTCCTCATACAGAATACACAGCGGAATAAATACTATCAGATACAATTACTACGTCTCGTCATCTAGCTTGCTTCCAAAGCTCCAGAATATCCAGGATATCCTGATAATATAACTCTAGGCTGCCCGTGTGGAAATTGGTGGTCACCCAGAGTTTAGAAGGGAACAATAAACTCCGAGTCAGTCATGGTGACTGGTGTGAGATCGTAAAACAGTTATTTATCTTTAAAATAAACAACGGGAAAACTTTAATGTCAATTCGCAATGCTTTTGGAAAATGAAACTACCATAAGACCTCCCACCACACACACAATGCAAGCGCAGACTTGGAGGAGATTTCTTCTTATGATAGTCAAAGATGCTTACTACGCAAAATCAAATCATTTTTGATATTATTACTAGTGCATAGTGGAAAACATTTCGAAAGTATAATATAAATCTTAGCCAGCATAGGTACCATTATATTATGCCTGCTATAGCTGCCTCTTGAGGAGACAGGTTATACAATTGAAATCGTAAAGGCTCGTATTGTTTCTTTGGATTTCCAACAAATGGTCAGGCCAAGGAACTTCCTTTTCCACGATGGGTACGTCCCTGGAATAGACGACCCGAGAACCTAACCGGATCTCTGCCAACACAAGGCCGGGTTACCTCTGCAAAAATAGGTAACTACTGACACGCGTATGCCATCCCCCGATCGTCACCGATCTTCCCGAGGATCCCCGATTCGCAACAAACCACATAGATAATAATAATGCAGTAACCACAGAGGTTAAGTATCTGGGCTCCATACCATGATACCACCTTTATCCAGAAGGAATGACATACACTAATGGGCGCTACTCCCTAGAACCTTGCCGCATTCTTCCTGTTTCGACCATTTTCGGGGTGTGAGGCTCGACGAAGTCTCGTCCACAAAGCTACGCTTTCTCAAAAAGCCCTGCTTCGGGTCAAACAAAATGATCAACCTATGATCACAAAGATATAAGATCAAACAAATGATCATATCACAAATGATCAAACACTGATCATTTCACAGCAACACTCAGTATGCCACGTTACCAAATTGGGATATATCGCTGATAAATTTCAACTACATAACCTCTGAGCTCGTACGTCTCAGAGAAGGGTGTTAAGCTAAGAGAATAAATTCTCCGCCACCAACAGAAATGTATTTGAAAGAAATCATCTTTATATCTCAAATTGTAACGTCAGACACACAATCCATACAAGTCTGTTCCGGGATCGAACAGAACCGAAGGCACTTCTCACGAAGCCCTTGCATTTCCGGATAATTTTCTAATCACGTCCGGACTTCCCGTCACTAAGGGTGATAAAAACCTCTAAATAGGAGATCAGCCGATGTAGAGTAACTCGACGGTAATCCTTCCGTTTTCAAAAATATCCGGTCTTCAACACCGGTCTTCAATTGCGATTCATAACGACGTATCACATATTCGGAATGGGTTATACGACCCCATGGTCCTTTCCCGGCTAACCCGAATAGTGAGCGATTATTCAAAAATAAGTGTGGCATTCAAATTCATCCAATTCACAACAAATACCTATCTAAAGGTAATTATTGATAGTCGGTTATTTAACTATCAATAAAGATGCGCAACATCATCAGATTCCAAATAATTTTCCAAATTATTTAATTTCCAAAATATCTTTACCAGATATAAAATTTCCACACTTCAAAAATAAATCAACGTTTATTTTTAAAACGAATTCCCATTTCTTTTATAAATTCCATATTGAATTTATATTTCAAAATATCTTCTGATATACGATTTTCAAATTGATTTCAAATATTCAATTTCAGTTTATCTTTAAGAAGATAAAATCTCAAAACGTTGCATTTCATTTTGGAAATCATTCCATACTTATTTAATAATAAGTATTTCACAAATCTTTTATTTTCAACATTTGAAAATATTCGATATACTTAAATCAAATTTAAGTATATATTTCATTCTTTAAGGAAATCATAAATTTTTAACATCTATTTGAGTCAAAACGAATGTTGCGTAAAACATCGTTACGACGACTCAAAATCACTAGTATAGGGTTTCAGAATTAAGATAGATGTGTAAATCCCAATACTATATAAAACATTTCCTTCCGGAAATCATTTACTATAACAACAGTGTTATAGTCCACCATTTCCTTAAGTTTCTCAAAAACGTCTATTTCAACAATAAATGTTGAAATCTATGGTTTCGATTCGTAATACATTTTAAAACATCTTTAAAATGTTTAACTTCATTTTTTAATATCACTTCTTCCAAAATGAATCCATTTTATTTAATAATATATTCACTGTCCAAAATCGTGAATATAATTCACTTAACCCAATTTTCAATAATCTCTACACATTTTATTTCAATAAAAATTCGCTATCCAAAAATGCGAATATAACTTCTTTGATAATCTTCTATATTTAATTTATCAAATTCAATTGATTTTGAATTTATAAAAACCCTGTTTATAAATTCTCTTTCTATTTTAATAACAACTTTGATTTTTAAATCTTCTTTTTATTAACTTCTATATTTTACTTATCAAAATAAGTGATTTCATATTTATAAACAGCATTTATAAATTCCAATTTTATTTATAAAAACTTCAATCCCAAATCAATTTCGATATTGATTTCAAAATTTATTTTCAACTTTGAATAAAATTTCCATAATGATTTCTCAAAATTTCATTTCCAAATATTAAATCAATTATAGATTGATTTCTAATTTTTAACTACTAAGTGAATTCCTTATTTTTTTCTCAAATTATTCAATATTCTGTTTTTAAATGGATTCTTTAAATTGAACTCATTTTACATTGATTTCCCAAATCATTTCAATTTACCAATTAAATTTCTAATTGGATTTCCAACTTATCTCCTTTTAAATAAATTCCTTTTTACGAAATCCATTTATTTACATTTCCACTTGATTCTGGAATTAATTCGATAAGGTTATAAAAATTAACTTTTTATATTTTAAAATTCCTTTCTTCAAAGTTTATTCAATTTCTAAAATTGATTCACTTAGAAATTTCTACTTAAATTTCAAAAACTCAACTTCGTTTATCTTCGGAATCCAATGATATCAAACATCCATTCAGCTAAATTTTAGCTTTCAAAACAATTTCCAGACATCAATTCAATAACATCAATAATCATTCACAGATTATCACATCACAGTAGAAATAAATTCAATCAATGTGAGGGGTCCAGTTGGATCCCTCCAACCTGTTTCCCTGCATCCAAAGACGTTAGCACAATACCAATTCCGCTCTAGTACGGAATTATCGCGGTATATGGGTTTTATAAAAATCCGCTTACTAACGGCGCAATAGGGTCTCATCCGCTATACGAGGCGGGAATCAATCAATCTAATATATACATATGCCAATATGTATATACTGCTATATATATAGATATATCCTATCATATCTAATAGCACATTCAAACAAATCAATCAATACTGCAATTCAATCATAAATCTGAGTGAGAAGATCTCACCTTAGCTTTTAATTTGCCATCCCATTTCCATTTTGATCATTTCTTCATTGTATTCGACCTTGTATAAACAATTATACAATTTTCATTAATATTTGAATTAATCGAACTATTAAATTTTTATTTTACAATTTATAAGTTCACCGGTGATTTTATTTTGACAAATAAATTTTTAATTTCAAACAATTAAACCTTAAACCAATTTCTTAATTTCTAATCAAGATGTTAAAAATTTAATATCTAACTTACTGTAAAAATCAAACTGGTTTCACATGTTATCTTCCAAAAATCCTATATATATATATATGTGTGTTATTACTGTTTACTGTTTATCTTCATACAATAAAATATGTGTTCGTGTTTATATTTTATATCCTGGTTTTCCTATATACATATTTAAATAAAAACAGGTATGTGTATCTATCTTTAAATTACATTCTTCCCTCACAGTTATCTATACATATATAATGACATTTGTTATTAATCAAATTCAAATGAACTAAGGTTTCCTGTTTTATGAACCTTTCTACAAAAATCGAATTTAAATTTAAATGAATAACTGGTATACCTTACTGCTGAAATACTTTCCTCTGAATCTTAATATATTCATATAAGTATTTTAACTTCATTGATGAATCAATACTTCAAAAAAAATGCTAAATACCTCACAGCATGACGCTGCCATCATCCAGACCTCTGCCATCGTACGCGAGCCTTCCACACCCGACGCACTCCTCCTCGTGCGCTCGATTCAGGACGGAGTCGCGATAGACCCCACCTCCTCCTTGCTTCAGACCTTGACTACTCCTCCGTCGAACCCTCCAATGCCACGCATCCCACCGCGACCCCTCGCGAACGAGTCGCGACTCGCTTCCGTGATCCCCCTTCGATCGAGATCGCGTATTCCAAAACAATCGCAACTCGTGACACTTCGATCTCCGCCTGGCTTTAGCTGACTGGAATCGCGAATTCAAACCACGCGCGCAGTCGACTGGGAACGACTCAAATCAGGGTTCGATTTCGATCTTAGAAGTGGAACGAAATGATTTCGCAGGCCATCTATCTTGATTTTACTGAGGGGAGGGAAAAAAAAGAACAAAGGCATTCCTGAGTTTGGCCATTAAAATTTTTTCGAGAATTTATGATGATAGAAGGAGGGATTTGAAATGGTTAAAGGAAGCGGCTATTATTAAATGAAGAACGACGTGATTTTGCAGAGAAAAAGATCGTGCTTGCCTGATTCCTTCGTGATTCTCGGCATAAATTTAGGCGTGGTGGAAGGAAAGATAACGTGCTGATGTTTACTAATTTAAAATTTTAAATTTAAATTGGACCTGATTAAATTGCAACGCGTTTACTAACCGTACGGTCACATAACAGCACTAATAAATACGAAAATTGAAATCCGACAATAATTCAATATTACGGACCCAATGAAACTGGTTTCATCGAATTCCGAGACTGTGCCTCGGATGGCTATTTTTTAAATATCGGTTGAACGATATAATTTTCAAAGCTGAACAAAACAGTTTGAAATTTCCTTCTGAAGCTTCTATTACCTTCAATATCATCAATATAAATTTTAAAAGCCTTTGAAATATTTTTCTTCGGCTTATAATTGAAGATATAAATTTTTATTCAACTCTCAATATATTAAATTTTATACTTTAATCGTCAAATTCAAATGTATATCGGGGATTCAAACTAAATCATCGTTCAAATATTTAAAATTAATTAAATATTCTCAATTTAATTTGTTCAAAATTCTGGGTCGTTACAATAAACGCCAGGCGGCACGCTTCGTTTCGAGTTCGAAAAATTTGTAGATGAATAGTGTCGTCAACTTTTCTATAAAAGGCCACGTTTTTATTCCATTTTCAAACTAAAACCTAGGGTTTCATTTCTAACCTAGCCGCCACCTTCATCACGAACGACCAGGAAATCATTCCCTTCTTCCTCGTTTTTCTTCCAATCCGTAAATCAATTCGAGAAACTTCCTTCTGCAATATTGTAGAGCACATCATGATCTTTAAATCCAACGGCTACGATTGGATTTCACGTAACGGATCGACGTGGATCTCGATGCAAAGGCGGCATGTTCAATCGCGTTTTTCGAGAGAGATACACGACCGAGCTTAACAAGGCTCTGGCCGTACGTGCGGCGTGGGTAGGTGGAGACGGTGATGCTGGTTGATCGACCTGAAATCGTTCGTATAAGTCGCGAAAATTCAAAGAAGACGGTGACTGACATGGGTTTCTTCGATCGTGAGTTTGAACGTTGTGGGAAGAAGATAAAAGTCACGACCATGATCTTGCCTTCTGAAATCTACGGCCGTGATCAAAAGGTTTTAAAAAAAAGAAATTGTAAATTATTATATTTAAAATCCTATAAACTTTAAAACGTCATAACTTCTTCATACGAGGTCCGTTTCGCACGAAACAAATTGCATTGGTTCCGTATTGATGAGCAGTACATTTTAGAGCTAGTTTGGAGTTGATTGGAGCTAGTGTGAATTTTCGGTGAAATTAAACGCTCGTTTAATTTTATTCGGAATCAAAGTGAGTACAACTCACTCTTTCTGACTCACTGATATTTTTATATAAGTGAGAATAAATGTTATTTATGCTGATGGATGATAGTTTAATTTTGTAACAACCCGCATATTTATCAATTGTATATTTAAATATTTTATTTAAATATAACATCGTTCGTCGGATTATAGTCCGAAAAGCTACTTTCTGCAAACGGTTGAATTGGGACTCAAGACCACTTCCATTGAGTTCAAAATGTCGTTTGCGATCTGTTTGAGTATAAGCTTCGATATGTTTGGAGTAAGTCGAATTTTGCAACTTTTTCTATTGGGTTTTGGGTTTGGGTTCAGCCCACTAGCTAACTTAACACCCTAACTCAGCCCTCTCCTCTCCATTCACTCATTCCCACCCCTCAAACTTAAGCTAAAACTGAAAATGGGGTAATGGAAGAGGAATTAGAAATTCCAAGCCCTAATTTCTTCTTTCAAACTTGAATTCTTGCTCCAAAATCAAAGAGAAGCTATTGGTAGCCTCCTCTTCATCTTCTCCAACTCTTTCTCTCTTTAGTTTCAGAAATTCCTAAACTTAAACTTAGAAAATACTTGTTTTGATCTTAGATTGAAGCTTGTTGGGTTGAAGTGGAGATTGGTTGGTCTTCTCCTTGTAATTGAGCTCCTTCTTCCTTGTTTTTGGGTTAAAGGTGGGATTTTTGCACTCACATCTAAGCCATAGCTTTTATTGTTGTTGGGTCAGAATTCCTAACACCAATTCATGTTCATTTGTGTTCGGTTTGGATCGATTTGGTGAATTGTCCAATTTTTGGTTTTGGAATCCAATTTTTGTGAAAATCCAAACTTTGATGTTGAACACCTTAGCGGTGTGCTTCGGAGGGCTACATGAGGCTGGGTTGTCTCTTGACGTAAGTCCTTGGCCATAGTCGCTCGCTCGTCACTCCCGTTACATGTTTTTGCAATTGCCCCAATTGGGGCTAGACTGTTTCAGCCCAGGAAGCAGGTTCGGTCGACTGAACCAGTAGGTCCGTCGATTGAACCAGGGGGCAAAAAACGTTCTGCCCCTGTATCGGTCGACCGACCTCTGGGTTCAGTCCACCGACCTGGGTGGATAGGTATTCCTGTCCCTGTGTCAGTCGACCGACACTCTAGGTCAATCGACTGACCTGGAAATAAAATGTTTCCAAGCTCTGGGCCAGTCGACTGACCCACAGGTCCTGTGACATCCCGAAATTTCTGACAATATCAATTTAATAATGTGCATTTAAAATTAAATTGATTTGATGATATTTGTTAAATAATTTGAATTGATTTAATAATTCTTCTTTTAATAAATATTTAAATTGTGAATTTATCTTTTAAAAGCTAAATAAATTGTTTTCTATTTATAATGTATATAAATTGATATATATTGTAAATAGATGAGCTTTGTTGTAAATCTAATTAATAAGGCATATTTTATAATTCTAATACTTTGGTACTTTGGAAATTTTGGTTTAATCTAAAATATATAGTTTTAAAATGTTTAAGATAAATGTTTGATTGATTTAAATTATATCTTAGCTTAAGTTAAGATAAATTAAAAGGGTTGTTGTAAAATATGTTTAATAAATATGAGATATTAGTTCATTTAATAATAATAGGAAGTTATAATCCCCTTTATAAATTATTTAAGATTGACAAATTGTTATTTTCAAATAACATTATTAATGTATTGTTTTATATATAAATATAAATAGATTTTTAAATAGAAGTGTTATTTTCAAATTTAATTTGTGTTATATATGTATATATATGACCTTATTTTAAAATTGGATTTTTGAATTTATTTGAATTCAAAAGCCTTGAAATTAAAAGGGTAAATATTTAAAATGTTTTGGAATTTTAAAGGTATTGTATAAGCTTTGATTTGTACATATATATACACATAGCTTTATTTTATTTTCCCTAAAGAGTAATTCATAAAAATAAACACCTATGTTAGAAATAAAATTTAGTATTTAAGTTAGTAGTAGAAATAGATATATATTAAGTAAAATACATTGGATAAATTCTTTCATCTTGTTAAACATAGAAACCTACTTATATTTTAAGTCATAACACTAAAACAAAGCATAAATGAACACTTAGTTAATTTTGGGAAATGCATTTTAGATCCTAGGCTGTAGGACATAAGCATAAGAAGGGGGAAACATATATTCTTGTTGCTTAGCAAAACAATTATGTACACTTGAAAGAAAAGTAAAAATGTAAAATATCTTTGTATACAAAATGATCCCTAAGTACCATACGAAATTTAAAATAAAGGATAGGTATGTAGAAATGGAGACAAGCATTTAATGTGAACATCTTTAGTACACAAGCATATATCATTTCAGCCTCCCAATGTTAAAAATCTCTGACCAAAACTTAATATAATCTTGTACAAACAAATAAAATAAACAACCTGTAACTCTCTTTTTATATCAACCTGTCTCATTCTCTTTTCGTTGATTAAGAAGAAAACTTAGCATTCTAGTAAAGTAAATACATTAACAAATGAAGTTTTAGTTCTACTCAACAAAACATGGAGATTTAACAAGTTCCAGTTGCAACTTTCAAAAGCATTACCAGTTTTCAAAATACAAAGCTGTTTTCAAAATAAAAGGGGCTCTGTTCTTCCTTTCTAAATCTAGTGAGTAACATCACACTTTTGAAAGCTTTAATTTGATTTTGGTTGCATGTTAAGTTCTGGAATGTTTGTTTTCTTTGTGAATATATTTGTATGGTGAATCTCTGCATATATATGGATGTGTTGATATGTGTATATGCTTATTTCCCTGTATCACCTCTGTTACTAGTTTTTCAAGCTAAAGACTTATTCAAAAACCAGTATCTCTTGATCCAATCTATGTTTGGATTTAAATATTAAACAAAACTTGTTTGTTTGATCCTAGAGTAGGTTTAAAAATTTAATAAAGTTATATAAAATTGAAATGGTTCTGGAAATCCAAAAAGACAGTAATACTTGAGTTTTGTCAAATTTTCAAACATGTTAATTTAACAATTCAATAGTATAAACTGAAACTTTATGCCAAATACTGATTTTTAAAACAGAAATCACATTTTTTAGTAAGGGTTTGAAAGTGAATTTCTGGGTTGACCAGAATTTGAGATTTTGGGAATCATTGATGATCCCAGTGATTGGAGAGGTTGAGTTTCTCTCTGATGGTAGTGGAATGTCTAGAGAGTTAGGCAAAAATGGCACGTGGATGGTTAGAGATAGGTGGCGACAGTGGTTGCTCATTTTAGTTTCTAGACCTAGTTTTCTAGTCGTCGGAATTTTGATGCTTCTCGATTCCTCTGGTGCATCGAGTGTCGTAAGGTTTTGGGAATTGGAAGAGGGGATGTAGGCGAAGGTTTGGTCGGAGTCGCTGGTGCTCTGATGTTCGGAGATGAATTGACGAGGCGTTGTTCCAGGTTTCGATGAAAGTTCCAGTTTTGGGTTCGACTGCTCGAATTTGACTTTCGAGTTGAACTGTTGTTCCGATGGTCGTGATCGAGTGAGTGGGTGGTCGTTGATGTGGGGGAGGCCTGGAGGGTGGTCGGAGATGACCAGAGCCACAGTGCATGTGCACCGTGCACTTTTGAGTTTTGGTGAACTGGGTTTGACAGGAGAGTGCACTCGGGTTTTACTCGAGTTTTTCTAGTGATTTACTCGAAGTAGAGAAGGAATGACTCGAAGAATTTTTGTTCTATTCGAGTATATGGTGGTTCCAGGCTTTTGTAAACAAGTAAAGCCTGACAGTGATTTGAGTTTAAATAATTCAAATGAAATTAATTTATGTAGTAGATTTCTACAAGTTTAAATCTAGTTTGAAGTGTGGATTCAAATTTATTTTGAATCCTAATCTGGAATGAAATAAAAGTTTAAAAATATTTAAAAGAGGGTTTTCAGGATTTAAAAACAAGCTTGGCAGTTTTCATGATTTTAGAATTTAATATAAAATCTGAATAGAATTTAAAACTAAGTTTAAATTAGAATTTTAAATCTGAATTCAAATTGAATTTGAATCTTAGGTTTGAAAATAAAATAAAGTTTATACCTTTAAAATTATGTAAATAAGTATAAAGGTTAAAGTATACTCTAATGATTTAAATTTAAAAGGGAATTTAGTTTAAAATCTTTAAATTAGAATTTAATGATTTGGATTCAATAAATTATTAAGTCAATTAAAATGGACTGATAAATTTAATTAATAACTGGATTAATTAAGTAATTATGAGTTTAAACCAATTAATTAAGGTTTAAGTTAATTATTATTTAGGAAAAATTAATTTGGAGTTAAAGATCATTAATTTGATAAGATTAGATTTTGAATTAATGATTAAATGTTAATTAATCAAGTAATTAAAGGTTAATTAAGTTACAGTTAAAAACTTAAATTTATTAAATGATTAGTGGTTAATTAATATGTGGTTAAGGATAAATTAAATTGTAATTAATATTGATTAATTAAGTTTAATTTCTTAAGAAAAGAAATTAAGAATTGTAATAGTTAATGAAGGTCATTAACTTAAGACTATTAAATAATTAATATATTAATGTGATTAATTTTAATAATTAGATAAATTAACTAAAGATTAACATTTGTGAAAATGTTTAAGTGTAATTACTTAATGGAAGTAATTAAGGAATTTATTACTTAATATAATTAATTGAGTTTAATTTGATTTGTTTAAGTTAATTAATTAAGTTTAATTAATTTAAATTAATCATTGGATGATTTGATAAGTATAATTACTTAAATGTAATTAATGAAGTGTAATTATTTACTGAAGCAATTAATGGTAATTACTATATGTAATTGGTTGAAGATGATTTGAGTATGATAGTAATTTGGATTAAATTACTTGGTGAAATTAATCAAGGGATTAATTTAGAAAATTAATTAGGGAATAATTAATTTATTAAGTGAAGTAATTAAGGGTAGTTAATTAGTGAATGGGATTAATCAAGACTGATTAATAATTGTGGTTTAATTAAGATAAATTACTTAATGTAATTAATTTGAATGAAATAATTAAATCAAAAATAGGCATCATTAAATTATATAATTAATAATGTAATTAAGGATTGATTCATTAAAACTAATTAATCAGTAATAAGTGAATTTGAGTAATTGATTAATGTAATTAATTAAGGATTAATGTAATTAATTATAGTTAATTAATTAATGAAGTAATTAAAGATTAATTACTGTATTTGATTATGGATAATTAATTTGTGAAATTAATTAAAGGATAATTACTTGAATGTAATTAAAGGTCAGTTAATCAAAGATGATTAATTAAGAAGGAAATTTGAGAATGACTAATTAATTGATTTGTAATTAATTAGTGGTTATGTAAGCAGGATTTATAATGATGAAGTAATTAATTTAATTTACTTTAAATTAATTAGAGATAAGTGATTAATTTAATTCATTTTAAATTAATTATAAATGGTGTGATTATTAATCCTTGTTTATATCTGAATTGGATGATATCTATTGGATGATATGTTGTGATATTCTGTGATGTGATATTGGATATATCTGTGATAAATGTGTGATATTTATCTGTGTTAAATGTTGTGTGAATTCAAAGTATTGAATTGAATTGAAATGAATTGTTTTAACTTTAAAACAACTTGGCCTTAAAAGATACAGTTTGGATTTCGATGAGACCGGGATCGGGTTTCCAGATTTGGATATCCAAAAACCACATCGATCCAAATTAACGATAGGTCGTGAATCTCAAGTGAAGATGAAGATTCAGAGTGCAAGGGTTATTGTCGTTAACTCTGAGGATGATTCCAAAATGAGTGTAACGAGATAATGCCTTCGGTTTCGTTCGAACCCGGAACGAACTTGTATGGATTGAATACTTTCAGAACATCGTCAAGTGGACGATGAGCATTCTAAGAGATGTGTTCTCTAAAGGTAATCGTAGCCTCAAGCCTCATCAACCGGGAATGGCTAAAACAGGGGATGTGCAGCAAGGCTTCGTGGGTCGCACCCACTTGAGAGCGAGATTTTCCCCTGTCTAGATGTCCCTTTATATTCGGCTTAGTGGGCAGTTGATTCGCGACAACTGCTGGAGTTGTTTCGTTCGGGACTGTCTAGTAAGGGATGGTTCCGGCCTTGTGTTGCAGGGGACTTAAGGTGGGTCCTCGGTACGCTGATCTAGGCCAGGTACTGTGACGGGCAGTACCCCGGTAGCCCTGCCATTGTATGGAATCCAAAATCCAATAAGTGCCAACGGATTTGATTGTAAACCTAGTATGCTGGAATTTAATAGATGTAACAATTTCAGCTATGATTTTATTTACTTGAAAACCCTAGACCTATTATAATATCACTGAATTTCCTATCAAAGTTTTGGTTAGCGTAAGGGAAAAACTTTTCCATGTTTATGTGTGGGAAGTCTTACGTGATACCTTTTGTTTTCAAAGGATTTTCAAAGTTAAGCAACTTTAACCTGTTACTCATACCAGACCCATGTCTGACCCGGAGTTTATTTCTGTTTTTCTTAAACTCTCGGGTACACAAATTTTTACGAGTAGGCAAGGGATTCAGGTTAGCTTTGACGAATTATGGAGGAGCAATGGAGCAGGAGGCTTCAACGTTATAGATATGTATAGTGTTCCGCTGTGTTGGTATCTCTGTGTTGTCTTTGTGTTATATTGAGTTGTATCGAGTTGTATTAACTAGACAGGTGTTTAAACTGTCTAGTATGTGTTGTATTATCTGTGTAACTCTGATGTATATGATACTATGTAATCTCTTATGTGATATATTATATTTCATTCGTTCCGCTGTTGAGATTCTGATGTTGTTTTCTACTTTCTTCTTTATCTTTTCTATTTCTCACCCTTTCTTTCTTAAAGATGATGCAACTTTCTGGTAGAAGAAAGTTGGGTCGTCACACTTGGTATCAAAGCGATAGGTTGAGCGAATACCTAAGCTCTGGAGTGGTATCTTTCTTGAGAGAGCGTACTTGTAATATTTATATATATACATATATATTTATTTCTACCTATCTGTTTGGTTACCTGTTCGGGTTTTCCAATATAAGATATAAAGGTAGATAGGGTAGTGGTGTGTGTAGCACGACTACCAATGGTTGGAGTTTGTGAGGTTGGAAGTGTATCTACCGAGACAATAGACCCAATACCGTCTCGAGTGAATTTTTGTTGTGGTGTAAGGATTTCACCAATTTCTGGAGGAAATCTGTAGGATTCAGAGTCCATTTTTGAAGTGCAAATCTGGATGAGTAGAATTTGGATTCTGATAGTTGTGCAGAAGCTAGTGGTGGTATCTTGATACCTCAGGAATTAGTAGCTGTGTGATGAGACACAGTGACTATGGATGTCTCCGAAGATTTTTCTTTGGAACAAGCTTAAGGAAGAGTGTTTGCATCGGTATAGAGGCTGAGTTCAGCTAGGTGTTTGTGTTTGGCTTTGAGGCCTGAGTTTCTCGAGGAGATTGGATTAGGAAATCTTTGGCATTGGTGGCAGCATCGCAGTTCAGATTGTTCTGTGACCAGGCAAGGAGGTTATTTGTCAGCAGTTTTCTAGAAGTGAAGTTCAGAAGCAGCAGAGTGGATCCATTTTCTTTGATGGATTGGCTAGATAAGCATAGGCTGTTCTGATTGGTAAAGAGGGAACAGTTTTCTTTGGATATTGGATTGGGTTGATCGCAAAAGTGACTAGCGATAGTTGAGTGTTCTCTTGGTTTGTCAGAGATCTTTCGGGATTTTTGAGTTATCTCTTTATGGATTTGTTGAACCATATTTTTGGGATGTGTTGTCCAGTTTGTGCTCGTGTGTATCATCAGCATTTTCATCTACTCTCAGATCAGAGTTGTGCAGCGGAAGCATTTTGGGAGTGCATCTGTTTTTCTTTTCCGGATAGGAGAAGTTGTTTTCTACTGATGATAGTAGAGGCTGTGTTCTTGATTGTGAGTGGATTTTTTGATGAGTTGTTTCTAAGGCATCAGCGAAGGTTGAGCCGATCAGTAGAGATGAAGGCAGCCTTGGATAGTTAGATGAGTTTCGTGGATAAGAGACGGAGGAATTTGGATTTCGAAGTCTGGATTTGGTTTTGAGTAAGTTTTCTCCGATCAAAGGAGCTGTATAATTTGGTAAGATTGGGAAGCTAGCTATGAGGTATCTTGGATTTTCTCTTGTTCTGGTGAGGATAAGTGTTGGTCTTCTGGATTGAATGTCAGTTTGGATAACTGGGATTCGTTGTGTTTCACGTATCTCTGAGGGAGTATGTGTAAGATCTATCTCTGGTTTTCGAACCAGCAGTTCTAGAGGGTTTGGTTGTTAAGTCAGACTTGTCTGTAGTCTGATACCTTGTTTAGTTTTGTAGATCTAGATGAGTAGGAGCTTTGTAGCTTAGTAGTGTAGTTCTGTTGGATTTTGTAGAGCGAGTATCCCGGTGTTTATACCTGGGAAACTCTAGATAGTCCTATCCTGATTTTGTCTGGATAGTTAGATTTGTTTGATTGAATGAGTTAGTTGTTATGGTTGTTAGCATATGATAACATATGCTTGTATTTTTAAAATTTAATCCTTAATTAGATTATTAAATTACCTTTGTTTTACATATCGGGGACGAAATTCTTTTAAGGAGGGAGGAATGTGACATCCCGGAATTTCTGACAATATCAATTTCATAATCTGCATTTAAAATTAAATTGATTTGATGATATTTGTTAATTAAATTTGAATTGATTCAATAATTATTCTTTTAATAAACATTTAAATTGTGAATTTATCTTTTAAAAGCTAAATAAATTGTTTTATATTTATAATGTATATAAATTTATATATATTGTAAATATATGAGCTTTGTTGTAAATCTAATTAATAAGGCATATTTTATAATTCTAATACTTTAGTAATTTGGAAATTTTGGTTTAATTTAAAGTATATAGTTTTAAAATGTTTAAGATAAATGTTTAATTGATTTAAATTATACCTTAGCTTAAGTTAAGATAAATTAAAAGGGTTGTTGTAAAATATGTTTAATAAATATGAGATATTAGTTCATTTAATAATAATAGGAAGTTATAATCCCTTTTATAAATTATTTAAGATTAACAAATTGTTATTTTCAAATAACATTATTAATGTATTGTTTTATATATAAATATAAATATATTTTTAAATAGAAGTGTTATTTTCAAATTTAATATGTGTTATATATGTTTGTGTGTATATATATATATATGACTTGATTTTAAAATTGGATTTTTGAATTTATTTGAATTCAAAAGCCTTGAAATTAAAAGGGTAAATATTTAAAATGTTTTGGATTTTTAAAGATATTGTATAAGGTTTGATTTGTACATATATATACACATAGCTTTATTTTATTTTCCCTAAAGAGTAATTCATAAAAATAAACACCTATGTTTGAAATAAAATTTAGTATTTAAGTTAGTAGTAGAAATAGATATATATTAAGTAAAATACATTGGATAAATTCTTTCATCTTGTTAAACATAGAAACCTACTTATATTTCAAGTCATAACACTAAAACAAAGCATAAATGAACACTTAGTTAATTCTGGGATATGCATTTTAGATCCTAGGTTGTAGGACATAAGCATAAGAATGGGGAAACATAAGTTCTTATTGCTCAGTAAAACAATTATGTACACTTGAAAGAATAAATTAAAAATGTAAAATATCTTTGTATACAAAATGATCCCTAAGTACCAGACGAAATTTAAAATAAAGGATAGGTATGTAGAAATGGAGACAAGCATTTAATGTGAACATCTCTAGTACACAAGCATATATCATTTCAGCCTCCCAATGTTAAAAATCTCTGACCAAAACTTAATATAATCTTGTACAAACAAATAAAATAAACAACCTGTAACTCTCTTTTTATATCAAACTATCTCATTCTCTTTTCGTTGATTAAGAAGAAAACTTAGCATTCTAGTAAAGTAAATACATTAACAAATGAAGCTTCAGTTCTACTCAACAAAACATGGAGATTTAACAAGTTCCAGTTGCAACTTTCAAAAGCATTACCAGTTTTCAAAATATAAAGCTGTTTTCAAAATAAAAGGGGCTCTGTTCTTCCTTTCTAAATCTGGTGAGTAACATCACACTTTTGAAAGCTTTAATTTGATTTTGGTTGCATGTTAAGTTCTGGAATGTTTGTTTTCTTTGTGAATATATTTGTATGGTGAATCTCTGCATATATATGGATGTGTTGATATGTGTATATGCTTATTTCCCTGTATCACCTCTGTTACTAGTTTTTCAAGCTAAAGACTTATTCAAAAACCAGTATCTCTTGATCCAATCTATGTTTTGATTTAAGTATTAAACAAAACTTTTTTGTTTGATCCTAGAGTAGGTTTAAATTTTTTAATAAAGTTATATAAAATTGAAATGGTTCTGGAAATCCAAAAAGACAGTAATACTTGAGTTTTGTCAAAATTTCAAACATGTTAATTTAACAATTCAGTAGTATAAACTGAATCTTTATGCCAAATACTGATTTTTAAAACAGAAATCACATTTTTTAGTAAGGGTTTGAAAGTGCATTTCTGGGTTGACTAGAATTTGAGTTTTTGGGAATCACTGGTGATCCCAGTGATTGGAGAGGTTGAGTTTCTCTCTGATGGTAGTGGAATGTCTGGAGAGTTAGGCAAAAATGGCAGGTGGATGGTTAGAGATAGGTGGAGACAGTGGTTGCTCATTTTAGTTTCTAGACCTAGTTTTCTGGTGGTTGGAATTTTGATGCTTCTCGATTCCTCTGGTGCATCGAGTGTCGTAGGGTTTTGGGAATTGGAAGAGGGGATGTAGGCGAAGGTTTGGCCGGAGTTGCTGGTGCTCTGATGGTCGGAGATGAATTGACGAGGTGTTGTTCCAGGTTTCGATGATAGTTCCAGTTTTGGGTTCGACTGCTCGAATTCGACTTTCGAGTTGAACTGTTGTTCTGATGGTCGTGATCGAGTGAGTGGGTGGTCGTTGATGTGGGGAAGGCCTGGAGGGTGGTCCGAGATGACCAGAAGTAACATTCCCCCTTTTGACCGCCTCCAGTCGGTGATTAAACCAACTAGAAACGTTCAAAAAGACGAATTGTTATTTAGTTTATAAGGTTTAAACAGAATCAGCCACAGAAACACAGAATAATAACAATGAATTAAAAACAAATGAAAATTTATTTCATTACTGTAAATCTTTTTATATACATCAGAGTTTACACAATTTAATACAGATACAGCGGAATATCTTAAAATACAATTTTCTGAAACTAAAGTGATTCTTTACTCTCTCTCTAACTTCGCTGCTCGAAAATCTTCAAGCTGTAAAATACTCGGTCTGACCCGAGTATTATATTCAAAAGAAAATAATACACAGGTCAGTCTAATTCAAACCAGTTTATTAGTGCATATAGGCAGTAATAATTTAAATAGACGACAGTCACAATAATTCCCGTCTATCCGATCCTTTTAACAAAGAAATCGGATAACGAAAATTTTAACACTAAACAGTGTTTGACAATAAATCAGCAGATTTAAATCATCAACAGAGATAAATAAACAATTTATCAATCGACTAAATCAATTTAAAACAATTGAAATTGTCACTTTAAACCCATCAAGACTCGATTGGCTACCGTACACGCACGCGTGTACGGCCTCGCCAATACGTCATAAAAGATCAATGCATCACGACGCAAAGAAATATCAATTCAAAACTGTCGATTTTTGGGTGGCTGCAGTGCACACGCACATACATGTGCACTGCCTCGCCACACAATAATGGTAGTGAAATACAAACCAAAAGAGTGGCATAAACAAAGATATAACATGTATGCACTGTAAAACTTATCGGTGCAAGCTCTAAAAATATCTATATGAAGATTTCACTGCAACTGGTCGGGAAGTGCAGCAGTTTAACATGGCGATCGACTGAGACAAGTACAACTCTCCTAAATGTACTTGAATACTTACAACAAAAGGGTACAAATACAACATGCAGTTATATACAATGGCATAGGACCAGAGCCATGCAAGTGAGACCACACAACCAAGAATTTACAGTGCACTAAGTGGCAGCAGTATGAAGCTCCAACCAAAGTAAATATGAGATATGTACACAAGTAAATGTACATAACAACTACACATGACAAAATGAATCAAAGGTAAGAAAAGAAACGTCACAGGTATGTGCAGGTCTGAAACCACAAGGACAGTGATAGCATTTTCATGCAATACTAGATAAAAGTGAACGATGTGCAGGGCAACAACTTCAAGTGGACTAATGCACAATGAAGTATAACCTCAGAACCAAATGCAAATGATAATACAATATGTCTGTTTCTAACATATGACCAAATGCAATTGCAATAAGGACCTGACAGTACACAAGTGATACTGTCTCGAGGCAATTTGTCTCAAACAACACTGGGCAGTGCCATCAGAGATGAACACTTCCTATATGCAAACCCGATTTGTGTGATAACAAATATTTACTCCACCAAGTCAAGTGGAATTTACAAAATGTACTTACAACTGAAACCAAATACAAAAATCTAATGCAGACACATATAAGTGCACCTGTGTACATGTTAGAAATGCTCACAAAAAAAAATGAAATGGTTATAAATAACCATATATGAACATTGCAACAACTCAAGACAGTTGCACCAGCCTCTACAAAATCAAAATGTGCAAATATAACTATGTTCAAATGAAACTGGACAGGGCGACTTTGAAAAGTATCTGATTCCAGTACATCAACATGAAACCAGAGAGAGTGAAGTCAGAAACCAAGAAATGCAGTATCAATCAAGGCTGAAGCCATCAAAAATATCACATAATCAAAGTAATCGAAGTCGACTAAACAGTTTCAAATCAAGGCCGAGACAAATTCAAGCAAAGGTTCAAGTTATAAAAATACAAAACTATTTGCAAACTGAATCTGGCCAGAAGTTCTAGACAGTGAACTGAAGTGTAGACATGAGTGTGCTCGTGACAACTAGACTCAAGTATGCTCAAATCCAAATGTATCAAGTTAGAACAAATCCAAGGTCAATACAGTAATCGAACAAATATCAAAACCACAATGAAACTGCATTTACACCCATGAATAACTGCAATGTAATTAAGGGATGCCGAAGTCAAGTGCTATAGGTTACTGCATATCAATTATGCGAACCAGTTATGCACATAGAATCTCAACTCAAGGCCGAGACATAAGGAAGCCAGCTCCATCAAGATTCAAAAGCAACAAGTAAAAATGAGGCATCACAGTGCATATATCATGTATACGAAGACTCAAATCAGTGCACCTCAAAAAGGAAATGCACCAGTGAAACTACTTAGAAATGAACTAGTGCCAACTTGAACAAGTGACTACAGATAAGTTGATAACCCATATATATATACATACAAGAATGTATATATATATATATATACATACAAGAATGTATATATATATATATATATATTTAGATATATGCCCGAAAATCCAAAGGACAAGGTCGCTATAAATGAAAACCTATGGGCCAGTGAACATGTGCAGCTTAATGTAACTGAGGCAACAACGAAAAAAAAAAATTTAGGCAACAGGGCAACATCAAGTGATGCAACATCACAAAAAATCAAAGCTTCCGGTCATTACAAAGTATCACCCAAAACAAATCGAATAGCCGAGATAAATCAACATCGAAAAAATCCAGTCAAGCCGTGGTAACCACAAAATCAAGACCGAAGTCAATATAAATTCAATTTCCAGGTATTTGAAACGAGTGAACCAGTAAATCGTTTCACAACAAAACTGTTTTGCAAATCAAAGTGGCCGAGATAAAATCATCTATACTAAAACAAAACGAATGGCCAAAGACAACGAAAACAAGCAAGCAAACGAACCCGAACAGTTCGAATAAGATGTGAGTGAGGAATGTCACTCACCTGTTGTCGACGAATCGGAGCTGAAGTCACCAAAATTGCCAGGAAATCGAAGATCGCCGAAGCCCTAGATTTCGAAAGCCCTAATTGCTGACGAGGAACGAACGAGAAGACGCACGAGTTTGAAGACGAATGAACACGAGGACGAGCGAACGAAATTCTTTCCTTTAGGCCGCCATTTATTTTCGTTTGTTACGATTTTTTTTTTCGTCTGATGAAATTTGTGAAGAGAAGGAGAGGGGTTCGTGGTTTTTACAGAGATGGGGTAAAACGTGGGGACGTGGGTTTGCAGAAGAAAGGGGGTAAGGGTATGGGCCGGTGTGCTTTTCTTTTGTACTAAAGGTATGGTAATTTTTTTCTTTTAAAAATCTAAATTGTTTTGTCTAGATATTTTCTTTAATTTGTTTTGTTTAAATTTGTTGTTAAAATTTTACTAGGTGTATTTATTCATTTCGTACAAATAAAATTTAATAAGAGAATTCCAATCGATTTAAAATTTAAATAAAATTTAACAACCATTTTACATTGCCAATTGACGAAGATTTTATCGTTATAAAAATTCCAACAACAAACAGAAATTTAACCGTCAACATAGATCGTTTATTGATGATTAAAATTTTGGGCAAAACCCCAGTTGTTACAGAAATTCGAATTGAATCCGATTAAATCGTCTACGCGTTTATACGCCGTATGTTCACAAAACAATTCCGATAAATATGAAAATTGAAATCTAGTAATAATTCAATATTACGGACCCAATGAAACTGGTTTCGTCCAATTCCGAGACTGTGCCTCGGAAGGCTATTTTTAAATTCAACTTAAACGATAATATTTCAAAACTGAACAAATCGCTTTCAAATTCAATTCTGAAGCTTCTATTACCTTCAGTATTATCAATATGAATTTTCTAAGCCTTTAAATTATTTTTAACCGGCTTAAAATTGAAGATTCAAATTTTATTCAACTTTCAATAGATTAAATTCAAAAATTAAATCGCCAATTCATTCTGATAATTTGAAATTCAAGTCAAATCATCGTTCAAATATTTAAAATTAATTAAATATTTTCAATTTAAATTGTTCAAAATTCAGGGTCGTTACAAACTCCCCTCCTTAAAAACTTTTCGTCCACGATAAGGAAAGGTTGTTAAAATTTTCATAGATATTTATACTCTAGTCAATTTTTACTAAACTTAAAACTTATTACAAATAAATGAATATAGGATTCATTCCATTTGTTTAATCTCACTAGTTTTGTTTATCTTCTCTTTTGTTCAATGATTTTCTAAAATCATTGATTTCTAAAATCAAAACGCAAAAGTCTTTTGCTATATTTTTCGATTTATAAACTCAGATTCAAACTTAAAACCCATCGTGCTAGAGATTTATAAATTATCTCTTCCAAAGCTGTGGACTTTCAAAACATTACAAAAGATCTTCTTCCTTAATTTATTAGGTAGGAATTATGTAATTCTAATTTCAAACTATTGATTTGCCATTTAAAGTTTGAAAATACTTGCTAACTCGAAATTTAACAAGTCCATCTTCGTTCTCACAGACATTAGGCATACGCTGGCCAGGCGCAGGTCTAAAAATCTCCAAGTACTAAATATACTTGCTTCAATTCCCAGTGAAAATACTTTTAAAAATTCTTTTAAAAATGGATATGGAAAGCACGTTCCCCCATGGATTACAGTTCCACCCGGCGGTTACGCTACTATCCCAGTAGAGTCGCTTGTGGCTGTAGATTTCTCATCTCTTAAATTTCGCCATGGTTGTCGCCATAGATTGCAGTACACACGGCGGTTACGCTACTATCCCAGTAGAATCGCTCGTGTCTGTAGGCATCACGCCCCTCAAATTTCGCCTGGCATTAGATTGCAGTTTACCCGGCGGTTACGCCACTATCCCAGTGGAGTCGCTTGTAACTGTGGGCATCTCGCCCCTCAAATTACGCTAACATACATCATAATCAACATGATCCCATCACGAGGGATTCTAGTCCAAATGGACATTCCAACTTATGGAAAATTCTACGTAGCTACGAATTTCAAATGGACACTCTTCACGAGTTCCAATACCTTCTCCAATAATAAATGGAAGGTACTTTTCCATATCCTCAATTTAGAAAACATAATACTATACATATATAGTACTTCATTTCACATTTCGTACATATCATACTCATGTAAACCTACATAAGATTTCCATAACAATGTCTTTCTAAACTGACGGTTTCAATTCACCGCATTCATATATATATATGTTCTGAAAACTTACATATTCCATATTCATAACAAAATAGAGGATTTCAAAATTTTCCTCTAAGTCGATTTGGAAATTTAAGGTTATCTCAAACCTAATTCATATTCATAATTCCATTTATTATCGACTTTCACATTCAATTTGGATTTCACGCTTACATCGTCAATTCTCAACACATAATTGATGTCTATCGATATATAACCTCTGAGCTCGTACGTCTCAGAGAAGGGTGTTAAGCTAAGAGAATAAATTCTCCGCCACCAACAGATATATATTTAATAGAGATCAATTGCTATGTCATCAATTCACAATGTTAGACATACAATCCAAACCATCATCTGAAATTCGAAACTCAACTTATATTGTCTTTGATGTCGAAGTTAAACTCAATTTTAACTTAACGATTCAATCTTTTGAAAAATTTCAAATTGAACAAATTGTTCAAATTCTCATTTAACTTTTCAACTTCGACTTCAAAAATGAATTTCAAATCATTTATTCCTTACGGAATATATTCACAACATTTCATATTTGGAAAAACATTTCCATACTTATTTAAAAATAAGTAATTCACAAATCCATTTATTTTCAACATTTGAAAATATTCGATATACTTAAATCAAAATTAAGTATATATTTCATTCTTTAAGGAAATCATTCTTTTTCACATATTTATTTGAGTTAAAACGAATGTTACGTAAAACATCGTTACGACAACTCAAAATCACTAGTATAGGGATTCGAAATTTAGATAGATGTATAAATCCCAATACTATATAAAACATTTCCTTTCGGAAATCATTTACTATAACAATAGCCGTTATAGTCCATCATTTCCTTATATTCGAAAACGTCTATTTCAACAATGAATGTTGAAATCTATGGTTTCGATATTCAATGCCTTTGAAAATATCTTTTAAAACAATTAACTTCGTTTTAAAATATCACTTTCCCAAAAACATGTCCATTTTATTCAATAATATATTCACGGTCCAAAATTGTGAATATGCTACTTTTAACAAGCTATAAGAATTTACTTATCAAAATAAGTCATTTTCCGAATTTATAAACAACATTTATAAATTCCATTTCTATTTATAAAGACTTCAATTCATAAAAATTGCTTTATTAACTCATTCCTTTATAACTCAGTTTTATATCAGAATTTTAATTTACAAGTAAATTACTTATAAATTCTTTTATTTCGCAACTTCGATTCATTTTATAACTTCACATCTTAATTCTGTAATTTCCATTCACTTATGAAATCCATTAAATATTTCACTTTTAACACTTATACAATTCCAATATTTTATTAACACTTTCAAATCTTCAATATAGCCCGTTTATAATAATTCAAAATTTCCAATTTAAACTATTATATAATTTTATCAGTTTTCCATTTCCAAGACAATCTACTAGTTCTTTAATAAATCATTCATCGAATTGATTTTCAATTAAATCACATTTGATTCATTCACATTGGATTTTACTAACATTCATTCATATTCAATTAGTTCACATTCACTAATTTATATTCGAGTTAGTTTGCTTTCAATTCAAATCAAATTTGATTCTCTTTAAATTTACTTATCTTTCAATTTGAATTCAATTACTTAGCTTTCAATTCCCATTAATACAATTTCATTCACACGTAGTGAATTTCTATACAATCAACTAGCAAAACCAATGCACATTCAACTTAACCAAATTTATTTACTTTGCTTACATTCAATTTGGTTCAACACACTTAATTTCAATTGGTTTATATTCTAATTCAGATTGAATTCTTATACTCACCATATTCACAACTTCACTTTTACAATTAAAGTTGAATTTCCTTTATATAACTCAAATTCATATTCATTCTTCACTTTATCAATTCATTTTGATATCAAATTCAATTTGATTCACTATTACTTAAGCTATGTTTCATTTTATCTCTACTTGCATTTATTTTCACTATACAGCTTAAGTTTGGCTCAAATTTATTTGAAATTCTATTTCATTTAACTTTACTAAAGTCAAATTCATATCACATTCAAAATTCAAATTTTGTTTTACTTAACAAAACTGTTTAACCATTTTAACAATTGGTTTTACTTACACTTTCTCAATTTATAAGTTATTATTAATTTAAACTTCCCAATTCATATTATATAATCACTTATCTTTCAAGTTTAACTTTTCATCTCAAAAATTTATCAAATCCAGTTCAATTTATTTAACTTCCTTTAGTTAAATTTCAAATCCATATATTTATTAATGCTAACTCAATTCAATTTAACTTTTCTTAAGTTAAAAATCTTTATTTTCAAAACAATTTTATACTTCTTTAGATTTGAAAGACGTTCTCCTTTTTAAAAGTGTTTCTAGTAACTATTCATATTAAACATCATAAACTAAGCTTTGTGTAAACCAAAGCTCTGATACCACCTTGTAACATTCCCCCTTTTGACCGCCTCCAGTCGGTGATTAAACCAACTAGAAACGTTCAAAAAGACGAATTGTTATTTAGTTTATAAGGTTTAAACAGAATCAGCCACAAAAACACAGAATAATAACAATGAATTAAAAACAAATGAAAATTTATTTCATTACTGTAAATCTTTTTATATACATCAGAGTTTATACAATTTAATACAGATACAGCGGAATATCTTAAAATACAATTTTCTGAAACTAAAGTGATTCTTTACTCTCTCTCTAACTTCGCTGCTCGAAAATCTTCAAGCTGTAAAATACTCGGTCTGACCCGAGTATTATATTCAAAAGAAAATAATACACAGGTCAGTCTAATTCAAACCAGTTTATTAGTGCATATAGGCAGTAATAATTTAAATAGACGACAGTCACAATAATTCCCGTCTATCCGATCCTTTTAACAAAGAAATCGGATAACGAAAATTTTAACACTAAACAGTGTTTAACAATAAATCAGCAGATTTAAATCATCAACAGAGATAAATAAACAATTTATCAATCGACTAAATCAATTTAAAACAATTGAAATTGTCACTTTAAACCCATCAAGACTCGATTGGCTGCCGTACACGCACGCGTGTACGGCCTCGCCAATACGTCATAAAAGATCAATGCATCACGACGCAAAGAAATATCAATTCAAAACTGTCGATTTTTGGGTGGCTGCAGTGCACACGCACATACATGTGTACTGCCTCGCCACACAATAATGGTAGTGAAATACAAACCAAAAGAGTGGCATAAACAAAGATATAACATGTATGCACTGTAAAACTTATCGGTGCAAGCTCTAAAAATATCTATATGAAGATTTCACTGCAACTGGTCGGGAAGTGCAGCAGTTTAACATGGCGATCGACTGAGACAAGTACAGCTCTCCTAAATGTACTTGAATACTTACAACAAAAGGGTACAAATACAACATGCAGTTATATACAATGGCATAGGACCAGAGCCATGCAAGTGAGACCACACAACCAAGAATTTACAGTGCACTAAGTGGCAGCAGTATGAAGCTCCAACCAAAGTAAATATGAGATATGTACACAAGTAAATGTACATAACAACTACACATGACAAAATGAATCAAAGGTAAGAAAAGAAATGGCACAGGTATGTGCAGGTCTAAAACCACAAGGACAGTGATAGCATTTTCATGCAATACTAGATAAAAGTGAACGATGTGCAGGGCAACAACTTCAAGTGGATTAATGCACAATGAAGTATAACCTCAGAACCAAATGCAAATGATAATACAATATGTCTGTTTCTAACATATGACCAAATGCAATTGCAATAAGGACCTGACAGTACACAAGTGATACTGTCTCGAGGCAATTTGTCTCAAACAACACTGGGCAGTGCCATCAGAGATGAACACTTCCTATATGCAAACCCGATTTGTGTGATAACAAATATTTACTCCACCAAGTCAAGTGGAATTTACAAAATGTACTTACAACTGAAACCAAATACAAAAATCTAATGCAGACACATATAAGTGCACCTGTGTACATGTTAGAAATGCTCACAAAAAAAAATGAAATGGTTATAAATAACCATATATGAACATTGCAACAACTCAAGACAGTTGCACCAGCCTCTACAAAATCAAAATGTGCAAATATAACTATGTTCAAATGAAACTGGACAGGGCGACTTTGAAAAGTATCTGATTCCAGTACATCAACATGAAACCAGAGAGAGTGAAGTCAGAAACCAAGAAATGCAGTATCAATCAAGGCTGAAGCCATCAAAAATATCACATAATCAAAGTAATCGAAGTCGACTAAACAGTTTCAAATCAAGGCCGAGACAAATTCAAGCAAAGGTTCAAGTTATAAAAATACAAAACTATTTGCAAACTGAATCTGGCCAGAAGTTCTAGACAGTGAACTGAAGTGTAGACATGAGTGTGCTCGTGACAACTAGACTCAAGTATGCTCAAATCCAAATGTATCAAGTTAGAACAAATCCAAGGTCAATACAGTAATCGAACAAATATCAAAACCACAATGAAACTGCATTTACACCCATGAATAACTGCAATGTAATTAAGGGATGCCGAAGTCAAGTGCTATAGGTTACTGCATATCAATTATGCGAACCAGTTATGCACATAGAATCTCAACTCAAGGCCGAGACATAAGGAAGCCAGCTCCATCAAGATTCAAAAGCAACAAGTAAAAATGAGGCATCACAGTGCATATATCATGTATACGAAGACTCAAATCAGTGCACCTCAAAAAGGAAATGCACCAGTGAAACTACTTAGAAATGAACTAGTGCCAACTTGAACAAGTGACTACAGATAAGTTGATAACCCATATATATATACATACAAGAATGTATATATATATATTTAGATATATGCCCGAAAATCCAAAGGACAAGGTCGCTATAAATGAAAACCTATGGGCCAGTGAACATGTGCAGCTTAATGTAACTGAGGCAACAACGAAAAAAAAAAATTTAGGCAACAGGGCAACATCAAGTGATGCAACATCACAAAAAATCAAAGCTTCCGGTCATTACAAAGTATCACCCAAAACAAATCGAATAGCCGAGATAAATCAACATCGTAAAAATCCAGTCAAGCCGTGGTAACCACAAAATCAAGACCGAAGTCAATATAAATTCAATTTCCAGGTATTTGAAACGAGTGAACCAGTAAATCGTTTCACAACAAAACTGTTTTGCAAATCAAAGTGGCCGAGATAAAATCATCTATACTAAAACAAAACGAATGGCCAAAGACAACGAAAACAAGCAAGCAAACGAACCCGAACAGTTCGAATAAGATGTGAGTGAGGAATGTCACTCACCTGTTGTCGACGAATCGGAGCTGAAGTCACCAAAATTGCCAGGAAATCGAAGATCGCCGAAGCCCTAGATTTCGAAAGCCCTAATTGCTGACGAGGAACGAACGAGAAGACGTACGAGTTTGAAGACGAATGAACACGAGGACGAGCGAACGAAATTCTTTCCTTTAGGCCGCCATTTATTTTCGTTTGTTACGATTTTTTTTTTCATCTGATGAAATTTGTGAAGAGAAGGAGAGGGGTTTGTGGTTTTTACAGAGATGGGGTAAAACGTGGGGACGTGGGTTTGCAGAAGAAAGGGGGTAAGGGTATGGGCCGGTGTGCTTTTCTTTTGTACTAAAGGTATGGTAATTTTTTTCTTTTAAAAATCTAAATTGTTTTGTCTAGATATTTTCTTTAATTTGTTTTGTTTAAATTTGTTGTTAAAATTTTACTAGGTGTATTTATTCATTTCGTACAAATAAAATTTAATAAGAGAATTCCAATCGATTTAAAATTTAAATAAAATTTAACAACCATTTTACATTGCCAATTGACGAAGATTTTATCGTTATAAAAATTCCAACAACAAACAGAAATTTAACCGTCAACATAGATCGTTTATTGATGATTAAAATTTTGGGCAAAACCCCAGTTGTTATAGAAATTCGAATTGAATCCGATTAAATCGTCTACGCGTTTATACGCCGTATGTTCACAAAACAATTCTGATAAATATGAAAATTGAAATCTAGTAATAATTCAATATTACGGACCCAATGAAACTAGTTTCGTCAAATTCCGAGACTGTGCCTCGGAAGGCTATTTTTAAATTCAACTTAAACGATAATATTTCAAAACTGAACAAATCGCTTTCAAATTCAATTCTGAAGCTTCTATTACCTTCAGTATTATCAATATGAATTTTCTAAGCCTTTAAATTATTTTTAACCGGCTTAAAATTGAAGATTCAAATTTTATTCAACTTTCAATAGATTAAATTCAAAAATTAAATCGCCAATTCATTCTGATAATTTGAAATTCAAGTCAAATCATCGTTCAAATATTTAAAATTAATTAAATATTTTCAATTTAAATTGTTCAAAATTCAGGGTCGTTACACCAGAGCCACGGTGCATGTGCACCGTGCACTTTTGAGTTCTGGTGAACTGGATTTGACAGAAGAGTGCACTTGGGTTTTACTCGAGTTTTTCTAGTGATTTACTCGAAGTAGAGAAGGAATGACTCGAAAATTTTTTGTTCTATTCGAGTATATGGTGGTTCCAGGCTTTTGTAAAAAAGTAAAGCCCGACAGTGATTTGAGTTTAAATAATTCAAATAAAATTAATTTATGTAGTAGATTTCTACAAGTTTAAATCCAGTTTGAAGTGTGGATTCAAATTTATTTTGAATCCTAATCTGGAATGAAATAAAAGTTTAAAAATATTTAAAAGAGGGTTTTCAGGATTTAAAAACAAGCCTGGCAGTTTTCATGATTTTAGAATTTAATATAAATTCTGAATAGAATTTAAAACTAAGTTTAAATTAGAATTTTAAATCTGAATTCAAATTGAAT
Organism: Allium fistulosum; assembly: GCA_030737815.1. NCBI lineage: Eukaryota > Viridiplantae > Streptophyta > Magnoliopsida > Asparagales > Amaryllidaceae > Allium > Allium fistulosum. The sequence continues at coordinate 805,856,316 of CM060901.1, read as the reverse complement.
TTGAATCGTAGGTTTGAAAATAGAATAAAGTTTATAACTTTAAATGATGTAAATAAGTATAAAGGTTAAAGTATACTCTAATGATTTAAATTTAAAAGGGAATTTAGTTTAAAATCTTTAAATTAAAATTTAATGATTTGGATTCATTGAATTATTAAGTCAATTAAAATGGATTGATAAATTTAATTAATAACTGGATTAATTAAGTAATTATGAGTTTGAACCAATTAATTAAGGTTTAAGTTAATTATTATTTAGGAAAAATTAATTTAGAGTTAAAGATCATTAATTTGATAAGATTAGATTTTGAATTAATGATTAAATGTTAATTAATCAAGTAATTAAAGGTTAATTAATTTACCGTTAAAAACTTAAATTAATTAAATAATTAGTGGTTAATTAATAGGTGGTTAAGGATAAATTAAATTGTAATTAATATTGATTAATTAAGTTTAATTTCTTAAGAAAAGAAATTAAGAATTGTAATAGTTAATGAAGGTCATTAACTTAAGACTATTAAATAATTAATATATTAATGTGATTAATTTTAATAATTAGACAAATTAACTAAAGATTAACATTTGTGAAAATGTTTAAGTGTAATTACTTAATGGAAGTAATTAAGGAATTTATTACTTAATACAATTAATTGATTTTAATTTGATTTGTTTAAGTTAATTAATTAAGTTTAATTAATTTAAATTAATCATTGGATGATTTGATAAGTATAATTACTTAAATTTAATTAATGAAGTGTAATTATTTAGTGAAGTAATTAATGGTAATTACTATATGTAATTGGTTGAAGATGATTTGAGTATGATAGTAATTTGGATTAAATTACTTGGTGAAATTAATCAAGGGATTAATTTAGAAAATTAATTAGGGAATAATTAATTTATTAAGTGAAGTAATTAAGGGTAGTTAATTACTGAATGGGATTAATCAAGACTGATTAATAATTGTGGTTTAATTAAGATAAATTACTTAATGTAATTAATTTGAATGAAATAATTAAATCAAAAATAGGCATCATTAAATTATATAATTAATGATGTAATTAAGGATTGATTCATTAAACTAATTAATCAGTAATAAGTGATTTTGAGTAATTGATTAAGGTAATTAATTAAGGATTAATGTAATTAATTATAGTTAATTAATTAATGAAGTAATTAAAGATTAATTACTGTATTTGATTATGGATAATTAATTTGTGAAATTAATTAAAGGATAATTACTTGAATGTAATTAAAGGTCAGTTAATCAAAGATGATTAATTAAGAAGGAAATTTGAGAATGACTAATTAATTGATTTGTAATTAATTAGTGGTTATGTAAGCAGGATTTATAATGATGAAGTAATTAATTTAATTTACTTTAAATTAATTAGAGATAAGTGATTAATTTAATTCATTTTAAATTAATTATAAATGGTGTGATTATTAATCCTTGTTTATATCTGAATTGGATGATATGTTGTGATATTTTGTGATATGATATTGGATATATCTGTGATAAATGTGTGATATTTATCTGTGTTAAATGCCGTGTGAATTCAAAGTACTGAATTGAATTGAAATGAATTGTTTTAACTTTAAAACAACTTGGCCTTAAAAGATACGGTTTGCATTTTGATGAGACCGGGATCGGGTTTCCAGATTTGGATATCCGAAAACCACATCGATCCAAATTAACGATAGATCGTGAATCTCAAGTGAAGATGAAGATTCAGAGTGCAAGGGTTTTTGTCGTTAACTCTGAGGATGATTCCAAAATGAGTGTAACGAGATAATGCCTTCGGTTTCGTTCGAACCCGGAACGAACTCGTATGGATTGAATGCTTTCAGAACATCGTCAGGTGGACGATGAGCATTCTAAGAGATGTGTTCTCTAAAGGTAATCGTAGCCTCAAGCCTCATCAACCGGGAATGGCTAAAATAGGGGATGTGCAGCAAGGCTTCGTGGGTCGCACCCACTTGAGAGCAAGATTTTCCCCTGTCTATCCCTTTATATTCGGCTTAGTGGGCAGTTGATTCGCAACCACTGCTAGGGTTGTTTTGTTCGGGACTATCCAGTAAGGGATGGTTCCGGCCTTGTGTTGCAGGGGACTTAGGGTGGGTCCTCGGTATGCTGATCTAGGCTAGGTACTGTGACGGGCGGTACCCCGGTAGCCCTGCCATTGTATGGAATCCAAAATCCAATAAGTGCCAACGGATTTGATTGTAAACCTAGTATGCTGGAATTTAATAGATGTAACAATTTCAGCTATGATTTTATTTACTTGAAAACCCTAGACCTATTATAATATCACTGAATTTCCTATCAAAGTTTTGGTTAGCGTAAGGGAAAAACTTTTCCATGTTTATGTGTGGGAAGTCTTACGTGATGCCTTTTGTTTTCAAAGGATTTTCAAAGTTAAGCAACTTTAACCTGTTACTCATACCAGACCCATATCTGACCCGGAGTTTATTTCTGTTTTTCTTAAACTCTCGGGTACTCAAATTTTTACGAGTAGCCAAGGGATTCAGGTTAGCTTTGACGAATTGTGGAGGAGCAATGGAGCAGGAGGCTTCAACGTTATAGATATGTATAGTGTTACGTTGTGTTGGTATCTCTGTGTTGTCTCTGTGTTATATCGAGTTGTATCGAGTTGTATTAACTAGACAGTTGTTTATAACTGTCTAGTATGTGTTGTATTATCTGTGTAACTCTGATGTATATGATACTATGTAATCTCTTATGTGATATATTATACTTCATTCGTTCCGCTGTTGAGATTCTGATGTTGTTTTCTGCTTTCTTCTTTATCTTTTCTATTTCTAACCCCTTTCTTTCTTAAAGATGATGCAACTTTCTGGTAGAAGAAAGTTGGGTCGTCACAGGTCCAGTCGACTGACCTGCTTGTCTCTGCCCGGTTGGTTATTTGCTTTGGTTTCCAATTTCGATCGGTTCGTGTCGATCCAATCAGTTTTTATTGCATTCTTGACATTGATGATTCCTTTTTGACTTCGTACATGGGTTTTTATAAAATGATCTTTTTAAATTGTATTAAAAGCTCCTTTCTTCGATATAATCTCTATTTAAAACACACACTTTTGCACTCCGAGCGAAGAGGGAGGAGAATTAAATGATTAGATAAAACGCATGGAATGAACACGTGCGTTCATCTTTTTAGTTAATTCCCAATCTATTTGTTTGAACGTTTTGACCTTTGGGTTTGGTTTACCGATGAGATGAGGTAAACTTTGTACTGCTTTGAGTGTGAAATTGACTAACGGATAGTAAGCCTTTTAGTGCAAACGGGTGGTTATGGGACTCACGTTAACACTTTTTGGGTTCCTTTTCGGGAGTTTTTGACACATGCTGCCTTTGGGATAGTGTCTTCGGACTGTCTCCTTCTAGCTTGTTGCCTTTAATATCGCTTTTGGAGTTGGTCCTTTGCCCCAGCTTGAGAGATATTTGGGATTGTTGTTGCCCTATAGTATCGCTTTTGGAGTGGTTTCTTCACCACCGCTCGAGAGATATTAGGGTGTTGCTTTTTATAGCGCTTTCGGAGTGGTTCCTTCACCACCGCTTGAGAGATATTGGAGTGGTTTCTTCACCACCGCTCTACAGATATTGGAGTGGTTTCTTCACCACCGCTCAAGAGATATTTGGGTTTTTTGCAATTGGAATTTTCTGTTGTTTCTTTGATACGTATATTCCCTAGGTATCACCCTTCGGTGTTGGTCTTTTGAGCCACATGATTTATAGTGGGTACCTTGTGGAACTTGTATTACCTTCATTGGTATTTGTTAATTGCCTTTTTGGCTTACTTTGGGATATTGGTATCCTTTGTTTATTTGAGTTGCCGATGATATGAGGCTTGTTTTGTTATGATTCATCTTATGTTAGATGATTGAATTATCTCCTTTAGAGATATTTGTTATACTATATGATCTTGCAGGTTCATTATCGTTCAGTTTATCTAACTAATTTGTTTAGCTAGACTGACCCATGTATTTTATACTCGGGTCAGACCGAGATGTTTTCAGGTTAGGTGCTTTTGGACTTAGCCTCTTTTGCTTCCGCATGGATTATTCCGCTAGTTTCTTTTGCCTTAGCTTTTGTGTAGTCCTTATCCGTTGTAACTCTGATATGTATTCTTGTGAACTCGTCTGTATATTGTGGTTTGCTATACCACTTGATATGTATCATTTTGTATACTCTGTTTTGTATCAGTATATGTGTTTATGATGATCCTCTGTTCTGTGATGTATATTACATTTGAGTTGTTATATTCTGTTCTGATAGATCCTCTAGCCACCTATGGTTTTGTTTTAAGTATTCATTGGATATGTCGATCTGTTTGGTATTGCAATTGTCGATGTACTCAATAGATAGTTAAAGCAAGGCTATAGATGGTCGCTCCTCAACAGCCTTATTCTCTGCAATAGTAGACGTTATTCTTTCTAATAACCTTTGTTATTGTGGGCATAGAGGTGGGGCGTCATAGCTTTGTATCAAAGCCAGGTTCAGAACAAAATATGATAAACATAGAACAGAGACACATATTACGGTACATTAAAGTGTTGTTTCTCTCATTCTTGTAGTTTGAGAATTTTTTGGTATTTTTGGTCTTGTCATAGGATTATCACCTAAGTAATCTTTTGTGTGGTGTTAAGATCTTTTCAGCTCGACCTTGCCACCGGTTTTGATTTGGCTACGGGTTGCGGAAGTTGGCACTCCACTTACCGCATTCCGCACTCATTGTGATTCTTATGAATGATTTGTTATGTCATTCAATCTGCCTAGCTCAGTTCATCCATTTTATGAATCGAGTATTCTGCGAATATCTCGATGATTCCATTTTTGTATTAATTGATTTTGGATGGAAATTGGCAATTTAAAAATTTTTGCAAATCTTTTTCACAAGATGATTTTGTGATTGTATTGCCCATTGAGTGCTTTAAGAATTCTGATCGATACGCTTGATCAATGTTATCGATAGGAATTTCCTAAACAATTTGATGAGACAATCAGACATAGTGAATTGATTTGGAATAGGAAAACTTTTCTAGAAAAATGATTCCATGAAGATAATTGTAAATTTTGAAGTTTTAGCTTTTCGAGAAAGAAGATTATTTTCTTAGGGTTCCCGAAGGGAACCAAGACCTTATCTTTTGTATCAATGCTAATCGTATTGGTTCGGATGTCGTTTCCTTGCAAAAGAGAACGTGCTATCACTTATGTTTCTAAATCATTAAAGCCTATCGAGACTAGATATGCCACTCATGATCTAGTGCTCGCGGCTATTGTTTTCGCTCTTTGTATATAGCATCATTATTTTTGGGTGAGGAATTTTATTCTCCTCACTGATCACAATTTTTGGAATGTTTATTTTCTCATAAGGAACTTAGTGTTGGCTCGGGTTCCTTGTGTCTTATGAGCTTGATGTTCTTTTTATTCCCGAAGGGGGATTGTGTTGCCAATGCACTTAGTTGTAAGCAACAAGTATTGTTTCTTTGTTGGTGTCCGAATGGAATGATCTTTTTACCATGTTCATCGGACATTTCATTATGCTTCATTTTGTTGAGCTATGGTTCATTTGACGTATTGTTGATACCACGTCGGTGTTCCAAATTATTTGAGCTTAGGAATTCAAGGAATTCTTTGAGCAAACAAGTTCGGGCTTATCCTTTCATGAACTTTATGGTGAACTTCTTATTTTGGATATTCTTTTGTGTTGATATGCTTTATGGTTATTACTCTTTATTTTCTTCTTAAGAATTGCAAGGACGCAATTTCTTTAAGGAGGGGAGTCTGTAACAACCCGCATATTTATCGATTGTATATTTAAATATTTTATTTAAATATAACATCGTTCGTCGGATTATAGTCCGAAAAGATACTTTCTGCAAACGGTCGAATTAGGACTCAAGACCACTTCTATTGAGTTCAAAATGTCGTTTGCGATCTTTTTGAGTATAAGCTTCGATATGTTTGGAGTAAGTCGAATTTTGCTACTTTTTCTATTGGGTTTTGGGTTTGGGTTCAGCCCACTAGCTAACTTAACCCCCTAACTCAGCCCTCTCCTCTCCATTCACTCATTCCCACCCTTCAAACTTAAGCTAAAACTGAAAATGGGGTAATGGAAGAGGAATTAGAAATTCCAAGCCCTAATTTCTTCTTTCAAATTTGAATTCTTGCTCCAAAATCAAAGAGAAGCAATTGGTAAGCCTCCTCTTCATCTTCTCCAACCCTTTCTCTCTTTAGTTTCAGAAATTCCTAAACTTAAACTTAGGAAATACTTGTTTTGATCTTAGATTAAAGCTTGTTGGGTTGAAGTGGAGATTGGTTGGTCTTCTCCTTGTAATTGAGCTCCTTCTTCCCTGTTTTTGGGTTAAAGGTGAGATTTTTGCACTCACATCTAAGCCTTAGCTTTTGTTGTTGTTGTGTCAGAATTCCTAACACCAATTCATGTTCATTTGTGTTCGGTTTGGATCGATTTGGTGAATTGCCCAATTTTTGGTTTTGGAATCCAACTTTTGTGAAAATCCAATCTTTGATGTTGAACACGTTAGCGGTGTGCTTCGGAGGGCTACACGAGGCTGCGTTGTCGCTTGACGTAAGTCCTTGGCCCTAGTCGCTCACTCGTCGCTCTAGTTACATGTTTTTGCAATTGCCCCAATTGGGGCTAGACTGTTTCTGCCCATGAAGTAGGTTCGGTCGACTGAACCAGGGGGCAGAAAACTTTCTGCCCCTGTATCGATCGACCGACCTCTGGGTTCAGTCGACCGACCTGGGGGGATAGGTATTCCTGTCCCTGTGTTAGTCGACCGACACTCTGGGTCAGTCGACTGACCTGGAAACAAAATTTTTCCAGGCTCTGGGCCAATCGACTGACCTGCTTGTCCCTGCCCGGTTGGTTATTTGCTTTGGTTTTCCAATTTCGATCGGTTCGTGTCGATCCAATCAGTTGTTATTGCATTCTTGACATTGATGATTCCTTTTTGACTTCGTACACGGGTTTTTATAAAATGATCTTTTTAAATTGTATTAAAAGCTCCTTTCTTCGATATAATCTCTATTTAAAACACACACTTTTGCACTCCGAGCGAAGAGGGAGGAGAATAAAATGATTAGATAAAACACGTGCAATGAACACGTGCGTTCATCTTTTCAGTTAATTCCCAATCTATTCGTTTGAACTATTCACACGAATTAAATATTAGCAAGTAAAAGAGGATGATGTTAACAAGTATGCTAGAGGGCCCTCGGTAAAGGTTGGTAACGACCGAAGGATGACATATTCGATACCATCTAGTTATAGAAGTGGGCCGGTCTTGTGTTGGTAGGGGAATTCTGTGATGGTTTCTCGGGACATCCATCTAGAGGTGTACCCCTTCGTAAGGTAGTCCCTTCACCTAGTCATTTGTATGGAAATCCAAACTCCACTACGAGCGGCGATTTTGTTTGTAAAGGCGTAATGAATAGCCTCGAAATGCTATATGGGTAACCATTTCGACTATGATTAATATTATTTGTATATAGTAGACACTACTATAATATCAGATGATTTGATATGAGATGTTTTAGTTATCGTAAGGTAAAAACATGTCCGTGTTTATGTGTGGGCGTGTCTTACGAGATACTCTTGTTTTGATAAAGGAAAAGTTTTGGTAACTTAATAAATTCAGTTGAGTGTGTTTCTCACGCTGGTTTACCAGACTGATCCGGGCGTTCTTCCCTTTCAATGCTCGGGTCAGACCGAGTATGTTTATAGGTTCATATTGGTGCTTTTGGAGCTTCAGCAGGAGAGCTGGAGATCTTCATTTCGTATACGCGTATCTGTTTCGATTATCCGCTGCATTGCATAGTTGTTGTATATTATCGGCAATTGTGAGGACAGATTATTATAACCGTCTATGCTGATAACTTTTGATTGATTATTGTACTCTGATTTATGTATGTATATACAGTTTCTGTTTTGTAAAGATAATTGATATGATATTATATGTTTTCCGCTGCGATGTGAGATTATGTATTGTTCTGTTTTGTTCTATCTTCTCTCTTTCTTCTCTTCTCTTCTTCTCTCTTCTTTTCTTTCTATTGACTTTCTGTCAGTCTGTGCTTTTTGGGTCGGACATGTGTGGATTATTATCAATTCAAAGGGTACGGATTTGTCGGTCGTCACAGGGAGCGATTCACATAGCCTTGCTGCATCTCCCCTGTTTTAGTCATTCCAGGTAGATGAGGCTTGAGGCTACATATTACCTTAAGAATAGCATTCATTCTTGGAATGTTAACACTGCCTTCCAGGCAATGGTGCAATGATATCATTCATCGATACAAGTTGTTCTGGATTTGAACAAAACAAATCTCCTTCGAGATCACCATCTCCATTATCTTCGAGATATCACAATCCATAATGCACAAATCGAACCGAAGTGGTTTTTGGATAATTAGATCTGATCCCGGTCTCTTCGAAACGATTAACGAAATTGGCCAGATTTGATAGTCGGTTATTTAACTATCAAATTACACACATAAGCGGTCACTAGGCCCAATTTTATAAATCTTTCAAAACATTCATTTCAAAATATCTTTACAAATATATATATTCAACTCCCTTCTGGCATTCCAAAATTTGAAAACAATTTCAAATACTTATCCATAACATGATATTTTTAATCCATTTCAACACTTAGAAATATTTTCGAATTCAATTTATAACATTTAGAAAAATATTTCTATATAATTCATTTCACACTTAAAATATTTTCCCAAAACCCTCTTTTCAGTACTCGGAGCATATTTCTAGGCAGATTCTTCAAAATCAATTTAATATCAAACTTAGGAAATATTTCATAACTTATCTCATAAATTTCTGAAATTATTTATAAATTCCTTTTTACAATTTCCAAAACCGATTATACTCTTTTATAAACCCAACCAACAATTTATAACTTCTTTTACGAATTCAGATTCATTTTGGTAATTCCATTTTCACCCAAAATCCTTTATAAGATTCCTCTTATCAAAATCATATCAATTGAATAAACCAGGTTTACAAATATCGAGAGGATTTAGAAATAAATTTCAATCATTTCAAACTCTATATATATATGATAAGTATTTTTAAAGAATAATAATTTATTTTTAAAACACGTTTAAGTAATTATTTAAAATATCAAAACACTTTAAATAAAAAATGATAACTCATTTCCAATTCATTTCTAAATAAAACTAATCAATTTATAAAGCTTATTATAAAAATTTGAATTCATTTCAATAAATTATTAAATATTTTAATAATTCACTTTCCGAAATATTTCAGAACTAAAACAGTTTTTAAACCATATAGTTTAATAAATTAAATCTCTTTTTAAAACAAAACTTAACTTCTCGATAAAAATTTATTTTTAAAATTCAACATAAGCATTCTTATATTATAAGCCTCTCTCGATTTATCCCAAATCGATTTCCATTCTAATTTCATAACTATTTCCAAATTCCAAAATAGAATCCACTATCTTTACCTAAACCGATTTTCGTATCTCACTTTAAATTCACGCGGTAGATTTATATTTCCAACTTATCAAATGATAACCATTTCACTTTATTTATAAACATTTTTTATAAATTTATAAACTCATTTTCGGTTGTTTTCTGTTAATGACAGATTTATACTAAAAATGTCATTTATAAATCAATTTCTAATTAAAATTCCGTTTAGAAATCTCTTTCTTATATAATCCAAAATATATTTCAAAACCGTATCAAACCTCGATTCCAACTTCCATTCTGTATTTTAAGTATCTTATTTAAAAATCCATTATTAAGTAAATCCTCAATTAAAAATTCTCTATTGAAACCATTGTACCAAATAGCTAAATAAATATCCAAAATAAATTAATTTATTTTATCCAAATCAATTCTTTTTTTAATAAAGCCAAAATTCAATATAAAAATTATCAATTCCAAAATCCCCTTTGAATTTCCTTTTTAAATTCAAAAATATTATCTATGTATTTATAATACCAAAATTAATGCCAGTGCTACTATAGCATCTAATAAAGCAAACATATCACAATCCAAAGCAGGATATTCACACATATTATATATCAATATATATGAAATTAAAATCAACATTTTTGAGGAGTCGAATTGGATCCCTCCAACATGTCTCCCTGCAACTATAGATGTTATATAATTATAAAATAAAAATCCTGCTTCGAGGTGGGATATCGCAATAAAAAGGGTCATCCGCTATTATGCGGTGAGCATAGTGTCTCATTCGCTCCAATCGGCGGGAAATATACAAAAATACTAACATATACTACTATACATATAATAATATGACATCCAACTGATAAATTATTATCAATCCATCCAATTAACCAATAAATAATCTTTAACATTTTATATTAAAACTGGTAATCCAAATGAGTTAGATTTATTCACCTTGATTTTTAATTTGCCAAACCAATTTTGTTGTGCAGCACTCGTCGATACGATCGCAACGCAACTTGTTGCGTTCAATTTGGACCTCGTATGGATAAAATATATCATTTAAAAGATTTACAATTTTGTTAATATAATGAATTAATTAATTACATCGTTAATGGGTTAATTACCCAGGCGAAACGCGTTTAGCCTAATTAATTACCTCCACGATCTTTGTTCTCAGGAAACACGCAACACCCATCCCCACTCGACTTCGACTTCGATCACCAACTCCGCCCACTAACATGCCTGCGCCACCGCTCCCCTCTGCTTCTCCTCGCCCTCGTTTACCCCACATGCACGCCCACCAGTGATCGCCGAACCCTCCCTCCATTATTATTTTTTTCGAACGAGAAAAATAAAATCGCGCTTCCCCACATCTTGACGCCGCCAACCGAACGCCCCCTCCTCCTCCACTTGCTTGCCGAGCTGCCTGGCCTCCCACAGCAACTTCCCTCTCCCCTTATGTCATTGTCGACATCATCGACAATAGCTCTGCTAGGCCACAACTAAGCATCGGCCGTCGCCTACGTACTTGCCCCACTCTTCGATGTTCATTAACGTCGCTCAGGTCGCGATGCTTCTAAAGACGCGATGGTATTTTTTCATTCACTGGTTGGAATAAATTAAATGAGAGAGAGGAAGATGGTAGCTTTTAAAATGGAAGGTGGGTACGATCATAGAGGTAGGCTAGCTGAAGAGATGGGAAAACAGCTGTATAGGGGTTGACTTTAAATTTTATAATATTATTTAATTCCAAAATATCTCATTTAGTGACTTAAAATCCTGAACTCCTATCGAGGTGTGCTGTCTGACGTTCCTAATATTATATCCCTATTCCAAATGCAAATGGAACATGTTTCGAGACCTAACTCAATCGTATGCAGAAGATAGCTTTTAGAACCCAATTAAATTTCCGATATTAATTTCAACGCGTTTCTATCCCATACGACCAAACGATACATCTGATTGCTGTGAAATTTGACGTCGAATTATAATTCATTATTACTGACCCAATGACACAAGTTTCGTCGAAATCCGAGACTGTGCCCAGAAAGGCTATTCTTATTCATTAATTAAAATGAGTTATTTTCAAAATCAGTTAAATCACTTTTGAATCAAATTTAAAAGTTTGGATATCTTCATTTGATTTAAATAGAATTTAAATCAGCTTTGAAATCAAGCTTAAAACTCAAGATTCCATTATTTAACCAACTTTAATTATTAAATTTAACAATTTAAATTATCCAATAAATCACTATTTTTTAAATTCGAGTTATTAGATTTACAAAATTAGCTTTCCAATATTTAAAATTAGTTAAACATTCCAATTTCAAATCACTAAAATTCTAAATCGTTACTATTTGTCTACTAAATAGTACCAACATTTGGATTCCTTGATTTCAAAACCATCTTTGAAAAAGGAGTGCCTTTAAAATAATTTGATTCTTGGAAAACACAAAGTTTAAAACTTAAAACTCCCTTTTAAAGTGATTAATTACAGGTTAAACTCTTTATAAAATCATAATTAATCTTTATTAAATTTTAACTGAATATAATTATAAATTAACAAATAATTAACCTTTAATAAATAATTTATTTGTAAATTAAACACTTAATTAATCTTTTATTAATTATTAAATGATTATTTAAAACCTTTATTAATAATTACCTATTAATAAATCTTAATTAATTAATTAAGTAATCGTTTTATTAAAATGTAAATAATAAACTAAACTTTTAATAGGTAATTATTTAAATTAAAACCTTAATTAATTTATCATTAAAAATAATTAAACACTTAATTAATAATCAACTAATAATTAATCCAATATTTAAATAACAATTAATTAAAAATTAATTATATATTTATTTCATAGTTAAATAAAATTTAGCTAGCTTAATTAATAAGTAATTTAAAATTAATCTTATTTTAAAACATGATTAATTTTAAGAACTAATCTCTACTTAATTATAATTACTAAACCTTGCTTAATACTTAATTAATCATTAATTACTTTAAAAAACTTAATTAATTATTATTTTCTTAATTAAATTTTTAAAACATCATTATTGGGTTTATAAAACATTTACAAAACATTCAAAGGAGAAAAACTCAAACTTTAAAAAATTGGATTTTTATCGAAACTGCATCCATAACGACTATCATTATGGATGTCATTTCTTGGAATTGTTTCCTTAGTTCCTTCCTTGATAACCTACCTCTTGAAATCTTTCCATCTTTTTGGAAACACAAAGTAAATGTTTTTTTAACTAAATAAAGTTTCTAACTTTAACAAAATGGTTTTTGATCTTAAAATGCAAAGCTCGTATTTTCACACAAGGATTCTTCGTCGATAAACCAATCAAAGTGTTATTTTTCTTAGCAACTAAGACATAATTGTGACATAACAATGTACATATGAAACAAACCAAAACATAAGCAAGATCACAACATATAACCAAAGTTTACAACTTTCTAAACAACACCATATATAACTTCAATCTCAAGTCTAAATTTTCAACTCATAACGACAATCTATAAGCATATTTAACCACAACATATCTAACCAATTCAAGTCACAAATCATACACAATTCATATAACACATAGAAGCTAAAACTTGAATTTTTAAAAAGCTAAAGTTTACTCACAAAAAATCTTTGAAAACATGAAATGCTCTAGAATTGGAAAATCTTGGAAAACCACAAAAATCAATCGAAAATAGGTCATCTTCCCCTCGATTTTTGGCCATTTTACTCTCGAAATTTGGACAAGTGGTAAATAGAATAATTTTAGGAAATTCTTTTCTCTACAATACTATAAAAAGAATCACTCAATGTGGATTTGTTTTGAGGGATAAATGGTCAAAAAAGCAGTGCCATTTTTGGCCATGATCATATAGGTCCAAAAATTAGATAGAAAGAAATGCAATTTTAAACTAAGAGTATTCTAAATTTGGGAAAGTGGTTCATATAAAAGTTGTAGCCACTAGAATTCATATGGTTTGAGAAAATGAAAATCTTGATTTGAAGTAGTATGGAGGAAGTTGTGGCCGAATGAAGTGGGAGAAAATGAAGAAGAAAGAGTTTTAAAATAAGGTTTGAAAACATTTAAAACAAAATAAAATTTTGAATTTAAATTTTATAATTTTAAAATAAGAAACCATTAGCAAGGTTTCATGAAGCTAAGAAGAAGATGGAGGAGTGTTTAAAATGTGAGAAATGAAAGACAAAGGAGATTTTTTTACTAAAATCTCTTTTACATAAATTAACTGTAGTAATTATCAAAATACCCCTTGCAACACTATCCCCCACACCCATTGCACCACCTCATCATGTCTCCCATCCTTTGTCCCCCTTTTCTTTGTAACCCACGAAATTTCCATGTTCCCCCCTCTTTCACGTGCTAAGAAACATGTTCAAACATGCTTAAGTACCTTTTGTACTTAATGTCTCCTAATGATGTGATATCTAAAATTATATTTTTATTTTCTAACTTATTTACTGAAGTATACATATATACATATAAACATGCATTCTTATGTCCAAAATATTTTTAAATGTGTGTAGGTGTATGTAAAAAAGTGTTACGATGATTCCGATAACTTTTAACCGATGAAAAGTCAAAAATTCGAAAAACGAATTCCGGTCACATTTTCGATTTTCCTTTGAACTAAATAGTTTTGTAAATAAAATTTGAAAACTATTTCACAATTATAATTCATTATTTAAAAGAGTTTCCATTATAAAATCAATTATTTGAATATTTAAAAGTAATGAAATATTCGTAAATCAAAGCAATGAAATTCCAGGTCGTTACAGAGATCATGATACTTTAGTAATATTATACGAAGTATTTGATACCACTTTGAAAATTATTTTGATTTAATCCTGACAAGTGTGGTTTGATATACAAAAAATATACATATTTATGTTATTATTTCAAATGAATTAGAATAAAACTCAATTATTTGATTCTAAATTTTTTTTCTGTAAACAAAATTGATATAGAATACCTAGCAGTTTAACATAGAATTTGATATGAGGTTTCTGTAGAAAAGGTTTGAATGTATGCTATATTGGGTGACCAAGTGGCAGTGGCATAGCTCAAATAATTAAGAAACCCTTTATTGTTTTCTCTTCGTAGTAAAGTTTGGTCTAATAAATAAGTGAAACTTTGATAAGTTGTTTTATTGACACATGTGACTATGCATTATGGCAGTGTGGTATGTTCATTTTGTTATGATACGTTGTTTAATAGTCTTCATTTGTTAGATCAAAATAGAGTTTTCGGTGGTTTGAATAGCCCAAAACATCCATATCATTATAGAATTAAAATTATGTATTTTTGAAAATATAAAGATGAGTTCAAACAACACTTTAATTGGAAAGGTAATAAAGTTAAAACAAGTTATAAATTTATTGAACATTCATGATAACTAGAGCATTTGATGTTATTGGGCCAACTAATAAATGTCATTACCTTAGAGGTATATAAGGAAAGTAGACTCTAGATCCGAGTTTGGATACTAGTTTCCTACTTTTTCAAGCTACTTACCAAACTCGACGGTTAAAGAAGTCAAAAGATTAACTCAGTTAAAAGATCAAGAATTATTTAGGCCTTCATCTGAATTTTAGAAAGTGAAATGAATTTATTATTATGTATGCACTCTTAGGATGAGTAGAGTATGTGATATCCCCTATCTTGAGGCCCGAAGGTAAGCGCTATAGATGCTGCATTTATCTATAAAATTAACTTTCAATGATAAGATACGGTAATGTTGATGGTATCCATAATATCAGAAGCACATGAATATGAAAAAAATTCATTATAGATTTCAAAAAAAAAAATTGATTACATTTCAAATCAATATTTCATATTTAGTTATGTAAGGTTCCTGAACTCGGCCTTCGAAAATCGGCACCTGTACTTCACTTGTACTCGAATGCCGTAGATTTAAATGTCGAATCTGGCTCCCCGGAGCTTATAACACAGTAAGTAAACAACACAGTGGAGTAAAGAAATCAATGATATCATATACAACTCCAATGAATACAATATCCAGAATGATATACAACAATGATATCAATATGATACAAGAATATCAGAGATAAATAATGATACAGTGGAAAACAGAAGTGATAACTCCAAATGATCCTCAAAGGAGAATGAGTCCAACAACTCCAATATCAAGCTCGAACCACCATCACATTGCACCAAGATAAGCAAGTGCAGTCGTCCGTGAACTCCGAACATTGAACTAGTTCCAGATACTCTACTGAACCTAACTATCTGAAAAATACAACTCTAGACTGCTCGTGTGGAAAATTGTGGACACCCAGAGTTTAGGAAGGGAACAATAAGCTCCGAGTCAGTCATGGGACTGGTGTGAGAAACAAAAACAGTTTATTTTTAAACAACAACAAAAGAATTTTAAACATTGAAATCCACAATGCTTTTTGGAAAATGAAACTACCATAAGACCTCTTGCCACACACACAATGCAAACGCAGAATTGGAGGAGATTTCTTCTTATGATAGTCAAACATGCTTACTACGCAAAATCATTCGATATTATTACTAGTGCATAGTGTAGGAAAATCTTTCGAAAATACAATATTAATCTTAGCCAGCATACAACCATTATTGTATGCCTACTATAGCTACTATGTTCAATAGCAGGTTACCGCCACATTCCATAGGAGGTTATACAACTAAAACCGTACAAGGCTCGTATTGTTTCTTTGGATTTTCCAACAAATGGTAAGGCTAAGGAACTTCCTACTGCCACATGGGAACGTCTCTAGAGGGACGCCCCGAGAACCACCTGGCTCTCTGCCAACACAAGGCCGATTACCCACTTCTCGGGTAGTAAACCTGAGATATTCCACCCCCGGTCCTTTGGGACCTTTATCCGAGGCCTCGATCACACACCAACAATCACACAGAGTAAATGAGATTGGAGTAACCACACAGGTAAATATCTGGGCTCCATACCATGATACCACCTTTTTTCAGAAGGAATGGACATACCCTAGGGGAGCTACCCCTGAACCCTTGCCGCATCTTTCCTGTTTCGACCATTTTCGGTTTGTAAGGCTCGATGAGGTATCGTCCACAAATCTACGCTTCTTCACAAAGCCATGCTTTGATCAACAAATGATCAACAAATGATCAGCAACACACAACAACACTTAGCATGCCACATTACCAAATTTTGAGTATATCACTGATAACCTTCAACTACATAACCTTTGAGCTCGTACGTCTCAGAGAAGGGTGTTAAGCTAAGAGAATAAATCTCCCCCACCAAATAGAAATCTATTTGAAAGAAATCAGCTTTATATCTCAAAGTGTAATGTCAGACACACATCCATACAAGTCTGTTCCGGGTTCGAACAGAACCGAAGGCACTTCCAAAAAAGCCCTTGCAATCCGGATAATCCCTAATCACGTCTGGACTTCCCATCACATATGGAGTCTCTATACCGGGGACCAGTCGATGCAGATACATTCGAAGAGTTGTCCTTTCGTTTTCGGAAATATCCGGTCTTCACCACCGGTCTTCAAATGCAATCCACAAAGTCCTCTCCCGGCTAAACCGAATAATGAGCGCAATATTTTAAAAACATATAGATATTGGGATTTCAATTAAGTCACAACTTATTACCCAACATCTTTCTTTCAAATGGTTTAAACACATTACCATTTTAATCTTTTACAAAAAGATTCATTTCACAAAGTTCACCTAGTTTCATAAAGATTCATTCATAGATTTCCAAACAATTTCCATTTCAAATTGGATTTAACTCGTCCAATCTTTAAATCAAAGATTTAATTGATAGCTTTCAAAACAATTCCATTTCGAATGGTTTAAACAAATCACTATTTTAAATTTGTTAAAAATAAACAGATTCAATTCACAAATGTAACGCTCCACCTCTATACCCACGTTAGTCAAGAACACTACGGTGTAGTGTTGTCAACTAGCGCGGAGAATAAGGTTGTTGAGGAGCGACCATCCATGTAACTTCTTTGTGCGAGCACCGATATGTCAGATAGTATAGCATGCATTTCATTTAAGGAGGAAATCCGACATACCGATACAAACACAAAGCTATCACACGGTGGCTATAATAAATCTTCGGAAACAAACATAGAAATAAACATAACATCAATCAGTCACAGACATCCATATCACAAAGGCGGAAAAATATATGAATATATATATATAACACATGAAAGTGTACATCAGAGAAGTGGTCAAAAAGATCCACGATAATACAAAAGAATAGCAACATGTGCTACACAAAAGAATACATCTATGAGTCAATATCTCAAAATGTAGTTAGCCAAAAGTCTGAGTAATCCCAAGAGAGAAGTCAAGCAGAAGCACCTGTAACATCTCGGTCTGACCCGAGTATTATTTATAAGAAAATAATAAACAGATCAGTCTAGCTATAAATATTAGATGATATGCTATAGAAATAAAGACATGGCATGAACATGTAGTAATAGTAATGGCATACTACTATAAGTATGTAATTGAAAATCAACAAGAGATTAATCAATATCACAAGAATCTTCTCAAAGATAAAATGGGGTATCATACCCTAACTTGTACTCATGACAAGTCAATGACACACAAATTCACCAATGCACAAAAATTGATAAACATATCAATGGAAATCACTAAAATTGGTGAAGCACAAAATTCCAGAAATCATCTCAAGAAATCCAGAAATCACAAGAAGGGGGAGGCCTATCACAAAACGGGAGTATAAAAACTCACCAACACGTGTAACACAAGACAAGACGCTATCTCATGGTAGCTAACCATTAATTTTGAGCCGAAACTCCACAAGAATGGTTCGAAGACCGTGGGGCGCTACCTTACATATGTGATGGCAAAACGTCACACAAACGGGGTTTAGTCTCCCTCGTAGACAAAGAGACATCGCTCAATCGCTAGTCTAAATCACAAAAATGATCATCATGATCATCAGGAAGTGTCAACCACACCGAGCTAGTAAATATAGGAGTTTAGCTTCATGTCCCATAACCACTTGCTTAACTGAAATATTTACGAACAAGCTGTAGATCTTCACTAGAAAATTGTCACAAAAGGGGTTCAATCGAACAAGTCCAAGAGCTAACCGATGAAGTGAACGCGAGCGTTTCATACCACTCGTTTTACTAAGTCATTTAATTCGATTTCTCATTCGAGTGAAGTAAAGGCTTGTATATACTAGTAGGATAGAAACTGGTTTGAGAAAACGAACTTTATATTTTTAAAATAGTGTTTGAAATCATTTGGAAGAATTACTACTAGTATTAAAGCCTTCATGTTTTTAAAATGACAAATCACAGAAATTGATTGTAGATTCAATAAGTCACAAAAGTTCATGTTCAAAGCCGTAAATGAAATCCAAAGAAATCAACTCAAAATGCATCAAAGTAGAAGTTCTGTTGAATGTTTTTCAGATAAGATCCCCTACCGAGGGGGGGTGGCAACCCCCCAAGGTGGGGGTGCGGGGGCAACACCCCCGCTACGGGGTTCGACCTAATGAAGGCAAGAGACCTAGTGAAGCCAAGCGGCCTACGACCTAAAGGCAAAGCGGGCGAGCGACCTAATGGATAGGTGGTCGAGCGACCTAGTGGAATAAAATGGTACGTGACCTAAAGGGTTCGCGACCTAAGTGGTACACGACCTAACTGGGTACGCGACATAAAGTGGTACACGACCTAAAGGGTTCACGACCAAAAGGTGTACGCGACCTAAAGGATGAACGGCCTAACTCGGTTGAACTAAGGAGAAGGGGTTGCGACCTACGTGGAATAGGTCGAGCGACCTAAGGAAATAAGGTCTAACGACCTAAGAAAAATAGACTTGCGACCTTCAGACTCGCGACTTAAAGACTCGCGACCTAAGGACACGCGACCTAAAACTCACGACCTATGGACTCGGCAACCTACGACCTAGGGGCAAACGACCTAAGTCCAGCGACCTACGACCCAGGGACGAACGACCTAAGTCCAGCGACCTACGACCTAGGGACGAACGACCTAAGTCCAGCGACCTACGACCTAGGGACGAACGACCTAAGTCCAGAAACGAGTTAAATGCAGGCAGAGTCCTTTCCACGCCAGAACGACCTATGGCCCAACGACCTACGACCTAACGGCCAGCGACCTAAGTGCGAACGAGTCAATTCCGAGGCAGAACGACCTAACTGCAAGAAATTCACCAAAACACTAAAATTTGGAGTTTTTCGCCAATGCAATTCAAACCAAATGCAAATATGCATGCTAAGGTGATAGGATTTCCTTTCCAACAGTCCAAGATAGTTATAGAAAAGAATGTGAGATAAAGATCTCACCTTTTCACTAAAATGGATGAAGATGAAGCTTGAAACCAAGGAGAAGCAATCCAAAGCTTGAATCCAATATCTTCTACTTGAATTTGGAGTTGAATGTTGGATTTGCAATTGAATTTGAGTTTGGAGTTTTAATTTCCCATTCCCTCCTCCATTTTTGATGAAGCTTAGATGTTTTAGCAAAGAGTGAAGTTATGAAAGGAAGAGGGTTGGGCTGAGCTAAAGAAGGTGCAGTCCAACCAAAGTCAAAGGCGGGAAAAAAGTGACGAAAATTCCACTTACTCCAAACATATCGAAGTTTATACTTAAAAAGATCGCAAACATCATTTTGAACTCAATGGGAGGGGTCTCGAGTCCTAATTTGACTGTATGCAAAAAGTAGCTTTTCGGACTAAGATCCGACTAATGATTAAAATATTCAAATAAGATATTCAAATATATACTTGTCAAATATGCGGGTTGTTACAACAAAGTTCACCCAGTTTCACAAAGATCTATTCATAATTCGGAAAACCATTTTCATTTCAATTTGAAATTCCTTTGACACAAATTTGGAAATTCATTCCTTACATGAAAGCTTTTATTATCTGAAAACAAATAGTTTTCATTTCGGAAAATCCGATTCATTTATACGAGTTAAAGTCTTTGGGTTAAATTCAAATTCTCAAAATCATACTTTTAAAATGGTTTAAAAACCCATATAAAACACATTTTTAACATCTTTTAACTAAAATTTCCAAACATGGAATTCAATTCCAAACTTTTGAATTCAAATTCAAATTAAATTATTTAAATTGGATAACTTTACCAAGTTATTCCAGTTAACTTTTATCTTAAAACTCCTTTTTCAAAAGCTTTAACATTTAATCCAAATCCATTTCCAAAATCAATTGAAATTAAAATTTCAATTTCAAAAATATATTAAATTTAAATCATCTGTGACTTAACCGATTTCCTCATGAAATCCATATTTGTGTGTGTATGGTGTAGTCCAGGGGTTTCACACAGTAGTGCAACATTACAAATCATCACATCATCACAGATTTAAGCATATCAATATCGATAAGCGATATAATCCTAATACGCTTATCTATATACACAGAATCACATATAGATAATATAAATGCATTATAAATAAATTAATTACATTCATCATAGCTTGAATTAAAACAATTCATATCACACAGTAGAGAATATCAAACAATTCACAACATTCATAGAATATAGTCATCCATAAGTAAGATTAATTAATTATCTGATTAATTTAAATCAGATTTATTACCTAAGAACAAACACTTATCCTGGTTAATTAATTATTAATTGCAAACCATTTCTATTAATTAACCTTAAATTAATAATTAATCCTTTGATTAAATTATCCTTAATTAATTACAATAATTAATTAATTAATCCTTAATTAATAATCATCTCTTAATCACTTTCATTAATAAATTAACCTTTAATTAATTATTATCCAGTTTCAATTACTTCCATTAAATAATTATCTTTACTTAATCATTCATTAATTACTTGATTAATTAACTTGAATTATTAACTAATTCTATATTAATTACTTTCATTAAGTAATTTACTTCAAACAATTAATTTCTTTAACAAATAAAATTTATTAACCATTAAACATTACATCAGATAACCCAAGCAAAAACTCATCTTCCCCGAGGTTGACTTCGAGTCGCCCACACTTTCCTTTTGCTTCGAGTTTTACGCGACATTCTACGAGTTCAAACTCGAGACCCTCGTCTTCCCCCAAACATTCAAAACACAACCGATACACCCAGATGCACGTACACATGCACGATCATTCTGACCACCTTCGACCAACGCCAACCCCTTCAACAAGTCGTCGACATCACTTTCGACCGACCAAGATGCCCAGTTCGATGATTCGAGCCTGAAATTGAAAATCAACCCATCGATTGCCTAGAACTCAAAAACCCAGTCAACTAAAATCCTTCGACCCATCGCCACCCACTACCAGCAACTCCGCCATTCTGACCCAAGGTGCCCCGATGACCCATCAATCTTTTCCCCAGGGTCCGACACTCTCCGATCCGCTGTGGACGTGTCACGAATTCATGAACATCGACGAACCCAACTGCTACTTAAACCCTAAACAAAACTATCCCCATCGCCACGTCGAACTAGAATGCGTCCAACCATTTTTCCCCGACTCCCTGATCACTCATCTAGCCTCAGTCCCAACCCCGACCATTCTAGGACTTCCGACCGCCTAAAATTGGTCGAAACCTAATTTCCATTCATCTCAAAACTGCTCCTAAACCACTCACTTAAAAATCATCAAACTTGCCTTAAAAATCATAACTTTCAATAAGGATTCAAGTCATGTACTTGAATCAATAATTCATGACACTTGAAATTTCCAAAAATTAAAGTTTTTACTGTAAAAATTTGATCTTTCATCCTATATGCATTTATACTTCATGAAACCATTTTTAAATTGTAACTCATACTTAAACACAACTATTTTGTTTTAAAACCAAGGTCTGATATTGATTAGAAAACAAGAAACTGGAATTTCTTTGGTTGTCTGGTACTTTGTGATGTAACAGAGAAGAGATATCACTGATATATGCATATACACAGAGCATTCTTAAATATATATATATATACTCAAGATTAAATGGTTGAGTGTTACTCACCTTAAATATTCTGATTCCAGAAGTTTTCAGTTTGAAAGTTGTAGCCTTTTTGAATTTGAAGGTTGAAAAATCTAGTTTGAATTTGCTACAGGAAGCCTTCTTCTTGATCTCAGGTTGGTAAAATTTGTTTTGTTGTTTTAAGTTGAAGAATCGTTTAAGTTTGAAATATTATTTCCTTCATATTTCTCTTAGCTTTGAAGATGAACGAAACTGAATTAGAAATTATGTTGTTGAAGATGGTAAAATATTTGTTCCAGCTGAAATGAAATGTTATACAATTTTCTTGTACTAGTTAGCAGCGATTTTTCTTCTTTGTAGGCTGATGGATATTTTGCATTAATTGCCTTTGTACAATTATACTTATCCATTGTTTTTTTTATATTTCGGCTATACAAATATATGAGATAATTGTTGTGGTTTCCTTTACAAGCTAATAGATATTTACATATCTTTGTTGTCTTCATTTGCAAGCTAACACATAAACTTATATATTTTATTATCTTCTATAGGTTTACTTATTCCATTCCATTCTTATCCAATTTTTTTTGTTTATACTTAGATAAATATATACTAGTATCTTCTTTGATAAGCTAATACATGTATACATTTACTTGTTTCATACTTGAGTGTATTTTATTTTATTTTCTTTTTAACTTGTCTTTATAATATTACTTTATAAATAAATTTCTATTTCAATTTGTTGTTAGATTTTATCTAAGTGTTACTTTTATATTTTTACACTTTATCTTATATAATTTGTATTTTTTTTGTCTTTGTTTATTTTTGTAGTATATTTTTGTTTGTATTACTTTGTATTGACTTTTAACAAAATGTTAAGATTTATTCTAGTATATCTACTTTATATTGTATAAAATTGTATATATATATTTTTGTAATATAGAGGAATTTCTATATTTAATATGTTGTTAAAATTTGAGCAAAGGTTTTTCTTTATATTTTTATCTTATATTTATTTATATCTCCATTTTAAATATTTATTATTATTTTACTTTAATATTTATTGTCTTATATTTGTTTTTATAAATTTAAATTATTGTTAACTATCAATTCTAAATTTAAATCATTTATTTATTTTCTTCTGTCCAAAGTCTATATTTTTATATTTATTTTTAACATATTTATTTAAGATTCAAATTCAAATGATTTAAAACATTTAATTGAATTCGGGGAAACTCGCATCAATTTATCGATTAATTTCACAATTTTTATTCAAATATTCAATTAATTATCAATTTAAATATATATAAAATCCGAGATCGTTACAACCTTCCCTCCTTAAGAAATTTCGTCCTCGAAATTTGCCAAGGAGATACAAAGATAGATGAAGAATGTTTCATCAAATCAACTGAATATTTATTCTGCATTTGGCTTACCAAATCAGAATATCAATAATAGATACAAGAACGAATCTGTTTAACACTTCACAACATACTCGGGTTATCCAGATCTACGAAATATGCAGTAGCATTGGTTAGTTCGAAGGGATAACTAACATATCCGGACCCAGATATATGGATACAATTTCAGAACTTTTAGTTTAAAAACTAAAGTATACCTATCAATCATATCAACCAAAGCAACCAATTCATCCAAACACACAATTCTGGCCTATTTAGAGTTTATGTCCCATGCAAATATATCAAATCTTCTTCCTGGAACTACCAGGAACTATCAAAGAATTGAGAAAAGATGACGAACAAAAGAGATTGATAGAGAAAAATTGCTTCCTTGTTGTTACAGGGTATTGACCATTTATAGTCATATTCCTCTGTCCCCTATCTCATCCTCTTCTTGCACTCATACTTACTATCAGTGGATAGTAAGAGAATTTACTGAGGCGTACGGACATATATCTTAGGGATACTCATTCTAGGGTATACTTCACCCTATCTCTAATGAGCTACTTAATGTGTTATACTCCTGAACTAAAGTTCAACCTTAGCTCTGATACCACTTGTAAGGTTCATGAACTCGGCCTTCGAAAATCGGCACCCGTACTTCACTTGTACTCGAATGCCGTAGATTCAAACGCCGAATCTGGCTCCCCGGAGCTTATAACACAATAAGTATAATAACACAGCGGAATAAAGAAATAAATGATATCATATACAACTCCAATGAATACAATATCCAGAATGATATACAACAATGATATCAATATGATACAAGAATATCAGAGATAAATAATGATACAACGGAAAATAGAAGTGATAACTCCAAATGATCCTCAAAGGAGAATGAGTCCAACAACACCAATATCAAGCTCGAACCACCATCACGTTGCACCAAGATAAGAAAGTGCAGTCGTCCGTGAACTCCGAACACTGAACTAGTTCCACATACTCTACTGAACCTGACTATCTGAAAAACCAAACTCTAGACTGCCCGTGTTAAAAATTATGGGCACCCAGAGTTTAAGAAGGGAACAATAAACTCCGAGTCAGTCATGGGACTGGTGTGAGCAACAAAAACAGTTTATCTTTAAACAATAACAAAATAATTTTAAACATTGAAATCCGCAATGCTTTTTGGAAAATGAAACTACCATAAGACCTCCCGCCACACACATAATGCAAACGCAGAATTGGAGGAGATTTCTTCTTATGATAGTCAAACATGCTTACTATGCAAAATCATTCGATATTATTACTAGTGCATAGTGTAGGAAAACCTTTCGAAAATACAATATTAATCTTAGCCAGCATACAACCATTATTGTATTCCTACTATAACTACTATGATCAATAGCAAGTTACTGCCACATTCCATAGCAGGATATACAACTAAAACCGTACAAGGCTCGTATTGTTTCTTTGGATTTTCCAACAATTGGTCAGGCTAAGGAACTTCCTACTGCCACATGGGAACGCCTTTGGAGGGACGCCCCGAGAACCACCTGGCTCACTGCCAACACAAGGCCGGTTACCCCCTTCCCGGGTAGTAAACCTGAGATATTCCACCCCCGGTCCTTTGGGACCTTTATCCAAGGCCTCGATCACACAGCAACAATCACACAGCAACAATCACACAGAGTAAATGAGATTGGAGCAACCACACAGGTAAATATCTGGGCTCCTTACCATGATACCACCTTTTTCCAGAAGGAATGGACATACCCTAGGGGAGCTACCGCTGAAACCTTGCCGTATCTTTCCTGTTTTGACCATTTCCGGTTTGTGAGGCTCGATGAGGTATCGTCCACAAAGCTACGCTTCTTCACAAAGCCATGCTTTGATCAACAAATGATCAGCAACACACAACAACACTTAGCATGCCACATGACCAAATTGGGAGTATATCACTGATAACCTTCAACTACATAACCTTTGAGCTCGTACGTCTTAGAGAAGGGTGTTAAGCTAAGAGAATAAATCTCCGCCACCAAACAGAAATGTTTTTGAAAGAAATCAGCTTTATATCTCAAAGTGTAATGTTAGACACACATCCATACAAGTCTGTTTCGGGTTCGAACAGAACCGAAGGCACTTCCAAAGAAGCCCTTGCAGTCCGGATAATCCCTAATCACGTCCGGACTTCCCATCACATATGGAGTCTCTATACCGGGGACCAGTCGATGCAGAGACATTCGACGAGTTGTCCTTTCATTTTCGAAAATATTCGGTCTTCACCACCGGTCTTCAAATGCAATCCATATACGACGTATCATTATTCTGAATGGGTTATATCACACAAAGTCCTCTCCCGGCTAAATCGAATAATGAGCGCAATATTTTAAAAACATATGGATATTGGGATTTCAATTAAGTCACAACTTATTACCCAAAATCTTTCTTTCAAATGATTTAAACACATTACCATTTTAATCTTTTACAAAAAGATTCATTTCACAAAGTTCACCCAGTTTCACAAAGATTCATTCACAGATTTCCAAACAATTTCCATTTCAATTTGGATTTAACTCGTCTAATCTTTAAATCAAAGATTTAATTGATAGCTTTCAAAACAATTCCATTTCGAATGGTTTAAACAAATCACCATTTTAAATCTGTTAAAAATAAACAGATTTAATTCACAAAGTTCACCCAGTTTCACAAAGATATATTCATAATTCGGAAAACCATTTTCATTTTAATTTGAAATTCCTTTGACACAAATTGGAAATTCATTCCTTACATGAAAGCTTTTATTATCTGAAAACAAATAGTTTTCATTTCGGAAAATCAGATTCATTTATACGAGTTAAAGTCTTTGGGTTAAATTCAAATTCTCAAACCATACTTTTAAAATGGTTTAAAAACCCATATAAAACACATTTAACTAAAATTTCCAAATATGGAATTCAATTCCAAACTTTTGAATTCAAATTCAAATTAAATTATTTAAATTGGAAAACTTTACCAAGTTATTCCAATTAACTTTTATCTTAAAACTCCTTTTTCAAAAGCTTTAACATTTAATCCAAATCCATTTCCAAAATCAATTAAAATTAAAATTTCAATTTCAAAAATATATTAAATTTAAATCATCTGTGGCTTAACCGATTTCCTCGTGAAATCCATATTTGTGTGTGTATGGTGTAGTCCAGGGGTTTCACACAGTAGTGCAACATTACAAATCATTACATCATCACAGATTTAAGCATATCAATATCGATAAGCGATATAATTCTATAACGCTTATCTATATACACAAAATCACAGATAGATAATATAAATGCATTATAAATAAATGAATTACATTCATCACAGCTTGAATTAAAACAATTCATATCACATAGTAGAGAATATCAAACAATTCGCAGCATTCAATAGAATACAGTCATCCATAAGTAAGATTAATTAATTATGTGATTAATTTAAATCAGATTTATTACCTAAGAACAAACACTAATCTTGGTTAATTAATTATTAATTGGAAACCATTTCTATTAATTAACCTTAAATTAATAATTAATCCTTTGTTTAAATTATCCTTAATTAATTACAATAATTAATTAATTAATCCTTAATTAATAATCATCTCTTAATCACTTTCATTAATAAATTTACCTTTAATTAATTATTATCCAGTTTCAATTACTTCCATTAAATAATTATGTTTACTTAATCATTCATTAATTACTTGATTAATTAACTTGAATTATTAATTAATTCTATATTAATTAATTTCATTAAGTAATTTACTTCAAACAATTAATTTCTTTAACAAATAAAATTTATTAACCATTAAACATTACATCAGATAACCCAAGCAAAAACTCATCTTCCCCGAGGTTGACTTCGAGTCTCCCACCCTTTCCTTTTGCTTCGAGTTTTACCTGACATTCTACGAGTTCAAACCCGAGACCCTCGTCTTCCCCCAAACATTCAAAACACGGCCGATACACCCAGATGCACGTACACGTGCACGATCGTTCTGACCACCTTCGACCAACGCCAACCCCTTCAACAAGTCGTCGACATCACTTTCGACCGACCCAGATGCCCAGTTCGATGATTCGAGCCTGAAATCGAAAATCAACCCATCGATTGCCTAGAACTCAAAAACCCAGTCAACTAAAATCCTTCGACCCATCGCCACCCACTACCAGCAACTCCGCCATTCTGACCCAAGGTGCCCCGATGACCCATCAATCTTTTCCCCGAGGTCCGACACTCTCTGATCCGCTGTGGAGGTCTCACGAATTCATGAACATCGACGAACCCAACTGCTACTTAAACCCTAAACCAACCTATCCCCATCTCCACGTCGAACTAGAATGCAGCCAACCATTTTTCCCCAACTCCCTGATCACTCATCTAGCCTCAGTCCCAACCCTAACCATTCCAGGACTTTCGGCCACCTGAAACTGGTCGAAACCCAATTTCCATTCAACTCAAAACTGCTCCTAAACCACTCACTTAAAAATCATCAAACTTGCCTTAAAAATCATAACTTTCAATAAGGATTCAAGTCATGTACTTGAATCAATAATTCGTGACACTTGAAATTTCCAGAAATTAAAGTTTTTACTGTAAAAATTTGATCTTTCATCCTATATACATTTATACTTCCTGAAACCATTTTTAAATTGTAACTCATACTTAAACACAACTATTTTGTTTTAAAACCAAGGTCTGATATTGATTAGAAAACAAGAAATTGGATTTTCTCTGGTTGTCTGGTACTCTGTGATGTAACAGAGAAGAGATATCACTGATATATGCATACACACAGAGCATTCTTAAATATATATATATATATACTCAAGATTAAATGGTTGAGTGTTACTCACCTTAAATATTCTTATTCCAGAAGTTTTCAGTTTGAAAGTTGAAGCCTTTTTGAATTTGAAGGTTGAAAAATCTTGTTTGAATTTGCTACTGGAAGCCTTCTTCTTGATCTCAGGTTGATAAAATTTGTTTTGTTGTTTTAAGTTAAAGTATCGTTTAATGTAACGACCCGCCTTCCTATGCCCAGGAAAACACATCGTTATGAAGAAAGAAAGGGATAGAAGAAGAAAAGAAAAGAAGAAAGAACAACAACACATCAGAAATCTCACAACGGAACGAGAAATATATTATATCACATAAGATATTACATAGTATCTGTGATGACCCAGATTTTTAACGATTGTTAATTAGTAATTAATGGAATTAAATCATTGAAATATTGATATTGATTAGTCAAACAAATAAATTTCTAACGATTAAAATATCTGAATCAATATATTAATTTAAAAGTATATAAATTTGGAACTGGTACAATATTAGGATATACACATAAATTGATTTGATGATTACGATAAATATATTGTTTTAAATACTTTAGATAAATGTTTAATTTGTTTTAAAACCTATTCTAACTCTAGTTTGGATTTATATTTATTAATAAAAGAATTTCTTTCTTTTCTTTTTAAAATGTATAGCTTAAAAATATATATAAGTTTTAATTCAACTTGTCAAATGATAGTTTTGTGTATATTATAAATAAGTAATTTGAATAAAAGAAATAATTTCTTTTGGTTCACTATTTTAAATTTGATAAATGAGCTTTATAATATAAATAAATAAGAAATTCATATAAAAATACAATACGGTAATACGAATAACAAATACACTTGTTGAAATAACAAGTTAACAACGGTGCAAGTAAAACAAATATAATTTAGTAAAATTCATAGTTTTGTAAATAATAAAACGAACGCATTAAATAATTAAACAACATGTTGAAAACAATATACTAGCGTAACATTTACACTACATCATCGAACAAGAAATATGAATAGGCAAGTGAACATTTGAAAATAACATTCATAACATTTTAATTAAAATTCAAATATATGCAAGAGGACTTCCCAGCCTTTATACATCTGCATAGCAAATGGAACAAAGAAAAGAATCAAGGCAAAGCAAACATGTTAGCAAAACTTGCATAGGGTAGGTATGAAACTCTGGTTCGAATTTGCCTGCAAACTTAAAGGAAACAAAATTCAAAACAAAGTAAAATGTAATATGTTGATAGCTTGTTAATGAAGCCAAGCAAGTGTATAAAAGAAAATAGGACAAGTATAAAAATGAGACACAAGTACAATAGCATTGAATGTTCATATCCTTGCAGCATACGAAATCTGTTCGAATTGCATTTCAGCCTCCAATGTTTACAAAAATCTCTGACTACATTTATTAAAAAAAAAAGAAGGGAAAAGATATAAACCCTGTAGCTTGTATATACATAAGCCTGTAAACAACTTTTCCTTTGTCACCTTTCATTTCCAGTTCGAACTAAAACTAAAAAAAAAAATGAAATGAAACCCCATTTAAAAACTTAAACAACATTCTACAATCATCAAGCAACTCAACAAGGCAGAGAGCAAGATGATTTGGCAGAATGATCAAAGTGGAAACATGTTTCCAGTTTTTCAAGTTCAAAACAAATTTCAAAAACAAGTCTCTGTTCTTCCTCTTCAAAGCTGGTGAGTAACACTTTATTTTAAACTTATAACTTAAGTCAATATGGCATGTTTTTTTTCTCTGTGATGATATGCATCTTGAATATGTATGATTGTAATCTATGTATATCTGTTTCCTTGATACCCTGTTATCTGTTTTAGTAAATATGAAGATAAACCTTCATCTCTTGATCTAGCTATTGTTTGAGTGTGGGATATAAACAAAAGTAATTTGTTTGACTATAATTTAGGTGGTAAAAATTTGTATAAGTTGAATCAACTTGAGATTTACTCTGGAAACCCAGAAAACAAAGCTCAACTGTAAATATGATTAAAAACAAATTTCTTGGTTTAAGTATTCAGGAGTATAAATCGAAACTTCATACAAAACTAAGATTTTTAAGACAAGAATTATAATTTTTAAAGCTTGGGTTGAAGAGCAGTTCCAGTTTCACTGTTTCAAGTATTTTGAGTTGCCGTGGTCGTTGTAGATGACCGGAGGTGTCATGGTTTGGTCTGGAGGTAGAGGAGTGACCAGGGGTTCGTGGAAAAATAGGGGACTGGTCGGCAGATCAACTTGGTGGCGGCGAGAAGCTTTTTGAAACCTGGTGACCTAGTTTTGAGTAACTGTGAATTTTCATCTCATTCGAAGCCATGAATTGATCGAGTGTTTCGAGCTTCTGGGGTTGGATACAGGGAAGGTAGACGAGGCTTTGTCTGGAGTTTAGTGGCCTCTGGTGGTCGGAGTTTGGAGTACAGCGTAGTTCCAGGTTGTGGATTTTGTTCCAATTCCATGGCAGGTACTCGATTTCGATTTCGAGACTGGGAAGATGGTCGGAGGTCTGAGAGAGGATGTCGAGGTGATCGTCGAGATGTGGAGATGGTCATGGACGATCAGAACGCCGAGGGACAATCGTGCACGTGCACGAGACAGTCTCTGGTGTCTGGACATGTTCGTTTGGGGAAGAAGCTTGTATCTCGAGTGGGTGTTCGAGAAATTATCGCGTTGGCTCGAAGTTGAGTGGGTAGCAGGGAACTCGAGTGATTGTTCGGGGATATTTGGTTTTGGCTCGGGTTACTTTGACCTGATGTTAAAATAAAAGAAATTGAGTAAGAAACAAACCAGGGTGTTACAAGTTTTATAACAAAGTAAAGTATTAACCTAGCTTTTCAAGAAATTAAATAATGATTAGTTAATTTAAGAAATAATTACTTCATATAAGAAATTTATGATTTATCAGTTTACTTAAGCGATTAATTAAATGAATTATCTTAAAATTATTTAAGTTTGGGTGAATATGACTATTAATTAGTTAATTAATTGATTGGTAATTAAAGATTAATTAATTAATTTAGGGATGTGATTAAAAGATCATTAATTAATGTAGTTAATTAATTAAGGAGATAAATGAAAGGTAAACTAATGTGAATGGTTAAGGCTAGTTAAACTATGTGGTAATAGTGTAATTAAAGGATGATTAATCAAGGGTAATTAATCAAGGGTGATTAATTAAAAGGATGATTAAAGAATAATTAATTAATTGGGTTATAGTTAATTTATGTTAAGTAAGCATGATTTAATGATTTAAAGTTGATGATTAATTTAATTGGAGATTAATTAATCTGATTAAGAATGAGTCAATCTGGCCTAGGGATGATTGAACTGTATTGAATGATTGAATTAGTATCAAGCCTGATAACTTATGTACTGTGATATGAGATGTGAGGTTGTACTGTGATTTTTGGATTACCTATCAATAGTGAATTGCTGTGTAAAGTGGGACATCGTGTATTTAAATTTAAATTGTAAACAGTTTAGATTTGAAGTGACATTAAATTCGAAGAGTCCGGGATCGGGTATCAGCAATACCCGAACCCACTTTGATTAGAAATCTAAGTTCTATATAAGTGGATGTGTGGAATTTAACAGGCTGGAATCGGAATGAATTAAGTAACTTAGCCTTTAACTGAGTAGTAGTTATTGGATATTTATTTTAATAAGTGATGGACTTGAGAACTCGTAGGAAGGTACGAGTTACCCTGCTTTGCAAATAAGTTTCATTACTTAGTATTTCGAGTTATATGGGTTTACTCACGCTGGTTTCCAGCCTGACCCGGGTGTTACTTTGATGTAATGCTCGGGTCAGACCGAGTATTACAGATTTCCAGGTAAGGACGTTCTGGAGCTCACAAGACGAGCTGGATGGCAGAGACGTATGGAGTGTTTCCGCTGTGATATATTACAGTTTATTTGAGACAGTTTGATTTTA
The DNA here is from genome assembly GCA_030737815.1 of Allium fistulosum. Taxonomy (NCBI): domain Eukaryota; kingdom Viridiplantae; phylum Streptophyta; class Magnoliopsida; order Asparagales; family Amaryllidaceae; genus Allium; species Allium fistulosum. The sequence goes on along the minus strand of CM060901.1, from coordinate 805,823,582 downwards.
ACTGTCCAGTGTATGTATAAATATTGTAACTCTGATGTAATGATATAAATTAACGGATATAGTATTCTTTTGTATAACTGTTATTATTTGATATTATATTTTGATCCGCTGCGAATGTGAGATTCTGTGTTTTGTTTTCTGTTTCTTCTTCTATCTCTTTCTTCTTTTCCTAACTATCTGGAATTTTCGGGATCGAAAATTTCGGGTCGTTACAGTTGGTATCAGAGCGAAGGTTTAGCGAAAACCTTGGCTCTGGTGGGTATACTCATAAGGATAGGGTCAATAGTACCCTAGAATGAGTTGAGTGTTTATATATATATATATGAGAGCGTACTTGTTATTTTCATATATAAAGATTTTAAATGATTTTGTGTAAAAATATATATTTTGATATATAAAGCAATATTTCTTACTAATAAATGTTAAAGTAATTGGTTGTTGAATCATTGGAATAAAATAATGAGAATTAAGTGTTAATAGTAATACAATCAAATTGAAATTGAATGAAGATAAATTTGAAATGGATCCAAACTGAAATTAAATTCTTGAATTTGTAGAAATGTTTCCAAAATAAAGATAATAATAAATTGGTTTCCAGATATGATAATCTTGGTTATTATCATAAATTGTTGTTGTGTTTAATAATGAAATGTTGTTAAGGAGTAGGCAAGATGAAATGTTTTAGGGAAGTAAAACATTTAGGCAAGTATGACTTATAAATTGAAAAGGGTTTAAAGGGTGAAGTATTAAATCTAGGTTCAGAGAATATGGGAATTTGTTCCAAGTGTTTAAAAGAAATAATAAATAGTGTTATTTGAATAAAAGAGCTTGATTCAAACAAGAGTTGTTTGAAAATTTATGGGAACATGTTTTGAATTTAAAACCAAAGGTGGTTTAAAATTTAAGGATTTTTAATGTGAAGTTAAAACTTGAAATGGAGGAATTCAAATTTTGTGAGATTGACTAGATCAATTGAATTGAATTTAACTTAGGGGAAGTTAAATAAGAACAACCTAAATTGGAAATTTCAAGATGAAATTAAATTTTTACTTAGTGAAGTAAAAATGGGTTGTTTTGAAATGGGAATTATGTGTGATCTCAAACGGGTTTGAGATCTGGAATTGAGTATTAATGGATGATTTAGAATGAATTGGATGATGTCATCCTATTGTTATTAATAATCTTTAAATTGTAAATTAGATTTGTTTAGATAAATGAAGAAATGGATTGTGGTGATATATGCATTATTGAGATAATAGGAAAATTAAATCTTAATTTGAATAAGGACATGGGCTTACTTTGAACTGAACTATTTGAATAACTGAATTTGTAAATTAAAATTGCTTTGAATTCTTGTTTGAACTTTGTAATAAGTTAAGTAAAGGCAATTTAAAATGAAATTTGGATTCAGAATTGAAAATTTGTTAAAGATTTTATGTTGTTAATTTGATTTAAGGGGTTAAATCGACATTTGAAAATTTAACTCGAATATATATAACTCGAGATGGTTTAAGATTGAGATTAGAATTTAATTAATTCAAATTGAATCTGATTCGAATTAATTGGACTTGTGATTGAGGATGTATAAGTTTAAATATTTAAATGGAAAATTTAGGATTGAATTTAAAATGATTTGAAATTTGAAGTTGATTCAATTCGAAGTTTGTCTAAATTAATTTGAATAATTTGGAATTGTAATTTAAATGAATATGTTAAAATCAGATGGAATTTGATTTGAATTTGAAAAAAAAAATCAAGGATAATTCAACTTGATTGGAAATGGATCAATATCGGAATGGGAAGTGGTTGAAATTCGAAGTTATTTTGGGTTTTGAGTCAATTTAAATGGAATTTAAATTGAATGATTGGGTTAAAGGTTAGGTAGTGAGACAGTTTGACTCTGAAACTATTTTCAACAAATTATCTTAATATAAGTTTTCTTGAATCTATCTTTCCAAGCTATTTATTATATCCAACCTTGCTTTTCAAGGCCAAACTATTTTATACTTATTCTACAATTATTTTTGAAACTATTTAATAATTTTACCACTGGTTATGAACTAATTACTGTTTTTACTGTTTATATAACTAATTACTATTTTACAACTGTTTTGCAATTATTTTAATATTTCCAACTATGTTACAATTACTTAACTATTTTGCAGCTATTTTACAATCTAATAATTATTTTTCAACTACTTATCTATTTTTAAAATTTTCAAGCTATTTTCTTAATATAAACTGGTCGGAGTTCAAATTGTTATTGGCTAAAAACCCAACCGAGATAAGAATTGAAGTGATAATCCAAATGGGGATTAAGGTAAATGTGAATAAGTGAATAAAATCAAAGTGAATGTGAATAGAGAAAAATTGATTGGACTGATTATCAATAAAGATAAATACGAAGGATGTACGTATATTATTCTATTCGCATAGTGATTTGATCCAGATTCGAGCATAGAATTTCAAGATAATATTATCGATCCGAGTTGGGATTTTTCGCTCGATTTTCGACGGCGAACCTGGATATGGATTTTTGATTGGTTCTGGATATTCTCTATCATAGGTGTGACTATGCAAGGAGAATGACGGTTTCTGATCAAGAAACCAGATCTGAGTCCGCACTAGGAAATCGGGTGGACGATACTAGTTCGGAAGTGAAATTGTGTGATCGAGTGAGCGATCAGATTGGTATTGCGTACGAATGATATGGGGACATCGTACGGGTTTGAATGAAATTGGCATTGAAAATTTGTGGATAAAAAAAAAACTGAAAAGATTTTTGAAATTGAAAGTATATTTTGAGAAATTGACAATGAATAAAGGTGGAAATTTATTTTGAAGTTGTAGATAAAAGGTTATAAGATGATTTTTGAAATGGGAAATATATTTGTTAATATATGAGGAACTAAAATAAAATAAATTTAAAAATTTATATTTCTATGGTAGAAATTAACTTTATGGAAATAAAGTGGAAATTGAATATTTTTCTGAGTTAAAATTTACTTTATGAAAGTAAGTAATTTGGTAAGCGACTTTATAGAGTAACCAAATTAAAATATTTGATTTGGACTAAAAACGAAGTTATATATCTTTGTTATATATGATAAAACTTCCCTTGTTGAAACTATTGCCAGAAGAAAATGATTTTTGAAAGTATTTGAAGTATAAAAGTGAATTTATACAAGTATAAATTGATTCAAAGATTTTTCAAAACTTTTATATATATGTATTTATAAAAAGGATTTGTGAAAATGATTTTGAGGAAAGGTTTTTGGAACCTTTGAATTTTGGAAAGGCTTTTGATTTTGGGAAAAATCAATATTGGGATTTGGAAAGCCTAGTTTGTGGATTATCGATTTTGAGAATCGATTTTGTGTAAAGGCATATATTTGGAATTCATACTAGGTGTATGATTTGTAAAATACTATATGTGTATAGTATAAAGTGTTTTGAGATTGGCTCTGGGGAAAAAGGCGCTCCCTTGAAATGAACTTCTCAGGAGTGCCACAGGGTGGTACTGCCTTGAGCCTCAAAGGGGGAGGTTCTAAAGTTGATCCTGTGAGGAGTCCGGACAAAACTAGTTCCTGAGGATTATTGTGTAGCGAAAGTCGAGGGGCTGGTGCCCACGGAGGCATTTGGGTTATGCTGTGACGACAGTGTAACTCGATGTCACTGCGATCTACTGCAGACCATAGCGAAAGTCATGTGTGCCGCTGAGAGCCAACAGTCTGCGTTTGATTTTATATCGGTAGACTGAGACCTATGTAAGAGTGGAGAAGTTTCATTTTGACAGCGAAAATCGTGTGTGCCGCTGAGAGCCAACAATTACATGGACTTTTGCTGTGACGGCAACGTAACCCCGGATGTAACTGCGATCTGTCGTGGGTTCTATGGTGTAATCAGTTACATGGACTTTTGCTGCGACGGCAACGTAACCCAGGATGTAACTGTGACCATGGATGGGTGTGATGATTTCCAGTGCATTCTCACCAAAGATATTTCCTCTATTTTCAAAACTGTTTCTATATTTTCAATAAAGTTATTTTCCCAATATTTTCACTGGATGTTGGAAACGGGTCTGCCAAGCACTTATAGATTTTCAGTCATACGCCTGATCAACGTATGACCGAATTTCTGTGAGAACGAGGATGGACTTGTTGAAACATCGAGTTATTAAAGTATTTTTATAAAACGACTTTAGAATAAAATTATATAGATATTAAAAAAATGTTTTAAAATGATCAAGAATATGTATTTGATTTTAAGCATTTTAATAATTCTGGCTTCGTTCTTTTCGAGGACGAAAAGTTCTAAAGGGGGGAGGAATGTGATGACCCAGATTTTTAACGATTGTTAATTAGTAATTAATGGAATTAAATCATTGAAATATTGATATTGATTAGTCAAACAAATAAATTTCTAACGATTAAAATATCTGAATCAATATATTAATTTAAAAGTATATAAATTTGGAACTGGTACAATATTAGGATATACACATAAATTGATTTGATGATTACGATAAATATATTGTTTTAAATACTTTAGATAAATGTTTAATTTGTTTTAAAACCTATTCTAACTCTAGTTTGGATTTATATTTATTAATAAAAGAATTTCTTTCTTTTCTTTTTAAAATGTATAGCTTAAAAATATATATAAGTTTTAATTCAACTTGTCAAATGATAGTTTTGTGTATATTATAAATAAGTAATTTGAATAAAAGAAATAATTTCTTTTGGTTCACTATTTTAAATTTGATAAATGAGCTTTTATAATATAAATAAATAAGAAATTCATATAAAAATACAATACGGTAATACGAATAACAAATACACTTGTTGAAATAACAAGTTAACAACGGTGCAAGTAAAACAAATATAATTTAGTAAAATTCATAGTTTTGTAAATAATAAAACGAACGCATTAAATAATTAAACAACATGTTGAAAACAATATACTAGTGTAACATTTACACTACATCATCGAACAAGAAATATGAATAGGCAAGTGAACATTTGAAAATAACATTCATAACATTTTAATTAAAATTCAAATATATGCAAGAGGACTTCCCAGCCTTTATACATCTGCATAGCAAATGGAACAAAGAAAAGAATCAAGGCAAAGCAAACATGTTAGCAAAACTTGCATAGGGTAGGTATGAAACTCTGGTTCGAATTTGCCTGCAAACTTAAAGGAAACAAAATTCAAAACAAAGTAAAATGTAATATGTTGATAGCTTGTTAATGAAGCCAAGCAAGTGTATAAAAGAAAATAGGACAAGTATAAAAATGAGACACAAGTACAATAGCATTGAATGTTCATATCCTTGCAGCATACGAAATCTGTTCGAATTGCATTTCAGCCTCCAATGTTTACAAAAATCTCTGACTACATTTATTAAAAAAAAAAGAAGGGAAAAGATATAAACCCTGTAGCTTGTATATACATAAGCCTGTAAACAACTTTTCCTTTGTCACCTTTCATTTCCAGTTCGAACTAAAACTAAAAAAAAAAAAATGAAATGAAACCCCATTTAAAAACTTAAACAACATTCTACAATCATCAAGCAACTCAACAAGGCAGAGAGCAAGATGATTTGGCAGAATGATCAAAGTGGAAACATGTTTCCAGTTTTTCAAGTTCAAAACAAATTTCAAAAACAAGTCTCTGTTCTTCCTCTTCAAAGCTGGTGAGTAACACTTTATTTTAAACTTATAACTTAAGTCAATATGGCATGTTTTTTTTCTCTGTGATGATATGCATCTTGAATATGTATGATTGTAATCTATGTATATCTGTTTCCTTGATACCCTGTTATCTGTTTTAGTAAATATGAAGATAAACCTTCATCTCTTGATCTAGCTATTGTTTGAGTGTGGGATATAAACAAAAGTAATTTGTTTGACTATAATTTAGGTGGTAAAAATTTGTATAAGTTGAATCAACTTGAGATTTACTCTGGAAACCCAGAAAACAAAGCTCAACTGTAAATATGATTAAAAACAAATTTCTTGGTTTAAGTATTCAGGAGTATAAATCGAAACTTCATACAAAACTAAGATTTTTAAGACAAGAATTATAATTTTTAAAGCTTGGGTTGAAGAGCAGTTCCAGTTTCACTGTTTCAAGTATTTTGAGTTGCCGTGGTCGTTGTAGATGACCGGAGGTGTCTTGGTTTGGTCTGGAGGTAGAGGAGTGACCAGGGGTTCGTGGAAAAATAGGGGACTGGTCGGCAGATCAACTTGGTGGCGGCGAGAAGCTTTTTGAAACCTGGTGACCTAGTTTTGAGTAACTGTGAATTTTCATCTCATTCGAAGCCATGAATTGATCGAGTGTTTCGAGCTTCTGGGGTTGGATACAGGGAAGGTAGACGAGGCTTTGTCTGGAGTTTAGTGGCCTCTGGTGGTCGGAGTTTGGAGTACAGCGTAGTTCCAGGTTGTGGATTTTGTTCCAATTCCATGGCAGGTACTCGATTTCGATTTCGAGACTGGGAAGATGGTCGGAGGTCTGAGAGAGGATGTCAGGTGATCGTCGAGATGTGGAGATGGTCATGGACGATCAGAACGCCGGGGGACAATCGTGCACGTGCACGAGACAGTCTCTGGTGTCTGGACATGTTCGTTTGGGGAAGAAGCTTGTATCTCGAGTGGGTGTTCGAGAAATTATCGCGTTGGCTCGAAGTTGAGTGGGTAGCAGGGAACTCGAGTGATTGTTCGGGGATATTTGGTTTTGGCTCGGGTTACTTTGACCTGATGTTAAAATAAAAGAAATTGAGTAAGAAACAAACCAGGGTGTTACAAGTTTTATAACAAAGTAAAGTATTAACCTAGCTTTTCAAGAAATTAAATAATGATTAGTTAATTTAAGAAATAATTACTTCATATAAGAAATTTATGATTTATCAGTTTACTTAAGCGATTAATTAAATGAATTATCTTAAAATTATTTAAGTTTGGGTGAATATGACTATTAATTAGTTAATTAATTGATTGGTAATTAAAGATTAATTAATTAATTTAGGGATGTGATTAAAAGATCATTAATTAATGTAGTTAATTAATTAAGGAGATAAATGAAAGGTAAACTAATGTGAATGGTTAAGGCTAGTTAAACTATGTGGTAATAGTGTAATTAAAGGATGATTAATCAAGGGTAATTAATCAAGGGTGATTAATTAAAAGGATGATTAAAGAATAATTAATTAATTGGGTTATAGTTAATTTATGTTAAGTAAGCAGGATTTAATGATTTAAAGTTGATGATTAATTTAATTGGAGATTAATTAATCTGATTAAGAATGAGTCAATCTGGCCTAGGGATGATTGAACTGTATTGAATGATTGAATTAGTATCAAGCCTGATAACTTATGTACTGTGATATGAGATGTGAGGTTGTACTGTGATTTTTGGATTACCTATCAATAGTGAATTGCTGTGTAAAGTGGGACATCGTGTATTTAAATTTAAATTGTAAACAGTTTAGATTTGAAGTGACATTAAATTCGAAGAGTCCGGGATCGGGTATCAGCAATACCCGAACCCACTTTGATTAGAAATCTAAGTTCTATATAAGTGGATGTGTGGAATTTAACAGGCTGGAATCGGAATGAATTAAGTAACTTAGCCTTTAACTGAGTAGTAGTTATTGGATATTTATTTTAATAAGTGATGGACTTGAGAACTCGTAGGAAGGTACGAGTTACCCTGCTTTGCAAATAAGTTTCATTACTTAGTATTTCGAGTTATATGGGTTTACTCACGCTGGTTTCCAGCCTGACCCGGGTGTTACTTTGATGTAATGCTCGGGTCAGACCGAGTATTACAGATTTCCAGGTAAGGACGTTCTGGAGCTCACAAGACGAGCTGGATGGCAGAGACGTATGGAGTGTTTCCGCTGTGATATATTACAGTTTATTTGAGACAGTTTGATTTTAACTGTCCAGTGTATGTATAAATATTGTAACTCTGATGTAATGATATAAATTAACGGATATAGTATTCTTTTGTATAACTGTTATTATTTGATATTATATTTTGATCCGCTGCGAATGTGAGATTCTGTGTTTTGTTTTCTGTTTCTTCTTCTATCTCTTTCTTCTTTTCCTAACTATCTGGAATTTTCGGGATCGAAAATTTCGGGTCGTTACAGTATCATATACATCAGAGTACACAATTTATACATCACAGAATAGACAGTTATAAACTTCTGTCTATTATACAACACAAGTACATCTATCATACACAGCGGAAACTCTATATATCTATTCGCTGAAGCCTCCTGCTCCACAGCTCCTCCAGAATTCGTCAAGACTAACCTGAATTCCCTTGACTACTCATACAAATTTGAGTACCCAAGAGTTTAATAAAACAGAAAATAAACACTTGGGTCAGACATGGGTCTGGTGTGAGTAAACGGTTAAATTGCTTAACTTTGAAAACCTTTGAAAACAAAAGTATCACGTAAGACTCCCCACAAATAAACATGGGTAAGTTTTTACCTTACGCTAACTAAAACATTTGATAGGAAATCCAATTATATTATAATAGGGTCTAGGGTTTTCAAGTAAAATACAGAAATAGCTGAAATGCTTACATCTCACATTCCAACATAGTTGGCACAACTAATACGTACGGCACTTATTGGAGTTTGGATTCCATACAATGGCAGGGCTACTGGGGTACCGCCCGTCACAGTACGTGGCCTAGATCACCGTACCGAGGAGTACGCCCACTACCCTGCAACACAAAGCCGGAACCATCCCTTACTGGATAATCCCGAACAAGACAATCCCGTAGTTGGCGCGACCAACCACACACTAAGCCGAATAAAAGAAAAGGGACCTCTAGACAGGGATCTATCTTGCTCTCAGTGGGTGCTACCCACGAAACCTTACTGCACCTCCCCTGTTTTAGCCATTCCCGGTTGATGAGGCTTGAGGTTACGATTACCTTTAATCAGAACATATCACTTAGAATGCTCATCGTCCGCCTGACGATGTGCTGAAAGCATTCAATCCATACAAGTTCGTTCCGGGTTCGAACGAAACCGAAGGCATTATCTCGTTACACTCGTTTTGGAATCACCCTCAGAGTTAACGACAATAACCCTTGCACTCTGAATCTTCATCTTCACTTGAGATTCACGACCTATCGTTAATTTGGATCGATGTGGTATTCGAGTCTCCAGACCTGGAATCCCGGTATACGGAAACCCGATCCCGGTCTCATCGAAATCCAAAACGTATCTTTTAAGGCCAAGTTGTTTAAAGGTTTAAACAATTTAACTTATCTATATTCATACAGATAGATAATTCACAAATCACAATTGATAATCACATTATCAAATAAACAAATGATCTATAACCAAATAGGTAATCCATATCAACATCACAATAGTTAATCTATATTACCATCATAATGCAACCAAGTATTCATACTACACAACATTTCTTATCTCATTCCTGAGATTACATCCATTCAAGACAATCAATGTCATCCATTCTTATATAAGCAATGATTTACTTAATCATAACATAATTAATTTAAAATGAATTAAATTAACTATCTCTATCTTTAAAGTGAATTAAATTAATTACTTCATCTCTTAATTAATTTAAAATAAATTAAATTAATTACTTAATTATAAATCTTACTTATATAATCATTAATTAATTACAAATAAATTAATTAATCATTCTCTAATTATCCACTTTAATTAATCACCTTGATTAATTATATTTTAATTACATTTAAGTAATTATCTTTAATTAATTTCACAAATTAATTATCCTTAATTAAATACAGTAATTAACCTTTAATTACTTCATTAATTAATTAATTAATTATAATCAATTACTTTAATTCTTAATTAATTACAATTAATCACTTATCATTTGATTAATTAATTTTAATTAATCAATTCTTAATTACATCATTAATTATAAACTAATGATCCCTAATTACACCTTTAATTATTTTATTAATTACTTTAAGTAATTATTCTTAATTAATCATAATTATTAATCACCTTTGATTAATATAATCCAGTAATTAACTTCCCTTAATTACTTCCATTAATTAATTACTTTTTAATTAATTACCTTAACAAATAATTAATTACCTTATTAATTAACCTTAATCCTTTAATTAAATAAATTATTTAATTAATAACACTAGGTAATTAACCTTAATCACTTCTTATTTAAATACTTTCATAAAATAATTATCCTCTAATTACTTTATTAAATAATCTACCTTTACTTAATTACATCCAGTAATTATTCCTAAATTACTTCATTAATTAATTATACTTAATTAATTTATAAATGATTTTCTTAATTAATCACAAATTAATTAATTAATTATTAATTTAACTTAATCATTTAAATTTAATTAAATGATTCTTAACTTACTATATTAAAGGTTCTTAATTAAGAAACTATTATCTTAATTAAATCAATTATTTACCAATAACACTTGATAATTAAAATAATTTAATTATCTAAATTTCCTTCAAATTCAAATTTACATATGTAAATCTTTATTATAATTGATTTTAAATCATTAAACTTATTTAAAATTAATTCAATTTAAAATTAATTAAAATCAAATAACTTAAATATTCAAATTTAAAACTTTTAAATCTTTAAACTTTCCAAAATTGTTTAAATACAATTAAATACACTTATTTCAAAAATTCACTTATTTTAAACTTTTTACATTTCAAAATATAAAAACTTGGTTTAAAACATTAACTTAAAACGAATTAATTTTATAAACAAAACTTGTGTTTTAAACCTTATAAAATATTACTGTTTAAAATTTAAAATTCCTTTTTAAACTCCAACCTTTAAAACTGTTATATCCAAAATAGTATCTTGCTTACAGACTCGAGCCACCCTTACAAAACTCGCGTCTAACCCCAGAAGAAACAACCCAAGAACTTGAGTAACTCCAGCTTCCATCCTACTTAGAAAAAAATATCAAAAACCCCCGAGACAACTCGCGTTCCAGCCTTCTTTCCCAACCATCTTCCTGATACGCCACCATGCACATAAACGTGCACACCCACGCTGATCATCGGCGATCCTTCCTCCGGTCTCCAACACGTCACGCTCGACCTCGTCATCATATCGCGCAACTCAGATAACCAATTTCGATCGAGAATTGAAATTTCGCCATCGACCCAAAACTGCTCGAACACCATCATCAGAAAAACCATCCCCAGGGCCACCAAGGCTTCGAAATCTCTCGCCATCGAAGCCGTAGCTTCGCTTCACTCCCCCGAGTCTCCAGCACCCTACGCGATTGCTTCCGATCGCCTATCGACGCCGCGATAACCCACTGAACTTCGTCGAAACAAAACAGTTACTAAACCCTAACTCGATCGATTGCGACCAACTCAATCACCAATAAATTCACGAAAGATTTTCCCAAGCTCACTACCTCCCCCTCCACCTTCGAGTTCACCCACGGCACGTCGATCGTCGCCGTTCACCGTGAATTGGCCATAATGCCAAAACAATCAAACCCCAAATTCTCTCGAAATTCAAATCTAAAAATCACGATACTAGCTTCAAAAATCACGATTTGCCATATTGAATTCAATGATATAATCAGAACTAAAAATTGAATCAATCAATTTTTAACCAAATTTATATTCTCTCTGCTGTTTATAAAATTTCAAGACAAGTTCTTTATAAAAATTCCACAACTTATTTTTATAAGTGATATTGCATGGTTTCCATCATTTTTCATTTACAAATCAAAGGCTAAAAATGATCAAGTGATGAAATATTGGTTTTATTTAAGAAGTCAAGACTGTTATTACTTACAGAGGCTAATACATAACTGTACAGGCTTTCAAATTTAACTATACAGGCATTCAATATTCATATACACACATGCATCCATTTTAATCCAAGCATTCAGACAACAGCATGAGTTTCATATATATTAAAGTGGGATTCCAGAATCTAAAACTGTTTTTAAAATCTTAGTTTACTCACCTGTCAAATAAACAGAGAAGCATATAACATTTTGTTTCCATGCTTGCATGTTTGGGTTTGAACTTCTATTTTCCTTGATGAATTTAATCTTGCTGTTGATCTTTGAAATTTGTTGATAGATTTCCTTTTTCATGATCTTCAGGTTGTTTGAAGATTTTAAAACTGCTATTTGAATTTTGCCTTGATCTTTCTTTGCATTTGAATTTCCAGATTTACTTCTTCTTTTGCTTTGAGTTTTAGATTTCAGGTTTTCATTTTTATTTTTGATTCTAGAATTCGAATTATATTTTAGTGGAGAAAGAAGTGAAGATAGTTTTAGAGCTGAAGAAAATAAATGTCAGATCTCTTTCTATGTTTTGAAAACTTTTTTAAACTTAATTACCAAAGAGAAAATAAAAATGAAGCCACTTGTCCTCTTTAATTAGCTTACACATATGTTTACAATTTACAAATGTCTTCCAACTATCCTTATATGTTTACAAGTGTAAATTCCCTTTTATTTTGATTTATTTAAATCCTACATGTGTATTTATAAAATATCTATATGTATATAAAAATGTATTTATCCTTTTATAATTTATGCTTTAATCAAATATTTATAACATATTTATAAATGCTTGAGAAATTGAGTTTAACTCTCTATATATATATTTTTACAAACCTATTTTGACTTATATTTGAATTTTAAAAATGAAAGAATCTTAAAACCAATTAACTTCTTATTTTAAATCTTATTTAAAAATTAAGCTAAAATATATCTTTATAATAAATAAGAAATTATCCTTGTTATTTAAATCTCAATTATCATTTCCAAAAGTATTAAGTCAAATTACAAATTTCCAAATTACAAATTATATAAATATTAAAGTTTGAAAATACTTTATTAAATTCAAATTCAATATTCTTTTCATTCCAATATATGCAAATATATATATATTCTAAATGAAAAGTACTTTTAACATTAGCTTGATAATTATCCTATTGAATTTAATACATAATTTCAAATAACAATATATATATACATATATATTAAAATTTGAAAACTTATCCTTTTATTAAATTAAAGACTCCCTATTTATAATATATATACCTATATATATATACATTATAAATATAAACACTTATATTAGTTTTAGAAAGATAAAACTTCCCAATTTAAAATTGTTAGAAAAGATATAAATAAATATTTCCAATATTTAAAATTTTATTAGCCTTTTAAAATAAATAAACTTGTCAATCTATAAAATAAATCAACAAATCAATTTAATTATTAATAAAGATTATTAAATTGATATTGCCAAAATTCCGGGATATCACATTCCTTCCCCCTTAAAATAATTTCGTCCTCGAAATTTAAAAGCAAAGATAATTTAATAATCCAGTAAAATTTTAATTTTAAACAGCAACCATACATATCAATCATATTCTAACAACCATAGCAACAATTTAATCAAACAAATTTAACTATCTAGACAAATTCTGGATAGAATTTCCTCGAGTTATCCCAAGTATATATATATATACCGGGATACTCGTTCTACAGGATCTTAACTAATTATCTACAATAATCTAGAACTCCTTCCCATCTAGATCACAAATCTGAACAAGATATCAGACTAAACTCAAAACCAACTCAACTACCATATCCATCTGAACTGCTGATTCCAAAACCAGAGATAGATCAAACACGTACTCCCTCAGAGATACGTAAAATACATTGAATTCTAGTTATCCAAACTGACAATTCAACCTTGTAGATCAAAGTACTTATCCAAATTAGATCACAGAAAAGATCCAAAATAACTCGGAGCTGACTTCCCAGACTTACCCAATCTTATAGCTCCCTTTAACCAGAGAAAAACTTCACAACAACGAAGTCTCCAACTTCGAATTTCAAATTCCTTCGTTTCCTATCCACAAAATCTTCAGACGATCTCGGGCTACCTACAAATCCTTTCTGATCAACTCAACCTTCGCTGATGCTCCTTGAAACAAACAGGACCAAGAATAACTCAACAAAATGATCTTCTCAAGATCAACCCAATTCCAAAACAAAACTCTACTTCACAAACATCAGAAGATTGAACTAACTTCTCCTATCTGGAAAAGACAAACAGATGCACTTGCCAAACTGCTTCCGTTGCATCACTCTGATCTGGAACAGAATGAAAATGCTGATGAAGAACACGAGCACAGACTGGACAACTCATCCCAGAAAATCTCAGATAACTCAAGGGAATACTCAAACTATTGCAAGTCACTTTTGCGATCAACCCAGTCAAATCCAAAGAAAACTGTTCTCTCTTTATCAATCAGAACAGTCCATACTTAATTATCCAATCCATCGAAGAAATGGATCCACTCTGCTGCTTCTGAACTTCACCTTCAGAAAAACTGCTAAGCCGGAAGAACTTCCTGCCAATGCACAGAATACTCCGAGCTGTACTGCTGCCACCGATGCCAAAGATTTCCTAACCAAAGCTCTTCGAGAAACTCGGACCCAAACTAAACAGAATCACCATGCTGAACTCAGCCACAACACCGAAGCAGACATACTTCATTAACTTGTTCCAAAGAAAACATCTTCGGGAACATCCATAGTCACTGCATCTCATCACACAGTTACTTCTTCTTGAAGTTACCAACATTAACTTCTGCCTATCCGACAGATCCAACTCTACTCATCCAACTTCAAAGATAAACTCCGAACCTTAACAGGTTTTCTTCAGAGATTGTGAAATCCTTACAATTGCAAAGTTCACTCGAGACGGTATTAGGTTTACAGTCTCGACAAATACACTTCCAACCTCAACACTCAGACTCCTAATCCTAGATGATAAATTATTATCATCTCAACCAATCATTACAAATACCATATACATTTAAAATGATACTTTTTTATATAGAAATTATATCTGGGTAAAATTATTTCATCTACCTTTTTAAAACAATATTGTGTCCGTTGGCCTGGTCCAAGTGTTTAGAGATCCCTATCAATAACGTTAGCTACTCGTATTGACCAGAATCCATATACCACTCAACCGATCAATTAACACAATATAAAATCATTTTATATAACTAACAAATACGCACTCTCGTATATATATACACTCAGACTCAAACAGGTTGCTATAGATCCTGTCTCTAATGAACAACCCTTCCGAACCTAGGTATTCACTCAACCTAGTGTTCTGATATTCACTTAACCAAAAGCTTAGGCATTCGCTCAACCTATGCTCTGATACCAACTGTAACGACCCGCCTTCCTATGCCCAGGAAAACGCATCGTTATGAAGAAAGAAAGGGATAGAAGAAGAAAAGAAAAGAAGAAAGAACAACAACACATCAGAAATCTCACAACGGAACGAGAAATATATTATATCACATAAGATATTACATAGTATCATATACATCAGAGTACACAATTTATACATCACAGAATAGACAGTTATAAACTTCTGTCTATTATACAACACAAGTACATCTATCATACATAGCGGAAACTCTATATATCTATTCGCTGAAGCCTCCTGCTCCACAGCTCCTCCAGAATTCGTCAAGACTAACCTGAATTCCCTTGACTACTCATACAAATTTGAGTACCCAAGAGTTTAATAAAACAGAAAATAAACACTTGGGTCAGACATGGGTCTGGTGTGAGTAAACGGTTAAATTGCTTAACTTTGAAAACCTTTGAAAACAAAAGTATCACGTAAGACTCCCCACAAATAAACATGGGTAAGTTTTTACCTTACGCTAACTAAAACATTTGATAGGAAATCCAGTTATATTATAATAGGGTCTAGGGTTTTCAAGTAAAATACAGAAATAGCTGAAATGCTTACATCTCACATTCCAACATAGTTGGCACAACTAATACGTACGACACTTATTGGAGTTTGGATTCCATACAATGGCAGGGCTACTGGGGTACCGCCCGTCACAGTACGTGGCCTAGATCACCGTACCGAGGAGTACGCCCACTCCCCTGCAACACAAAGCCGGAACCATCCCTTACTGGATAATCCCGAACAAGACAATCCCGTAGTTGGCGCGACCAACCACACACTAAGCCGAATAAAAGAAAAGGGACCTCTAGACAGGGATCTATCTTGCTCTCAGTGGGTGCTACCCACGAAACCTTGCTGCACCTCCCCTGTTTTAGCCATTCCCGGTTGATGAGGCTTGAGGTTACGATTACCTTTAATCAGAACATATCACTTAGAATGCTCATCGTCCGCCTGACGATGTGCTGAAAGCATTCAATCCATACAAGTTCGTTCCGGGTTCGAACGAAACCGAAGGCATTATCTCGTTACACACGTTTTGGAATCACCCTCAGAGTTAACGACAATAACCCTTGCACTCTGAATCTTCATCTTCACTTGAGATTCACGACCTATCGTTAATTTGGATCGATGTGGTATTCGGGTCTCCAGACCTGGAATCCCGGTATACGGAAACCCGATCCCGGTCTCATCGAAATCCAAAACGTATCTTTTAAGGCCAAGTTGTTTAAAGGTTTAAACAATTTAACTTATCTATATTCATACAGATAGATAATTCACAAATCACAATTGATAATCACATTATCAAATAAACAAATGATCTATAACCAAATAGGTAATCCATATCAACATCACAATAGTTAATCTATATTACCATCATAATGCAACCAAGCATTCATACTACACAACATTTCTTATCTCATTCCTGAGATTACATCCATTCAAGACAATCAATGTCATCCATTCTTATATAAGCAATGATTTACTTAATCACAACATAATTAATTTAAAATGAATTAAATTAACTATCTCTATCTTTAAAGTGAATTAAATTAATTACTTCATCTCTTAATTAATTTAAAATAAATTAAATTAATTACTTCATTATAAATCTTACTTATATAATCATTAATTAATTACAAATAAATTAATTAATCATTCTCTAATTATCCACTTTAATTAATCACCTTGATTAATTATATTTTAATTACATTTAAGTAATTATCTTTAATTAATTTCACAAATTAATTATCCTTAATTAAATACAGTAATTAACCTTTAATTACTTCATTAATTAATTAATTAATTATAATCAATTACTTTAATTCTTAATTAATTACAATTAATCACTTATCATTTGATTAATTAATCTTAATTAATCAATTCTTAATTACATCATTAATTATAAACTAATGATCCCTAATTACACCTTTAATTATTTTATTAATTACTTTAAGTAATTATTCTTAATTAATCATAATTATTAATCACCTTTGATTAATATAATCCAGTAATTAACTTCCGTTAATTACTTCCATTAATTAATTACTTTTTAATTAATTACCTTAACAAATAATTAATTACCTTATTAATTAACCTTAATCCTTTAATTAAATAAATTATTTAATTAATAACACTAGGTAATTAACCTTAATCACTTCTTATTTAAATACTTTCATAAAATAATTATCCTCTAATTACTTTATTAAATAATCTACCTTTACTTAATTACATCCAGTAATTATTCCTAAATTACTTCATTAATTAATTATACTTAATTAATTTATAAATGATTTTCTTAATTAATCACAAATTAATTAATTAATTATTAATTTAACTTAATCATTTAAATTTAATTAAATGATTCTTAACTTACTATATTAAAGGTTCTTAATTAAGAAACTATTATCTTAATTAAATCAATTATTTACCAATAACACTTGATAATTAAAATAATTTAATTATCTAAATTTCCTTCAAATTCAAATTTACATATGTAAATCTTTATTATAATTGATTTTAAATCATTAAACTTATTTAAAATTAATTCAATTTAAAATTAATTAAAATCAAATAACTCAAATATTCAAATTTAAAACTTTTAAATCTTTAAACTTTCCAAAATTGTTTAAATACAATTAAATACACTTATTTCAAAAATTCACTTATTTTAAACTTTTTACATTTCAAAATATAAAAACTTTGTTTAAAACATTAACTTAAAACGAATTAATTTTATAAACAAAACTTGTGTTTTAAACCTTATAAAATATTACTGTTTAAAATTTAAAATTCCTTTTTAAACTCCAACCTTTAAAACTGTTATATCCAAAATAGTATCTTGCTTACAGACTCGAGCCACCCTTACAAAACTCGCGTCTAACCCCAGAAGAAACAACCCAAGAACTCGAGTAACTCCAGCTTCCATCCTACTTCGAAAAAAATATCAAAAACCCCCGAGACAACTCGCGTTCCAGCCTTCTTTCCCAACCATCTTCCTGATACGCCACCGTGCACATAAACGTGCACACCCACGCTGATCATCGGCGATCCTTCCTCCGGTCTCCAACACGTCACGCTCGACCTCGTCATCCCATCGTGCAACTCAGATAACCAATTTCGATCGAGAATTGAAATTTCGCCATCGACCCAAAACTGCTCGAACACCATCATTAGAAAAACCATCCCCAGGGCCACCAAGGCTTCGAAATCTCTCGCCATCGAAGCCGTAGCTTCGCTTCACTCCCCCGAGTCTCCAGCACCCTACGCGATTGCTTCCGATCGCCTATCGACGCCGCGATAACCCACTGAACTTCGTCGAAACAAAACAGTTACTAAACCCTAACTCGATCGATTGCGACCAACTCAATCACCAATAAATTCACGAAAGATTTTCCCAAGCTCACTACCTCCCCCTCCACCTTCGAGTTCACCCACGGCACGTCGATCGTCGCCGTTCACCGTGAATTGGCCATAATGCCAAAACAATCAAACCCCAAATTCTCTCGAAATTCAAATCTAAAAATCACGATACTAGCTTCAAAAATCACGATTTGCCATATTGAATTCAATGATATAATCAGAACTAAAAATTGAATCAATCAATTTTTAACCAAATTTATATTCTCTCTGCTGTTTATAAAATTTCAAGACAAGTTCTTTATAAAAATTCCACAACTTATTTTTATAAGTGATATTGCATGGTTTCCATCATTTTTCATTTACAAATCAAAGGCTAAAAATGATCAAGTGATGAAATATTGGTTTTATTTAAGAAGTCAAGACTGTTATTACTTACAGAGGCTAATACATAACTGTACAGGCTTTCAAATTTAACTATACAGGCATTCAATATTCATATACACACATGCATCCATTTTAATCCAAGCATTCAGACAACAGCATGAGTTTCATATATATTAAAGTGGGATTCCAGAATCTAAAACTGTTTTTAAAATCTTAGTTTACTCACCTGTCAAATAAACAGAGAAGCATATAACATTTTGTTTCCAGGCTTGCATGTTTGGGTTTGAACTTCTATTTGCCTTGATGAATTTAATCTTGCTGTTGATCTTTGAAATTTGTTGATAGATTTCCTTTTTCATGATCTTCAGGTTGTTTGAAGATTTTAAAACTGCTATTTGAATTTTGCCTTGATCTTTCTTTGCATTTGAATTTCCAGATTTACTTCTTCTTTTGCTTTGAGTTTTAGATTTCAGGTTTTCATTTTTATTTTTGATTCTAGAATTCGAATTATATTTTAGTGGAGAAAGAAGTGAAGATAGTTTTAGAGCTGAAGAAAATAAATGTCAGATCTCTTTCTATGTTTTGAAAACTTTTTTAAACTTAATTACCAAAGAGAAAATAAAAATGAAGCCACTTGTCCTCTTTAATTAGCTTACACATATGTTTACAATTTACAAATGTCTTCCAACTATCCTTATATGTTTACAAGTGTAAATTCCCTTTTATTTTGATTTATTTAAATCCTACATGTGTATTTATAAAATATCTATATGTATATAAAAATGTATTTATCCTTTTATAATTTATGCTTTAATCAAATATTTATAACATATTTATAAATGCTTGAGAAATTGAGTTTAACTCTCTATATATATATTTTTACAAACCTATTTTGACTTATATTTGAATTTTAAAAATGAAAGAATCTTAAAACCAATTAACTTCTTATTTTAAATCTTATTTAAAAATTAAGCTAAAATATATCTTTATAATAAATAAGAAATTATCCTTGTTATTTAAATCTCAATTATCATTTCCAAAAGTATTAAGTCAAATTACAAATTTCCAAATTACAAATTATATAAATATTAAAGTTTGAAAATACTTTATTAAATTCAAATTCAATATTCTTTTCATTCCAATATATGCAAATATATATATATTCTAAATGAAAAGTACTTTTAACATTAGCTTGATAATTATCCTATTGAATTTAATACATAATTTCAAATAACAATATATATATACATATATATTAAAATTTGAAAACTTATCCTTTTATTAAATTAAAGACTTCCTATTTATAATATATATACCTATATATATATACATTATAAATATAAACACTTATATTAGTTTTAGAAAGATAAAACTTCCCAATTTAAAATTGTTAGAAAAGATATAAATAAATATTTCCAATATTTAAAATTTTATTAGCCTTTTAAAATAAATAAACTTGTCAATCTATAAAATAAATCAACAAATCAATTTAATTATTAATAAAGATTATTAAATTGATATTGCCAAAATTCCGGGATATCACAGTTTAAGTTTGAAATATTATTTCCTTTAGATTTCTCTTAGATTTGAAGATGAATGAAACTGAATGAGAAGTTATGTTGTTGAAGATGGTAAAATATTTGTTCCAGTTGAAATGAAATGTTGTATAAGTGATTATATTTTCTTGTACTAGTTAGCAGTGATTTTTCTTGTTTGTAGGCTGATGGATATTTTGCATTAATTGACTTTGTACAATTATACTTATCCATTGTTTTTTTATATTTCGACTGTTCAAATATATGAGATAATTGTTGTGGCTTCCTTTACAAGCTAATAGATATTTACATATCTTTGTTGTCTTCATTTGCAAGCTAACACAGAAACTTATATATTTTATTATCTTCTATAGGTTTACTTATTCCATTCCATACTTATCCAATTTTTTTTGTTTATACTTAGATAAATATATACTAGTATCTTCTTTGATAAGCTAATACATGTATACATTTACTTGTTTCATACTTGAGTGTATTTTATTTTCTTTTCTTTTTAACTTGTCTTTATAATATTACTTTATAAATAAATTTCTATTTCAATTTGTTGTTAGATTTTATCTCATGGAAATTAGCCACAAGGGCCTCTTTAGCAAGTGGAATTAGTTTCTAGGACACACAACTGAAATAATTACTTTCAAGGACAAAACATAAAATAATTAGTTTCTAGGGCCTAAAAACCTTTGAAATTATGTCCTTGAAAGTAATTGGACTGCTGACTTTGTCCTTGAAAATAATTATTCTACTGACTTTGGCCTTGAAAGTAATTTATTTGAATGTGTGTCCTAGAAACTAATTTATTTGAATGTGTGTCCTAGAAACTAATTGGACTGCAAAGTTTGTCCTTCTGGTGAAATGCCCCTTTTATCTAAGTGTTACTTTTATATTTTTACACTTTATCTTATATAATTTGTATTTTTTTTGTCTTTGTTTATTTTTGTAGTATATTTTTGTTTGTATTACTTTATATTGACTTTTAACAAAATGTTAAGATTTATTCTAGTATATCTACTTTATATTTTATAAAACTGTATATATTTATTTTTGTAATATAGAGGAATTTCTATATTTAATATGTTGTTAAAATTTGAGCTAAGGTTTTTCTTTATATTTTTATCTTAAATTTATTTATATCTCTACTTTAAATATTTATTATTATTTTACTTTAATATTTATTGTCTTATATTTGTTTTTATAAATTCAAATTATTGTTATCTATAAATTCTAAGTTTAAATCATTTATTTATTTTCTTGTGTCCAAAGTCTATATTTTTATATTTATTTTTAATCCATTTATTTAAGATTCAAATTCAAATGATTTAACACATTTTATTTGAATTCGGGGAAACTCGCATCAATTTATCGATTAATTTCACAAATTTTATTCAAAAATTCAATTAATTATCAATTTAAATATATATAAAATTCTAGATCATTACAAGTTACATAATCCCTAACGATTCCTAGGTTTCGATCAAATATAGTTATTACAAAATAATTCCAAGAGCGACATATGAAGATGCCCCCTTGGATGATCAGAGTACTAGATAGTCGTAAATACATCACAACGAAAATAATACAAAATATCTCCTACATAGCTAACTTTTGCCTCCTACACGTCTTCAGAAGCTTATTCGCCCAACTTGCTAAACCTGAAAAACCTTAACTCTCAATCTACTCAAATTAAATTTTGAGCACTCGGGAGTTTGAGGGGGAAAACTTAAATTTGAAGTCATACATAAAGCCTGGTTTGAATAATATTATTACATCTCGGTTTACCAATATTAAGTGAGACCACGCCACTTAGCGGAACGGGTTTCCCTTAGTAATATCCCTTTAAAAGTATATCCTTTTGCAAATCAAATCCTACAATCAAACTAATTATAACAATAAAAGAAAATACATATATGCATAAAAATAAGGAAATCAATGGACTATCTGTTGTAACATCCCTTACTTGGAGGCCCAAAACTAACGGCTACGGATGCTGAAGTCATCCATAGTTATTAATCCTCGATGACCAAATATGATAATGTTAGATACATTGATATAATAGAAACACATGGATATGGAAATTTTTTAAAATCATTAAACAACTTTCACATTCCATTCCAAATTATTTCAAATTCATTACATAATCCCATGGTCGAGAACCACGTACAGAGAAATTATAATTATTACAAAATACTCCAAGAGCGACATATGAAGATGGCCCCTTGGATGATCAGAGAATATATATAGGCAATTTAAATAACTTTGCCTTTACAACAATACACGGTGGAAGCAAAATAGAAAAGAACTCAAAATAGCTATGATGCCTCCTGCACGTCTCCGGAAACTTGTTCTTATAAAGAGGTACCTGAAAACCTCAACTCTCAAACTACTCAAAATTAATTGAGCACCCGAGAGTTTAAGGAGAAAACATGAACTTTGAGTCAGACATAAAGCCTGGTATGAATAATAACTTACCATCTCAAACCATTTAGATATCTAGTGTGACCACGTCGTTTAGCGGAATGGGTTTCTCCCTCACTAATACCCTCCAAAAATTTATAGTAACCATACAGTGTGCTCTTGTATCCACAATGGTTAAAACATTGCAATTCAAAATATTATGATGACATGCAAACAAGTAGATCAATTTTGGATTTCCCATCCACATTCATTTTGACTATCTATCTCAGTTATAGTTTCTAGGGTCACTAATTTTCATGGGCTGACTAATAACCTATTTAATGCTTATGGACTATCTGTCTAATTTCATAGTTTTCATGGGATCACCAGAAAACTATTGGCCCCTACCAATAACTTCATTATTTTATGGGTTCTCACTGAACCTATAGGTATCTCCAATAACTTCTCTCTTATCATAGCTTTCATGGATTGATTATGAAGCTAGTGACCTCTGTCAATAACTTTATCCGGATATAGTTTTCATGGGTTCACTACAAACCCATTGGCCTCTGCCAATAACTCTTTCTAAACATAGTTTTTATGGGTTTCCTATGAATATGTCTATCGAACAAATTCTTTAATCAATATTTAGGCATCCTATATTCTTATCAACCTGACCTCCTAGATGCAATTCTACTCATTCAGGAGTTAACTCAATTTATATTCACTGCAGGGTCAACCTAACTGGTTATTCTGCCTTTTCTCCATGAAATACAGTTTTGGGTCCATTTTACAGTGAATATATGTATTAGAAGAAGTAATAATAATATCATAATAACACCAACACCTGTGGTTTAATATTCTTGAAATCATTTTCATATGAAACATGGTTTATCCCTTTAACCTATTATTTATCAAGGAAAGCTTCTTAAAAAACTCCATACTTAAAAGCCATTTTAAAACTCCTTCACTTTTGCCATGGTTTTCCCTTAAAAATGAGATTAGGTTCTTTGTTTTTGAAAACTAAGGCTTTCGAAACCTTAAACATTTACTTTCAAAACCATTAGATAACCTCCTTCGAAAGCATTCAAATCTTCTTTTCAAAAACTAAGCATATTCCTTTTGAAACACTTTAAATCATCTCTTTCAAAACCATCAAAACATATCTTTCGAAAGTATTAAAGCATTACTTATTAACTCTTAGAAGCATAGCTTCGAAACCATTTGAAAGTACCCCTTTAAAACCATTTGAAAGTACTCCTTTCGAAACCACTGACCTTTAAATAAAAGTGATTTGGGAATAACTGATT
The DNA here is from genome assembly GCA_030737815.1 of Allium fistulosum. Taxonomy (NCBI): domain Eukaryota; kingdom Viridiplantae; phylum Streptophyta; class Magnoliopsida; order Asparagales; family Amaryllidaceae; genus Allium; species Allium fistulosum. The sequence goes on along the minus strand of CM060901.1, from coordinate 805,799,274 downwards.
GCTTCGAAACCATCCTTTCGAAAGCACTAATCAATTAAGCAAAACATTTGGAAGGATAACATCGAAATCCCTTTCTAAGCCATTTACTTCGAAACCTTTATGTGGCTACTAAAGCTCTTTCGAAAGCTTTGGGAAGTGGCTTATTACATTTATAAAACAAAAGCTACCTTTCAAACTAGTTGATGACTTCAATCCATTCGATAGGCATAAGGTTGATAGCATTGTTTCAACTAGGTTCAAACTACCCTTTCGAAAGCATTGATTTAAAAAATGGCAACTTATTCAAAAGCTACTTTAAACAAAAAGGCAACAACTTCTAAGAAAGCAACTTCTTCGAAAGCTATATTAAACCCTTTCGAAAGCATTCTTTTGAAAACAAGGCAAGTGGCATTTCTTTGAATAGTAAAACAAAGGACCTTCGAAGCTTGGTTTCGACTCCTTCGTGTAATGACCCACCTTTTAGTACAATTTAAACTGACAATAAACCACACATGTCCTGCCAAAATTAAATGGAAAGATGGATCGTTAGGGAAAAGAAAGAAGGAAGAAGATAGAAGAACTAAACAACACAAAATCTCATAGCGGAACGAATAATCTACAATATATATACAACAAGTCTTTACACAAAAACAAAACTGTGATTTATATATATATACAGACATCAATCAGAGTATACTAACCTATTAAGCTCGGATAGTTAAAACAACCTGTCCTCACAACTTGCTGAATAATATATAACAATGTGAGCAATGAAAATATAATCATCTACGTAAATACGTCTCTAGGCCTCCAACTCCTCTCCTAAAACTCCAAAATATCCATCTATACCTGGAAAATATGCTCGGTCTGACCCGAGCATTTAGGAAAAACCACGCCCGGGTCAGTCTGGTTAAACCAGCGTGAGAAACACAATCAAGTTGATTCTTAAAGTTTAATAACATTTTCAAAATAAAGGTATCTCGTAAGACCTTACCGTAAATAAACATGGACGGGTTTTTACCTTACGATACCCAAAACTCCTTTATAGAAAATCATCTGATATTATAATAGTGCCTAATCGCTAAAGTAATAATAACAAGTAGCTGTGATGCATGTGTAGTGTACATCACAATGATACTACACATAAAAATCAAAATCCGATAAGGCTCGTTCGCTAATTATAGGATTTCCACGGAGGTTCCCTTAGTACTTCAAGAATGGTCCTCTTGCATAAGGATTAGAGTTGTCCTTCCAAGGGACAGTACCTATCTAGGCGAGGTACATAGGAAATACATTACTAGCCACCTAGGCCGAGTGAATCGCTCCCAACATGCATAAAATAAATGCTAGGGACTTGCTAGAAAGAGAGATGACTACACCCTCATGGGTTTGCTAGGCCTCTGGGCTCTGCATTCTATCTCTGTTTTTAGTCATTTCCATTGATGAGGCCACATTCGGCTTCCAGCTCATGCACTGTCTCCAAATAATTTATGGAATCCTACATGGACTCCCACACCTTAACAGCTCACAGAATCACACTTGAATTCCACATCTCGATAGATCTTGGAATCTCACACAGATTCCCATACTCCATCGAGTCACAGAACCAAATATGGATTTCAACATCCTAAAATATAATGCATCTCCTCCATTTAACCGTATATGGTTTTGGAGTAGGTCATGGGTTCCAAGTCATCTCTTACGAGTACACTCTCCATTTCCTAGGTTCTCCGAAAACCATTCGTCGTCTTTACGGAATGCTCAATACCGATTCTTTAGGAAATAATCTGATAATACATAAGATCGAGGATCACCCCCTAACCGTGTAAGTGGACGGATCTCCTTATCATTTGTCTTAGAAGATCCACAAGTTTATACGTATAGTATAGCAACCTGATGGTAACCGTACCATATAATTCTTGCATTTCTCCTAGATATTTCCAAAGTTAAATCCTTCGGTGTTAAGTAAGGAATAATTCTGTACCACTAAAATTAAGAATGATTACATATTTTGGCTAAGTTTTGATAGTTGGTTAGTTAACTATCAAATAAACAACCATTCAACCAAATATCACATTTCCCGTTGAAATCACTAAACCTCATTTAATTTAATTTCGATAAATTAAATCTCTTTATCAAAAACAGACATATACTTACCTCACCGAAATAAGTATACCATTCCTTTCAAAAATACTTGAAAACCATTAAGAAATATATATATATATATATATATATATAAGTATATTTGGAAAGTACCAATCGGTATCGACCATGGATCGCAGCTCGATGGTTGCGTCTCTATCCTAGAAAAACCAAACTTAACTTAGGTAATCTGTACCTCCCGATTTCCGCCATGCAATCAATTATATATTGCGGTTTGCACAATGGTTACGTCGCTATCCCAGTGAAAACATAACAAACTATAGGCAGTCTCTGCCCCTCGAATTACGCTATTAAAATATACCCTTACTTCTCGGAATCTTTTATTTTAATAATTGCCTCAAAATAATGCTTATAAAGCTTCTATAATAATTTCCAAGTTTAATTTAGGAAAATACCCTTTTATAACAAATTACTATATAATATATTACTTTTAAAACAATATTAATGTTTGAACAAGTTATTCTTGAAATAATAATATTTTAATACTAATTAATTCTTAAATAATAATTAACTTTTAAATCAAATCATTTTAAAATAACTTTAATTAAAAATTAAAATATACTTTTAAACATTTTAAATAATTAAATAACTTTGAAAACCATAATTAAATATTTTTATATAACTTTTAAGAATCATAAAATAATTAACTTTAAATCATTACCAAATAATTATTAATTATCTTCAAAATGTCATTAATAATTAATAATCATTCTGAAAACAACTTTGGTACAAAAATCAACTTCCAAATATTTTAAAGAGGCTTAGTAACTCCAATGGTACTTAATCAAGTCACCATTAATTCCAGTAACTATCTAAGGTATAAATCCCCATTATTCACATAACATCACATATGTAAATTAACCCATAATTAACAATGAATTGTTAATACAACACTTACCTAATATAAGTCAATTGAAATGAATTAAGTGTCCACACTAATTTAATAGCAAAACGTGATTTATTTCTACTAAATAAATGTCCAAATTAACTTTTCCAATTAATATTAGCGGAACGATGATTTTTTCTGCTAAACAGGGTCCAATTAATTTAATTAGCGAATAGTGACTTATTTCCGCTAAACAAATGTCCAATTAACCACATTCAATTCAATTTAACTCAACAGTATTTTTTGGCTACTCAATGGGACAGACAAAGGATAATTGAAATCAATATCTAAATAAAAGTCAAAGCATAGATCATTAACTATAATCAATGATTTATAATTAATATTAAATCAATTTACAAATCAGAACTGGAATGGTTTCAATTAACAAAGTCAAGTTATATTTTTAATCCAGATTACATGTCAATCAAGAAATTTAATAATTGATCTATTCTTAATCAATTAAAATTAAGCAGTCCATTCAAAATTCAATTAATTAATTAACAATGTAATTAAATTAAATAGGAAATTACTTATTTATCCACTTCCACTTTTAATAAATCATCAAAATTTTTCATTGCAGAAATCTTAACAAAATTAGTTCAGATGAAAATACTCGATCATAGGATCTCGACGCAAATATCTATGCATCGATCGGGTTTAAAATGAAGGAGAAATTGTCTTTCAAAATTTATAGATTATTAAATATAAAAACTAATTTACTTTACTTTTAAATAAAATGCCCAGCCCATATAACCAAAACCTGACTGGCCTAAAACTACTCTTCCTTCCCCTTTCTTCTTCCCAGTCCTCGCTTTTCTTTCTTTTGTTTGAATGCACGAAGATGTGCATGAATTTGTGCACGTACACAACGCCTCCGGCCATACATACTTGCCGCCGACCATCTACGCGCGTTCGCCCACAACTCCACATCATGCCTAACCACCTGAAACCACGATAAAAGTTTGGGTTCGAAATTCTAACTACTACCCTAAAAAATGGAACATGCCGAGTCACCCAATTCGCCTCGCCACACCACCTTATTCCACCATCCATCACCAGAATTTAACTAGAGCTCTGCCATCGTCTTCTACACCAATCCCCCTCTATGCGTACATCCCTCTCCTCCTCGACTCTTTACCATTCTCCTCGAAACCGAGACCAACCTAAATCGCCATAAAACCCTAAAACGACCTCATCAAGCCAAAACATGCCACTAAAATTTTCCATGCTATTTTTTCTGACAGCGCCATCACTCAAGCCTCCTCCACACTGAACGCCATGACACGAAATCGATCACGCCGCCGGAATTTCACAAAATACTCAATTCTGATCATCTCCAAAATTCTCCGTGCACACAACACTAGAAGTTCTCAATCACCCTTATAAATCAAGTTTTCCAACAACGATCATGACTGTATAATCCATTTATCAAATTATGATAGTCGAAACTCGTCCATAACTGACCTACCCACTGTTAAATAAGGTTTTCTCTCCCTATGCTTGATGAAATTAAACGAACCCCATTTCAAAATATTCTATTCTAAAAACAAACAACTTTTGTTTTGGAATCAAAGTTTAAAATTAAATGGATATGGAGATATTAATTTTTGAAGTGTATGCTTAACTGTTTTTAACTAAAAAAATTGAGCAGAGAAGAAGTAGAAATACAGTGTTTGGATGTAGGTTGAACTAACCATGTCAAGCACAAACATACAAATATATATCCACATAACATACACACATACACTTAGCATAGATCAATGATTCACTCATAATAAATAGTTATATAGATCTACGTAATATCCAGTTAATAAAAATAGGGAGTTTTACTCACAGATAAAAATAAATGAAAAAAAACAGTGCTTAAATCTTCTCCTCTAAGCTCTTGAACACTCAATCCCTATTTTTATCTTGATGGCAGCATTTTTTTTAAATGAATAAGCCCGGCTATATATATAAGAGAAGGAAGTGAACAGTGAAACACTAGGGTGGCTGAGCACACATATAAGGTGGCTATGTTCATGTACAGGCTTCTTCATTTATATATATATATAATTTTATTTTTCTTTTGTGTGCTGATTTTATCTTTGATTTTATCTTTGTGGGCGATTTGATTTATAGTATGCTTGATTTGATTTATTGTATGCTTGATTTTATGTTTCTCATCGTGAAGCTTGTATATGTATACATATACATACATACATATATATATTTACATATATATTTTATCATAAATTTGAAATGGTGAAGTTTGTATACATACATACATATATATATGTATGTATGTATGTATACAAACTTCACCATTTCAAATTTATGATAAAATATATATGTAAATATATATATATATATATATATATATATATATATTATCATATTCAGCAATTAGCGTTTGAAAATTAGTAGTCTCCAAAATTAATATATTCAGATATTTCTAATATCAAAAATTTTATTTATTCGACTTATAAAAATTAATATTTCAATATATAAAATTAGTTAATTATTCTAATAAAAGATGGATAAAAATCCGGGTCGTTACATTCCTCCCCCCTTAAAAGAATTTCATCCTCGAAATTTTCGGCGTAAGAACACTCAATATTATTCATAAGCACGCATGATGTCCATAGATCATTCATATACAGGATCCGATTCGATTACTACCTGAATACATGACTCCACTTCCAAACTAGTATCGTTCACCCGATTTATTAGTATGGACCTTGATCAGGCTCCTTGGTTAGGAACCTCTGCTCTCTTTACATAGCTGTAGCTATGATAGAAAATCTTGTATCCGTATCAAGAACCCTCATCAAATACTTGCCATCAAAAATCGAGTAATAGATCCTTATTCGAAACGGTGTGAAACACCTCAAAGCCTTGAACTTGAATATTAGATCAAAACTATATTGGAAGAAGAAACGATCTATGTCCATCTCACACACTTATTTCATTGTTTATCCCTAATACCAATTCTATTCCCTTTAAAATATTTATGGAAAACATTTCATATAGCTCCATAAGATTTGTTAAACTTATAAAACAATCTAGCAAATTACTAGGGTATACTCAACTATTAGATTTAAATCCTTATTTTGAATTTCCTTAAGAATTTTAAATACCCGGTTTTCATTCAAAACACCTCTTTGAAATAATACTACATATCTCAATCCATAGAATATATATATATATATATAGCCCTAGTAACGCCAAAATTATACCAAGGAACTGGGTATTACCAAATAGTATCATATATTCCCTTACTAAAGGGTAATACTCAAGATAAACGTTTACCATCTAAACATATCTCTTATCCACTTTTAGTTATTTTAGAGCCACTCGAACTAGTTAACTTAAAACAAATCATTCCAATTTTCAACGTCCCCTTTCCAAAACCATACCAATTATATTTCCAATTAAATGGTTTTAACAAACTATCCATTTCAACCTACTTTAAGTTTGTCCAGATTCAAACTCGTCCCAACCGTACAATGACAAAGAGAATAATTTACTAAGTGCATGATGCCGTTCGCCTAAGCAAACATTTGATTGTCACTTAGAAGATTATTCTGATCATCACAAAAAAAATCGAGACTCGTTTCCCAAACCAATCCAAAGAAATGCCCATTTTTCCCAAAATTTCTTTTCAGAGATATTTATACCCTAATATATTTCTAAACAACTATTTCCAAAACATTGATACACCAAAAACCCTTTAAACCTCAAAAACCATTTTTCCAAAATCATCGGGATTTAAACCTTAAAATTCCTCTTATTTATAAGGCACATTTTAATAAATCAAATTTAAAAATCATTTCCAATTAAAGGAAATCATTCTCAAATATTTTTATTACAAAAAAATTCTAGCTTTCTTATAAATAATTTTGAAGTATTTATTCCAGAAATATTTAAGTTTCTTTTAATTACCTCTTTTATTAATCCCAATTAATACAACCAACTTTTATATTCAACCATTTCCAAATATTATTTCAAAATATCCCAAATTTTCTTTTAAATAAACAACCTCTAGAAATCCCATTTTCAACTCGACGTTATTAACGAATGCCTTATATCCAAATTGTGAAACTTAATTCACAAGTAATTCGTTTCAATGTTTCCAACATTTCCTATCTCCCCAATCCAAGTTTCAAAATGGAAGATCTAAGATAGATTAATCGATAATAGTAAATGCTCAGAAATGGTCGAGCATGACTGATCAAATCCTAGATGATAATGATGGAATACTATCACTCCTAACAACCAAGCAAACCAAGAATAATTATAATAAATTGTTAACTCCTTGTTTTTGAGCAACCTAAAAGCTCTGCGACCTAAAACGTTCACGACCTAAAAACCCTGCGACCTAAAAGCTTAGCGACCTAACTACAGAGCCGACCTAACGACCTAAGGAAGTTAGCGACCTAGCTACAGAGCCGACCTAACGACCTAAGGAAGTTAACGACCTAACTACAGAGCCGACCTAATGACCTAAGGAAGTTAGCGACCTAACTACAGAGCCGACCTAACGACCTAAGGAAGTTAGCAACCTAAGATATGCCACGACTTAACAAGCTAAGGACTTCACGACCTAGAAACTTCACGACCTAGCGAGCTAGAACAAAGGAAAGTTTCACGACCTATCTTAGGTCGCTCACGACCTATCTTAGGTCGCTCACGACCTATCTTAGGTCGCTCACGACCTACTGACTCATTCAGACAAGACTCAATGCTATTCAGGCAAGACTCACGACCTACCTTAGGTCGCTCACGACCTACGACCTAACTTAGGTCGTCCACGACCTAAGACTTGGGGACAGAATTTTGCCCAGAACCTCCCTATAAATACGGCCATAGCTCCAACTTAAAGGGGGGCTTTTGGATGATTCTCTGGAGCACCGTTATTCTGCTAAACTCTTAACTCATCCAACACTTGAAGAACTCCAAACATTCAAGACACTACAACAAGCTTCAGAAGAAATCTTGCACATACGAAATGGATTCAAAGAGCCTTTTCACATCGAAGTTTGAGCTACTAGTCTGAAGTGTTTTTGTGATCAAAGTGTATTGTATTTTGAAGTTCATTGTATCAACTTGTAACCAAAATCAGCAATAAAGAATATAAAGTGGACGTAGGCTTGATTACGAGCCGAACCACTATAAAATCGCTGTCTCTTTACTTTTTTACCATTTTCTGCTTATATTCTGTTCCCGTACCAACGGGTGGTGCTTTCATCATTACTACACACACCAGGGTGTTAGCGTTCAATTTTTAGCGTTAACATTTTGGTGCTTTCACTGAGAACCCAACTCAGGAATCTTCTCACCATTACTTCGCAAAGATTTGCTGAAAGAATCTCCTTAAAGATCAGAAGTCTAATTGAAATAATGGCTCCTGGAAGAAGAGGTAGACCTGCCAGATCCGAAAATGCTCATGAAGGAACCTCCGCTTCCCCAACAGCAAACCAACCAAATCCTACTGTTGGAGTCACAAGGGCGGAATTAGACGATGTAGTTTCTGGATTATACCAACAAATCGAAGCTCAAAACGCTTTGATGATGGATAAAGTAAACGCTCTGCTTGGGGCAAATCGACAACCAAAAAACCATGAAACAACCTTTGCTGAAGAAGCCTATAACTCCCCGGAGAAAGGTATTCCTCAGCGAGCGGCTGGCACCGCCGAAGCACCACCTTTCCAAGCTAAAGGAGCAAGGCCGCAGCCAACTTTCTGCGAACATTTCCAAGCTGATGTCTGCCCGGCGATGCCTCCGAACAATGAGGAGTACCTATCAGGGATGGTTCGTCGAATCATGAAAGAAAGCATGCAGAGGGAAGAAAATGAGAGTGACTGGGGATTTGCACCAAGCAGAACTCCGTTTACTAAAAAGATCCTGAAAGCAGAATTTCCAAGGAAATTTGTACCTCCAACTATCCCGGCCTATAATGGGACAAGTGACCCTAATCATTTCCTATACAAGTACGACTGGCATATGACCGGTGCTAGAGCATCAGATGAGATTAAGTGCCGATATTTTCCAGTGTACTTGGAGGGAGTGGCTCTACTCTGGTTCACAAAGCTACCAGTTCGGTCTGTAGAACAATTCTCCAACTTGACGCGAAAGTTCAAAGATCAGTTCAGATTGTATTCTTCAAAAGCTAAGGATATAATGTCATTGTCCAGTCTTGAACAAGCTCCCGGAGAATCAATCAAATCTTTCTTGAGCCGTTTCAATATAGCCCTAGCCGAAGTGGATAATGCAGAGCCCCGCATGATCTTGACCTACTTGATGCGAGCCATCGACAAATTAGGTGAATTCGGTAGATGGTTAAAAATGAAGGAACCAAACTCACTTGAGAAGTTTTATAAAAAGGCCGATGAATTCATGCGTCTAGAAAACCCTCCTGCGCCAGCAAAGGTGGTTGCTGCTGAAGTCAACAATAACGATATAGCGTCTAACAAAAAAGAATCTGGAAATCAGAAAAGGGAAAATGACGGAGGAAAGAAGTAGGGGAATGAGAAGAGATCTCGCCGACTCAATCCTTCAGATTTTACTCCTTTAAATGGCACACTGGAAAATATCTTTTTTGCGACGAAAGATGCCGTCAAGTATCCCAAACCACCTGAGATGAGGGGAGGTGCAGTGAATAATGGGAAATTCTATCTATTTCATAACCAACCTGGCCATGACACTAACCAATGTCGCCAATTAAAGAGTGTGATTGAAGAATTGCTGAAACAGGGTAAACTCCAATAATATGTGAAGAAAAACAGAGTCAATCCAACCTCATCCACTCAGGGGCAACAACATCCTTCTCATCAATCTGGCTCTGGCAACAACACTACAGTGCAAGAATCCGAAAAGCTTGTCATTAATGTTGTCACAGGGGGTCCTCACCCAGCAGGCAGGAATTGGGACGACTGCTGATTACCCACAAAACTACAGCTGAGGCATCCTTCATTCTCTCTGGCATATGAATCCAAAACTACGAGTCCAGTGGAAGTGGAAATTCAATTGAGAGATTCTGGAACAACAACCACTTGCATCCATTTTTTACTTAATAGCATTGCTTAAATTTGTAAAATGATGATGGATGTATAACTTTTGTATTGTAAACCGCTGAGAAATCAGTGTGATTCAATAATAAAGAACTATAAATCTTGTGTTCTATAATGCTATAAAATGCCTGTCTCATTTCGATATGCAAGTATTTTTAAATTATTTTTTTGCTAAAATGTCGATTTAATATTGCAGGCTATCAAAGTAAAGCTTACCTATTCAACGCATTACAAGGCTCAGCGATTCCTACAAATCACTCAACAATGTCAAACCACGAAAGAAGTGCTATTCACAAACAGTTGATGATTCCACCAAAGCGGGCACCTTCCTTACAAGAAGGTTCCAGACCCTTGCTAACTAATTGCGATCGTTTGTGCAAACGAACATCCGGTAAAGTAGCTTGCGTCTGCCCCATGGATTCACTCAGCAATGAAGTACACTTCTCTGGAAAAAAGCAAATAACTTGCAAAAGAATGGAACATTTACTTGGAGTGATAAAAAGGAATCGCTAAGAAGCGGATGGTGGAAGGACACAAGCAACAAAGACCTCTTCGGGGGCAAAAAGACTTCTTTGTAGGCAAGAAATTGCTTCGGAAGCACAAGCCCTCTTCGGAGGCACAAAAATAAAGACTTCTTCGTAGGCAAGAAATTGCTTCGGAAGCACAAGCCCTCTTCGGAGGCACAAAAATAAAGACTTCTTCGTAGGCAAGAAATTGCTTTGGAAGCACAAGCCCTCTTCGGAGGCACAAAAACAAAGACTTCTTCGTAGGCAAGAAATTGCTTCGGAAGCACAAGCCCTCTTCGGAGGCACAAAAATAAACACTTCTTCGTAGGCAAGAAATTTCTTCGGAAGCACAAGCCCTCTTCGGAGGCACAAAAACAAAGACTTCTTCGTAAGCAAGAAATTGCTTCGGAAGCACAAGCCCACTTCGGGGGCACAAAAATCAAGACCTCTATGTGGGCATAAATTGCTTCGGAGGCATAAGACCTCTTCATAAGCATAAATCGCTTCGGAGGCACAAAGACCTTTTCGAAGGCACATTTCACCGAGCTTGAAGTGCAAAATGCTTCTCTTCGGAGACCCACTTCACCAGAGTTGAAATCCAAAAATTGCTTCTCTTCGGAGACCAAAAATTGCATCTCTTCGGAGACCAAAATTGCTTCTCTTCGGAGACCAAAAATCGCTTCTCTTCGGAGACCAAAATCACTTCTCTTCGGAGACCAAAAAACGCTTCTCTTCGGAGACCACAAAGCCTTCTTCGGAAGCACTAAGACAAATAAAGCCCTTTAACAAGGCACATCCAAAAACTTCATTGATGGAACCACTAACGGTTGCAGCTGAATACTTATGATTATTTGTACAAATAAATCTGCAGTAAAACAGCCAATGACTGTCCTGTGAATCCGTTCAACGATAAAATATAATTTTCTGACAAATAGGTCAAAACATTCTTCAAAAGCTCACTTCACTACGTAGGAAAATCCACTTTTTAACAAATAAAAGTGATTATCCCCGAAAGTTGAAGTGTTCTTTAGAAAGAGAGAGAGTAAAAACTTCTCCAATACAAAACGTATTCTATTAAAAGCAGAATAATATTTCCTCAAAACGGAAGAATTATTCTCTAAAATAAGAATACAAGTCTTTTCAGAATATTTCAGTAAGTCGTCCTATGGGGGCATATAACTATATTAATAGAAACAACGCTCAACCATCATACCACGAGCTCACTGCAGTATCATATCAAGTAAAAAGAATCGTTTATTCTGCATTACAATGAGAAATAAATGCATTCTTACATACAAAAGAATTTGTACAAGTAAAAAGAATTATTTTATTCAATACTATGAAAATTCTTTACATGTGCAGATCTCAAAAAAGCGAGGACCGGTACCCGCACAATCTCCGGTCAATACATGCAAAAAGCAAAAGGCAAAACAAGAAGTGTGGGTCCAGCTTATCATTCCTTCTTCCCGCCGCCCTTAGAGCTCTTCCCCGGCTTGATAACCAGTTTTGGAAGCCGTTGTGGATGGGTCGGGGGAAGAGGAGAAGGAGGAGTAGTCGGATCTTCTTCTATTTTGTCTTCACCAGCTGAAGTGCTTCTTTTCTTCTTCCTCATTGCACGCTTCCCCTTCCTCTTCGAAGAAGACTCGCTTCCCGGAGTGAGCAACATAGAAAGCGTAGTGTCATCATCAAAAGACTGCTCTGGGGTCTTCTCACTGTCCTCAAGATCTTCCGCCTTCTGTTCTTGAGAAGCGGGCGGATCCTCCAAGCCTTGAAGGGCTTCTATTTGTTCTTCCTGCGACCCTGGCTGAGAAGCAGGAGTGACTTGAAGGGATGGAGGAGGAACAGCTGGAAGAGGAGGAGAGTGCATGGCGCTCGGTGCTTTCGCTACAAAAGAAAAGAAGTTAAAATCAGTACTCTCTGAAAAAAGAAAAGATATTGGATCATCGGGACTTAAGTAATAAGCGAGAAATTCATCAAGTTCAATTGAATCGAATGAGCAATCCACTTGAGCTAGATCTAAATCGGATTTACCTGGAGAAGTCGGTTTTATCACTTCAATTTCAAACTTTTCAGCTTCAATG